>JBBBDQ010000367.1:4392500-5592500 GCA_037127315.1 Ascarosepion bandense
TGTTGAAATAGCTAAATGCAACTGTCACTTCTACTCCAACAGTTTCTTTTCTCACACTTTCTGCCTGTGGAACTCCTTTCCATTTACTTGCTTCCCTGATATCCACAAATCCAAAAAATTAAAATGCAACATCAATTGTCATCTATCTTCATGAATCCTGTTCATCTTTCATCCTTTCTTCAATACCCTTTGTCCCCAGTCTTTTCTCTTCCCTGATAGCTACAATCTCCAAAAATTGAAATGCAACATCAATTGCCATCTTCTATCTTCTTGAATTCTGTTCATATTTCTTTCTTATACTCTTATTTTCACTACCTTCAATCCTTGGCAATATTTGTTTTAAAAAGTAATGATTAGAATTTTAATAAAACTAAATCATGCAATGAAAGTGAATTTATACATTTTCTTTTGTTCTTTAGAATTTACACCATTATTAGATTATTTACAAGGATCCATTTATATTTACAAGATTCTAAAAACTAATACAATTAAAACTAATGCAATTCATAAAGAAATAAATATGAAAATTTATAAACATTTTTGGTTGGTTGTTTTGTTTTTATGGCATATGAACCTCAGCGGGTCATTTATTGCCAACTAAATTTTATCTATTGCTGGTAATACCTTTTTCTTTCAACAATTTATTGTTGTTTTTATATAATTTTTGTGTCTAGTAATACTTTTTTCTTTTCGAGTATTAAGATTCATTGGGATTTGTTTTTAAGAACAGGGTCCCCAAGTCCTACCCTGTTATTTAACCCACAACTGGAGGGAAGGGACGGATTAATACCTTTCCCAAGAGTACCAGTGCTTAAGTGAATGCAGGGTATTCAACTGGAATTCGAACTCAGCTCACCGATTTCTCTTTCCGAGCTAATCTCCACTGCAGCACAACACACATCCATCACTAAACGCTTACAGTGCCTGGTATTCCCAAGCGGTCACCCATCTAAGTACTGACCAGGCTTAACGTTGCTTAACTTCGGTGATCAAGCGAGAACCGGTGTATTCAATGTGATATGGCCGTAAGCCTATTAACATTTACTAAATTATCAAAATATATGAATTACTTGGCAGTTAATTGATGTTTTGCCAATCATTCCAATAAACAATAGAGCTTATTATTTTCGTTTCCAATTCTCAAGAACAAAGAAAATGTATAAATTCACTTTCATATGCTATGTTTAGGTTTTATTACAATTGTTCTCCAATTATCAACACAGAATCAGCGGATAGGGTTTAACATAGTTTTATTTAATATGATGTGCAGCCTTTTTCTACATAAAGTACAGAGGGAACAACTCTTTATTAATTAGTGACAGGGCCAGTAATAGGTTATTCACCACATACATCTCTCTCCATTTAGGTAGGTACTATTCCTAACAACTTAGCTATATACGTGGCATAATCCTTCAAGTACAAGGGTTTGCTGCCTGCACGAATATCTGGTTCCTAGCCATCCCTGCAGTTGAGGCTCAGGTAAGAGAGTGCTGTTGCTTGTTGAATGTCTAGTAGTTACAATCGGTGTCTCATTAGAATTTAGAAATACTTCCTGGTACTTGTACTGTAGAATTGGGTTGCCGCTCTGTGTCAACTATGGACCCCGCATCTTTGATATTTAGATCTTTACCTACTATTGCTGATCAATGTTCTTATACATGATCAATATGTCATTTGATTATCTGTCCATTAGATAATTCCGTATGTAGAGACAGGTCCTGACATTTTTTTTTATTAATCCTGGGAGCCACCTCACCCAGCCATTGAAGATATGTGTCTAGACTAGATTAGTGTTAATAGGGGTTCATTCATCATATACAACAGTTGAGGCCCTCAGTACAAGGAGGTACTTTCTGCCATCTATGTGAAAATCAGTTAAGCATAACACTGTATTTTCCAAACCTTGCTCTATATGGAAAGCAATTTGACTGTATTATCAAGTACTCACTACAAAGTCTAAATTCTTATGGTTCACAATGATGTTGAATACACTCCCAACTGTGCAGAAGGTACTTTCTGCCATATCTCAGCAGCATTTGTTTATGTTTTTTATACTATTAATATTTTTGTCTACTCAGTAATAGTGTATAATGATTACCTTTATGATAACATTTCAGATGATTCATTTTTTTCCCTTCAATATAAGTTTTTTTTTTGTTTTTTGTTTTTGTTTTTGTTTTTTTGTTTTGTTTTTGTTTTTATTTTCATGAAAATTCATAAGTGTATTTTTGTGCAATCCTATGTTTGCCATTAGACATATTTTAAACCTTTTATTTGGCTTGGGGGATCATAACGTGACTTTGTTGAGCAAAAGTTGTGCAACATTGGTGCTTGATTAGTGTTATACGTGAATAAATATTTTTATTTCATAATGCCACACAGCTTTCTGCTGTAAGTGTTTGTATCTTTTTCTCTTGTCTATATGTTAAAGTAGATGCTTTTAGCTTCCTTTAAGAAAAATTGAGTGGTTTATCTCAAATAATTGAAAAGTTATGACATTTCAAAATTCAACAAACTTTAAACCCGATTTTATTTTTTTATTTTACGGCAGAAAGTACCTTCAAATTCCAAATGTTTTAATTCTAGTAATTGTAATAATAATCTAATTCTAATAATCATCCTTTTAATATTACGGTTTCTTTGTTTTGTTTTGTTTTTTGTGGGCACAAAGAGCCAAGTTTACCAAAAATTTAAACCTTTGAGAATTTTCTAGAAGGTAACCAAGGGTGCTGATTCTATTATATATTTCAAAACTTATTTCTTATTGTTAATATCAATTCTAATTTATGTTTCTAACTTTCCTTCAGCCTAAAAAGTAATACAAGAGACTACTTTTCTTAAGCCTTATTTTAATTTGATGTCTTTCAAATAATCAGCAATTTGCATTCTGAAAAATTATCTACATTTTATTTCGTCTGCAGAAAATTCACCCTAATCCTGGAAAAATGTATAAAGGCACTGAGAGAAAGGCTTACCTACCTGCAACTGAAATAGGCGAATGCATTCTCAAGATGCTTCAGAAAGCTTTCAAAGAACACCTCATATTTTGTGTCGGGGATTCTTTAACAACGAAAATGTCTGATGTTGTAATCTGGAATGGAATTCTTCATAAATCAAGACGAACTGGAGGACCATTACTGTAATTGTTTTTCATATTTCATCTTAATTTTATATATTCATGCATATGCCTACTAGACTAACAATACCTTGTTGGGTTAGTTGATTTTACAATATGTCTACCCTTGCGGTTCTTAAACTTTTTCTATGGGCCACATTTTCAGAATGAAAATTTCCTTATGCCTCACCAAACTTTATGTGATAAAAAGTACATTTAAAAATTAAAAACAGAGAGATAACTGTGGATTCGAAGTCAGAACATTATTATTGATAACTCTCTCCTCCAATTTGCAGACTCCAGTTACTATATTTGTAATATTTGATATAATGCAAAAATATCACAATGATAAAATTGGCCAATTTATAACTATTTATACTGCGACTCATTCATGCAATTACAGATAATCTATAATAATATTTTAAATTTTTAAATATTTGTTTCTGGCATTTGAATATTTTAAAACTTTTTAAATCCTTGTCTTTCAATCATTCTGTCTCACTTGATATTCTCTTCTGCTGCACATATGAGGTACACCACATGGTTTGGAACCCACTACTTTATACCAAGGTGCATTGCTTAGGACAATGTAAATCTCAATTACTTTATACAACACTATTTACATTATTTGGACTATTGTCCTCATCTTTATTGCCATTATTACATTTTGGCCATTGTATGCTCTTGCCTTCTTCAGGTACTAGGAATTTTGAACCAATTCATTTCTATCACTGGAGTATATCATTCACATTCCATGTGCAGGGCAACTTCTGGTAGCCATGTAGTTATTTCTTTTTAACTTTCTAAGTTATTTGTTCACCACTGCTCTCACAACTTTTGGTCAAGTCACTGGAACTAACCAACACCTATATCCACTGGTCCATGTGTTCTTGAGGATGATATAACTCAATGATTGTAATCAAGGGTTCAGTTCAAAATTCTTAACACCCGAAGAAGACCAGAGCATACAATGGCCGAAATATCAGAGTAATTGCAATAAAGATAAAGACAATAATCTGAACAATGAAAATAGTATAAATACTACCGCGTCTCAGAAGTATAAACAAATACTTTATACAAGTATCATTTATTAGTACTGCCGAGATGCTCTTGCTTAGTGATGATGATGCTTCAGCAATAAAATCGTAATTGACCAAGAGTTATCATCTGATGAAAGCTCTCTAGCTATTTTCACAGTAGTAGTCACATTAATTTTGTCAGTGCATTCTTGTGTATGTGTGTGTGTGTGTGTGTGTGTGTGTGTGGTGCTAAAAAGTTCAACAAGGGAATGGGAGTTCAACCTAGAGCCATGAAACATGCTCTTCCACATATATTTTATCTTGGTTCAAACATTACTCAAATTTCTTAAATTTTGATGAGCTTTGAAATACTCACTTTGACAAGTTAAGCTTGGAACTTTTCAGTACAACCTTGTATATATGTAAAATAAAATATGAATATTGCAGCAATATTATTTGCATTGAATGCAATAATTCATATATCAAGCAGTGATTCCATCAAAAATATTGCAAACATATTTTTCACAAAAGTTTCAAATTCTCGTGAAAGTAATTAAGTAGAGTACGATGGGAACCTTTGAAACATATTTGCTCTCGTTAGTAAACATAAATACTGTATGATTGCCTAGTGTACAATATATTCTGAAATCGCCCTGAAAGTTACCTCCCTTGTTAAGTTACATTTCTGGAGTTATGTATCCTTTTACCCTTGTTGCAAAAAAATTCTGTTCCTGTGATTTTTTCCTAAGTCATTACTATTGATTTATAAGGTATCTTCAGCATAAATCATCACATCAACAATAAGTATCTGTAATTATTTGCACTCTGCTATTTAGTGCAATTTTGGTGAGACAATTATCCCACAAATGCTCATAAAAATATATGCATATCGAAAATAATTAAGTATATACATTAATAATTTAGCAAGATATTTACTGTATCAAAATGATTATTTTTCTCTAGAATCCTACTTTGAATAAACATTTTCAGCAACATTATTAGTTTGCCATATATATATATATGTATGTATGTATGTATGTATGTATATATGGTTAAGTTTTGCCACACAATGTTTTAAACATCTGGCTTCATTTTGGCATTTTTCAATAACTCATCTGGCAATATTTCAGTTGGTTTTTATAACATCAGTTAATTTTTGACGAAGCTTGTATATATAATTTATCTCCTGAAAAGAAAAAAATTATAAGATTACATGAAAAATTAAATACAAAACTTGTGTGTATGTGTTCACAATGACTGAAATCTTTTCAATTGTACAATTAGAGAACCTTTTTTGCTTTCCATCAGCAACACTGATGCTAACCTATGAGAGAGTACCTCATTATGCCTTCTCGTTTCCCAGTGACATGAAATACAATGAATGATTTGAATCAATTGTCAGGCCTGCTGCTAGGAAAGTTGGCTTCTTGCTTCCTATCAATTATGATCTTCAAAAATTTAAATGCAATGTCAATTATCATCATCTCTCTCTCTTTGAATCCTGTTTATTGGTGGGGGGGTGAATATTTTTCATAAGTCAATGGTAGAAGGCAGACATGAAGTTTTCTTTTATGCTAACTAGTAATATGATAAAACTCACTAACAATTGTTAGCAATGATTGTAAAACTATTATTCTAGCTAATGTAATATTTCCTTAATTGTACATTTAAATAATAAACTTATAATAATAATTATAATAAAAATAATAATAATTATAATAATAAATATATAATAATAAATAATAAACATTTATTTTATCTGCTACATAAAAGGAACTCTTTATTAATACATTAGTATCAAATAGATTTGTTATTATTTATATTATTTTTGCATAAATGCTTAATATTAAAGGTTTTAACCCTTTGTTGCATATTGGTTACAATTGTAAGAAATATGCAACAAAGGGTTAAAAATAGTCTAACTTAACTACGTTTGTGTGTGTTTTATTTATATGCATCACTGTTTTTTGTTTTCCCAGATATGGTTATCCTGATCCTATTTATCTGAATCACATATTTGCTCAATTGCTAGAAATTGGAATCACCCCTGAAAGCGTTCAATTTGAAACAGTACAAGCTCAAATCAAGATAACAGCATTCTCTTAAGAAAATTGCAGGAAATTCAAAAATCATATTTCAAACTTTTTTAAATTTTTTTGTATATTATTAATTATTATTATTATTATACAACTGAAAAAATGTGTGAAAATTACAAGAAATTTTGGTGTTTTTTCAGACTAGCAGAACTTCTGCTAAAAAGTTCAACAGATAACCTAAGCTATAATATTCAATAAATTAAGAAAAGGTTGAGTGATTTATCTGGTTAGCTATCATAAGAGTTTCGTGTCAAAATGTTCCACAGGGCCAAAAGTTTATTAAATCATGTGAACTTAAATTATCAAACATCTAGCCCAGATGATCATTTTGATACAAAACTTATGGCTAACTGGTTAAGTCACTTGCACTTTTCTTACTTTACTGAATATAACTTTTATATAAAACCAATATAAAAATATAAATATTTTACAGTGTACAAAAGATGAAAGAAAATATCTGGCAAAAAAATAATAAAGACATATAATTTCATAGATATGCTTTAGAAAAAATTTTAAGCTATATGTGAACAAATTTTCATATGGAATTTAAATTCTCTCAGAAATACAGGCATAATTTGTTTATATTCTTAAGAGTGATCATTGTGAATGATTCTTTTATATTTTAAGAAAAGAAACCCTCAGAACACTGATATTTTGGCTTAAAAAAGGGATCTTTAAAAATGGCAGTTTCTCATGTAGCTTATTCTCATCTTCAGACTTTGAGAGACTACCATCATGATGCAGATTATATTTCGTCTGGAATTTCTTCAATTTGGTTGAACGTCATGATAGTATACTTCCTACCTTCCATAGAATTTATGAAAAAAATAATCTTTCATAAGTTTAAATAATATTCATAGTGTGTTGTAGAGTGGCTGACACCCCTGCAGCACTCTCAATGATGGAACAGCCTGAAATGGTCTATTTAAGTAAAGAATTGTAGCATTCGAGGTGTAATATTCAAGTGTCATTTGAGTAATATTCCAACTGATTACTTCAGCGACTATTGCGATCTAGACCTCTCCTCTTTGTGTTGTAGGTTCTATCTTGTCTGTCATTTTAACTATTGTACTGTTCTGTGTATATCTGTTTAGCACCAGATATTGTGCTGAATAATACTGCAGGACACTTTCTCTATGTATCATATCCACCTCGGCAATACAACACAGTAAAAGTAAATCAAAGTATGGGGGGAAAAGGTTTGCACAAAAATTCTCATTTGGGTTAGAAAAAATAATCTTGAGATATAAAATTTATAAATAAAAAAAAAAAAATAATGATTAAAAATTGTTTAAAAATATATCTACAAGAATTAATGTTTAATATTATTTATGCATTGCCTAAGCTTCCCAGTTTTCAGCAAAAAAATTTGTAATTTTTTTTTGTAGATGGAGGGATGGTGAAGTAACAGCGGCTCTGATTAAGGAATTGGAGAGCCGAGTTCAAATTCCAGTTGAATTCATTACATTGACTTATGTGCCAATACCCTTGGGAAAGATATGAGTCTATCTCTTCTCCCCCCAGCTATGGGAAAATAGCAGAACACCAGCTTCTATAGTCTTAGGTGGCAACTCATCTAGGAGAAGGAAACTGAATTCAAAACCAACTTGAAGAAGGTTAATAGCAGGACAGACTGGGTTGTATAACTTTGCTTAGCAACCAGTCTACCACATAAAGAAATTTGCAATCTACTGTGGGAAATCTCCAAGTGCTCTCTTCCAACATGCCTTGAGCCATCATGGAAGAGTAGGCTCATAAAATTAATAGGAGAATAATATCTCATGTTGATGTACAGTCTGCAACAATGTGGAGTAAGTGACTGATAAACAAATTTCTTTTGGAAAAGAATAGTAATATATCATTTATATACAAAAGTAATTTTATTACAAACCATGTAATACACATTTATTCTTGCATGATAAAAATCAATGTAACTTTACCAGGAAAGCAGCTTTTTGAATAAAATCATAGCAATACAGAAAAAAAAATAATTTAAAAAAAAAAAGATACCCAATTTACAAAAGTTAACTTCAAAAAAAGGAATATCATTTTATGTTTTTCATATTTGTATGCAATTTTTATTGTTTCTTTTCTTTAATAAGTTTACTCTTTTTTAAATACTTTTTATAATTAAAATACATCATGATGAAAATTGTTTTTGTTTTGTTTTTAACATTGTTTTAAAATCAAATGTAGAAACATTTGAAAATAGTGTTATTTTTTCTGATTAAAACTTGATAAGCTCTTCATACAAAATGAGACATTATCACTGATTATCAATTTTGCTAACAGATATTTATTTTCATTAGAAGTGGAACAGTTTATCAATTTAAATTTGTCAATGCATTAATGAACATTTCTACAGAAAACATTTTCACAAAGAGCAGACTAAAACTACTCCAAAGTAGAGAATCAGTAAGACACATGTTAAGACTTAACAAAAAGATAAATGCTTATTATGAACAAGATCATTTTTGTTAAAAGAACCAATGTCACCAGAAGTATGTCCATGTGTTTTAGAATATTTTTAGCTAAAAATTAGTCATTTTATCAATTATTTATCAAGCACTGTGATAAAATGTCATTCATGACTTTTGAAGCTGATATCATTATATTACATTAATACTTATATATATGTACATTATATGTGCTCCAAAGGTTGTCATAGCTAGTGATGATAGTGGAGACAAACTCCCACTACGTATATGAAATGTTCCCATGGCATCCATTTCAAATAGCCTCTGACAACTACATACAGATTCAAACTGGAGAGATTGACTATGATAAATTTTCATTTACAAGCACCAATACACATCAATACTTTTAGTTTGAAAAAATATCAAAACAGTTGAAGTTATATAAATTAACTTTTAAAGATATTTTATTGCTGAAGTTGACATTTGAAGTCAGATTTTGCAATTGACCTGGCAATCAACATGTTAATTGTTCACTAAGCTTAATCTATCAGATATTTGTTTTTAAACTTTGTCAAAGATTTTGTTCAATAAGAGCCTCAGTTTTTCAACTGTACATGAGCCAAAATTAAATGATTCGACATAGAATGTGACAGCAATAATATCAATTCAGTAATCAAAATTTTCAAATTGTTCAAAAACATATTAAAGTTTTCAAAACCAATAGCCTTGAAGTCCCTTGCAAATATTTCCCTCCATATTAAACTATTTTCTTAAAAGTCATTTCTAAAACTAACCATAATTTTTTAGATACACATTAAAATTCTGTTAGTTAGGCATAAATTTGAATTGACATAGCCTATTTTCTAAAGACTATAGGTGCCTAATACAAATGAAGACGTTTAATAATTGGGACAGGGTCAAAATGTTTATCAATGTACAATGAACAAAAGTCTAGATAAAAATGGTATGGACAGGACAAAATTATTCTTCAATCCTATAGGTTGCAGTGTAAGGCCTCTCAGGTTTTTAGAAAGCCATGATTTTAGTTTTTTAAATTTTATAGTTACATAAACTGAAATTAGATCAATATTACAAATTCATTTATTTTGATTGTTTGTTATAATCCTGGTAAAAAAAAAATTTGTTTTTAATCATTTCACCCCAAGTAAGGCAGTACTGACACTGGTGCACAGGGGATTATGTAAGAGGTGAGTGATGAGAAAGAGGAACAAGTTACAGGGGTGTCAGAGAATGATAAGAACACTGGTGTGAAGAGGGCTGCATGAGAGTAGAGTGGAAAGGAAGGACATGATACAAGGGTTGTCAGGGAAAGGATGCGAGTCAAGGAGATAAGAGATGGCAATTGACTTTGCATTTAAATTCTTGGAGATTGTCGCTGTCAGGGAAGCAAGTATATGAAATGGAATTCCACAGGTGGTAAGTGTGAGCAAAGAAGCTGATAGAGTAGAAGTTGTGGTTACATTTAAGTGGTTTCACTGTGAAAGGGTGGGACCTAACGGCTAGTCGAGTAGCTCGACTAAATTCATCCAGGGAGCTAAGCTCATCGGAGTGGGAGCCGTGAAAGTATTTGTAGAAGAGACATAGGAAAGTCACATTACATCAGTGAGAAAGTGACTGGAGCTGAGCTACCAAGCCAGGATCAATTACGTTGCAGATTCTCCGTAGGATTTTGTCAAGAATCCAGAGATGAATAGCAGGAGCACCTAACCAGATGTGACAGCAGTATTCAATACACAGGCTGATGGTAGATTTATATATGTGCAAGACGAGAAAAACTTCCTGGCTCTACACAGGGGACCAACCTTCCTAGCAGCAAATTTAACTATGGATTCAATGTAGTCGTTCCACTTGAGGTCGGCTGATAGAGTTAGGACAAGGAGGCGCAGTGGATAAATTTAATATCTGTATTTATTTATTTAAAAAATATACAGTACAACAAAATATATATATATTAACTGTAACTTTTTAAATTAAGAAATGAAACTAAATTCCCCAAAAAATGTTATTCACATTTTTTAATACAAAAATGGGGTATTAAAATATTTTCGACCAGACCAACCACCCAAAATCTGACCAAATGAACAAACAAACATTAAAATACAAATATACCTTCATATATCCAATGTGCATCTGTATTATCAGATGTGTTTATAACACGTTTTAACGTCACCAAGTGTTTTAGTTATATTGGTCAAAAAACTAAAAGTAAAACAAAAATTCTATATTGTGAATTCTTCTGGTAACATAAATAAATTTATATATACAAGAAAAATGTGTTAAAGGCATACTTAATTGTATTTTAGCTTTTCAGATAAATTTAAAGACTAACATTTAGTTAAGTATGCTAAAGATATACGTAAATAAATAAATTCAGAATGTTGACGGACTAACATGTTTTATTATCTTTTTTATTTAATTTTTCTTTTAATTCAGTTTAAATATTCCAGAAGTAGTGGGTACTGAAAAAATCTTGGCCTCACCTACTTCCTAAAAAATACTGAGAATATTTTCTGAATCACACCTTTGTTGGGCCAAGAACTTTTCAACACCCCTTGTATTGTTCGAAGATATGCAAGAAAATAAAACGAAAGAAAAGTAATATTGTAGCGTATATCTCCCATTACAATATTTATATTTAGAAGTCGACACGACACACGATTGATCAGGCAAGATACATGACTCATGGAAATAAGAAATAAGATAACAACGACGCCAAGGTAACCATGTAAATTAGTCAAGTATGCAAATAGCAAATTACTGTAAAAGTTAATAGGAGAAAGAGTGTTCTCCCTTAAACTGTTAAAAGAAAGTCAAATGTTCATTGGAAGAATAATTGGAATAAAGTACTGAAAAGAATAATGTACATATAGTTCTTCAATTACTTGAATTAGTTGTTTGTATTGAAGTTTGTATTGGGAAATGTGTGTATACATGCATGTATATGTAAGAAATAAATTTACACCACTGATTGCTACCTGAAATCGGCTGGTGTGTATGTGAGTGAGAATTTTTTTTTTTTTCATCATATCACCTTGAGCAAGGCAGTAACACCACTGATGCGCAGGGGGCTACATAAGAGTGAAAAGATTGGAAAAGAGAAAGCCAGAAATCACATCCTAAACAGGGAACAAGGGATGAGCCTCTTCACCTGTTCAATAGACGTGGGTGGAGTGTGAACCAGGCAATAGTTTAGACAATCTACTACGGATGTCCCACAACTATGTCGCATGTTCCCACGATCACTGGCCAAAATCGCAGGCCTAATTGGCATGCAACATGTGAATGCCTGCTTTTATGGATGTGCAGAAAAATAGGATTTAACATGTAAACACAGGATCACCAGTCAGGATTAACCAATCAGTGCCTGTTAACGTAGCATGTCTCGCGGATAAAAACATGCATGTTGTTTTAATGCGTAGGTATGAAGGTGTGAACATAATAATATTTTACACGCTGTTGAATATTACATGTTGAATCATGTGTATGTGGGTGTGAATGCATGAACACCACAATATAATTTTTTTTATATTTTAAATGTACAATGTATTTGCAAAAATTACTGAAATATTCCATTATTTTTTGATAGCATGTGTATGTTTATTCTCTCACACTCAGTTACCCCCTGGCAGTGGTGACTGTGGAACTCAAAGTAGTGGGGACATTTAGGGGTCCGAGATTTTTCTGAGGAGGAGGGAGCAAACTCAAGTTGCATCTTACAAAGCCACTATTGTAGACACAACTTAGGAATGAGTTTGTGAGTAGAAGTATGTTACTTCACTAAATAAGTGATCGCCGATGTATCTACATATCAAGTTGGGGACATTATTTCTAATTAACGTCTTCCGTCAGACATGAAAATATGACTATTAAGTCTCTTTCCCTCCCTGACAACATGTCTGTTTATATCTATATGATTGTTTTATTGTAATTTTTTTCTTTCAAACTGGTCTCTCTATGTGTCCTTAAAAAGCTAAATGAAAAAGAAAATGCAGAGGGAAAAGTACCAAAGAACAAATCTTATTAAAATCAGAGACTGATCTGTTTCATAAATTTTTGAAGCTTATAAAGGTAGAGGAGCCAACCAAGAAACCAGCCAAAATTCTGGGGGGCCTTGAATTGTCACTGCTTAGTTGGTCTACTGCCTTACTTGGGGTGAAAGAGTTTTTTAAAAAGTTAGTGTATGTATAATGTAAAGAAATAAATAAGCAACATTATAAATTTATATAAATAGTAAACACTATTATAGACAATATTCATGATATTATTTCTATGCATTTCTATATTATTTTTATTTTATTTATTTATATGTGTGTGTGTATATATATATATATATATATATATATATATATATATAAGGTGTCCATAAAATTTGGCTGCTCTTAAAAAAAATTTGTAACTTTATTTGTATTTGTGATACAAATAATTTGTAAAAATGATTCGAAAGAATCAAAAGTAAATCTATATTTTTTTAAGGTTTTATTGATATTTAAGTTTCCACATGTCCTCCATCATTAGCAATACAAAGGGTAATACGATTTTGCAGTTCACAGAAGACATTTGCCAACTGATTTATAGTAATGTCTGAAATCACATTAGTTACTTTCGCTTTCAAATCTTCTAATGAAGTAGGTTTGGTTGCATACACAATTGTTTTCACATGAAAAAAAAATCTAATGGAGTCAAATTTGGCAAATGTGGAGGCCAATAAAATGGTCCCCCACTTTCAATCCATCTGTGAGAAGATTCCTGATTTAAAAACTAACATGCAGAGCAAAGTGACAAGGAGCTCCATTTTGTTGAAACACTGTATTATTGTTCAAGTTTTATTGTTGAAGCTCATTTTTTACAAAATATTTCTAACACAAATACAAATAAAGTTATAATTTTTTTTAAGTGCACATGGACTTTATGAACACCATATATATATATATATATATATATATATATATATATAGTACACATACACACAAGCAAACAAACAAATAATTGTATTTAACCATGTTTTATAATATGGGTGTTAGATTCACTCATTGAAAATTTTCTTTTTTTTTTATAAGTAGTGTATAATGATAATATACTCACTAAAACATCTGCTGCCTTCTACCAAGCGCCCATAGCCCAGAGGTAGAATCGCCAACTGATGCCAATTCGGTCTGGTTTCAATCCTGGGTTAAAAGCAATTGGAGTTTAACCATACTGATGAGCTGTGATACTGCAAAACAGATCTGTCTGCGGATGACTATATAAAGAGGGTGGTTCAAACTAATGGATATATATTCCATAATTTAATATTTATTTTTATAAAAAGTGCAGAAGTAGAGCATTTATAGATATATAATTATTATTGCTATAATAATAGCATACTGCAACTCAAAAGCTATCAAGTTTCCGTGCTCAATGCACCAACATCAAGCACTGACATATTATGGTTCAGTATCCTTCTGTAGAACCACATTTCTGTTGACTCCAGTTTTCTCCTCATCTGTGGGGAAATTGTCCAATTTTCACTGTCACATAAAAAGAAGGATACCACATAGCAACCCAGCATACTTTTCTTTGCTCCTAAAGGAATTTTTCTGTTTCTCAGTACTTTGCTTAGTAGCCTTTTTTTTCACTAGTCCCATGCGTGTTCTTATCTCATTTTCCCATTTTTCATCCTTTGTTAAAATGCTTCCCAGATATTTAAAGTTCTGGACTTGTTTGATGTTGACATCTTCACTTCGTAATTTGCGATTTGGGCTGTAAATATGTAGGGTAGTAGGTAAGAATGAACATGTTAATATAGAGATAAGTGTACATGTTTACTGTGAACTTAATAGTATGTCTATTCATGTTTCTGTACTTGTAAAATACAAACTTACAAATGTGCCTATAATTGATCATGTGTTTCTCGAAAAGAAAATATTCAGTGATCATTTGACAGGCTTTACAAAGTAGTTTTTGTTCAAAATTTTCAAAACTGCAAGAGATACTGTATAAAAAAAGCTATGCAGACTGACATGTATTCATTTATCCTTGCTTGTTTTTTTTTGTCATGTTATTAGTCAGTCAATTAAGTGCCCTATGTAATACTTGCTTGGGAGATCATGTCTTATAAATGACATACTGACTGGACATAAGATTTTTCCGCAGTAGGTTGCCATTACTTTCTGCAGTAGACTGGTTGCCAAGGCTGTAGAACACAATTTGCCCTGATTTTTAACCCATAGCTGGAGAGAGAAGAGACAAATAAATACTTTTACCAAGGGTATTTGTAGGAAAGTGAATGCAACGAATTCAACTGGAATTCAAAATTGGCTCTGATTTCTTGTTCTGAGCTAATATCCCCCACACCAAAATGAACATCCTGAGTTTTTGCTTACCTGGTGATTCATTTAGATTGTGTTATCTCTCAATGACATGGCCTTCAAAGGGTGCTGGGCAAATCTGTGTGACTTTGGTTTAGAGGAAAAAGCATTATATGCCTCCATAGATGCGCCATTTCTGGAACTATGTCTGCGAGTTGATGGCTTATAATGCTCCTGAATGCACATCGATCTTGCATACATATGTGTTAATGTGTTGTCCCCATATCCTGGGGGTGAGGGTGGATCTTATGTTACTAGCCTTAGCAAGAATGATATTCTAGAAATGGAGGGAATATTGCAGTATGAATGCTATTGTCAGGATCTGATTGGATTCTTTGGGCATTAGCTCAAGATGAAAATCAGATTTGATAGAAAATGCTTTATATCAATAGATTTCAGTAAAACTTGTGTAAATGTCACAAACATGGTTCCCTTTGTCACCACATGGTCGTTTCCTGTGAACTTTCCTCTGATTAAATGTCATGTTGTATCCATATAAAAAAGTGTTTCTTTATTAACAACTTTTAGAAATGTTAGTATTCATCCAGGTATAAACTAATGTATAGTGTTTGAAGTGAACACTGTCTTTTCCATGCTGTAAATAAAGATTACATTTGTAAAGAAAGACACACCCAAAATGTTAAAAGATTTTCAAAATAAAATCTCCTGACCTGTCAATACAAACCAACCAATATTCTCCAACCAATAAAAATAAGTATCATAAGTAAAAAATATTCAACACAAGTGTGGGAAAGTTAGACAAATACTGACATGTGCATATGCTCTTCAATTTGGAGGCAATTTGAAAAAAATAAAAAATAAACAGTGACTTGTCTTCTTTATAGATTTTACACCTGAAAGAAAAAGCTGTATGTTGAATCAACTAAAACTCTATGGTATTAACAAAAGCAACATAAAGAAGTTCAACAACAAAAACAATTATTTACTCATTAGAGTATTTCAAATTTCAGAAGATATTACAAGTTGCACTTTAGCAATTTTATTAAAAGTGAAAATGAATTGTTTTGTAGAAGAATGGGAGAAAGAAAGAAAAAAGATCTCTGAGGACAAAGTAGGATCATTTTATTTCCTGAGATAATATTTCTCATCCTAGCAGTAAAAACTAGAAGAGAAAAGCCAACTGTCGTCCGAATTATAGAGTCACTGTGAATGCTAGAATACTTTCCCTAGCTACATGGTATTTTGCCATGGCTATATACGGCTTTGAACTCAGAATTATCCTTCTTCTAGACTGACTGTAAACCAAGGCTGAGGAGCCCAGTCTTTTCTACTATTTAACCCATAACTAGAGAGAAAAAAGATGAATTTATATCACATCATTGCCCTTCATCTACGGGTTGAATAGTAGAACAGTGGAAACAATGTTTCTTAAATTAATTGTTTGAATAAAATAAATACAAAAATTAAAAATGAAATAAAATCTGATATCTTAAGTGAATATACTTAGTAAAACTATGAAAAATTGTCTTTTATCATCACATCATGATGGAAATTTAAAAAAAATTATATTAAGTTCTCAAAAATGGATTAATATTTTGCTATCGTTTAATATAAATAAAATACTAAAAATGCAACAAACAAAATACAAAAACGCCAAATAAGAAAATTTATTTTTTTTATACAAAGACATGCTTAGAAAAAAAGAGAAATATAGATAAGTGTTGCAATATAACCTTTTCTGGAGGAAAAAAGTCTCTTTCATGAAAAATTCTTGAAATAGTAACCAAACGGAGTTATACTTATTAATTACACACTAAAAGCTAATAAAAAAAACATCTGTAAGTTGGTATTTAGCAATTTTACTAAGTGTAGCTTAGATGTGGCACAAGGCTGGAATTATGGAGCACCTAGTGAGGATCACACTAACTACCCAGTCATAATTGATCTCGCAAGACAAGCTTGCTAATAAAAAAGTGCCTTATAAACTGGTGCATAGTGTCTAGATTTATACCTAGCAATAATAATAATGGAATGTCACCTGGGATTTTCATCTGGCATAGGGGCTTGTTTTTTTATTAAACTGTAGTAAACTGTTCTCCTCATTTTAGGTGGGAGAAGGTGCCTAGTCATGAGTATTACAACCCTAAAACAGCACCTTCCTCATTATACTAAGAGTGGTAGGGTTGGTTTATCAATGCTAGCATGACAGTGGTCATGGCGATTGGGCAATTTTTGTCTTTGGCCCATATGCATGCATAAAAAATTGCCAAAAATTGCCCAATCGCCATGACCACTGTCATGCTAGCATTGATATTAAACCAACCCTATTACTCTTAGTATAATATATATATATATATATATATATATATATATATATATGGTGCTCCCCACGTAAAACGACCTTGTGTCACATTATGCCTTAGTGAGTAAGCCAGGTAAATATATGAGATTTGCATCTGGTTACAAAAAGAAACATCCCACATTAGTGAAAGTAGAAAAGAAGCCTTAGAATAAAAAGATGTACTAATTTCTGTATTAATAATACATAAATGTTGAGATTTTATCATAACATTTAAATAATACAAAAATAAAACTAAAGCAAAATATATTTTTACTATCATTTAACAAATCTCATTGATTCCACAATTAACATTTTACAGTTAGGCCACTATTTTTTAAGCATTCTTTTATTATATTGAAAAGATGAACATGTTTTTGTTTTCTTTTTGTCTTTTATTTATGAGGTGCCATTACTATTTAAATAGGTCTCATACTTTTTCTTTTGAGCATCATATAGCTTTTGTAATTTTTTCAAGGCTGATTTAGGAAGTTCTTTACCTGTAGCATCATGAGTTGGTATACCATTGTCATCAAACTGAGAGTACTTATCTGTTTCCAATTTAAACAGTTCTGATGGAGGAATCTTTCTCTGTGCATTACGACTCGCTTCTGCTGCTTCTTTCTCTCTCTTTTTACGTTCTTTCTCCTCTTGTTTTTTCTTCTCAATTTTTACTTTCTCTTCCATCTCTTTCATTAAGATCTCTTTATCTACTAACTTGATGACTGGTGGCTGACCCTCAAGGTCCTCAAGACGCACACCCAAGTTCGGTAAGATCATGTCACGGAGATTATCACAAGCTTTAAGGATTTCTTTTGGCTCTTTTTTCTCACGAGCTAATTGGCGCACCATTTCTCGGAAATCGGACAAAACTGTTAGATAAGGCATCACCATTTCTTCCTTGTTACTTGCCCCAAGTCCAGCCTGTGGGAAACCAATCACAATATCTTCTTTAATTGCTCCAAAAATACGAAGCATTTCAGTAATATATTCTGCAATGTTAACAAGAAGCATGCGATTACTTTCCTTAGATAACCTTGTTTTGGAAATATACTGATTTGTAGAAGTAACAAGATCTCGAATGCTATCCAAAGCAGTCCTCGTATCGATTGAGTCACACAAAGCAATATGTACCTGGTTCCGTGTGTCATGGTATTTTTGATTGAGAGCAATTTCACTCTCATTCCATTTACTGAAAGATGCACAACCATGACTGGGTAAATTGCGGAGCACATCTTTAACAGTGAGGAAGAACTCGTTTATGTGTTTTTCATAAGTGAGGGCTATCTCCATTGTATTGTCACTGTAATCTAACGTGTCTTTCCAAGAATGAAGCAAAAAAGCAAAGCGTAGTTGACAGGCAGTGTGCTTTTTCAATGCATCTTTGATTGTGATGAAATTCTTCAGGGATTTGGACATTTTACATCCTTGAATGTTCAAGTGACCAGAATGGAGAAAGTAACGTACCCAGTGGTCATTGCCAAAGCAAGCTTCAGCCTGAGCCAGCTCATTGTCATGGTGGGGGAATTTAAGATCAACTCCACCTGTGTGGATATCCAAGGACTCACCAAGGATAGCACTAGCCATAACAGAACATTCAATATGCCATCCAGGCCTTCCATTTCCCCATGGAGATTCCCAGCTTGGCTCCCCTGGTTTCGATGCTTTCCATAAAGCAAAATCATTAGGACTTCTTTTTTCTGATAGTCTGTCTTCAGAAACACTCAGATCTCCTTCACCCTCTTGTAGGGCATCTTTGTCACCAAATGCCTCAGGTACTAACTTGGCATAAAAATGGTCTGGTGAATCACTAAATTTCATTGTATCAAAATAAACAGATCCTCCAGATTCGTAAGCAAATTCTTTATCAATAATTTTTTGAACGAAATCAACAATTTCGGGAACATACTCACTAACTCTCGTAAGGCAGTCAGCTGGCAATACATTCAATGCTTCCATATCTTTGTGGAATTCTTCTTCCCAATGTTGAGGCAATTCAGAGAAAATTGCATTTTCATGAACCTCGGATCCTTTTTGCTTATCGAGAAAATTTGCTAGAATATCTTTCGCCGCAGAAAGAAGCATATTACTTTTTTCACAATCCGGGGTTTCCTGAGGGAGATCTCCGATTGAGGTAAACATGGATTGGAGATTAGCGATTATTTTTTCCATCATCTTCTTCTTATCGGGGTCCTTCTCGGCTTCCATCTTCGAAGCATAAACAGACAATGCGTTATTAACATCTTCCGTTACCTGCATAAATGAATCCTTGTTTTGTGACGTGTACTCTTTCAGAAGGTGGTTTTGCCGGGCCCTTTTTATGATTTTATCGTCGATATCAGTAATATTCATACAGTAAAAAACATCATATTTAAAATATTGGGCTAGTACCCGGCGCATGATATCAAACGATATATATGATCGTGCGTGGCCCATATGTGATTCATCGTAGACTGTTGGGCCACAGCTGTACCATAATACCGTGTTACCCTTCTGGGGGATAAACTTTTCTTTCTGTCGGGTCAAGCTATTGTACAAATAAAGTTCGGACACTGTTTGGTTCTCGGGTGGAGTCCACGCTGGTTGACAACGTTTATTCCGTGCAACGTTAGACATGACTCTGTAATCCAAGTAGACGAAGAAAGTCGATGAATAACGTCAACAATCTGATGCAATACTATCAAAAGGAAGTAGGCAGCAGTCAGCTTGTGTATTGCGAAAAGGAGAAATGTGTCAATGACCAGTTTCGTTTCGTCCCTAAATTTCGTTTCGTGTTTATAATGTGTGCGTGTGCGTATTTATATTTTATTTTCTACTGTTTATAAAAAAAAAATTTTGGATAAATTTAAAATCTATATTTATTTAATAAAAAAATATACAGTACAACAAAAAATATATATATATATTAACTGTGATTTTTTAAATTAAGAAATGAATTCCCTCAAAAATGTTATTCACATTTTTTTTTCATTTTTTTATACAAAAATGGGGTATTGCAAAGTTTTCGACCCGACCAACTTCCCAAACTGACTAAATAAACAAACAAACATTATTTTTTTAAAATATACCTTCGTATATGTGCATCTGTAATGTATCGTATGTGTTTGTAACACGTTTTAACGTCACCAAGTATTTTATTATAAAAATATAAAATTTTTATATTGGTCAAAAAAAAAAAAAAAGTCTGTATGGTGGATTCTTCTGGTAACAACATAAATAAAATTTTAATATACCAAAAAAATGTGTTAAAGGAACACTTAATTGTATTTTGGTTCTGCAGATAAATTTAAAGACTAACTTAGCATTAATTTAAAGACTAACTATGCTAAAATACGTAAATAAATATAAATTCAAAAAATGTTATTTATTTTGTTTTCATTTAGGAACAAGAAAGAGTAAGACGGAACGTGTTTTACTGTTTTGTTATCTGTTTTATTTAATTTTACTTTTAATTCAGTTTAAAATATTCCAGAACTAGTGGGTACTGAAAAGATCCTGGCCCAACCTACTTCCTAAAAAATATTGAGAATATTTTCTGAATCTCACCTTTGTTGGGCCAAGAACTTTTCAACACCCCTTGTATTGGAACTTGGGAAGATATGCAATTGCAAATGCAAGAAAGTGAAAGAAAAGAAAAATAATTTTTTCTATATTTTAAACGTACAATGTAATTGCAAAATTACTGAAGTATTCCATTATTTTTTATAGCATGTGTAAGTTCTTTTTATTCTCTCACACTCGATAACTGATTGTATGAGGAACGAGAAGACTTACCTCCCGCAAAGCGAATTTGCTTGGCATGTCAGGACTTGTTGAAAGATCATGACCACTATTAAAAGTGAAAATGGATTATTTTGACTTCCGTGGTCTCTCGTGCAGATGTACAAACAAAAATGTAAGAACTCGAACCAATTTGAATTTATGAAATTGAAATAAGAAATCCCTCGCGAGCAAGAATTGAGTCTTGTATGCAAGTGAATGCGAGTTTGACTCCTTTACATTCGCTTACGCACAAAAATACCTTTGCGAAGCAACGAAAGGTATTAATCCGTCTTTTGCCCTCCAATTGTGGGTTAAATAATAGGACAGATTGGGTTCTATAGCCTTGGCTGGCAACCAGTCTACCGCAGAAAGCAATGGCAACCTACTGCAGGATAATCTTTTGCCCAGTTAGTCATGTCTCTTTCGAGACACGATCGCCCAAAGCGTGTATCACATATGGCACTTGACTGACTGATGCAAATGTTATTAGTCTCTGACGCAGGCATAAAAAGCAAGTCTATGAAGTAGACAGGAGGAGAAGCGATAAAACTTTGGTTGGCGTAATGGACAAACAAAGGAGGAAGGAAGATGGAAGAGTGTTTGTTGAAACCAAGTACTTCAATTGATTTCAGTCAGTCAGTTAAGTGCCATATATGATACACCTTTGGGCGATCATGTCTCGAAAGAGACATGACTGACTGGACAAAAGATTATCCCGCAGTAGGTTGCCATTGCTTTCCACGATAGGTTGGTTGTCAGCCAAGGCTATAGAACCCAATCTCTCCTATTATGTAACCCACAACTAGAGGAAAGAGACGGATTAATACCTTTCTCAAGAGTATTTGTGTGTAAATGAATGCATGGAATTCGAACTCGGCATCCCGATTTGTCGTTCCGAGTCGATATCCACTGCCCCACAATAGGCATTGCAAACGACTGGCGGTATAAATTAACTACAAGTTATTTCGGCAGTACGTTGATAAAAACAAACCGGTTAGACTTAAAATTAATATCAGAATTTGATGGCTCTCCCACTGGTCCATCTGTTGTTGAGCATGAAGATGTAGGGAGATGTTTAATGTTTCTTGGTTCGGCCTTGTGTCATACAAAACCGAACTCCCTACAACTTACAAGTTTTATCCAGAATTATCATCAAAAGGTTTACATCAGAAGGTTGGTAGCAGTTGGAATGTGTGGAATAGTGTAAGAATAAAAATATGCATTTTTCATGTTAAAATAGAAAATTATTAAAAGGAAAGATTAACAAGAATTCATAGAAATTAATGTTCAATGAGAAACAAGTAATGTGTTAAGGGTATCAAGATTTGTAGCAAATGTTCATAGTAGTAATTGTTGAAAGAGTATATGCATACGTATGTATGTACATATGTATGTATGTATTCAGTAGGAATCTCTTTGGATGGAGAAGAAGAAGTAGAATGAATCAGTACACGAGAAGGAAAGAGAAAGAGGACAAATGTCTGAGACACTTGAATCTTCTGTTATATTTTAACTATGTCGTCTATGCTGCTTTCATGTGCGACTGTCTTGACTGATGTGGATCTGAGCCTTTTATTGTCTTTTTGAATTTTGCACTGAATCGCTAACTCCTCAAGTTGCTCCCATTGGTCAAAAATCAATTTAACACCTACTGGAAATCTGGTTTCGATTTTTTCTTTAAGCACATGGCCAATCTTTTTTCTATTTGGGAAAAACCAGGATTTCACACGTCACTGTGAATTTTTGTAAAAGTGAAGAAGAAGGTTGATTTTAATTCTTAATTTCTTATCCTTACAAGTGGTTTGAGAAGGCTGAGCGCGTCTGTAAACTATTCAAAATCAGGGAGCCTACAATGGTCATTCCATTGAGGCTAACAGGGGGCGTTTACGGTGTTTACCAGCAACTCAGAGACAAAGCGGACTTGGACAAAATCAAGCAGGCTCTTTACACAGTATTCGGCATGGATGAGTCCATTGCTTGGAAGCAATTTATTGGGCAGCAACTCCTTCCTGGAGAGACAGTTGATGTGTACCTGGCTGATCCAAGAAAGTTGTCAGTACCATTCGGGGGCGTTAACGACCGGATACTGGTGTGTGCATTTTTGGAAGGTTTACCCATTAGCAATAGCTGGCTTCTGTGAGCATCATCAAAATCTGGAGAGATGAATATTGACCAGCTACTAGATAAACCTTAAACCATTTTGAAGATGTCAGAGCACGTCACAGCAGCTGCACGAACAGAGGAAACCTTGTGTAAATCAAAGGAGAATGTTGCTGGCAATTATGCTGCCGACAAAATGCTACAAGTGTGGTGATCCCAACCACTTCTTCTGAGAATGCAGAAGTCGAAGTTATATGGGGAATGGAAGTGGATAGGAAATAGAGCACCAGATCAATTGCGCAACACCATTGTGGAATATACAGTGTCAAATAAGAACAGAGAGTGAACTAGAGACTTGGACTGCAAATGGCTGATACCTTATCCACAAGAACGATTAGGGCCCCCAAGAGGATTAATCCCCTTGATGGCCGTTGCACAAGCCACCAAGGCAATGGTACGGCCAGTTTTGGACTATAGGGAGATAAATCAGTACACTGACGCCTTTACAGCGAATGCAGATGTGTGTGCTGAACCAATGAGGGAATGGCAACAGCAAGGAGCCAATGTTGCTCTGCTTGACCTGCAAAAAGTGTATCTTCAAATATGAATCCATGAGAGAAGAGACAAATACTTTTACCAAGGGTATTTGTAGGAAAGTGAATGCAACAAATTCAACTGGAATTCAAAATTGGCTCTCTAATTCCTTGTTCTGAGCTAATATCCCCTGCACCAAAATGAACATCCTGAGTTTTTGCTTACCTGGTGATTCATTTAGACGGTGTTATCTCTCAATGATATGGCCTTCAAAGGGTGCTGGGCAGATATGCCCAACTGTCATCAGTGTGACTTTGGTTAAGCAGAAACAGCTTCATATGCCTTCTTCCATACTTTTTAGATGCACCCTTTCTGGGGATATGTTTGCGAGTTGATGGCTCATAATGCTCCTGAATGCCCATCAATCTTGCATACATATGTGTTAATGCGTTGTCCCCATATCCTGGGGGTGAAACAAAGGGTGGATCTTATGTTACTAGCCTTAGCAAGAATGGTATTCTGGAAATGGAGGGAATATTGCAGTATGAATGCTATTCTTGTCAGGATCTGATTGGATTCTTTGGGCATTAGCTCAAAATGAAAATCAGATTTGATAGAAAACGCTTTATATCAATAGATTTCAGTAAAACTTGTGTAAATGTCACGAACATGGTTCCCTTTGTCACCACATGGTCATTTCCTGTGAACTTTCCTCTGATTAAATGTCATGTTGTATCCATATAAAAAAGTGTTTCTTTATTAACAACTTTTAGAAATGTTAGTATTCATCCAGGTATAAACTAATGTATAGTGTTTGAAGTGAACACTGTCTTTTCCATGCTGTAAATAAAGATTACATTTGTAAAGAAAGATACACCCAAAATGTTAAAAGATTTTCAAAATAAAATCTCCTGACCTGTCAATACAAACCAACCAATATTCTCCAACCAATAAAAATAAGGAAAGCATACTTTGAAAACTCAATCTGTTGGGATTCATCTACCCAGGTTTTTGTTGCTATCCAAATGTTGAGATTCCAACCATTTAACAACAACAACAACAACAATACATGTTTTAAATGAAACACAAAAAAGCTGACTTCAAATTCTTATTTAGATTTTATCAAGAATCTCTAAATGTTTTGCAGGAACATTGAAGGAAAAGCAGAAGCAAGACATCATTTGAAATAGCATTTATATATTCTTTTCAGAATTATACAATAGCAGTAAAATGTTCAGCTTTCCTTATAGTGAAGTTTGTTTTATAAAGTAACTTAATGTTCTTATTGCAGTATGAAATAGTGTTAACAGACTTACTTTATGACGGTCAGCCTAATGTATTTGTGATTTCGTAGACAAAAGGTTTAGTAGGTGATTGCTGGTTAATCTCTTTTATTGTGTGCAGAGACAAGGCCTTAGTCAATGGTTGCTGGTGGTTGTATCTTTCATTGTGTGTGGGTGTGTATGTATGTATGTATGCACGTGTAGATCAAACTGGTCTCTGAAATTGTTTTAAACCTCTAGAAAAAGTATGCTTCTATTTTTATATCTGTAAAGGGATTCAAAATCTAATTTCGCATAATGGTGGTAACTTTTTGAATACAAGGTTTTCATTGGTTAGAAAAATGACTTCACACTGGCTAATGAAAACCTTTTTCTTGAATTTGAGGGAGTGGTGAAGGGAGTTATTATTTTCTAAATGTTTAAAAATAACATGTGGCAGGCTTACAACAACATCTGCATCTGTTTTGGCGGTATTTTCATTGTTAATGTGGGTTTATCCAACAAACTTTGGTAAATGTTCATTTTAACTCCTGACGGCTTTTCCCCTTCAAATTTATCCAAAATAGCATTATCTCTGTGCAAATGTATATGCTGAACTCAAATCAACTATTAGTTATTGAAGAAACTTACCTTTTTTAATCTAAATGTCCATAAAAAATGAACTATATCTTGCACTTTTTCTCTCCCGTAACTCTCACGAAATCATGTAATTAACTGCAGAATGATGTACTGTGTAGGCGACGAATTTTGGCCGATTTACTTCCACCTGTTTACTTCTGGTTAGGAAAGTAATGCGCAGGTTGAGGAATACAAAAAAAAAAGTGCATTACTTTTCTAACCGGAAGTAAACAGGCTGAAGTAAATCGGCCAAAATTCGTCGCCTACGTATTGAAGAACTGACATCACATAGCAATCCAGCACTCTTTTCTTTGTTTCCTGTGTGTTAGTACTTTACTCAGCTTCTGGAATGCGTCCTTTGCCATGCCAATTCGCCTTCGGATCTCTGTGTCACACTTTCCATCTTCTGTTAGAACACTTCCTAGGTATTTAAATTTTTGTACTTGCTTGATTCTGGTATCCCCCACCTGTATTTGGCATTTTAGGTTGCACCTTTTGCTGATGACCATGCATTCAGTTTTCTTAAAGTTTATTTGTAGTCCTTTTTTGTCACTCTCCACCACTACCTTCTGTAGGAGGTCTTGTAGTTTCCTTTCCATACTTCTCATAAAATTACACCATCTTTTATGAAACACACAGCAGACATTTGGTGCTTGAACATTTTACTTTTTCATCCACTTTAAAATGTATATCCATTAAGTTTTAACAATTATTCTTTTCTATTTTACAAGCATTTTCTTATCAGAGAGAAGCATTTGTACAACTACAAGCATTGATGTATGTTTTCTTTTATTACAAACTTAAAACACAAATTATGTACAAACGCTTATTTTTCAAATATATCAAGTTACTGTATCAACTAATGTGTGCATAAATTTAATTTGTTTTTGCTATCATTAAATCTATCTGCACTGATAGGAAAACTATATTTATGTGAGAAAGATATTAAAATAATCTGCAACATTTACCAGGAACAAGTTAAACAAGTAAACAAATATAGAAAGAAGAAAAACACAAAAACATTTTCTCACCAAACTGTGACAATCCTAAGAGAACCAGACAACCTATCAGGATTTATTATTGGTGGCTATAATGCAACAAACACAAGATACACGGAAGATATTGTATAGGTAGAAGACTTAGGAGGAAAATGGCAAGAACTCCAAGACAAGTTAGCAAAGGAAAGCAAGAAAAAAAAGACTATTAACAAAAAAAGAAAATGGAAACTAGAGACTCATACTTACAATCAAAAACATTTGACATTTTTGGGATGAATTATTAGGAAAGACACCTTGGAAAATTTAATACTCACAGGACATATTGAGGGAAATGTTGCTTAAAATATAAGGAACATGAAGTTGTGGAGAGTTATGATCACCCATTTAATGAGTTTGTTCAAATGAATAACAGAGCAGAGACAAACAAATATCGTAAAGAATTATGTTGCCTAGAAAAAAAAGGAAAAAAAAGTAAGGGAGAGTCATGATAGCCTACTTCATGTGTTTGTGCAAATAGATAACAGAAAAAGGAAAAAGTTGACTTTTCCTACAGGACCAGGGACATAGACCAGGTGCAACAAGATGTTGTGAAAGTAGTAATATTAAACCTCTCTCGTGAGTGTTTTTTAACCTTTTAAACGGGCCTCAAAGATTCCTCATAATGACTGGTTTAAAGAGAGAGGTGCTCATTTCATTTGGGGTGCATTCAAATTCTAAAATGTTCACTTAAGAAGAAACATCAAATAAATCAAAATTAGTTTACAAATAATATACCGTAATCATCAAAGGTAAGCTTCAGTTTTTTTTTTTTAAATAATAATAAGGCAATATGCAGTAATTTGGCATACTATTCCATTTTTGGATCATGTGAACATTTGTGGTGCATTGGATATCGACTCAGAACGACAAATCGGGGAGCCGAGTACAAATTCCAGCCAAGTTCATTGCATTCACTTACGCGCAAATACCCTTGGGAAAGGTATTAATCCGTCTCTTCCTTCCAGTTATGGGTTAAATAGCAGGACAGATTGGGTTCTATAGCCTTGGTCAGCAACCAGTCTACTGCAGAAAGCAATGGCAACCAACTGCAGGATAATTTTCTGCCCAGTCAGTCATGTCTCTTTTGAGACATGATCGCCCAAGCATGTATCACGTATGGCACTTAACTGACTGACTGAACATCAAGACAGAAAATCTGTATAAGAATTAAGATTTATTTAAGAAGCTGGTTTTCTGAAATATATGCAGTTTCTTGGGGACTTGATTACCCACTTTGGGTATTCTGTTTTTTCAAAAACAAAATTTTGCAATAAATCCTAGTATGAAATGTGCCAAATATTTTAAAGGCAGTTTATAAGGTCTGTAAATAACTATCAATTCTTTGTAAAGTCCCAATTATGACTAAAATAATTTAATTCTCTGTTGTCTTGCTCTATTGTCAATGTTTTTTATCATCTTAAATAGGCCCCAGAGGGTCATCATGATAACAGATTTAACAGGTTTCATCCTTAACCTGAGTATTTTCAAAAGGGTGAGGTATGCTACCAAAAATGTTGAAGGGTCAACTGGTTGCTAGGTTGAAGAAATCAGAATGTCAATAAAC
This sequence comes from Ascarosepion bandense, assembly GCA_037127315.1. Classification (NCBI taxonomy): domain Eukaryota; kingdom Metazoa; phylum Mollusca; class Cephalopoda; order Sepiida; family Sepiidae; genus Ascarosepion; species Ascarosepion bandense. Next base: position 4,420,713 of record JBBBDQ010000367.1, read on the forward strand.
TTCCTTTAAAAAAGCTTTGAGTCATGTATTCTACAAAAGTAAATACTGTAATAATAATAATAACCCTTCAAGAGTTATTTCCCCTAGTCTAGGGTATACACCTATTGGGAAAATAAAACATGGCTTCCTACCCTTCAAACCTATACAAGTGTCTTCTGACTTTATATATTACTACATGGTGGCAATGGAAAAATGAAATTTTTCTCAGCAAAAAAGGAATATGCTACCAAACAACAATAACAAGAAAAATGTTATGTCAACTTGAATGGACTTAAGATCCCTTTTTGGACTTTTTGGATAGAAGAAATTAAAACTTCTAATGTCAAACACAGCTCCTTGCAAAATTTAAAAAAGCAGTTTAAAAAAAGTGTTTGCAGTAAAAAATTGTATACTGGAACAAACAAGTAAGTGTTGTAAACATCTTATCGTACTGTATTCCACTTGTTTGAATTATTTCTTTTGTATTTTTTTTGTAATGAATAATAATGCTAACAATGTGCTGAACTTCAACAAAATCTGGTTGATTCATTCAGATTTTTCAAACAGTGTTGTGAGTTCTATTTATCTGTGAAAAACATTCTAGGCAACAAACAGGTTGACTACATTCTGTTATCTGGAGAAGAAGGCCAAAGAAGGTTCAACTCATGGACTTTCACAAATGAAGCTGATAAAAATAATCCACAAGTTATTTGGCGGAAATTCAAGGAACAATTAGAATCTCAAGTAAATTTTCATATTGCATGTTTTTACCTTCATCTATACACGCAAAGAGATACAGAAAGTATCAATGATTTTAACAAGGTGCAGATTTCAGGCAAACAAGTACAAGTTCCAAAATGCCATAGACACCAAGGAACAGTTGTTAGAGCAGGTCATCTCCAGAACTAAACACACAGAGTTGCAAAAGCAGTTATTGACAAAAGGAGGGTTGACACTTAAGAAAGCCCTGAATGTAAAGTCCACAAAGATTCAATTGGTCACATGAAGCAACTGGCAGAAATCTAAGATGGAAAGTGACAGGAAATTAACTCAGTAAAATACGGCAGCTGCAAACCACGTGACAGCATTGCATTCCCACTAGAAAGAACGGTATCTCATGTGGAATACTACATGTTCAGCATTTGGGTGAAAACAAACCAATGTTAGCACATTGTCTGTAACAACATTGTCTGTAACAACAGACAAAAAATAAAATAAAAATCTCACAGACACATATCACAAAAAGGGATCCAAATCAAAACTTGGACACCAGGAAACCCATGGAAATCAGCAATACAGGCACCAGTATAAGAAACGTAACAACAGTGTTTGCTCACTAAATGCCTGGAAGTGTGACAGTGATAATGTGTATGAATAATTTGTACAAATGTTGTTTGATGCAATTAAGGCAAAGTAAAAAAAAAACACTAGGTTTTTGCAGACCTTGATATCAAGCTTCTGAACCTACCAGGTACTGACAAACTAAAAGCCAAGTTAGACACATGAGCTGAAGGAAATGCCCTCCCCTTACATATCTTCTGTAGGATGTTTTCTCACAAAGTCAGCACCTCTAGACAGCCACTTCCCTGTGCAACGCATAAGGAGGCAACTGTACTGACTGCATATAATGGATCCAGCATCCCTCAGCATGGTTCCATTAACATACAGTGTACCTACAATACTCAAGTTCTTTGTTGTAACCTACTATTCTAGGGTTTCCATCACTCAGAGACCAAGAACTAGTTTTGATGCACTGCATCATCCAAGAGAACCAAACTCAGATTAACTTGTTGAACGACCTGAAAAACATTTACTCAGATCAGTTTGACCACATAGGCAGTTTCCCAGATGAATACCATATTGTCCGGGCTTATGGCCTATCATGTTAAATACACCAGTTCTCGCTCGATCACCAAAGTTAAGCAATGTTGAGCCTGGTCAGTATTTAGATGGGTGACTGCTTTAGAATACCAGATGCTGTAAGTGTTTAGTGATGGATGTGCATTGTGGTGCAGTGGATATTGGCTCAAAAAGAGAAATTGGTGAGCCGAGTTCAAATTCCAGTTGAAAACCCTGCATTCACTTAAGCACTGATACCCTTAGGAAAGGTATTAATACGTCCCTTCCCTCCAGTTATGGGTTAAATAACAAGGGTAGGACTTGGGGACCCTGCCCTTAAAAAACAAATCCCAATGAATCTTGATACTCAAAAAGAAAAAAATATTACTAGAAAGAAAAACTTATATAAGAACAACAATAAATTGTTGAAAGAAAAAGGTATTACCAGCAATAAATAAATAAACAATTTAGTTGGCAATAAATGACCCACCGAGGTTGATATGCTATAAAAACAAAACAACCAACAACCAACCATATTGTCCTGAAACTGGACAGCCATTCTGTCATCCTATGCACCCAGGAAATGTCCCATCCAAATAAGATATGAGATTAAGACTGGTCACATGATAAAACAGGGCATCATTTGCAGAGTGAGCAAGCCTACAAAATGGGTTAACAGCCTAGTGTATGTGCGCAAGGGTAATGGCAAACTCCATTTCTGTTTGGATCTCAAGTATCTAAACAGAGCAATCATGCAATGTCACCACAAGGTTCCCACAATAGAGGAGCTCATACACAAAACTCTCTGGTGCCAAGTACTTTTCCAAACTGGATGCTAAGAATGGATACTGATTGATCAAGCTCGATCCTGAATCACAGTTACTGACCTTCAACTCTCCTTTTGCAAGGTATTGCTTCCAGAAAAGGCCTTTTGACCTAGTCATATCTCAGGAGGTATTCCAGCAGAAAAAACACAACCTGATGAAAATATCACAGACTGAAGAGCTCATGTTTAATCATGAGAAATGCACAAATACACTTCTTTGGGGCCATATATGACAAAAACAGAGCATGTCTTGACCCCCAAAAAGTGGAAATAAAATGTTACCCAGCCCAAAAAGCAGCACAGACCTACAAAGAATGCTAGGAATCATAACATCCATGGCTCCTTTTATTCTGCATCTCTTTGATCTCACATCATCAATGAGAGATCAGCTAAAAACCAATCATAGTACTGATGGACTGAAAGTTGCCAAAGATCCTTGCAAACAATCAAAGACCTGATTTGTAAATAAATGCTGCTGACATACTTTGATCCTGAAAAAACTATGATCCAGCTAGACACATGCAGTAGAGGCCTAGGCACAGCATTGGTGCAGGAGGGAAAGTCCATAGCATTTGCATTGACGTCTCTAACAGAAACAAAACAATACATTGAGCTGGAGCTCCTGGCTGTTGTTTTTGGATGTGAACATTTTTGAATGTACATCTATGGGTCTGCCTTCCAAGTAGAAAGTGATTCCAAACCTCTAGAGATTATCAACTTGAAAAACCTGGTTGCAACTCCACCTCACCTCCAGTGAATGTTATTTAAAGGTATTACATGACCATTGTCTATCACCCAAGCAAAGAAATGGCACTAGCAAATAGTTTTTCTAGGCTCTCTAACAAGTGAATGAAAGAAGTAATTGACCTGGACATAAAAGTCCAATTTTCAGCACAAAAGTTAGCACAGATTCAACAGGCAACTATTGCTGACCCAAAAATGTATGAACTAAGGGACATGATCCTGTGAGGTTGGTCCAACAGTTTCAAAGAATTTGGCAAAGATATGCAACCATACTGGCCCTATCAGGATGAGCTAGCCATAGAAAATTGAATCTTGCTCAAGGGTAAGTGAATCATTATCCCAAAATCTATACAAGAAGAGGTACTTCATAAGATTCACTATGACCATCAGGGAATTGAAAAGTGCAAGTTGCGAGCAAAAAGCTGTGTGTTCTGGCACAACATCTATTAAGACATCGACAGGTTAATCTAGCTATGTGATGAATGCCGGAAACACTAAAAAATGCAGAGCACTGAGACCTTGATGCTACATGCGATTCCAGTAAGATCATAGCAAATATTAGCCCCTGACTTGTTCCACTTTGACAGAGCAAATTTTATTCTCATTGTTGATTATTACTTGAAATACCCCTTTATAGGAAGTGATAAACACAATTAAGTAAGTGTTTGGTGTGCAACGAGTACTGGAGAGAGTGATCAGTGATAATGACCTGCATTACAATTCAGCTGCATTTAAGCAGTTTACAAAAGAGCGGGAATTTAATCGTTGCACATCATCTCCAAAATATCCACAATCTAATGGAACGTTGTATGCAGTTGATGAAAACTGCCATCAAAAATGCTAATTCAAGCAGCTGTAATATTGACATACTACTGCGCCTTCAAACAACTCCTATTGACCCCACAATACTATTGTCAAGGGAACTCTTATTTAACACTAATGATTGGTTAGCAATATCTTAGTAGAAGGTACTAACCACAATGTGAAAAAAATGGAGATATCAGCCTATCTGTATAAGAGACAAGCCAGGCAGAAAGCATTCCATGACCAGCATGCAAAAAATCTCCCCCAGATATCCAAACAGGACAACACATTAGAATGCACAACAAGGACATAAGCATATGGAGCACTGCAGTTGTTACGTAAGTGTGCATGGAAGCAAGGTCCTATATTGTTCAGATCATATCTCGTCAGTTTTTCTGTAGGAACTGAAAACACCTGAAGAAGGACCCATCTAAAGTCACTAGGTATTCACCAGAGATTATAACAGCCAGAGTGAAAACTAACCTATCGCCAAATAACCAAACAAAAATATTTAATACCCCATCCCAAAACTGCAATCACCATGCTAAACACGTCCTACGGGAATCACAGACACTATAATAAACAAAACAAAATCTGGCTGAATAATAAGGCCCACAGCAAAATTCAGTGAATAAAGTACAACAATATTTTTTCTCTCCAATTTTTGGATGTCTTATCAAAAAGAAAATCTTGGCGGGAACACTACAGAACAGTTATTCTTTTTTTTTATTTCTTGTGTTTTACGGCAAATAAAAATAAATAAATAAATAAAATTTTAAAAAATTTTATTTTTGTAAAAAGGGGATGTATAGCCCTTCAAAAGTTATTGCCCTTAGTCTAGGGCACACATCTATTGGGAGAATAAAACATAGTATTCTACCCATTGGGAGAATAAAACATAGTGTTCTACCCTTGAAATTTGCACAAGTGTCTCATGTCTTCTTTAAATATTACTACAGGTATGTCCACTCATTTTCGATACCTAACTTTTAAAGTGAATTTTTAAAAATAAAATAAAGCTTTCTTGATAGTTTCATTTTAGCCTTAATAAAAGCGAAAGGATTAAATTTACTATTTTCAGTAAGCAAAATACTCTGGCGTATTTCAAATAGAAATTATATTGATTGAAATCTCAACTTCTTTAAAGTTTTCAAAAGTTATCATTTTTTTTTTCATCCATTTTGACATGTTTATAAACAAAAGTTGATTCTTGGTTTTCAAAATCTTGCAAAAAGTAAAGTATGCATCTGAGACATGTTATTTTTAGAAAATTAGCAAATTTAAAGTTAAATTAATCTTATTTGAAACAAGTATTACTTGTTTATAGCATGCAATTTAGAATAAAAGTATTTCTTAATCATGGAAATCTTTCTGACCTGTGAAGTGAGTGATGACTGCCAAATGTGGTGATATGCTAAGTATAGTTAACCAGAATTGACAAAATTGTCCAAATTTTTTCCTCTAAGGCAAAGAAACTGTGAAACATGTGACCTTTTAATGTTACATACAAAATATCATAGTTAAAAAAACAACCTTCATACTAACACACACAAAAAAATAATTCTAAATATCTTTTAGCTCAAAGATTTATATTAAGCTTTCCAATTTTTGATTAGTAAGTATAGTCTTCACTTAATAACTTAATGACCTAACCACCACAAGATTTTGAAGAATTTTTAAAATATTTTTGAAAATTTATGAATTATTATAATTAAAAAAAAGATTCATTATATATTAAAATTTCTTTTTTCTTCAGACTATAATGTCCTTAATATATATATATATATATATATTCTCTGTTTTCTTTTAAGAAAAACTTTAAACACCGGTCATATTTCCGTAATAAATTTATTTCAGTCAATAATTGTTGTTGCCAACAATCACCGACTTCATCAGACGGAAGGCCCTATTCGACTTGTTTCATGTCGTATTACTACGGAATGAAAGTTCAGTTAAGGCCAGGCGGAGGGGGAGGCAACATAGGATAGCCCACTATAATAAGTATTTCCGTTTCCATTTGTCGGGATATAGTGGGAGGAGAAGTTTAATATATATATATATATATATATAAACAATAAAATGCTTATCTAATTAAATAATGTCATAGTTTTATTGTGTTTTTTATTTTACTCTTCAAAGCAGATTTTTGGAAAAAAGGTTAACTGTTTAAAAAAAATAGATAATTCACATTCCTCAAGTAGTCCTGCATTTAACTAAAAAACACATTTTTTTAAAAAAATTTAATTTCTTGAAATTTCATAAAATTACATGGAGCAGTGAGTGTAGGAGTTAACAGATGTGAAAAAATATTTTTAGGAAGATTTTCTAAAAATAATAATTTCAAAAATAATTTCATAAGTCCTGAAAGTTTTATTAAAATCTGACAATTGTTTGATTTTTGCAAGAATTTCATAATTAATGTGTTTTTCACCAGAAAATAAAAATGAGTTTCATAATATTACATTATCCTTAGTAAATTCTGGTAAAAGTTTGGTTTCCCACTGAGAAAAAAAAGATTTTTTACCAAAATTTAAAACATGCTAGAAAGGATTAAAAAAATTTTTTAAATAATTAAAAAATACTTTGATCTTTCTGCTTAGTGACATCAACATTTTGATGGGAAAACTTTGTTTTTATTAAATTTGGTGCCTTTTTCCTTCTTACTATGCCATTTTTTTTTTTACAGCAATTTAGTGGAGGTAACTCTACAATAGTGATACAGTTTTGAAATCACCAAAAATATTTTTTATAAATAACTTATATATTTTATAACATCACTTGTTCTTATTTCTGTTCATTTTTAAAGATGCTTGTAAATATATTAGAGTAAATATTTTAAAGATGCTTTTAAGTATCACTTGCTGCTTACAACCCATTTTGCTAGCTGCTACTATAAGGAAGAGAAAACCGGAATAACAATGGCAAAATTTTCTCTTACATATGCTTGGCAAATTCCAGTATCATGTAACTATATGTTTGAGCCTAATCTTATTCTATACATTTACCCTTATGAATAGGGAACTTCAAAATATTAAATTGTAGTTCATTCTACTAAAGAAATTCTCAAAGTCAACTCTCTTATTAAAAGAGTTCACCACAAATGTGTGTGTGCGAGAGAGAAAGAGCTTTAGTAATCAAATGTTAATAATGGACAAAACAGCTAATTTTAACACAGTCACAGTCATGAAACATTCACTGGCAATTACTTGTAAGACTAATTCTTGCTCAATGAGAGGTGTGTCACCAAAAGATTTATAAAGAGTCACTTAAATGACATTGTAGATTCTGCATTCATTGTCCTGTCATAGACTAACCAACTAATTATTTTTATAATGAACTACTAATGCCCATTGGTTACCATATTAAAAACATTCATTGAATGCTTCACAAACATAGTCTTGAAACAAAAAAATCAACATCATCAACATCATCAACATCATCATCAACATCATCAACATCAACATCATCAACATCATCGACATCAACATCATCGACATCATCATCAACATCATCATCATCAACATCATCAACATAAAAAAAATCATCAATATCATCAACATCAAAACAATTTAAAAAAATGAAACAAAAAATCAACATCATCAACATCATCATCAACATCATCAACATCAACATCATCAACATCAACATCATCAACATCATCAACATTAAAAAAATCATGATTTATAAATTTATGTGAGAGGTGTTACAAATTTCACCAATCAGATTAAAATGAAATTGAAGTGACTGAAAGAATATAGCTTCTAAAATATTCATGGCTTCAATCGTTTCTCTACTGCTGTAGCATAGTTTCCTTAGTGATTGTTATGATAAACCTCAATTTCAAAGTCTTAAATGCAGTACTAGATTGTCAGCTAGGTCTCATCATTTTATATTTACTGTTCTTTTATTGTTCTCTCTCTCCTCAGTAATGTTTTCTCAGTTTCCTTCACACTCACTAACTTGCATGTTAGGAGCTTTATTGCCTTGCTTGAGGTGAAATGATTAAAAAATATTGTATGTAGACATAGATACTATAATTCTAGTTTTATAAAAAAGATGGCAAAATTTAACATTTGTAGCTAAAAAACATAGTGTCAAAAAGACTTTTTTTCCTTTGGCATCGGTAAACTGTCTACTTCCTTGGAAACTGTTATAAAAAGCTGCAAAAAAGATACTGCATTTTGAAAAGACAGAATTATGGTTAAATGGTAATTGTTTCTTACTAATAAAATTCTACAATAACACGACATAAAGTATTTTAAGAAAACCAGCATTATTACAAAACTCAAAACAGGAAGAAAATTCTTTATTCTCATTGGTTGATAATAAAAATCATGGTTAAATATAATATACTAATACATTAAACATTAATTATCATTTTAAAAATAGGGCCATTGTGTCTTAATACTCATTTCTCAGAATGTATTTATAAACAGAGGTGGAGCAATCAGTCCAGTCAGTTAAGTGGCACATGTGATACACGCTTGGGCGATCATGTCTTGAAAGAGACATGACTGACTGAGTAGAAGATTATCCTGCAGTAGGTTGCCATTACTTTCTGCTGTAGACTGGTTGCCAGCCAAGGCTATAGAACCCAATCTGTCTTGTTATTTAACCTGTAACTGGAGGGAAGATATAGATTAATACCTTTCCCAAGGGTATTTGCACATACATTTTGTAAAAAGAACCTTGTTTTTTATATATATTTCTCACAAAAGAAGAATAAGTTCAGTTCTCCAAAAATCTCTTTGAATAATAAAACTTTCCAAATTATAAATAATGAGTTAATCTATTTTTTTTTTTTTTAATCATATCACCCCAACCAAGGTGAAAACACCACTGATGCGCAGGGGGCTACGTAAGAGTGAAAAGATTGGAAAAGAGAAAAAGTGAAAACCACATCCTAAACAGGAAACAAGGGATGAGCCTCTTCACCTGTTCAATAGACGTGGGTGGAGTGTGAACAAGGCGATAGTTTAGTCTATCTACTCCAATTGAAAAAAAATAAAATAAAATAAAAAAAGAGTGAAAATATTGGAAAGGAGAAAAAGTGAAAACCGGAAACCACATCCTAAACAGGAAACAAGGGATGATCCTCTTCACCTGTTCAATAGACGTGGGTGGAGTGTGAACCGGGCGATAGTTTAGTCTATCTACTCCAATTGAAAAAAAAATAAAATAAAATAAAAAAAGAGTGAAAATATTGGAAAGGAGAAAAAGAGAAAACCGGAAACCACATCCTAATTATAGAGAGATTATCAGTTATGGATGAGTTATTTATTTTACAACTGTAAATATACATAACATGCTTATCTTCCTTTGGTGGAGACAAGTCACATGGGTCACATGATGGCTGCTTAATGAGGTCACTTGATACTGTAACTAAAGCATTAGTCAATTTCCAGTTTATTTACAGCAGCTCTACCAAAAAATTGCTTATTTAGCTTGCCCTTCTCTCCATGGTGCCATTTCTAATTGGAAATATATCTTTTTCAGATAGAGAATAAAATTCAGTTTGCAGTCCTCAATTTGAGAAAACTCAAGATTCACTGTTTCCCATTTGTAGAATATGTCCTTAACTGGGATATAAATGGATCTGGCCCATTTGAATCTGGAGTCCTAAAAATGGCTTCTCCACGTACAGAAGTATCTCCATATTGTATGTAAAACTCTTCCTTTTGTTTCTCCTTACATTTTGCTTTGTGTTATAGATATATATGATATACTATTCTTCACATGGGACATGTGTATATATGTATATGTTGTATCCCGGGAGGGGATAAACAGAGAAAGAATAGTGCAAGAAATAACTCTTAACACTGAGGATATATAAATAGAGATTTATTATACCTCAGTACAATAACCCAAATACAAGTACACCAACAAACAGTTAACAAGAATAACATTTAAGAAGGCAATGTCTCTGTATAGGACGTATACGTCCGTCTTGAGAAGAAGGCTTCCGTCTAGTGACATCTAACTCTCGTCAAAGGCCGATGGCTATCGACTAAAGTCGATGACTCTTGTATAATCACGATCAGTCTTGTATAATGATGAAGACTCCTGTATAATCACAAACACTCTCGTATAATGAGGAAGACTCTCTGTAATTCGTTCTAATCCTGGTCTTTTATAACCCGGGCCATACCCATTCCTGGGTAGGACAGGATATTTCACTACAACAGTATATATAATTTTGTGAATGCCTTAGTATATAAATGTCTCTCTGAGAACAAATGTTTGTCATTTCTTTCCTTTCAGCCATTCTGTTCCATCCATGAAGTACGGTGTTAATATATCACAGATATAGTCATGGCCATAACAAGTGAAATACAAATGGAAAATTAAATCTTTCTTCACCACTCCCCGTTATGTGACAATATCTATTCCAACCATTGGATTTGATTGCTTTGTGCAATGATTAAAGGAAAATGCACAGAATGTTGATGAATACAAAATAAATATTTATGTAACACAATATGTATACAGAAGGATGAGGTGAAAGTTGAAATTTCAAGAGTTCAAGTGTAAAAGCCCTGGCACATATGTGAGATAGAGAAATAGTCCTGGAGAAAGTAAACAAATATGCTTATGTATATACATATCTTTTCAAATCTTGTAGCTGCCAATAATGTGGTGACAGAAGGCAAGTTTGGTTTGAATGTAGTTAAAGATGGTTTAGCTGTCAAAGGTCACCAGCTAGTCATGCAAACAAATGTTGTATTTCATCTCTGGGTATGTTATGATGATTGTAGTATCAAAGAATGTACAAAGTTATTTTATCAACTTGGCATTCACCTGAGCCTCCCCACAAAGGTGAGGTATGGCACAAGGCCGATTTTACTGAGAGACATTCTAAGCATGTATGCTCGGGCAAAAATTCCCCATAGACTCCACCTGTGTGGGTTCAAGCTTTCATTTATTTACTCCAGAAAAGACTCTGCTCTTTGGTATAGTCTCATTTGGGTTGCTCTCTGCCTGAAAGTATAGAGTCCAACAAGGATAGAGTTTTAGCAAATTTATCAACTCTGGTTTTGTTTGATTTTCCATTTCTTTATGTACACATCTATAGATGCACTTTGAAAAGTGCCACTCTCCTTATCATTGGCTCACAATCTTATATCCTGGCTGTGAAGGTTTCTGATTGGTTAATCAAACCATCTATTTTTAGAGTTGAGGGAATTTTGATCACCTTATTATTTGTTTAGTTCTTTTCTTACATTCTGCCTGTGAAAGTCTTCTGATTGGCAGGTCGAAATATGGCTTTGTTTGCCTGGCAATTTTTATTATCTGTCTATTTTTAGATAGGGTGAAAAATTTGGGTCTTGTTAATTATTTTAATTTATTTATTTATTTCTCTATTACCACAATTATTTATACAACTTCATAATGATACGAAAAAATGTAAGCGATTTGCCATTTTGCATCACTGAAATTGTCACACCATCAATTCCCAATATCAAAGCATATTTAAAATAAGCAGCATTCTGCAATATATATTTATTTTTTTAATGATAAAAAATTTCTTTTTAGGCAGTTCTGAGAAAAAAATTTAAAAAATAATGTACTATATCTACTATTTTCCATTTCCTCACTGTAGATTATGATAAATGTCTCAAAATATTTTTCTTTTCTTGTTTTTGTTTTCTCTAGTTCAGATCTTTATTTTATACTTCTTCTTTTATGTGCCAGGTTTCTTCAAAATGTAGGTGATCATGGCCCTCCACATCTTCTTGTCCTTTATTGTTCTTAATATATTTTGTCCTGTTATTTCTCCCAAACCCTGCTCTACCACTCACTTGTTTAAGTCCACCAAGTATGTCATGTACTGTTTTCCCCGTCTCTCTTTCTCTCTATCTGCCCTGTGACTATCAAATTCTCCAAGCCCTCCTTCCTCATTATGTGTCCCAGTAACTTCAGCTGCCTCTTCCTGATGTTAAGTCTAAGTTTCTTTCTTGTTTTTATTCTCTCCAAAGCCTTGTTGCTCACATTTCCAATCTATGGTAATCTATGGTATCCTTAGCATCCTTCTGTAGAACCACATTTCTGTTGCTTAGAGTTTTTTCCTTAATCTTTGAGGAAATTTACTGTCATATAGAAGGACAGATATAACATAGCAGTCCAGCTCTTTTCTTTGTTTATTAATAAAGAATTTTCCCATCTCTCAATACTCTACTCAGCTTTGGGAATGCATATTTGGCCGTGCCAAAATATCTATTGAAATAAATATATAAATCTCTATGTAAGCATGTTCAAACCAAGTAAACAACCAGAGTTAAATTAAGTGTCAATATCATTATCACAACAGAAAAACTTTAAGCCTATCTTTATCAATTATCTATATCAAATTTACCATTTTGGGGCCAAATTTTTCTCCTCTCCAGAATATATGAATGATCATTCTTCCAGCTTCTTTTCTACTAATGCAAGTGTTCTCCAAGGCATTATCCTTGGACCTACTTTGTTTATAATTTTCATTATTGACCTTCCTGATAACATCTGCTCCCAACTTGGTATCTCTGCTGATGATATGGTCATTTATTCCTATCTCAATAGCAAGTCTCATCAGCTTGATATGGTTAAATTAGCTGTCAAAAACAACCTTCAGTCAGTTGCTAACTGGGTAACATTTTAAATGCAATGTCAATTGCTATTTACTATCCTCCTTTTTTTTACTGAAATCAGATTACTCTTCTGATTACTCTTCTTTTGTTCTTGATTACTCTTCTTTTGTTCTTGCTTCTTAGTAATGTTTCTGTTTCTAATTCTTCTACACCAAGTAACCTTTTGTGTCTTAGTGGCTTTACTGCCTTGCTTGGACTGAATTCAGTTAAAAAAACAAAATAGGAGATTGAAGAATTCTTTGTACAAAATTTTAACCTAATTATGCTCACTAAAAAATATAAGTAAAATCTACACTATTTCGAGCAAACTTGTGCTAAAGTAATATCTGGGTAGCTTGATAACCAAAACAGCATAGTGAAGTCTTCCTGAAATCACTTCCTTACAATTCATGTAATGTGTACAACTGAATGTACGGTCACCAGCAAAAAGAAGAACCCAAAATGCTAACTACAGGTTGGAGAAACTAAACTAAAAACAAGTAAAGAAATTTAATTCCCTGGGAAGCGTTCTGAAATAGGATGGAAAAAAGATACATTGGTATGGCCAAGGACACATTTCAAAAGGTAACCAGAGTACTGAGAGGCAGGAAAATCTCACTGGAAACAAAGTAAACAATGCTGGATTGCTATGTGATATCCATCCTTTTGTATGGTGGCAAATGTTGGATGATCTCTTCACAGATGAAGGAGAGGCTCAAGGCAGCAGAAATGTGATTCTACAGAAAAATGCTGAGGATACCATGAACTGAGCACATGAACAATGACAAGGTATTGGAGAGGATGCAAACAAAAAGAAAACTCATGATTAACATTAGGAAGAGACAGCTGAGGTTCCTGGGACACATAATGAGGAAAGAGGGGGAGAATCTAATACTCACAGGACAAATAAAATGAAAAAGAGACAGGAGAAAGCAGCATGAGACATATTTGATAGGCTTGTGCAAATGGATGGTGGAGCGGGGTTTGGGAGAGATACCAAGAGGAAAAATATTAAGAGTGACAGAAGACAGGGACAAATGGAAGTCCATGATTACCTACATCCTGAAGGGACATGACATATGAAAAAGAAGAAGTATTGTTCTGCTGAAAGATACTGCTACCATCATAGAAAATTGTCCTCTTGAAGAAGGTTTATTTGGTTTTTAATGAGGTTGAGATAGTTGGTACATTACAAACTACTTTCCATATAAAAAATATATTTTTTTTTTATAATCGTGTGGCCCCAAGCAAGGCATTTTATAGCCACTGTTGAGCAGGAGGTTACATAGGCGGAAAGTTATGAGAAAGAGTGACAGGTTACAGGGGGTGTCAGGAAGAGGGTAGGAGAAGGATGAGAATACTGATGAGAGTGGAGTGGACAAAGAAAGGAGCATGAGAGAGAGAGAAAGAGAGAGAGAGAAAGAGAGAGAGAGAGGGGATGCAAGTTAGGGAGATAGGAAATGACTATTGACTTTACATTTGAATTCTTGAAGATTGTAGCTGTCGGGAAAGCAAGTAAACAGAAGTGAATTCCACAGGCAGGAAGTGCGAGAGAAGAAGCTACTGAAGTAGAATTTGCATTTACAATTTATTGGTTTCACAGTAAAAGGGTGGAACCTAGTTGCTAATCTTGTGGCTCAAGCAAATTCATGTATGGGGGTGGTACCAGTGAGCTAAGTTCATCTGAGCAGAAGCCATGAAAGTATTTGTAGAAAATACACACAGAAGCCATATTGCTCTAGTGAAAAAGTGACTGTATCGATCACATTACAGATTCTCCATTGGATTTTGTCAAGGACCCCTAGATGGATAGCAGGAGCACCTGACTAGATATGGCAGCAGTATTCAATGTATGGGCTGATGGTAGATTTGTATATGTGCAGGATTGTTTAAGACAGGAAAAACTTCCTGGCCCTGCACAGAGAACATACCTTCTTAGCAGCAGATTCAGCTATGGATTCTATATAGTCATTCCACTTGAAGTCTGTTGTGAGAGTTAACCTGAAGGGGCACAGTGTATGACCGGATAATAGTATGGTGGGTGGTTGAAGTTTTCCTTGTTCTCCTTGAAGTGGGTGAAGGAATTATGTTTTAATGTCAATATTTTAGTGTCAATGCTTTTTAGTCACCATTGGTAGGAGAACATAGGTATTGTATGAGTCTGTGCAAAACTTTGTAGCTTGAGCCATGTTTTGTAGGCTTACGGCCATATCACGTTGAATACACCGGTTCTCGCTCGATCACCGAAGTTAAGCAACGTTGAGCCTGGTCAGTACTTAGATGGGTGACCGCTTGGGAATACCAGGTGCTGTAAGTGTATAGTGATGGATGTGTGTTGTGGTGCAGTGGATATTGGCTCAGAAAGAGAAATCAGTGAGCCGAGTTCGAATTCCAGTTGAATACCCTGCATTCACTTAAGCACTGGTACTCTTGGGAAAGGTATGTAATCCCTCCCTTCCCTCCAGTTATGAGTTAAATAACAGGGTAGGACTTAGGGACCCTGCTCTTAAAAAAACAAATCCCAATGAATCTTGATACTCGAAAAGAAAAATATTGTAAAATAAAATAACCTTACCCAAAATCATTGGTTATGACCTTAAATGATCTCATAAGGATTGATAGGTCGTTAAACCTCAAAGCAAACAAACAAACCATATTTTGTTTCTGGGCATGTTACAATGGCCACAGCATTAGAGAGTTGATAAAATTAATTAACTGATTCTGATTTAGGTTGACTTTTCATCTCGTTATATACATATCTAAAGATCCGATTCAAAACTGCTGCTTGATTTTCTGATTGAATTTATATCCTGTTTGAAAATAGATCTTGTTTCAGGTTTGCTTACTAGACTATAATGTTCATATCCTGGTTGATACAGTTTCTGATTGGTTGGTCAGAATATTGCAAGATAACATTTATTACAGTTATAACTGAATCACAATATTCCAAGATAACATTTATCATAGTTATAATTAAACTAGCAGTATAGCCCAGCGTTGCTCAGGTGTAATGAAAGCTTTAAAACTAATCCATGGTCTTGGAGCTCAGACTCAGCCTAAAGAATATTTATGTGAGAATCTGATAAAAATTGTGGATTTGTATAAAGGACATACAGACAGACAGATAAACAGACACACACACAAACATCTTGCCTTTTATATATATATATATATATATATATATATATATATATATATTATTGATTTTCTGCATTATTGTAAGAACTGCAACCTTGAAACTTGTGAATATCATTTCTTATGTCTTTGTCTATGAGTGTATCAAATTTGATTAAAATTGAACCACTCCTTCTATAACCTAATTTTTTCGATTATCGATTTTTGATATTTATCGAGGGTACCTCAACACAAAACCTAGCTAAGAACACTCGCAGATGCTTATAGTACAACTGTGTAAATTTTCAAGAAAATCGGTTCAGCCATTTTGGAGTCTATAGGTAACGGATACACACACACACACAGACACACACATACACACACACAGACAAAGTTTCATTTATAAATAAGTTTAGATAGATTTAGATTGTAAGAGGTTCATCTTTGATAAACCTCTTACAATGTTCATTGCATTATTCATTTTTAGCTTGTTTGCCTTTATGGCAGTTTCATTATTTAATGCTGTTAGTAAAGAACCTGGTTAATTGTATTTACACTATTTAGCAAAATGAAGACCCCAAAATGCCAACTACAGGTCAGAGAAACTAAAATAAAACAAGTAAAGAAATTTAAATACCCAGGAAGTGGAGGGAAAGTGTCACATGGAGATCCAAAGACACATTTGTATGGCCAAGGATGCATTTCAGAAGCTAACCAGAGTACTGAGAAACAAGAAAATCTCATTAGAAACAAAGAAAAGAGTGCTGGATTGCTATGTGATATCTGTTCTTCTGTATGGAAGTGAAAGTTGGATGATTTCATCAAGGATGAAGGAGAGGCTTGAAGCAGTATTAATGTAGTTTTACAGAAGGGTGCTAAGGATTCCATGGACTGAGCACATGAGCAATGATGATGTGTTGGAGAGGATACAAATTAAAAGGAAACTCCTACAACATCAGGAAGAGACAGCTGGAGTTCCTGGGACATGTAATAAGAAAAGCAGGCCTGGAGAATTTAATACTCACAGGATAGATAGAAGGAAAAAGAGACAGGAGAAAGCAGTGCTAGACATATTTGATAGGCCTGAGAAAATGGATGATGGAGCAGAGTTTCAAGGAAAATATTCCTGTATCTGGCCCAGGTGCTAGGAATTTTGAACCAAACACTTTATTACAATCACAGTCCTTAAGGACATATGGCCCAGTGGATATAGATGTTGGTTAGTTCCTGTGACTTGACCCAAAGGGTTGTGAGTTCAATACCAGGCTACAGCAGTGGTGAACAAGTAACTTACAGGGTTAGAGGGAGATAACTCATGACCACCAACAGAGGCACTACTACGCAAGAAATGGATTGTAATAAAGGGTTCGGTTCAAAATTCCTAGCACATGAAGAAGCCCAGAGCATACAATGGCCAAAACGTTGTATAAATGGCAACAAAGATGAGGTCAATAGTACAAATAATGTAAATACTACCTCATCTCAAAAATATAGACAAAAACTAATGAATTCATATCTTTCTCAATGGTATTTACACATAAGTAAATGCAATGAAATCAACTGAAACTCAAACTTGGCTCCTTAATTTCTCATCCTGATATTCATTGCTGATATCCATTCCACCACAAATGCATATGCTAATCTAGTAACACACCTAAATTCACATGGTTGGGGCACCAGGTAAAAAAATTCATCAGTATTAGAATAAACTTCAGTCAATTAAGCGCCATATGTGACACACACTTATGCAATCATGTCTCAAAAGAGACATGACTTACTGGCAGAAGATTATTCCAGAGTAAGTTATCATTGCTTCTGCAGTAGACTGGTTGCCAGCCAAGACTATAGAACCTAATCTGTCCTGTTATTTAACCCATAACTGGAGGGAAGAGATGGATTAATACCTTTCCCAAGAATATTTGCGTGTAAGTGAATGCAAGGAATTCAACTGGAATTCGAACTTGGCTCACCAATTTCTCATTCCCAGTCAATATCCACTGCACCACAAGGCACATTAATCTAGAAAGTCTAATTTAAGAAAATAAATACTGTGAACTGAAGAAAATGCTGAGTCTAAAAATATGATGGAAGTGTTGTGGTATGGTTTCTAGGTTAACTAAACAGCAGTAGGAAACAAAATTTACTCATTCAAATGATGACCCATCATTGTCAGTAGAGGTGAAAAGAAATGGAATAAATTTAAAAAACGAGATATTTTCTGGAATTTTTATATAACTATTAACTGATATTAACAAAGGATAGAAAATGCATTAGTCAGTCAGTTAAGTGCCATATGTGATACACACTTGGGCGATCATGTCTCAAAAGAGACATGACTGACTGGGCAGAAGATTATCCCGCAGTAGGTTGCCATTGCTTTCATGCGGTAGACTGGTTGCCAACCAAGGCTATAGAACCAAATCTGTCCTGCTATTTAACCCATAACTGGAAGGAATAGACGGATTAATACCTTTCCCAAGAGTATTTGCGCGTAAGTGAATACAATGGATTCAACTGAAATTCGAACTCGGCTCCCCGGTTTCTCGTTCCGAGCCGATATACACTGTACCACAATTAGTATCTATGTAAATATAATTGAAAAGAAAGAAGACAGTAAAAGTTAGCAATTACATTTTTTTGTAGGTGTGCATGTGTGTGTGTGTGTGTGTGTGTGTGAGAGAGAGAGAGAGAGAGAGAAAGGATGGAAGAAGATTTAGTGACTCAAAGCAAAAGATATTCCCATGCTAGAAAGAAAAAAAAGAAAAACAAAAGAAAACAGGAGTGTCCTGTTTTCATACCTGTTCAACAGTGCCACCTAACACTGTTGTCCTGGATATGACAATAAACTATAAGGCCTCTGATCAGAAGGTTTTAAAGAGCATGGAACTACCTGTTAATTGCTGTTGTTCCTTGACTCATGTGGGGGGTAGCACCAGTTAGGATCTCAGCAATGGGTAAATCAGTCAGTTAATTGCCATACATAATACACACTCAGGCGAACATGTCTCTTTCGAGATATGACTGATTAGGAAGAAGATTTTCCAGCAGCAGGTTGCCATTACTTTCTGGTAGACTGGCAGCCAACCAAGGCTATAAAACCCAATCTGTCCTGCTATTCAAGCCATAGTAAGAGGGAGAAGAGATGGATTAATACTTTTCCCAAAGGTATTTGTGCGTAAGTGAGTGAAAAAAAATTTGAACTTCAATGGCAAATACACACAAAAAATTTCTAATTATTAATTTTTAATGTCTATCCTTTTCATTTATATTTACATTAAATTTAATTGTAAATAAATTCTTTTTCCTCAATTTCACACTGAGTAAAAGTTCTTCCTTCTTTTTGTGCACCTAATAACATCACTATTTTTTTATTTTTATTTTGTGGGGATATTGAATAAATTCTAGTACAAGTAAGTTAGTATCAACTGGATGAGCTGATATGTTTGGATAAATAAAAGAGCAACTTAACATCGGGATTTGCCTGCATCATGGAGATAAATTCCTTTGAATGACTGAACTGAGAAGATTTACTTTATCATTATATACTATGTCTAGTTTCAAAGTATTGCAAAATAGTATACTGAGAACTTTTACTTCAGCATTATTTATTATGTCTAGTTTCAAAATATAGCAAATAATATACTGAGAAAGATTTGCTTAAGCATTATTTATTATGTCTAGTTTCAAAATATGGCAAAATAGTATACTGAAAAGATTTGATTAAGCATTATTTATTATATCTAGTTTCAAAATATAGCAAAATAACTCACTGAGAAGATTTGCTTAAGCATTATTTATTATGTCTAGTTTCAAAATATGGCAAAATAACTCACTGGAAGAAGATTTGCTTAAGCATTATTTGTATGTCTAGTTTCAAATATGGCAAAATAATATACTGAAAAATTTGCTTAAGCATTATTTATTATGTCTAGTTTCAAAATATGGCAAAATAGTATACTGAAAAGATTTGATTAAGCATTATTTTATTATATCTAGTTTCAAAATATAGCAAAATAACTCACTAAGAAGATTTGCTTAAGCATTATTTATTATGTCTAGTTTCAAAATAAAGCAAAATAACTCACTGAGAAGATTTGTAAGCACATTATTTATTATATCTAGTTTCAAAATATGGCAAAATAACTCACTGTGAAGATTTGCTTAAGCATTATTTATTGCTGGCTAGTTTCAAAATATAGCAAAATAACTCACTGAGAAGATTTGCTTAAGCATTATTTATTATGGCTAGTTTCAAAATATAATGACTCTAATATGCTGAAAAGATTTGATTAAGCATTATTTATTATGGCTAGTTTCAAAATATAGCAAAATAATATACTAAAAAGATTTGATTAAGCATTATTTATTATATCTAGTTTCAAAATATAGCAAAATAACTCTCTGAGAAGATTTGCTTAAGCATTATTTGTCATCTAGTTTCAAAATATAGCAAAATAACTCACTGAGAAGATTTGCTTAAGCATTATTTATTATGGCTAGTTTCAAAATATGGCAAAATAATATACTGAAAAGGTTGATTAAGCATTATTTATTATATCTAGTTTTTCAAAATATAGCAAAATAACTCACTAAGAAGATTTGCTTAAGCATTATTTATTATGTCTAGTTTCAAAATAAAGCAAAATAACTCACTGAGAAGATTTGCTTAAGCATTATTTATTATATCTGGATTTCAAAATATGGCAAAAATAACTCACTGAAAGGTGCTTAAGCATTTATTTTAATATATCTAGTTTCAAAATATAACAAAATAACTCACTGAGAAGATTTGGAATTAAGCATTATTTCCAATGGCTAGTTTCAAAATATGGCAAAATAACTCACTGAGAAGATTTGATTAAGCATTATTTATTATGGCTAGTTTCAAAATATAGCAAAATAACTCACTGAGAAGATTTGCTTAAGCATTATTTATTATATCTAGTTTCAAAATATGGCAAAATAACTCACTGAGAAGATTTGATTAAGCATTATTTATTATGTCTAGTTTCAAAATATGGCAAAATAACTCACTGAAGATTTGCTTAAGCATTATTTATTATGTCTAGTTTCAAAATATGGCAAAATAATATACTGAAAAGATTTGCTTAAGCATTATTTATTATGTCTAGTTTCAAAATATGGCAAAATAGTATACTGAAAAGATTTGATTAAGCATTATTTATTATATCTAGTTTCAAAATATAGCAAAATAACTCACTAAGAAGATTTGCTTAAGCATTATTTATTATGTCTAGTTTCAAAATAAAGCAAAATAACTCACTGAGAAGATTTGCTTAAGCATTATTTATTATCCCTAGTTTCAAAATATGGCAAATAACTCACTGAGAAGATTTGCTTAAGCATTATTTATTATGGCTAGTTTCAAAATATAGCAAAATAACTCACTGAAGATTTGCTTAAGCATTATTTATTATGGCTAGTTTCAAAATATGGCAAATAATATACTGAAATGATTTGATTAAGCATTATTATGACTAGTTTCAAAATATAGCAAATAATATACTGAAAAGATTTGATTAAGCATTATTTATTATATCTAGTTTCAAAATATAGCAAAATAACTCTCTGAGAAGATTTGTAAGCATTATTTATTATGGTTCAAAATATAGCAAATAACTCACAGAAAGATTTGCTTAAGCATTATTTATTATATCTAGTTTCAAAATATGGCAAAGTAACTTTCTTTGAAGATTTGTAAGCATTATTTATTATGTCTAGTTTCAAAATATAGCAAAATAATATACTGAAAAGATTTTAACTTAAGCATTTATTTCATTATATTCTGGATTTCAAATATAATAAAATATTATACTGAAAAGATTTGATTAAGCATTATTTATTATATCTAGTTTCAAAGCTATAGCAAAATAACTCACTAAGAAGATTTGTAAGCATTGTTTACAATGTCTAGTTTTCAAAATAAAGCAAAATAACTCACTGAGAAGATTTGCTTAAACGTTATTTATTATGGCTAGTTTCAAAATATGGCAAAATAACTCACTGAGGAATTTGTAAGCATTATTTATTATGGCTAGTTTCAAAATAGCAAAATAACTCACTGAAAAGATTTGATTAAGCATTATTTATTATAGAAACAGTTTCAAAATATAGCAAAATAATATACTGAAAAGATTTGATTAAGCATTATTTATTATATCTAGTTTCAAAATATAGCAAAAATAACTCTCTGAGAAGATTTGCTTAAGCATTATTTATTATGTCTAGTTTCAAAATATAGCAAATAACTCACTGAGAAGATTTGCTTAAGCATTATTTATTATATCTGAGTTTCAAAATATGGCAAAATAACTCACTGAGAAGATTTGCTTAAGCATTATTTATTATGTCTAGTTTCAAAATATGGCAAAATAATATACTGAAAAGATTTGCTTAAGCATTATTTATTATGTCTAGTTTCAAAATATGGCAAATAGTATACTGAAAATTTGATTAAAGCATTATTTATTATATCTAGTTTCAAAATATGGCAAAATAACTCACTGAAAGATTTGCTTAAGCATTATTTATTATGGCTAGTTTCAAAATATAGCAAAATAACTCACTGAGAAGATTTGCTTAAGCATTATTTATTATATCTAGTTTCAAAATATGGCAAATAACTCACTGAGAAGATTTGCTTAAGCATTATTTATTATGGCTAGTTTCAAAAATATAGCAAAATAACTCACTGAGAAGATTTGCTTAAGCATTATTTATTATGGCTAGTTTCAAAATATGGCAAAATAATATACTGAAAAGATTTGATTAAGCATTATTTATTATGGCTAGTTTTGAAAATAGCAAAATAATATACTGAAAAGATTTGATTAAGCATTATTTATTATATCTAGTTTCAAATATAGCAAAATAACTCTCTGAAGATTTGTAAAAGAATTATTTATTCTGTCTAGTTTCAAAATATAGCAAATAACTCACTGAAGATTTGTAAGCATTATTTATTATATCTAGTTTCAAATATTAATAAAATAATATTTTGAGAAGATTTGCTTAAGCATTATTTTATTATGTCTAGTTTCAAAATATATGCAAAATAATATACTGAAAAATTTGCTTAAGCATTATTTATTATGTCTAAGTTTCAAAATATGGCAAAATAGTATACTATGAAAAGATTTGATTAGCATTATTTATTATATCTAGTTTCAAAATATGGCAAAATAACTCACAGAAGATTTGCTTAAGCATTATTTATTATGGCTAGTTTCAAAATATAGCAAAATAACTCACTGAGAAGATTTGCTTAAGCATTATTTATTATATCTAGTTTCAAAATATGGCAAAATAACTCACTGAGAAGATTTGCTTAAGCATTATTTATTATAGTAGTTTAAATATAGCAAAAATAACTCACTGAGAAAGATTTGGCAAGCATTATTTATTATGGCCTAGTTTCAAAATATGGCAAAATAATATACTGAAAGATTTGATTAAGCATTATTTATTATGGCTAGTTTCAAAATATAGCAAAATAATATACTGAAAAGATTTGATTAAGCATTATTTATTATATCTAGTTTCAAAATATAGCAAAATAACTCTCTGAAGATTTGTAAGCATTAATTTATTATGTCTAGTTTCAAAATATAGCAAAATAACTCACTGAGAAGATTTGCTTAAGCATTATTTATTATATCTAGTTTTAAAATATGGCAAAATAACTCACTGGAAGATTTGCTTAAACATTATTTATTATGTCTAGTTTCAAAATATGGCAAAATATACTGAAAAGATTTGCTTAAGCATTATTTATTATGTCTAGTTTCAAAATATGGCAAATAGTATACTGAAAAGATTTGATTAAGCATTGTATTATATCTAGTTTCAAAATATAGCAAAATAACTCACTAAGAAGATTTGCTTAAGCATTATTATGTCTAGTTTTCAAAATAAAGCAAAATAACTCACTGAGAAGATTTGCTTAAACGTGGCTATTATGGCTAGTTTCAAAATATAGCAAAATAACTCACTGAGAAGATTTGCTTAAGCATTATTTATTATGGCTAGTTCCAAAATATAGCAAAATAACTCACTGAGAAGATTTGCTTAAAAGCATTATTTATTATGGCTAGTTTCAAAATATGGCAAATAATATACTGAAAGATTTGATTAAGCATTATTTATTATGGCTAGTTTCAAAATATAGCAAATAATATACTGAAAGATTTGATTAAGCATTATTTATTATATCTAGTTTCAAAATAAGCAAAATAACTCACTGAAGTTGCTTAAGCATTATTTATTGTAATCTACAGTTTCAAAATATAGCAAAATAACTCACTGAGAAGATTTGCTTAAGCATTATTTATTATGGCTAGTTTCAAAATATGGCAAAATAATATACTGAAAAGATTTGATTAAGCATTATTTATTATATCTAGTTTCAAAATATAGCAAAATAACTCACTAGAAGATTTGCTTAAGCATTCATTTATTATGTCTAGTTTAAAATAAAGCAAAATAACTCACTGAAGATTTGCTAAACTATTATATCTAGTTTCAAAATATGGCAAAATAACTCACTGAGAAGATTTGCTTAAGCATTATTTATTATATCTAGTTTCAAAATATAGCAAAATAACTCACTGAGAAGATTTGGATTAAGCATTATTTATTATGGCTAGTTTCCAAAATATAGCAAAATAACTCACTGAGAAGATTTGATTAAGCATTATTTATTGTGGCTAGTTTCAAAATATAGCAAAATAACTCATAGAAGATTTGCTTAAGCATTATTTATTATATCTAGTTTCAAAATATGGCAAAATAACTCACTGAGAAGATTTGATTAAGCACATTATTTATTATGGCTAGTTTCAAAATATGGCAAAATAACTCACTGAGAAAGATTTGCTTAAGCATTATTTATTATGGCTAGTTTCCAAAATATAGCAAAATAACTCACTGAGAAGATTTGATTAAGCAGTATTTATTATGGCTAGTTTCAAATATGGCAAAATAATATACTGAAAAGATTTGATTAAGCATTATTTATTATATCTAGTTTCAAAATATAGTAAAATAACTCACTGAGAAGATTTGCTTAAGCATTATTTATTATGGCTAGTTTCAAAATATAGCAAAATAACTCACTGAGAAGATTTGATTAAGCATTATTTATTATGGCTAGTTTCAAAATATGGCAAAATAATATACTGAAAGATTTGATTAAGCATTATTTATTATATCTAGTTTCAAAATATAGCAAAATAACTCACTAAGAAGATTTGCTTAAGCATTATTTATTATGTCTAGTTTCAAAATATAGCAAAATAACTCACTGAGAAGATTTGATTAAGCATTATTTATTATGGCTAGTTTCAAAATATGGCAAAATAATATACTGAAAAGATTTGATTAAGCATTATTTATTATATCTAGTTTCAAAATATAGTAAATAACTCACTGAGAAGATTTGCTTAAGCATTATTTATTATAGCTAGTTTCAAAATATAGCAAAATAACTCACTGAGAAAGATTTGATTAAGCATTATTTATTATGGCTAGTTTCAAAATATGGCAAAATAATATACTGAAAAGATTTGATTAAGCATTATTTATTATATCTAGTTTCAAAATATAGTAAAATAACTCACCAGAAAGATTTGCTTAAGCATTATTTATTATGTCTAGTTTCAAAATATAGCAAAATAACTCACTGAGAAGATTTGCTTAAGCATTATTTATTGTAGTTTCAAAATATGGCAAAATAACTCACTGAAGATTTGCTTAAGCATTATTTATTATGGCTAGTTTCAAAATATGGCAAAATAATATACTGAGAAGATTTGATTAAGCATTATTTATTATGTCTAGTTTCAAAATATGGCAAAATAATATACTGAAAAAGATTTGATTAAGCATTATTTATTATATAGTTTCAAAATATAGCAGAAATAACTCACTAAGAAGATTTGCTTAAGCATTATTATGTCTAGTTTCAAAATATAGCAAAATAACTCACTGGGGAAAGATTTGATTAAGCATTATTTATTATGTCTAGTTTCAAAATATAGCAAAATAACTCACTGAGAAGATTTGATTAAGCATTATTTATTATATCTAGTTTCAAAATATGGCAAAATAACTCACTGAGAAGATTTGCTTCAGCATTATTTATTATGGCTAGTTTCAAAATAATAAAATAATATACTGAAAAGATTTGTAAGCATTATTTATATATCTAGTTTCAAAATATGGCAAAATAACTCTACTTAGAGGTTGCTTAAGCATTATTTATTATGTCTAGTTTCAAAAATATGGCAAAATAATATACTGAAAAGGTTGCTTAAGCATTATTTATTATGTCTAGTTTCAAAATATAGTAAAATAACTCACTGAGAAGATTTGCTTAAGCATTATTTATTATGTCTAGTTTCAAAATATGGCAAAATAATATACTGAAAAGATTTGCTTAAGCATTATTTATTACTATCTAGTTTCAAAATATAGTAAAATAACTCACTGAGAAGATTTGCTTAAGCATTATTTATTATGTCTAGTTTCAAAATATAGCAAAATAACTCACTGAGAAAGATTTGCTTTAGTATTTATTATGTCTAGTTTCAAAATATAGCAAAATAACTCACTGAGAAGATTTGCTTAAGCATTATTTATTATGTCTAGTTTCAAACTATGGCAAAATAATATACTGAAAAAGATTTGCTTAAGCATTATTTATTATGTCTAGTTTCAAAATATGGCAAAATAGTATACTGAAAAGATTTGATTAAGCATTATTTATTATATCTAGTTTCAAAATATAGCAAAATAACTCACTAAGAAGATTTGCTTAAGCATTATTTATTATGTCTAGTTTCAAAATAAAGCAAAATAACTCACTGAGAAGATTTGCTTAAGCATTATTTATTATATCTAGTTTCAAAATATGGCAAAATAACTCACTGAGAAGATTTGCTTAAGCATTATTTATTATGGCTAGTTTCAAAATATGGCAAAATAATATACTGAAAAGATTTGATTAAGCATTATTTATTATGGCTAGTTTCAAAATATAGCAAAATAATATACTGAAAAGATTTGATTAAGCATTATTTATTATATCTAGTTTCAAAATATAGCAAAATAACTCTCTGAGAAGATTTGATTAAGCATTATTTATTATGTCTAGTTTCAAAATATAGCAAAATAACTCACTGAGAAGATTTGCTTAAGCATTATTTATTATGGCTAGTTTCAAAATATGGCAAAATAATATACTGAAAAGATTTGATTAAGCATTATTTATTATATCTAGTTTCAAAATATAGCAAAATAACTCACTGAGAAGATTTGCTTAAGCATTATTTATTATGTCTAGTTTCAAAATATAGCAAAATAATATACTCAGAAGATTTGCTTAAGCATTATTTATTATGTCTACTTTGAAAATATAGCAAAATAATAAACTGAGATTTACCGAATCATTATTCTGATTAATGTTTTTATGGTATATCTAAGATTATTTAGACTATTTGGGCTGTTGTCCTCATCTTTATTGTTATTTTTATGATGTTTGGGACATTGTACACTTCACCCTTCTTGCTAGAAATTTACAGCCGAACCCTTTATTTTGATAACTGGGGTATATTATTCTCATTCTATGTGTGATGCCACTCCTCAATTCCCAGTAGTAATCTTCCTTTAAATCAACTCAAGTTATTTGTTCACCACTACTGTAGCCAGGTATTGAACTCACAACCAATTGGGTCAAGTCACTGGAACTAACAATAATATCCATTAGGCCATGTGTCCTTGAGGTTACAAAATGATTAACAAATAACTTAGAGAGTTAAGTTAAAGGGAGATAACTACATATCATCCGGAAGTGGCATTGCACATGAAATGAGAATGATATACTCCAGTGACTGAAATAAAGGGTTCAGTTCAAATTTCCTAGCATCTAAAGAAGACCGAAGTGTACAGCGGTTGAAATGTTGAAAAAACAACAATAAAGATGAGGAAAACAGTCTAATCAGTGTAAATAATGTAAATACTACCTCATCTTAGAAGTATAGACATATATCTACGGTGTTTTAAGTTTATTTAGTATTTTTTCTCTCCTTTGTTAATAAAGTCAATTGTTATAAAAACGCATGAAAATAATGCCTTGTAGAAATTTATTCTACTTTGATTTACCCCTCTAGGATGTCCACTGAAAGACTGAATGGCATAAAATAAAAATAATTTAAAAATAGATGGTTTTTTTTTGTTTGTTTTTTTTTAAATATAATTAATGGATTTTTTTCAGTAAGAATCTTTTGAAGCAATGTTTTGATGATGCCTAGTTGAGCAGAACGATGAAACTTTGACCAAACAACAGTGTAAACATGAAATTCAGACAGTTTATCCACAATTTCATTTCCAATACACAACAGTATTAAAAACTGAAAACAATACAATAAAAATAAAATCTTGTCTGTTCTGTAAGGTGGCCCCTGAAAGACTGAATGATATCGAGCCACTGAGCAGTGTCAATTGTGGAACTCTGAAAGTCTGGGAGACACTTATGGGATTTTTCTGAGGAGGTGTGGGGAAACTCAAGCAACAACTTCATTTTCATGCTATAAACTATCGCCCGGTTCACACTCCACCCTCATCTATTGAACAGGTGAAGAGGCTCATCCCTTGTTTCCTGTTTAGGATGCGGTTTCCTGTTTTCTCTTTTCCAATCTTTTCACTGTTTTCCTTATTTTTTTTTTTTTCAATTGGAGTAGATAGACTAAACTATCGCCCGGTTCACACTCCACCCTCATCTATTGAACAGATGAAGAGGTTCATCCCTTGTTTCCTGTTTAGGATGCGGTTTCCTGTTTTCTCTTTTCCAATCTTTTCACTGTTTTCCTTATTTTTTATTTTTTTTTCAATTGGAGTAGATAGACTAAACTATCGCCCGGTTCACACTCCACCCACATCTATTGAACAGGTGAAGAGGCTCATCCCTTGTTTCCTGTTTAGGATGTGGTTTCCGGCTTTCTCATTCATTTCTTTTCCATTCTTTTTACCCTTACGTAGCCCCCTGCGCATCAGTGGCATTACCGCCTTGCTCGGGGTGATATGATTAAAAAAAAAAAAAAAAATACCACTAAAGTATACACAACTTTGGAATGAGTTTGAGTATCAGTATGTTACTTCACTAAGTTAAACGGAATAACTTTTCATTCATATTAGTGGAGTTCTAGTCTATTCTTACCATCTTCTACCACTCCCAAGCTGAAGTTAATTTCAAAACAAAAAAAAGGGTTAATACTCATGTCAATACTAGAAGAAAAGTGTGATTTGGCTGCTCTGATTTTTTTCATCTACAAAACATTTTTGAAACACAAAAAATAAATGCTAGAAAAAACTGAAAAGATTATTTCTAATTAACGTCTTCCTTTAGATATGAAAATATGACTATTAAGTCTCTTTCCCTCCCTAAAAACATATCTGTTTCTATCTATCTGGTTGTTTTATTTTGTTTGTTTTTCTTTCAAACTTGTCTCTGTATATGTCCTTAAAAAAGCTAAATGAAGAAGAAAGTGCCAAAGGAAAAGTGAAGACGATCAAATCTTATCAAAATCAGAGACTTATCAGTTTCATAAATTTTTAAAGCTTATAAAAGTAGAGGGGAGCTAACCAAGGGGTCAGCCAAAATTCCAAGCTTGGCCCCTTCTAGCCCCCTTATTGAATCGCCACTGCTGCTGAGTATCTTGGGGTAGTAAAGTTTGGACCATTTGACTCTTGTATAGAAACAGTTTTAAATCCAGTTTCAGAATCTTCAGAAGTGATGTTCTGGTGATATCTAGTTGAGCAGAGCAATGACATGTTTCTGATGGATCCTCAAGAACAGGCATGTCAAACTCAAAGTCCCCTCAGGGCCATAGGAGTCGATTTGTATTGTCATGAGGGCCGCAAAAGCTGAACACGTTAAATAAAAATTTTTGTAATTTCTTTTTTCAATTTAGAAACATATAAGAGTTGATAAGCTAAGTATAGGTTGGTCAGAATTGTCATAACTGTCCAAATTGTTTTTCTGTAAGGGGAAGAAACTGTAAAACACATGACCTTTTAATGTCACATATGAAATAGCATACTTAATAAATTATCCTTCCTACACATAAAAATAAAAATAAAAACTATTTAAAAATTTTGGTGGTGGAAGATTTGTATTATGCTTTTCAATTTTCGATTAGTAAATAGTCTTCACATAATAATTTAATAGCCTAACCACAACAAGGTTTTGAAGAATTTTTTTAATTTGAAATTTTATAAATTATTATAATTGAAAAGAAAAAAAAAGAAAATAATACTTGTAAAAATTAATTATTGAATTTTTTTCTTCAGAATATAATGTTCTTTATATATATATATATATATATATATATATATATATATATATATATATATATTAAAAGCAATTAAAAGTTTATCTAATTAAATAATGTTATAGTTTTATTGCATTTTTATTTTACTATTTGGAGCAGATCTTCAGAAAAAAAGCTGTTTGAAAAAAATATAGTTGATTTACATTCCCCAAGGAATCCTGCAGTTAACTAATAAAACAAATTTTCACAACAGAATTTAATTTCTTGAAATTTCATGAAAATACATGTTGGGGGTGAGTAACAGATTTCAAAACAATTTTTACAAAGATTTTCTAAAAATAATAATTTCGAAAATAATTTATTTATTTGTGAATAAATTCTGAAAGTTTCATTAAAATCAGACAATAATTTGGTTTTTACAAAAATTTCCAAATTCATGTTTTTTTTTTTTACATTATCCATTGTAAACTCTGATAAAAATTTGGTTATCCGCTGACGAAATGAAAAAAGATTTTTACCAAAATTTTGAACGTGTCAGAAAAGATTTTTTTAAAATTCAAAGATAATTAAAAAATAAATACTTTAATCTTTCCTCTTAACATAAACATTTTTTGACGATAAAACTTTGTTTTGTTAAGCTTAGGGCCTTTTTTCTTCATGCTATGTTGTTTTTCCAGCGAATTACTGGACTGGAGGTTTGTTGCCGGTATTTTAGATTTAATAATTGCGATCTTTCAGTTCACTGAATAGAAAAAAAAATCCGTTTTTAATCGTTGCTGGACATCATACATTGATATTTTATTCCTCAACGGATGCTCTCGGGCACCCCAACGTGAATGGTTAGCAAGCTTGTTTTGCTAGAAACTAAAAATACAACTGAGTAAGTGAGTTCGATTCTCACTGGAGACCCCCCCCCCATACCTTCGGCCTTGTGCCACATCTAATCGGCGCTTTAAATCAATTCAACGAATGCTCTGTAGTCTGTAACCTAATAAAATAAAATAAGTTTGTCTTTAAACTCTTCTCAGATTTTCAGTGGTGACAATGGCGACATATGTCTGTTTGCCTTTGCTTTTTTTTAGAGAAGCTAATGTCGCAGCAAAGGCAACGAGTCTCACTATTTCAGAACTAAAAAGTAAGGAATTAGCTATTTTTTATCATACTCAGAATTTTTTTTTCGAGTTGGAAGATTTAGTTAACAATAACAATATTTATATTATTTTCTTATTGTTTTAAGAAGTTTAAGATTTATTTTCTAGGTTTAAAAATGACGTTTGTAATTGTCAAGATGAGAGGAATCATTATTCATGTCTCTCTAGTTTCAAAACATGGCAAAATAACTGGCTTCAGTGATCAGTTCTTTTATATTTTTAAATCAGCACTACACAAAAATCATTTTTTGTTTCATGCTTTTTTTGACTTGCCAGGACCAATTTCGATGATCAGCGAAATTAGAGTTGCTTCCCTTTAACTGACATGTAAGTCTGATAAATAATTTTATGTTAGCACTGTACCCAGCCTCCCCGTCAAGGTTGGATGTGACACAAGGTCGTTTTAACGTGGAGAGTGTCATACACATACTTATGCACATGGGCCAAGGATAAAAATTGTGGTCGTTGCCTCCGCGATCACTGTCTCGCTGACATCGGTATTTACACGGTAACCAAACAGTGCAATAAAGGAGGTGCTGCTGCAGGGTTGTAATCTCCGGTGCTGAGCAACTTCTCCCATCGAAAATGAGAAGAACCATAAGCTTGCTTCACTTACAGAACAGGAGGCGTTTACAGCACACAGGAATTTTATAGTTAATTAAAAAAAAGATACTCTGTGTTACAATATCTTTTTTTAATTATATTTGGGGGCAAATTTTTTTTTTTTTTTTTATAAATGATTTGAGTAGACATTTAAAACTAAGCAGGCAAATTGATTTAGTTTCTGTTTAAATCATTTCATATTCCATACTAAATGCAGTCAGTTATCTCATAATATAAATTATTGAATCTTCTTTAGTGCCATTTCCTAGTCAGTGTTTCCAAAAATCCTGGGTTCTAAGTTTAATTGTTTCTTTAGCTTGAACTTTGATAAAATTGTAGCGAGTACGTTTTTATAGGGTGAAGCTGAAAGTCCACCCTCTACTTTTTTTTCAATAATTCTCAAAATAGATGAGAACTAAAAATGAAACAAAATAGAATAGTCAGTCGAAGTTCCATATGTGATACACGCTTGGGTGAAGACTGGACAGATTTTCCTACTGTAAGTTGCCATTACATTCTGTGGTAGACTGGTTGCCAACAAAGTCTATAGAACCCAATCTGTCCTGCTATTTAACTTGTAACTAGAGGGACAAGCATCAGATTCACGCAAATACTCTTTTCTCAAGAGTATTTGCGTGTAAGTGAATGCAATGAATTTGACTGGAATTTGAACTCTGCTTTTCAATTTCTCAATCCGAGTCAAAATTCACTGCACCACTGAATGGTATATAGCAAAAAAGTAACAAAAATTGCAATGTATTAATGGAAGAGAAATTAAATTTTGAAATATTGCCAAGTATAAAAGGGCAAAACAGTATTATCAATGGGTAAATAAAACAAAAAAATGTTATTTTTGTGTGTGTATATATATATATATATATATATTTGTGCATATATATATATATTTTAATTCAGATACTTCAATCCAAGGGAAAAAAGCAGGAAGGTAAATTCCAAAAACCCGATCCTAATTAATATTAAAAATTTTATTTTAATATTAAAAAATGATACAGGAAGAGAGCTCCATGTAATAAAATATTACAGAGCATATATATATATATATATATATATATATATATATATATATATAGAAAGAGAGCAAGAAACCCAGCCCTGATGAATCAGGGCCCCATGACGGTGTCTTCACAAAACTTTGAAGTTGGCATGATCCTGCGTCGTTAAAGTAATAAATCTTTTACACTGAAAATATATATATGTATATAGGGAACTATTAGTAAAAAACTACTAAAGGTACACTAAAATAAAATAAAAAAACTTCTCAATACCACACAAGGTGGTAAAGCTAAATATAATTAGCATTTTGGTTTTTCCTGAAATCTGAAACCAGCTGTGACTCAAGTTTCATACATGTAAGTGCAGTCATCAGGCTGCCAGAATACCCAGCTAAACTACAGTGGAACATTTATAACCCGGATGAGTGTAAGTTGGTGAACACCTTAGTCAGGTTTGGTTATCGCTCTCTATTGGATTGTACAATTCCAACACCCCTGTGTTTTCACCAACTTACATTCATCCAGATTATAAATGTTCCACTGTAGTTTAGCCTGGTATTCCAGTGGCCTGACAATTGCACTTACGTGTATAAAAACTTGAGTTGCAGCTGGTTTCGGGTTTTGAGAATAACAAGAGTAAAAAATATATTTATATTCTTAATGCAATTATAACTGACTTTAACATTGTCAGTGTGACTGAATGGTAGAAATGTTTGTGAATTAAGTTTAGAAAGAATTTACCAATGTTTCTTTGGATCATATGGCTGAAGGGTTGGTTAAATGAAATAATGTTATGTTTATGTGTTTTCTGTTTGTTTCTACCTACCTTGTTTTTAATGGAGTATTCTAAACTAGTGTTGAGTTATATATATACTGGCAGTATAGCCTGGCGTTGCTTGGATGTAATGAAAGCTTTAAAACTAATTCATGGTCCTGGAGCTCAGACTCTTTGGACGTTGATACGAAAGACTAAAAAGCAATAGTTGTTTCCATATAAAGCGAAACCGTAGACTGAAAGAAAAATGGATGGATGTAAGTCAAATTTCGATTTCCTGGTATCGTTATCAAATAAGTTTTTTTTGTCATTGACTGAATTTTGAAGGCTAAATAAGTCGTCTGAGAAACTGGTATCATGGCTGAGACTAAGAACTATAATTATACCTACTTAGAGCCAAACCTGAAGCAAAAACTAAAATAAAAGGGCTGAAAAAAATACAGACATACAGGCAGATAAACAGATACACACACAAACATCTTGCTTTTATATATATATATATATATTGATTTTCTGCACTATTGTAAGAACTGCAACCTTGAAACTTCTGAATATCATTTCTTATGTCTTTGTCTGTGAGTGTATCAAATTTGATTAAAATCAGACCACTCCTTCTATAATCCAATTTTTTTGATAATCGATTTTTGATATTTATCGGGGTTATCTTGACACAAAACCTAGCCAAGAACACTCGCAGACGCTTATAGTACAACTGTGTAAATTTTCAAGAAAATTGGTTCAGCCGTTTCGGAGTCTATAGGTAACGGACACACACATACACACACACAGACAAAATTCCATTTATGAATAAGTTTAGATAGATGTATATATTGGGCATGTTTATATGCACTAAAAAGCTTGCCTTCTTCTGCCAGACACTTGTGGCCTAGGGGTAGAATTGCCAACTGATGCTGATTTGGTCGGGTTTCAATCCTGGGTTAGGAAGCGAACGGAGTCTAAGCTGTACTGATGATGTAATACAGCGAAACAGATCTGTCTGTAGATGACTATAGTATATATATATATATATATATATATATATATATATATATATATATATATATCAGCTACAACTGTTCTCATAATGCACACAACACACTGTAACTTGACTGGCATTTTATAATCTAATCTTAAACAACTTATAACTCATATATATAAATATATATATATGATAGCTGTTTTTGAGCATGAACACTTTCTTAAATAATCAGTGCATGGCCTTTTCATGAGTTCTATCATAGCCCCAGGCTACAAACCTCAAAGCTCTGGTGTGTACCTCAGGTGACTATGACTCAGCAAAATGTTTTATCTTATACCAAAAACATTTTTCCAAGACCATTAATTTCATGAGTTGCCTTGGAAATAGTAAATGATTACTACTGATAGTAAAACGTATTTCCAACATTCTCCTGAGTGTATAATGACCAACCTCAGTTTAAAAAGAAAGAATAATAGAGAAGGATTATAATTCAACCTTGAAAAAGCCATAAAACAAAAACAAAGCACATAACAACTGTGATTTACATGTTGATGTATAAAAGCAACAGACTAAGGCTAAATTTCTCCAGTAGCTGACCCGACACGGGCAAAGAAGAATTGGGATTTGATGCCATTCCAGCAACCTGACTAATGCTAACACCTTCAACTACTATCACTGGTACAACCCTACCTGATGCCTTCAACCACTAGCACTGCTACTGTAACTGTCATTTTTAGGACAGAAGCAACTGTCCTTTTTAGGATGATAAACAGTTTTTTTCTTGAATTACTACAACTGTCCTTTTCAGGACAAGAAATTCTATCTTACTGTGATATGCAACAGATTGATGCAGAAACCCAGATTATGAATTTTGTTGTTAAAAGTGCTATTGGAATCTATAAATTTTTGTAGAAACAGTGTTAGAGAGTAGGATTATGAATTTTATGTTGTTAGAAGTGCTATTCAAATCCATTAATTTTTGTAGTAACAGTGTTACAGAGTAGGATTATGAATTTTGTTTTGTTGTTAGAAGTGCTATTGAAATCCATCAATTTTTGTAAAAATTGTGTTAGACAGTAGGATTATGAATTTTGTGTTGTTGTTAGAAGTGCCATCCAAAATAAACTTTACACCCCAGTAGCATGTCTAACAACAACATCAATAGATTGGTCTGCACTCTTGAGAAATCTTAATAAAGAAAATGTACTCTCTAGTAGTGTTCATACCTGCATTCTCTGGCAGTGTTCATACCTGCATTCTCTTTATAGAAAAAAACACTGTTTGGTCAGTTGTGTTTTAGACCACTCTGTAAGCACAGCAAGGTTTTGTTTGCCCTTTTAAGGAA
Source organism: Ascarosepion bandense (assembly GCA_037127315.1). Classification (NCBI taxonomy): domain Eukaryota; kingdom Metazoa; phylum Mollusca; class Cephalopoda; order Sepiida; family Sepiidae; genus Ascarosepion; species Ascarosepion bandense. The sequence goes on from JBBBDQ010000367.1 coordinate 4,456,836, forward strand.
AGCACAGCAAGAATTTGTTTCCCCTTTTAAGGAAACCACACTTCCTCTTTAGATTTTCTCAAAAAGCCCATACCTGCTCAGTTTCATACCCAGTAAATAAAGCAATTTCTAAAGAATTATTGGATTTATTTTTAATCTGACATTTTTATTAATTCAAATGTTATTTATAGTGGATACCATTGTTTGAAATAGAACTCAATTTTTTATTTTAAACAGTGTGTATTAAATCTATTATGAACCCAAAATACTTAATAATATATTCAACAAGTGTGTGTGTATGTGTGTGTGTGCATGTGTGTGTGTTTGTTTCCGTTTTATCTCAATCTCTGATGAAGGTTTAATCAAAGTAAAATTGTTTGGACTGAGGTCTTCACCTTTGTCACCATATTCACAATATTTTGTCTATTGTATACTCTAACCTTCTTTAAATGATTGGAATTTCAAACTGAAACCTTTATATCATTCACCAGGGTAGATTGCTCGAGTTTGACGAGTCATTCTCATTCTAGATTTCTCAATATCAGTTATCTTCCTTTAACTCAACTTTAAGTTTTTGTTGCTAGGTCAAGTCCTTGGATTCAATCAACACTTTTATCGAATGGACCATGTGTCCTTAAGGACATCAGTGTATTAAAATTTGGGACTTATAAACCTAATGTCTCAGTAACCATTTTATTTTACCAGAGCTCATATTACAATTTTGTTTGTAATTGTTTTTCTCTAGCACTCTGTATTACTGGTTCTCATTGTATTCATTTCTTTGCCTGGCCAACATTTTTTTCAGTCATTGAAGCCAACACCCAGAGATGACAGTCTGTTTCATGCTACAAGGAATCATTATGGCCTGACAATTGCATTTAGCATGACACTGACTGTTGCCTGTGGGGGCTGAATTCAATGTCCACTTTTATATATATAAAAGAAAAGAGCTTCTGGTGATTTTAAGTAGACAGATGATGTATCTGAAACACCAAAAAATTAGAGACATGTAATATGTGCCTACTCTTTTCATCTGAATTGACTATATAATATGGTATGAGATCTAGTAGAATCATTTCCCAAGTATATCTATCTAGACAGATTCCAGAGCTGTCCATAAACAATTTGTGTTTCTTTTCATCAGTATCTATGCTGATAATACAACTATTTACTCCTGTCTTTATAGGTTTGATAAAGTCAAATTGGTAACTGATCTAAAAATGACCTACAGTTTGTTGTGTAATATAACAATCTAGGCCCACCCGAGGAAGCTGAGCAAGCGGGGGTGTTTTCCGGTCGTTGAAAGGAACGGATGTTTGTTTGACCTTATTTCCGGCAGTAGCGGAAATGGCTACAAGAGGCAGACAGAACAGGTGTCTCTGAGAATTACATAGGCGTCGCGTGGGCGTCGCGTGATCAAGGCAAAGCCGGAAGAAACAAGTCCCGGTTTTGGAAGATATATAAAGACTGCGAAAACACGGATTCGCAGTCAGAGAGACAGAGTCAGGCAGAGGAGCAACAGATACGACGACACTCCCCCGTCACCCCGTCAACCCTTGGAAGCGCACTCTCACTCTCTGTTCACTAGGCTACACAGTCCATCGTTCATTAATAAAAAATATCACTTGATATATTTTTATATACAGACGTGTTTGTTGTATATTGCTATATAACACACGTTAGCTAAAGCAAGGAATGTCTTGTTAATTTTAACACCTTCAAAATGAAAATGCTCTCTTTTAATCATCTGAGAGAACCATTTTACCATCAGCAAGGTTGATGCTGACCTTCAGGAGAGTGATTCATTGCACCTTTTTGGACTAACATTTTTCTGCTGACATGAAATGAAAAGATTATATTGAATCATTTGTTAGATCTGCTAATAGGAAAGCTGATTCATTATAAGTCTATCATTATCCCTGCTTTGAATATTGCTGCCATATATGATCTGGTGCTCCTGCTATATGTTTAGAGATTCTGGATAAAATCCAAAGAAGAATTTGCAATGCTATTGGTTCTGACCTGGCATCTTGGCTTTAGTCAGTTTCTCACCACTGTAATATATCTTCCCTTTGTCTTTTCTATAAATATTTCTATGTTCTAACGAACTATCTTCCTTGGCACCTTGACTGCATAAATTTAAACATAATACTAGATTGGTAACTAGGTCTCATTTTTACTGTTGAAACAGCTAGATGTAACTACAAGTTCTATTCTAATAGTTTTTTTTCTTGCACTTCTCATTTGTGGAACTCTCTTCCGAGTTCTTGTTCTCTGCCACCTGCAACATTCAAAAATTTAAATGCAATATCAATTTTCATCTTCTGTCTTCTTGAATTCTGTCCTTTCTCCTCACTAGTCTTTTCATTCTCTTCCACATCCAGTAACACTTTGTAACCTAGTGGGTTTATTGCCTTATTTGAAGTAAAATGATTATATATATATATATATATATATATATTGCTACCTTTTTTAATGCATCCATCTTTCTTTCCAGCCTCTTTTGGTATGCCTGCATTTTTACATACCCTTCCCTTCCTTTTTTTCATGTTCCCTCTCACTTTTCTTCCTTATTTATTTTTTATTTTTCTTTCTTTTCGCCATTTCTTTTTCAATAATAAAAAAGATTGTTGATGAAGCAAATTTATTTCACTGAAACGAACATTTTATATATGCAATTTTCAAAGTTTTATATGCAAAAAACATATACATATTTAGCTCTGTAAATAAATAATCTTAATTACATTGAGCTCTCAGGCTAGATCAGTTTTAATATTTAATTTTCAATGGTTAATATTAATAGGATTTCTCTTGGGATTTTACCTACATACCACTTTCTTTCGGATTTATATATATGTGTGTGTGTGTGTGTGTGAAAAGTGGATGTATATAATTATAAATATCAATATATATATATATATATATATATATATATAAATATGCAATTTGTTATATATATTATATTGTTTACATATTATATATGCGTGGTACTTATTTAAAAGCGCTCAATATCAGTGATAGAGCAGACATATTCATATAGATAGGTGTGAGTTTGTAATCCTGGGTTTCACGCTTTTGCGATCGTCAGACAAACTGATTAATTTTTTTTTAAAAATTGGTTATATTCGTGTATTTTTGTGGAATTGGGAGAAAAAAATCTGTCGTCATGGCAGATACAGACATATAGATATATACATTTGTACACCCATCAATGTGCGCAAGGACACACACACACACACACACACACACACATGTACACATGTTCGGTCACTGAGACTTGCATAAACATACACATGCGAATCGTGCGGGGTTCGGTATATATATGTATATGTGTGCCGTTGCACACATACACACTCATTCAGTTGGCATATTCGAATGGTAATGTACGCTACACACCATTCGAATATGCCAACCGAATGAGTGTGTATGTGTGCAACGCCCACACACATATACATATATATACCAAACCCCGCATGATTCGCATGTGTATGTTTATGCAAGCCTCAGTGACCGAACGCGCATACGTGTGTGTGTGTGTGTGTGTGTGTGTGTGTGTGTGTGTGTCCTTGTGCACGTTGATGGGTGTACAAATGTATATATATATATATATATATATATGTGCGTCTGCCATGACAACAGATTTTTTTCCCCCACTTCCACAAAAATACACGAATATAACCAATTTTAAAAAAAAATTAATCAGTTTGTCTGACGATCGCAAAAGTGTGAAACCCAGGGTTACAAACTCACACCTATTTATATGAATATGTCTGCTCTATCACTGAATATATATATATATATATATATATATATATATATATATATATATTATGGAAATCAACGAATTTTGCCGAAACTTGGTTATAAGCAACCGACAATTTGAAATGAATTGTTTGAACATTAATTTTTATTGATAGGAGTATCGATAAAAAATAATGTTCAAACAATTCATTTTATATATATATATATATATATATATATATATATATATTTTTTTTTTTCATTTGGAAGTTATTTACACAACCTTGGTTCCAACCTTTCAGTATCTTCAGGCAATTTGCAACAACTGATTCCCCAATATTATTTTCAACTGTACAACAGGGATTTTTATGAAGCTGGAAGTTTTAAAAAACTGAAACTTCAAATTTAAGAACAAGTTTTTTAAGGATTTTAAATACTTTCATCCAAGTTTGTATGATCCTAAAACATATTTTCTGGTGTGATTACATCCAGACATCACTTCGGATCTTTCATTATGGCTAAATTTTCTTCTTCACACAGTCTTCAGATAACACAACCATTATTAGGTTTGTTTTATTTTATTATAGTCCATGTTATAACAGGGTTTTTGCAATTTTGTTTCCACATATGCTTACCCAGTTTGGTACAATTTAGTATATATATATATATATATATATATATATATTGTCATCCGCAGACAGATCTGTTTCGCCGTATCACAGCTCATCAGTACGGTTAGACTCCGATTGCTTTTTTACCCAGGATTGAAACCCGACCGAAATGGCGTGAGTCGGCGACTCTACCCCTGGGCTATGGGTGTTCGGTGGAAGTAGGCAGACCTTTTAGCGCATATCATTATACACGCCCAATAGCTAGAGTGCTCTAATTCATTTCACTGAATGAGCGATGCATACATGCCAGAGTAGCTACTGTTTATCAAAGTCTATTTTTCCAGAGTGCTCCATCAAGGTGTGAGAGTGTAAATATTTTTTTTTTTCTAAACATATACTGTTAAATATAAGAGACAATGAATGTCTATTATGTTTAATTATGAGCCGTTCTAAACATCGTATTTTGGCTTTAATTTCAGGTGAAAAGAAAGACAGAAATTCTCCAACATTTGGATAATTTTTTATTAAGTTGGTTCTAAGCTTCTGGCTCACATGAATCATCTTCAGAGAAGTAGCAGGATGTTAACAAAAAATCATCAACCATCAGCAACAATTTTATCTTGTGTTGACATAAAACTTTGCTAAGCAACGATAAGCTACCAAAAATAGCAAACACAGTTCGTAAATTTGTAATGTGGTTCTATGACGTCACACCGCATGAGAGCTCGAAATGATAACAGAACCATATATTTAAATGCAAAGTAATGTGTTATGACCAGATTTAAATGTGATTTTATTAAGTGTGGGTTGTTTGGATTTAATGTAGATGGCCTCCAATATCTGAAGGTTCTTTTTACTGTGTGTATGAGTGAGGATTATTGTGTTGCTGACTAAAATCTGTCTGATATCACCTACATGGCTATGTTTTTCTAAGAAATGTTGTTTAATTGTACTCTGATCAGAAAGGTGAGATGTAAGTCTCCGGGAGAGTGTGGTTGTAGTAAAACCAATATATAAATAAACTACATATATTGGTTTTACTACAACCATTTTCTATAAATTTTATTGTCAGAAAAACAGTCAAACCATAAGGAAATATAACAACACCAGAAACAAAACACTCTTTAAAAAATCTATAGAAGTGGCTGAAAGCACTTGGAACAATAGATATTATGGAAAATGTTTGTATTTCCTTACTCCTAAAAACAGGAAAACATATTAAGTATGACAGGTCTCTGTGTGTATTTAAATGAGATCTAATTGAGCTATGGTCAGAGAGATATAACTGATCACAGTTCAATTAAATCTTATTTAAATAGACAAGGAGAAAGAACTATCAAACTCTATTTGTAACATATTTATTGATAATACAAATATAATAGAATCATCCGCTTATAAAAAAGGCTAAAAAAATTAATGGCAGCATCATTAATAAAAAAGAAAAAAAATCCAATACTTAGGTTAAAAATAATGGCAGTTATCCAATACTTAGGTTAAAAATAATGGCAGCATAATTAATTAAAAAGAAAAAATCCAATACTTAGATTAAAAATAATGGCAGTAATCCAATACTTAGGCTAAAAATAATGGCAGCATTATTAATAAAAAAGAAAAAAGATCCAATACTTAGATTAAAAATAATGGCAGTAATCCAATACTTAGGCTAAAAATAATGGCAGCATTATTTATAAAAAAGAAAAAAGATCCATTACTTAGATTAAAAATAATGGCAGTAATCCAATACTTAGGCTAAAAATGATGGCAGCATTATTTATAAAAAAGAAAAAAGATCCAATACTTAGATTAAAAATAATGGCAGTAATCCAATACTTAGGCTAAAAATAATGGCAGCATTATTAATAAAAAAGAAAAAAGATCCATTACTTAGATTAAAAATAATGGCAGTAATCCAATACTTAGGCTAAAAATAATGGCAGCATTATTAATAAAAAAGAAAAAAAGATCCATTACTTAGATTAAAAATAATGGCAGTAATCCAATACTTAGGCTAAAAATAATGGCAGCATTATTTATAAAAAAAGAAAAAAGATCCATTACTTAGATTAAAAATAATGGCAGTAATCCAATACTTAGGCTAAAAATAATGGCAGCATTATTAATAAAAAATAAAAAAGATCCAATACTTAATATCAACGATGAACACAGCAACAATGTGCTTACTGTGTTCGGAATATAAAATATCACTATGACTCTTTACATACACAAACACCTTATATATTCAGTTAAAAGTAAAATAAAATTCATCCTTGATAATGGCTAAAAATATAGCCAAAAGCACTTAGAGAAATAAAACATTCAAATAATTTTTACATAATTTATGTCTTGAAAAAAAAATATTAAAGAATCATATAAAAAATTATATAAAAAAACTTAACCATAACACCTTGTCTGCCATTTTTAATGGAACTTGCATAAGAGATGGAATAAGCAGCTTCAAAAAGAATCTACATATGGCAGCACACCAAAGCGTAAAGTACTCAATGCCATGCATGGAGACAGAGATTCATATTTGTTTTAGAACTAATTTCCGGGAAAGTGACTGACAACAACTACCAGTTTCATGCCCAGTGCGCAATCGTTAGTACATTTTTAAAAGATTGTGTTAATTAATCACCTCAGTGTTAACGTGTATATATGTGTTGCAGAGTTACTGGTGTGGATTTTACCAATAAGTGCATTTATACATTGTTGTGGCTTGGAATGAGAACTGCTGTCATTGTCATTTACCAAGTAATAGGGTTAATTACAAGTGGTTAACAGAGGAATGTAACAAAATTACTGGAGTGGATTTTACAAGGAAGTTAGTCTATATCAGATGTGGGTAAACTATTGTCAGTGATCCACATGTAGCCTATCAAAGGAATTCATGCAGCCCACTGAATGTTAGTAAATTTGAAAGAGAAATTATTTTTTCTTCTTTAAAATGAGTTATTTTGTTTTCAAACAAATCAGTTTCATGCAAAGTTTCTACCTTAAAATATAAATTAAATTTTCCTTTAAATTGTTTTACTTTATAATGTTTCATTTGAAGTTTCCACTTTAAAATATTAATTAATACAATTAATTAATACAATTTTTTATTTCTTTAAACAGTTACGTTGTTTTTCAAATAAATATCTTTTTCTACTTTATAATACTAATTAATAAAAATAATTTCGTTTTTTTTCTTAAAATAAGGTTATTTTGTCTTTCAAATGTGTTTCATGTGAAGTTCCTACTTAAAAATACTTATTAATAAAAATTGTTTTCCTTTAAAGTTTGTGTTACATTGTCTTTCAAATAAATGAGTTTCAAATGATTGTTCTACAGTTCTTTAAAATATTAATTTATAAAAATTAATTTAATGATTTCTTTAAAAGCCTTTTCTTTTGTCTATTTTAAATATTAATTATTTTGGTTAATATACTATGTGGCCTTATAAAATTGTGAATTTTTTAATGTTAGCCTTTGCACTGAAAATTTTGTCCACTCCTGGTCTATATCTAGTGACTGTCTGAAATTGAAATTAGCTTGATAAGTAAGCAATTTGGATTTTACTAGTGTACTAGAAATACACTGGAGTCTTGTTTTTCTTGTAGGCTTTTGGAGAAATATAAAGTATTTAAGTAAAATAAAATGATTTGGAATTGTCTGAGTTCAACTTATGAATTAACAAGGTTTTAACTAATAGGATCAAGTGAAACAAGCAGAATCCATCCCATGACCTTGAGACATTTGAGATAAACTAGCTGGCTAGCTGGATCTAAACTAGGTTGGATCTTACCCAAAATTCAATAGAAGAATTTTTTTCTACATACAATTCTTCTATTGAATTTTGGGTAAGATCCAACCTAGTTTAGATCCAGCTAGCCAGCTAGTTTATCTCAAATGTCTCAAGGTCATGGGATGGATTCTGCTTGTTTCACTTGATTCTATTATGGTCAAGAGTTTAGCTGACCTTGGGTGAGTATGAGAAAAGAATGATCCTTCCCCGATCATGTTTCTATGCATATAAGCAAATTAACTTATAATCCAAAAGTTGGAAGAACTGTATTACTTATATATAGAATGTCTCACTAACTATGGAGGTGGGGGATGACATCAATAAGAATGCAAGCTGATGAGACAAAATGTAACAGACTAGTTGACATCACCACACCTTTTTGCGACCTAGTACATCCTTGTAATAGTTTGATGGTAATTGAAGAGTCAAAGGAAATGCCATAGAAGAGATAAGGATTTTGGTCATAAATGGTGTCATACTGACCAGTTTTGTGACCAGTAGAAGAATTTGATATTTTTACTTCTAACTCATTCTCTTCATTCCTGAAAACATTTTAACCAGCTTTACCCTGACAGTGAGAGATGCCCAATCAGTAGCCATAGAGGAGATAAAAAGGGTTTTGGTCATAAATGGTGTCATACTAACCGGTTTTGTGACCAGTAGAAGAATTTGATATTTTTACTTCTAACTCATTCTCTTCATTCCTGAAAACATTTTAACCAGCTTTACCCTGACAGTGAGAGATGCCCAATCAGTAGCCATAGAGGAGATAAAAAGGGTTTTGGTCATAAATGGTGTCATACTAACCGGTTTTGTGACCAGTAGAAGAATTTGATATTTTTACTTCTAACTCATTCTCTTCATTCCTGAAAACATTTTAACCAGCTTTACCCTGACAGTGAGAGATGCCCAATCAGTAGCCATAGAGGAGATAAAAAGGGTTTTGGTTATAAATGGTGTCATACTAACCAGTTTTATGACCAGTAGAAGAATTTGATATTTTTACTTCCTATCTGCCACCTGCCTTGATTGTCTATTGTGGTCAAGAATTTGGCTGATGCTGGCTGTATGTGATAAAAGAATGAAGTTCTCAAAATCTTTCCTTTGATCCTGTTTCTATGTATATGCAGATTAACTTATAACCCAACAACTGATAGAAATTTGTTCTTCATATATGAAATGTCCCACTGGCTATGGAGGTGGGTGGGCATTTACTTATGCAGATAAAATATTTTAGTTATGTTATATTCAGTTCTCTTTTATCATTTCAACCCATTCAAGACATTAAAGCCACTAAGATGTAAGAGAGCGAAAGTTAATAAGAAAATGTGAGTGAAGAGAAAAGACAATAGAGAAACAGATTTCAGAAGACAGAATAACAGTTCACAAGACAGGAAATGCATATATATATATGTATGCAATAAGTTTTATGTTAAATTTTAAATGCAGGTATAACCAAACACCTTCTCATCTCCTTATGGCCTGGGGCTGGGGCCACTGTCTGAGCATCTCACTGTATTTGATCTTTCCTGCTCATACTGTGTTTCATTCTGAGGAGTTCTTAACTGAAGCTGATTGAAAGTAAAGAAAGAAGTGAATTTCAGAATAGACAATCAACTCTTGCTTGTAAAAAGGATAACATAAGACCAATCACATGTTGTATAATATCTTGGTCGGTGTGGAATAATGTCGTGGGTCATCCATGATTACCAGTGAAATTTTGCCAAGAAGTGTATTTTGCACTGAACATGTTGCTGAGTGCAAAACACAGGTGTCGGGCAGATTTGTTTTGACAAGTGAAGGTTAGAAGGGTTAATGCCTGAAATGGTATGGAGGCACTAGAAGCTACAGGTGTCAATGGGAACAATTATTTAAGTGACATCAGCTGTCAAAGAGAGTCGTTTTTTTTTTTTTTAGTATTTAAGTTTGAAATTGAGTTGCAGACAGAAGCCAGCTAGAGGCTGGCTGGCAATTTGAATGCATGTGTAATTCCACCAGATCCAACCCACCCACCCACTTTCACTTCATGGCCAAGTCACCACTTTGTTAAAAAGAACAGAAGAGGGATGAATAAATAAAATATAATTGCATATTTTTAATTATAGACATGTGTTGATGTCTGTCAATTTATCTTATGTGAAAAGATGATCAACATTTGGGCCAAGCAGATTCTCGCTGAATTGCTACGAGTTTATGGTCCATCTATTATTTATGAGAGGCAAACATGGGATGATCATGAGGGACAACAGTGAAGTGGTTGAATTATTTTCATTGTTGACATTGTTGGTTTCCAGGTGCAGCATATAACACACAAACCTCGTCACTATGACACTATTTATAACTTTCTTATCTCCCCAATGGTTATGGCGATTGCTGGGCATTTCACATTTCCAGCCAACAAAGCTATTCAAAACACACTCAGGAATGAAGAGAATCTAAACTTATTTATAAATGGAACTTTGTCTGTGTGTGTGTGTTTGTGTGTCTGTGTCTGTGTGTGTATCTGTTACCTATAGACTCCGAAACGGCTGAACCAATTTTCTTGAAAATTTACACAGTTGTACTATAAGCGTCTGCGAGTGTTCTTAGCTAGGTTTTGTGTTGAGGTACCCCCGATAAATATCGAAAATCGATAATTGAAAAAATCGGGTTTTAGAAGGAGTGGTCCGATTTTAATCAAATTTGATACACTCATAGACAAAGACATAAGAAATGATATTCAGAAGTTTCAAGGTTGCAGTTCTTACAATAGTGCAGAAAATCGATAATATATATATATATATATATATAAAAGTTTTCATTACACCCAAGCAATGCCAAGCTATACTGCTAGTGCCTTATAAGTAAAAATAAAAAAAGGAAACAACTTTCAGAAGAGACAACTGACTCTCACTGGTAAAAACAATTACATAGAGTTTATTTGTCAAGAGTTAAATTATCAGTTTAACACTTTCCAATTCTGTGGTATTGAGGTCTACCTAACCACAACTGGTTTTTGAGTTAATAGGTGTCAGTCTTATTTACAGTATATCACAACAATAACATCAATACTTATGAACATATCCTAAAAATCTTGTTGACATTAAATAACTCATTGAGTTTGATAAGCCATAAAACAAAACAAACTGAAGGGATATGTCTTATTCCATTCCCACGTAAGTTAGTAAATAATATTAAGACCATATAAGGCAGAACAGAGAAATTAAATTAAATGAATGAATGAACGCTTGTTCTCAAATAAATTTTTATATATTATGACATACACAATAATACATATATACAAACAAGTGTCCACATGTGAAGAAATACATATCTATCATATCTTATAATGGGTTGCTTATCTATTCTTTTCTGTTAGTAGTGGAGAGTCCATCCTAGTGAAGGGTAGTTGTATACTGTTGCAGGTTAACGGAATTTGGCTTTGTTGTAGATAGCCCACTATAAGTCATAAAGAAAGGTTATAAACCAAGAAAAGCAAATTGAGTTGAAAAATAATATTTTAGATACACACATATCAATTAATGTTTTTACAATTGAAGTAATACATGAAGTATAGGTCCAACGGAGGTTAAAATGTTCATGGCAATAAAATGCTGAAAGAGAATCAATGCTTAGGAATTTGGGAGCGTGTAAGTAAGGAATGTCTTTGATGTATTTACTCCTTAGGTCAGTAAGTAGTTTTTGAGGCAGGGAAGAAGGAAAGAGGTAAGGGAGGCAAGTGTAGTAAGCCACCTGACTTTGGTCAAGGGGGCTACTAATTACTCTCTTCTCCTCAAGTCGGTCTGCCTGGTGATGCTTTCTGCATCTACTTTTTATATCTTCTTTCTGGATCACAGCAGCTCATTTGGTATTTCACACTTGTATTTGGTTCTGGGCTCCCCATTGGCTGAGAAATAAAATTTGCATAGACTCGTGAACTGGAAATTGAATATTTAATTAATTTTTAGTTTTCAACTGGAACATCTGTGCGGAGCTGGCAGCACAGCAACAACTTTTGGTCATTTTCTTTTTGGTCGTGAAAGTGCAAACATCTGGTCCATCGCTTTTGCTCAGTATCACCACAATTTAATGCAAAGCAAAGTATCAGAAGGAACAAAAGAAAAAAGTCTTACATATAAATTGAAGATACTTCTGTTTGGTCATTGTTATGAGTTCAGATTTGGAGGGGGCAAATTCATCTATATCTCAAAGGGATACGGCAGGATTCATCTATGTCCTAACAAGACGGCAGGAGTTTTATGTTCCAGTGGAACATAACAGATTCTGTCTAGGCAAAAAACCTGGGCAGAAGGGAACAACCTTTTTCTTTGGTTGCTGTTAGCTGAAAAAGTGTCACTAGCATTTGGGTCACTATCAGGAGTGATATCACAAGTGGTGGTCATGTGACCATGAGACTTTATCTCGACCAATGGGAGATAAGCTCCTTTTGCATCCTTACAAAACCAAACCAAACAGCAATGCTTGGGCTGATGACTGGTAGTCAGTACAATAAGGAACTTCAGTTTCAGGCCTGCAGAAAAAAATGGTCCCCAACATCTGGTTTCTAACATTTCCACTTGAATGTCATTTTACAAACAAAATTCTGAGACTGGGGAAATGTCCTGAACTGACCAAATTCTTCTTGGCAGTACCTTGAAAGGGGTGATGTACTAGGTGATAGAGAAAGGTGTTGATGTCAACTATTCTGCCATATTTTGTCTCATCTGCTTGCATTCCTATTCATGTCACCCACCCACCTCCATAGCCAGTGGGACATTTCATATATGAAGAACAAATTTCTATCAGTTGTTGGGTTATAAGTTAATCTGCATATGCATAGAAACAGGATCAAAGAAAAAATTTTGAGAACTTCATTCATTTATCACATACAGCCAGCATCCGCCAAATTCTTGACCACAATTGACAATCAAGGTAGGTGGCAGATAGGATGTAAAAATATCAAATTCTTCTCCTGGTCACAAAACCAGTTAGTATGACACTATTTATGACCAAAACCTTTTTGGTAGGCTGGACTAACTTTTGCCACAAAAGAAAGAACTTGCTCTTGTTGGCCTAACATGGTAACCACCGGATTATAAATAATTCAACTGCTCAATATTTTGGAGGTAGTCATTTTATATTTTTAAATAGCAAAAACAAATATGCTGTAGGCTAAGTTTTAGACTTGCTGTATGCCATTTCATAAAAAGAAATAAAACAACACTAATAAATTATATTGTGGTGCCAAAAAAATTAGGTCTCAAAAAGAAGAAAGTTCCACTCTGAAGGCTGTAGAGGATTTTTAGGCCCTTTACAATTTATATTTACACTCCTGATCAAAATTTTAAGACCACTTAAAAATCTTTAAAAAGAAATTTTTTTTTACGGATAGATTTTAAACTTCTCCCACTTAAGGTTACCAATACTACAATCTAAAAGGTTATGGAAACAAAAAGCTATATTCCAAACATTTTATTTAGAAATTTACATTTTTATAAAATGAGGCGATTTACGCATGATCAAAATTATAAGACCAGAGACAAAAATTCTACGAAATTGTACAAAAAGTGTATGAAAATGTATGAAAACATTTACGCATGATCAAAATTATAAGACCAGAGACAAAAATTCTACGAAATTGTACAAAAAGTGTATGAAAATGTATGAAAACATTCAACAACCAAATTTAGTAATGAGTTCTACCTCCAGTGCTTTTGATGACTTCAAAAATTCTGTCGGGCATGCTAGAAATAAGCGTTTCATATTAAGGTGCTGGGGATGTTGCTCCAGCTTCTGAAGGTGGCTTCACGAAGTTCATTTTTTGTTGAATATTGTTTGCCATTTCCATAAACATCTCTTGTCATCCATCCTCAAACATTTTCAATTGAGTTCAAGTCTGGTGAGCATGCAGGATGTCCCAAGAGATGGACCCCATTTTCTTGTAGAAAGGTCAAGGTCCGTCTTGCAGTGTGGATTGCAGCATTATTCTGTTAGAATAACCATCCATCCACACACAAACAATGGCCCTCCATCATCAATGATGCTTTTTGTAGCATGCTAACATAACCAGCCGCTGTTTGACAACCCTGCACCACCTGGAGCTCCATCATCCCTCTGTAAGAAAAGGCACCCCATTCCATTAGGGACCCTCCACCACTATGACGTGTGGAGAAAATTTCAAGAGGCATGTTTTTGTTATGCCAATATTGTTGGAAGCCATCAGGACCATCTAGATTGAATTTTTTCTCATCAGAAAACAGGACTTTCTTCCACTTCTCAACGTTCCATGTTTGGTATTCACAACCAAACTTTAAGCGGTCCACCTTGTGATGTGGAAGCAGCTGAGGAATTTGTTTACACTTTTTATTTACCACACCTTTTTGTCGTAAGTGTCATCTGATGGTTACAGGACTGCAATCAGCATCTGTGACTGCCTTAATTTGACTAGAAGAAAGTCTTCCCTCTTTCATAACAACCTGTCTTATTCTCTTACTCAAAGCAGGAGAAATTTTTGGGGGCCTACCAGAGGATTTTGCTTTTCCATAATTCTCACTGTTCTTTAGAAAGTTGCAAATCACAGTTTTACTGCAATTTACCTTACCTGTGATCGCCCGCTGTGATAAACCTTGCTTATGGAATTCTAGAATTCGAGAACGTTCAATTTTGGGAAGTTTGCTTGCTTTAGGCATGGTAACACCTTTATGCAGTGATTGCTAATCTCTAACTGAACTAAAAACATTGGAATTCCCATAGATCTAACAATTTATACCTCTGGTCTTATAATTTTGATCATGCGTAAATCGCCTCATTTTATAAAAATGTAAATTTCTAAATAAAATGTTAGGAATGTAGCTTTTTGTTTCCATAACCTTTTAAATTGTAGTATTGGTAACCTTAAGTGGTAGGAGTTTAAAATCTATCTGTAAAAAAAATTTCTTTTTAAAGATTTTTAAGTGGTCTTAAATTTTTGATCAGGAATGTACAAATCGTTCTCGTGTAATTGAAGTTGAAAATAAGACAACAATGACGCTTGAATAAAACAAACAATGAATTGTAATTAACGATAAGTTTACATAATTGAGATTAAGCATGCAAATAGTAGAAGGAAAGTTGTTTTCCTTGTAACGTTAAGAAACATGACGAAAAGTCAGTTGAGATTAATGTCTCTGAATGAAGGAAAAAATGCAATGTACATACTGATGTTGAGTTGATGAAAGTTCTGATTGGAAGATGTGAGAGATTTGTGCACATGTAAGTTTAAGAAATAAATGGCATCTAATTGTGTCCTGCAATTAGTGCAGGTGTGTGAGAGTGAATTAGGTAAGATTGATGAATGCAACCCCTGAAACTGCCAACTACCTTGCTTGGAACTCAAACTAGAACTGCAGGTCATAACACGTGTGTCCCCACTTTTTTATAAGCCCTGGAAAAATGCAGGAATGCAGAAGAACATCTCATGATGGTCACGTGTTTCGTGAATGAAGAAGACACGCAAGACAGGAATAAAGTATGAATATGTATATACATGTGTGGAAATACACGTGATCGCCACAAGGCTTTTTCTTCAGAGTTATTATAATGTGGAACAGACTTCCAAGAGTATGTTTTTCTAGAGCACTTCAATCTTAACCTCTTCAAGGGTCAGCAATTATCTATCCTACATATCCTGATAATATGCAATGCTTGCTACCTCCTTATATACCCTTACAACATCCCAATTCAGTGATACTTAGGCTTTGTATTGAATGAAAAACAGTAAAAAAAAAATGTTTAAGAATTAATCGAGGACTATAATTGCTATTAATTTTTAAGTGTTAATGATTTTTAAGAAAATTAGTTTATATTCCCCAATTTAAAGGCATGTTAATGAGTTCTCTATTTTCCATTTTTTTAATGGCATATTCCTTTAGGCTGTAGACAATCATGACTCTCCACAGTTTCTATTTCTTTATTATCTGTAAACTACCATAACTTCTTGGGGATGATAGTGAAGTGGTTTCCATTGCCTTCTCCATGGTTTTGAATTCAGTGTTCGCCTTTTCTTAGACTGGTTACCATCCAGATTTAGAAATTCTGGTCTACTTTACTATTCATCCCATATCTGGTGGGGAGAAGAGATAGACCCATAGCTTTCTTAAGGGTATTTGTGTAAAAGTGAATGCAACAGATTAGCACAGAATTAGAATTGAGCTTGTTGTTGCATAATACAAGAGCTTGTATAGATAAGACTACAAAACAATATTTAAATGAGATATGGAGATAGCCAAAGGAGTAAACGCGATGAGAGTATAGTGGGGAGGCGTTCTCTGTGAAGAGTAGTTGTATGTTGTTGCAGATTAACGGAATTTGGCCTCGTTGTACATAGCCCACTATAAGTCATAAAAAGATTATAAATTAAGAAAAGCAAATTGAGTTTAGAAACAACATTTTATATATACACATATCAATTAAGGTCTGTACAATTAAAGCAATCCTTTAAGCATGGGTCCAACAGACGTTAAAATGTTCATGGCAATAAAATGCTGGAAAGAGAGTTTTTGTTCGTATGAATGTGGGGAGTGTTGTAAATTAGGAATGTCTTTGATGTATCCGCTCCTTTGGTCAGTAAGTAGTTTTGAGACAGTGAAGAAAGAAAGAAGAGGGAAAGGAGGCAAGTATAGTAAGCTGCTTGACATCGGTCAAGGGAGATACTAATTACACTTGACTCTCTCGAGTCTGTCTGTGTGAGTCTGTCTGCGTCTGTCTGGGTCTGTCTGTCTGTCTGGCGATGCTTTCTGTATCGGCTTTTTATTTTGTCTTTTTGGATCACTGCAGATCATTTGGGAATTCACACTCTTATTTGATTCTGGACTTCCCATTGGCTGATAAATAAAATTCGTGTAGGTTTGCAAACTGGAATTTTATATTTAATTAATTTTTAGTTTTCAACCAGAACATCTGCGTGGAGCTGGGTGCGCACCAACAAGTTTTGGTCATTTGCTTTTTGGTTGTGAGAGTGCAAACATCCTTGCTTTGCTCGGTATCACCACAAGAGTAACCCAAGAACTGATAGAAATTTATTCCTTATGTATGAAATGTCCTGTCAATTATGGAGGCGGGTGGGTGACATCAGCAGGAATGCAAGCAGATGTGACAAAATGTAGTAGAGTAGTTGACATCACCACCCTTCTTGACCACCTAGTACATCACCCCTTTCAAGATACTGCTAAAAAGAATTTGGTCAATTCAGGACATTTCCTCAGTTTTCATTTGCAAAATGACACCAACTTTTTCTGCAGGCCTGAGACTGAAGTTCCTAGTTGTATTGACTACTGTAATGTTATCCCCAGGATATAAATCATAACACGAACACACATGGTTGTAGTAGCCCTCTGGCCATGCTGGCCTTGTTTATTCACCACTCAGACCACTAGAAAGGAACCTAATCTTTTTCTTTATTTTGGAGAGCTAATCTAGAGGAGATAATTTGGGGTCATAACATCACAACTACCAGTCAACAGTCCAAAGCATTGCTGTTTGGTTTCATTTGGTTATTTAATGCCAACAAGATTTCCCTTTAAATTCTGTATCATTGTATGAAAACAAATGAGAATAAAAGCACATTATTCATGAAAATTATAAGATATTAACATTTGGTAAACAAAGAAAGCATGTAAGTTAAATTAAAAGTAAATGTTTGTTTTTAACAATTTTGTTTCTGCTCTTGTTATAATAAAATATTATCTCTAATGGAATCAAACAGAAAGGTATGGTTGAAGAATTAATGTATTCTACAAATGGATAAAAGAGAAAAAATACTGCCTATTATTAAAATGTATTTGTTTGATATTTATATTTACCCTGTCTCCCTACTGAGATGTGATGTGACACAAGGTCGGGTTTAATGTTAGGAACCCGAATGCATACATCCAGGCAAAAAAATTACCCAGTTTTCATCAGTTGTGCTGGCATTGGTAAGGCTACCAATCTCCACTCTCTAGTTAAATGAAGAGGGTACCGCTGTGGTGATACCGAGCAAAAGCAAGGGACCGGATGTTTGCTCTATAACGACCAGAAAGCAAATGAACAAAAGTTGTCTCTGTGCAGGTGTATTCGCGCAGATGTTCCGGTTGAAAAATAAAAATTAATCAAATATCAAATTTCCATTTCGCAAGCCTACACGAATTTCATTTACCAGCCAATGGGAAGCCCAGAATCAAATACAAGTGTGAAATTCCAATGAGCTGCTTTTGATCCAAAAAGTAGATATAAAAAGTAGATACAGACAAGACCCCAGCAAAAGGACAGACCAAGGAGAAAAGTGTAATTAATATCCCCTTGACCTAAGTCAAGTGGTTACTATGCTGGCCTCTTTCCTTCTCCCTGTCTCAAAAGTACTTACTGACCTAAGGAGCGACTACTTCAAAGTCATTCCTCACATACCCACATTCCTAAATACTAATTATCTTTTTCAGCATTATTATTTTGCCATAAACATTTTAACCTCCATTGGACCTATATTCAAGTATTGCTTTACTTGTAAAACATTAATTGATATGTGTATATATAAATGTTATTTTCTACTTAAATTGCCTTTCTTGATTTTATAATCATTTTTGACTTATAGTGGGCTATCTACCACAAGGTGAAATTCCGTTAACCTGCAACGGTATACAATTACCCTTCACTAGAACAGAATCCTGCTACAACTAGAAAAAGAATAGACTGCCTCGGGCAGCTGTTTCCCACAGCTGGGCAGCTGTTTCATGGTACTTGGCACCTCTTAGTATTTTTTTTCCCCCAGATGTATCTCTGCCTGTGGACAACAACACAACTGATCGCACTCTGCCTGAAGATAGAGACATAACTGAGAGATGATAATGTTGTGGATACAGAATTAAAAGTAACTTTCTTCTCTTCTTCACTTTTACAAGAATTCACAATTACATGTGAAATCCTGATATTGATGAATAAGAAAAAGGATTGACCCCGCACTGAAAGAAAAAGACAAAGCCAGATTTCATGATCTGATGTTAAATTAATTTTCTAACCAATAAAAGGAAGTGATTTGCAAAACTGAGAGAAAAGTTAACAATCCAGTCTGAAAAATCTTTAGCTATAAAACAAAGAAGAAAGTGGAATCAGTCAGTCAAATGGGAGCTGAAATTAGAGACAACACACTATGATGTGACAAAAGAAACTTCAAGCCTGACCCAGACATAAGTTCCCATCACACATTTGCTCTTCGTCTACTTCTTGAATGCTAATTTCCTATATTTCTTCTTCTTCTTTCTCATCATTTTTGCAATCAACAAAGAAGACAACGACAACAACATCAACAAGACACGTCAACTGACTTATAAATATTAACTTCAATAAGTACTATTTTCTTTTATTGCTTCACCTTCCTTTTCACTTTCTCGCCGACCATAAAAAGGGAAAGGAACAGACTTTATTAAACACATTCTACTACTTACAACTAGAATTCTGGATTCACTTAACTCCTTACTACACTTTCTCAGTGAACATTTAACTCATACCAATTGATGTTATTTTGTTCTGTTAATAAAATTATATTTTAACATACAAATGAAATGCTTTTATTCTTTCACATTCCAGAAGGTTCTGATAATTCTGATGATGATATCCAATAATCCTATTTGTGAGGAGTGTCACCTATGTTTGTGAATTGGCCTTGTACCAGACATGACTTCAGTTTTTTGCCTCAGATTAGGTCATTTGCAGTCAGTCAGTTAAGTGTCATACATGATACACATTTGGGTGATCATATTTCAAATAAGACATGACTAACTGGGCAGAAGATCATCCCGAAGTAGGTTGCCATTACTTTCTGCGGTAGATTGGTTGCCAGCCAAGTTTATAGAACCCAATCTGTCCTGTTATTTAACCCATAACTGGAGAGAAGAGACAGATTAATACCTTTCCCAAGGGTATTTGCGCATAAGTGAATGCAAGGAATTCAACTAGAATTCAGACTTGAATCCCTGATTTCTCGTTCTGAGCCGATATCCACTGCACCACAACACACATTGTTTGGCCTTGAAAAATTTTGCATCATCCGTAATTACATCAGATGTTTACCATGTCCAGTTATTATTGTCCCAACTGTTGATTAGTTGCTCTACAGTCATTGTCTGTGATGGGTGTTACTCTAAGAAGGTGTATGAAAATTGTAACGCTGCACAAACATACTGGCAAGCCTTACAGAGAGATCACAGATATTGTTGGTGTCAACCTTTTAACTGTCAGTCATGTCATCAAATTGAAGAAACAAACTGGATCCATCATTCCAAAACATAACAGAAAATGTGGTTGAAAGAGAAAACAACGCCAAAAGACGACATATACATAATTAGGGAAAGTGTGAAAAATCCTAGGAAAATATTATTTGCTTTGATTCAATTAATTTGCACAAGAGTGTAATTTAATTATTTATTTATTTTTTAAACTTAATTAATTGGTTGATATTTTTAAATAGTCTACTGCACAATTTGCACATTGGTTCCTTTTATGGAGCTAGGAAGTTTTTCTCGTCTAAATTCACATTTATAAATATACCATCCACCTGTGCATTGAATACTGCCGTCACATTTGGGTGGGTGCCCCTGCTATTCATCTCAGGATTCTTGACAAAATCCAACAAAGAATCTCTAATGTAATTGATCCCAACCTGGTAGCTCAACTCCAGTCACTTTCTCATCAACTTAATGTTGTTTCTCTCTGTCTCTTTGTCTCTTCTACAAATACTTTAATGGCTTCTACTCTGATGAGCTTAGCTCCTTGGTGCCCCCACTGCATGAATTTACTTGAGTTACTAGACTAGCTGCTAGGTCCCACTCTTTTATGTGAAATCAATCAGATGTAACCACAACTTCTACTCTATCAGCTTCTTTGCTTGCATTTCCCACCTGTGGAATTCCCTTTCATATACTTGCTTCCCTGAAAGCTACAATCTCCAAGAATTTAAATGCAAAGTCAGTTGCCATCTCTTATCTTCTTGACTCACATTCTTTCCCTGAAAACTCTTGTATCATGTTCTTCTTTCTTTCCACTCTACTCTCATGCAGCCCTCTTCACACCTGTATTCTCATACTCATTCTCTGACTCCCCTGTAACTTGTTCCTCTTTCTCATCACTCAACTCTTTTGTAACCCACTGCACACCAGTGACAGTTCTACCTTGCATGGGTGAAATGATTAAAAAAAAAGTAGATAGTTCAAAAGCACAATAGAGCATTGCGTGCAGTCCACTATATAAGGAGCAATCATTTGTGTTCACGAGATGATTGTGCAAATCTGCCAATAATTGATTCTGTATTTAATTCATCAAAAATTCCTCTTCATTGGATGATTCCAAATTCTCCTCAAGTAGTGAATTTCTTGTCCATTAGTTCTTGACCATTAGTTTTGAAAATATCCTCTTCCATTAGTGTTGAGCAACTAATACTGTGCATATGACTTTATAAAATTCTTATTCCTTTTTATGAATAATGCAGTTGTTTGTGTTTGTTCTTTATTGCATATTTTTATATAGATGACTCACTTGCCATTGTGTAAACTGACATCATGGCCAGTTCACCACTGATCTTTCTTTACAACTGGAACTAAAGTGTAATATGTTCATAGTTAGGTTGTGGTATTGATAATGGTCACTAACAAGCTATAGTAAAATGACCATTTTAATAAATAAATGCTATATACATGCATATAGTATGTGTACATGCACAAGAGAAAAATGGAACAACAAAAACTGCTGGTCAGGTGAAAGAAGACAAGAATTGTTAATATAAAATTCTTTTTTTTTTTTTTTGCTGATATGGAGGATATGAGTAGAAGGTCTCTTTATAGGCAAAGGAAGCAACTTCAAAGAAGGGTAGAGTTAGTAGGACCTGGAATTGGTGTATGTGTCAGATTGGCTGATGAAGGTCACTGGTGGTGATAGCTGATAGCTTGTGGTGTCAAAAACTTGCCTATCCCCTGCAATTCTGTTTCAGTCATGATCAAAAATTCTAAAAAAAACAAATGTGGTGGGTCACAAACTAATTTTTTTTTTTGCAGAAATATTCATGATTGGCTTTTTTTTTCATGTAGTATTTCATATTTTTGAGGGGATTTGTTTTGTGAACCGGATGTGATGCTCAGAGCCCTTGTGCAGAGAATGATTTTTTTTTATTTTTGGTTTTGCTTACTAAGCATTCACATCTGACTGACATGTAGAATGAATTATAAAGAGAACTAATTTGAGGCAGAGTATTAAGATGAAAGAAAAGAGTATATATTTGTGTGTAAAATCAATAAAGAGTGACTTCTCCTTTCTCTCAGATATATGTTAGCAAATTTATCCATAATCATCTCCATCATTGGAACTGAGTGATAAATCTTTTTCCTGTTGTTTAGATTCATAACAATAAATCTATAATAAAAGCATATTCTTTATGCTTCTATAATTATTCTGAGGGATAATTTGTCTTGGAAATTCACGTCAAATTATAAAATCACCCGAAATTAATTTGATTCTAAGTCTTCTGTTCTAGACAATAACCTTTTTTTGGAAGTGTCTCTACCTCTTCCTCTACCGTCATCAGAACAACAATCATTTTGATCTTGAATTAAATTACCATCTCTGTCTACCGATAATGCTAACGAAATATTTGGAATTTTCTTATGAGATTTTTTTTTCTTCTGTCATTTGACCTCAACCAATATACAAAAACGTTTTTTGCGTGAAGAAATGTGAATAATAGAATGAACGTCAGTAAAAGCATCATAATCATTGCTGTCGTCATCACCACCATTATCATCATCATCATCATCATCATTAAAAAGAAGTCCCTGAAAACAAGGGTTACCTCCCATGACGGCTCTGCCTCCCCCCGACCTTCTTTGAACAGGAACAGTAATCACGTGACTCTATACCAAACATAACGCCACCGCCATGGTGTTATGGATGGGCGCTGGTGACGTTTCCTGGCCTCACTTATGACATGAAGAACAAACTACATTCTGCACATTGCAAACAGAGTGATGACTCAGGTTGATACATTGAGTGCACAGGTTAGATTTTCAATTTGTATTTCTTATCCTTCAGAAACGCTAACTATTAACCGAAAATAAGTTTATTTTTCTCTGGCAATCGCTTCACTAACGTAACAGTTTTACACACACATAACAACATTCGGCTGTCAACAAACATGGCGATCGTGTTCAATTCAAGTAGTAGCAGTTGTTCACCTTTTACTTTTCTTTCTTCCTTTTTTTAATTACGGAAAGAAAGAAAGAAATCACTTTTATTACATGACATTTTGAGCGCTGATGTCATAAAATTGAAAATTTGAGAATTGTGTACTGTACACTACAGATCCGATCGAATGTAACATTGTCTTACTCTTATTTTCTTGTTTTTACTTCTGATTTCACTAAAAAATAAATCATTAATCATTGTCGGTGGCTTGTTTATTTTACTCTTTTTATTTCGCTTTATTGTTACAATTATTTATAGATTGCATGAGAATTAAGTAAAAAAAAAAAAATCAGTCATGTTTTCGAGTAATAAAGTAAAAATCCCACAGAAAAATGACTTCATGACCACCTTGCATTTCACAATTCAACTAGTCTTACTGAGACATAATTTACTCACGGTTTCGATTTGCTTCTGTTACATGTTACTGATAATGCTTTTTAATTGATTTTTTTCTTTCCTTTGTTTAATCTGTCTTTTTGTGTCATGTTACTTTATGTAACTAAATAATTTTAATGATTGACCCAAATCTTAAGGAAAACTCAAAGAGCAATAATTGTAGTTCTCCAGTCTTAGTTCTGCTTGTTTGTTTGTGAGGACAACTTGTAGGGCCACTTTTACAACATTCATTATCAAAATGTCGTTATTGCGATTTACATTGAAAAATAAAATATTGGTTATAATCGTATGTTGAATAACTTTAAAGAAAAAAAAAATTAGTCTTTGATGTGAAATGTTGGTTTGATAATGGAATGGTAATTGCGATAACATTGCATAACAATTTAATTTTTGTTATCGCGAGCATCCATACCAGAAAAAAACAAAAAAAACAAACGATTTTACTGATTAAAGAAAATGGTATTCTAGGTTTTTCTTTTTCTTTTCTTTTTTAAGTCTATATTGTCTACTAATAATAATACTGTTGGTGTTAGTTTCTTTAAATTAATGTGTATATTGTAGTTATTTTTTAAATACATTTATCAGTGTTTTAATCGCGACATTTGTTTTAAAAATAAATGTATTTTTGTAATAAGTACAGTACATTGAGTACAGTGGTCACTGGTAGATAATATTTTACATCGTTTTACTTTTATTTCTCCATCTCTGATCATGTGATAAAAATTTTAAATATATTTTGTTTTTACATCTTTAATTTCCGAGGTGACTTTGTCATCAAACAGGAATTTGTAAGATTTTTTTTAGTTGTTTATTCATAGAGAGAGAGCTTGTTAATGTTCTTGTAATTGGGTAGTTAACTTCTCACGTACAATAAATTAAATAAATAAAAATAATTTTTCTCATTTCCTAGTTAATTGTATCATTTTTTTTTTTTGTAAGCCTGTTGCATACCTGAAATTGGTATTTTTATTAAATTAATTACAATAATATTACAGTTAAAAAAACTTTTGAGATTTAAGATGCATGTCATTTCAATTTCATCAACAACAAACAGTAATTCAGTGCAAGCTTCTTAACGTGAACACTGGAGATAATTATCAATTCAATTTGGTTAGCATACCGTTACTAAAAACACTTAGCTTGAACTGTTGATGTTTTTTTTTTTAGTTCTATCAACCTTTTCAAATTAGCAATCCAGCTCAGTAACTCCATTTCACCATAGCAAAAAAAAAACAAAACAAATCCATTTATCTTTGCATAAAATTAGTAGGAAAAACCTTAGACATTTTATCCGATCGTAAAACAAAAAAGTAAATTTCGACTTTCTGTTGCACATGACCTACAACCCACCTTATTTTCTTTTCGCTCTCTTGTCTAATTTTACCCAACCCAAATGGTTGAATGAAATGTCGATAGTTGGCTGATATTGTTAATATTGTTAACAGA
The DNA here is from genome assembly GCA_037127315.1 of Ascarosepion bandense. Classification (NCBI taxonomy): domain Eukaryota; kingdom Metazoa; phylum Mollusca; class Cephalopoda; order Sepiida; family Sepiidae; genus Ascarosepion; species Ascarosepion bandense. Next base: position 4,482,012 of record JBBBDQ010000367.1, read on the forward strand.
ACTAGACAGTAGCTGCTCAGGTATTTTTATAACAGTTGTCAATTTAAAAATTGAAATTTGAAAGTCAGAATCGCTGTGAAAATTATTAAAAGTTTCTAATGTATGTGCTAAATTTTAAAAAGCCACTTGCGTGATCATTTTCTATTTTAGTTTGCAAAGATGCTCAGCAAACCCAATTCAGATTTTAGAGAGATTTAAAATTGAAAAAAAAAAAAAAGATACCCATAGCAAGGCAAGAACTATTTTTTGTGATATATGCTTTAAGTTATATTTCTAGAGGGCGCTGAAAAGTTTTTAGCACGACCCAATTCACAATATCAAATTTCATTATTATTGAAGGTGTTGAGTAAAAAAAAAAAAAGGGCTTCTTGGTCGGACCGAGAACTTTCATGGTGCCCATTTGTAAAGCTTAGATTTTTAGTGAATTGAACATTAACCAACACTCATGCTTTCTCGTTACTAAGTCATTTCTTTAGTAAACCATGTTATTGTTATTGTTAATTTAATGTTCAAACCAAAAATGGTGAGCTAAACACAATTACTGTTAGTGTTAAATGTTCAAGAAACTTGATTGGTGTAAGTGTTTTGGTCACATGGAATTTCACTGGTTGTTTAATCTAGTTTTTGCCATTCTAAATTAAATATATGTTCGGTTCTTATAATGTATTACTATTTTATGTAGTTATCACGTGTAGGAAGTGAACAATTTTTAAAAAGATATTCCTAAGAGTAAAGACCCTATTATTATTATTATTATTTTAGTCCTCATTTATTTTATGAAATTCCATGAAATAACTTTAGTTTACACTAAAAACACTTTAGTTTAGTAGTGCTATTGCAACATTATTTTTGATTTCATATGTAAGCAAATATATGTAAGTCCTTTTTAATTTTACTTATCAAATAGAGCAAAAATAATTAAATGATTAGCTAAGATATGCAATTATTACTTGCTTAAAAAATAATAAAAACAACAACAAAAAGCCGAAAAATGCATTTAAAAATTTTAAATGTCTTTGAACTTTGAGTTTTAAAGGATTAGAAATAACCTAAAGAAAGGCCTTATTAAAAGAAAAATAAAAAATTACGTAAATATTTTTTAATTTTTTAGGCATTAAGACTCGCCATTAGACGATAAAAAATTTTTGTCAAAAAATGTGAACAAATAACAAAGTTACAAAATTTAAAAATCTTTTAGAAATTCTTGTGCTAGAAATGTGCTTCTAAGTAAATTTCAGAATTAACTGTATGTTGTACCGTAAACGCAATACTTGCCCCTGTTTTTTTTTAACATAATGAAAATAAAAAGTTTATTTACGCACGTCATAGGTCAACACAACAGTAATTTTAATTCCTGACTTCAAAAGCGCGCAAAAAAAAAATTAAAAATTACAGAACACCAGCAATGCAATAATTAAGAAATTGGTATTTATGCTTAAGAATATCAATTTTTTAAAGTTCTATACATTTTTTTACATCACAAGTATTACATTACACCACAAGTATAAATAAAAACGCAAAGACTTTCAATGTGTTCACACTTAAGAATTTTTATTTCAATTTAAAAAAAAAAATAAAAAATTTTATTTTTTTTTTTTAAATTGAAATAAGTGGTAAAAAACTGTTCCTGCCTTCCAAAAATATATATTTCCACAAAGTTTTCTAATATGATGGTTTATTCTGTTTACAATTCATTCATTAATGATTTAATGATAAATTTGTAACTGTTAAAATCTGATTCCTGATTTTTTGCAAATTTTTCAATCTGGAAGTTTTTTTTTCTTCCCACTTTCATTTCTTTTTCTTTCCTTCTCTCTTTAAGTATCCTTTTTGGTTAGAAACCTCTAATAAAATGAATTTTAAAAATAAAAACTTTCTTGAACCATAATGCTCCAGTGTACTTCAAACAGAAATTATATTGATTGGGATCGATTCTCTTTTGTTTGTGCTAAAAGTAGTTGATTAGCACCCTTTTTAGTTCTCTTTCACTGCAATGTAATTTTTCTTCATTTAAAAATCTTCCAAAAATAAAATATACTTTTCTAAAATTTTATTTGAGGAACATTAGCTGATTTAAAGTATGATTAATCTGGTTTGGAACAAATATCATTTCTTGAATTTTTCAAATAAACAGTAGCAGTTATTTGCGGATTTTCACTGAACAAACGCTGAGAAGGTGTTGACAGTTTTATGTTGTTCTAAGGAAATGTTATCTGTTAATTTAAGAAAATGACAGCTGAACCTTTTTTATTTTAATATAACTTAAGTACTCAGTAATCTTAAAAATGTTGGAAAAATTCTACGTCATCTGATTTTAGGAATGTTGATTTTAAATGTACTATAATCATTGATCTTATTTTCTAATAATGTTGTATATAGTCACCCATACTTTCAAAATAAGCGTGTTTATACACAAAAATTATTTTAAAAATCTTAGTGTGCAATGATTTGTATTACACTTTACAATTTTCACTTAGTACATAAAAGAACTGAAGACTATATTTAATGTCCTTTCAGGTGCTATATTGTCTTATTATTTCTCCCAAACCCTGCTTTACCATTCATTTGCTTAAGCTCATCAAGCATGTCATATGCTGCTTTCTCCTGTTTCTTTTTCTGTTTCTCTTGTGAGTATCAGATTTTCCAAGCCTTCCTTCTTTATGTGCCCCTAGAAATTTCAGCTGTCTTCTGATATCAAGTATGTTTCATTTTTGTTTCCATTCTCTTCAAAACCTTGTTGTTGCTCATATGTTCAATCAATGGTACCCTCCGTATCTTTCTGTAGAACTACATCTGTTTCTTTGAGTCTGTCCTTCATCTTTGAGAAGATTGTCCAGCATTCACTGGCATATAGGAGGACAGATATCACATAACAATTCAGTACTCTTTTTTTTTTTTCATTTCAAACAAAATTGTCTCTCAATATTCTGCTTAGCTTTTGGAATGTGTCCTTGGCCATTCCAATATGCCTTTGGATCTCAGTGTTGCACTTCCCATCTTATGTTAGAAGACTTCCCAGGGTTTTAAATTTCTGTACCTGCTTGATTTTAGTATCCCCGACCTATAATTGGCATTATGGACTGTTATACTGTTTTTAGACTTATAACCATGCATTCAGTTTTCTTTTAGTTTATTCCTTTCTTCTCACTTTCCTTCATTACATTCTGTAGGAGATCTTGTAGTTTCATTTTCATGTCTGTTAACACATCACTCAATAAAGCAACAACTTTTCGGCAAAATTTGACTTTATTTGTCAACATAGTCTCCTTCTAGGGTGATACACTGATTTCAACGCTTCTCTAACAATTCAATGCCTTTTTTCGATTTGTCTTTGGCCTCAAAATACGCCTCAGTTTCCGATATCACTTCTTCATTGGAGCCAAATCTCTTTCCCTGGAGCATTCTTTTGACACCTGCAAATAGCCAGTAGTTGCCAGGGAGGCAGATCTGAAGAATAGAGTATATGCAAAAGCAATTTTAAGTGCAATTCATGTAGTTTTGCGATCAACTTGAAACATGGTGCCTTGTCTTGGTGAAAGATCACTTTTTCTTCTTCATTTGTAACCACTTTTTGGTGATTTCTTCCTTCAAACGCTCTAATAATGCTATATAATATTTGCTGTTGATGGTTTTTCCGTTCTCAAAGTAATCGATGAACAAAATACCTTGTGCATTCCAAATTACAGAGGCCAAAACCTTACCTGCTGATGTTTGCGTGTTTGGTTACTTTGGATGGCTTTCACCTGCTGCTGTCCACTCAGCTGACTGCCAATTTGACTCCAGAGTGAAGTGGTCGATCCATGTTTCATTCATTGTCACATATTTACTCCTTGTTGCATTGAATTAGTTGCAAACAACACTCTGAATTGTTGATACGTTGTTGTTTTTGATTGACTGTGAGAAAATGTGGCACCCACTTTGAACATAGCTTTCTCATTGACAAATGTTCATGCAAAATGGTGAATACATTGCCTTCTGTTATGTTCAAGTTCTCTGCTATCTAACACAACTTCAATTTATGATTGACCAAAACGAGTTTGTAGTAGTTATCTCAGAAAACTGCCTATTTTGGGCGACTAGAGCATTCAGCATTGTTTGTGTTTATATGACCACATTTAAAGACAACATACCACTTCTTAACCATTGTTTTTGATGGCGTAGAGTTCGAATAATACTTATCAAGCCATTGCTTTGCTTGAACAGTATTTTCTCCATCAGAAAGCAATGCTTTATCAATACACAAAATTAAGATTTTTCCATTGTTCTGAAAATTTGCAACAGTAGCTTTACTTAAATAACTGTAATTTGTAAACTAATAATCCGATTGGGCTCAAATTTTGTAATGTGCCATTTGAAGGTTATTACTTCATAAAAATCATATGGGTTTCTTTTTCTTAGTGGTGCCATCTATATGTCAGGCCTGGGACTTATTGAGCACTGTATCTTATATTGTTAAAACCATGGCTGCTAATGATGAATCTTGGCAGGATTTCTAGTTTTCTCAGAATTGCATAGCTGTATAGTTTAAGTAAATCCAGTGAGAAGATTCATCTTTGTCTTACACCCATTCCTATTTTTGTATATCTGCTGAACTCATTTCCTGTTTGTAGGCAAATGGTTTACTGTCAGTATAGATTCTTGATTATTCTATCTTGAATATGTTAAGGTTGCCAAGCAGTTCTAACAGATCTTTGTTTGTGTATTTTGTCAAACACCTTTTGCATCATCTATAAAACATGGGTACTTATCCTTCTGCATTTAACTTAACCTAACATAATCAAAGTTTTGAAGAATTTTAAAAAGATTTTTTTTTTTTTTAACTTATTATAATAATAATTTAAAAAAAAAAAAATTAAAACCATTCTTGTAAAATTGTTTCTTCATACCATAATGTCCTTCTGAAAAATAAAAATAAATTAAATGATGCCATAGTTGTATTGCAGTTTTTATTTTACTATTCAGAGCAGATTTTCGGTAAAGCAGTAACTGTTTGAGGGGTGGTGGGGAAATAGATGTTTTTCATTTTCCAAGGAGTTCTGTGTTTAATTAATAAAACAAAGTTTGTACTCAGAATTTAATTTCTATAAATTTCGTAAATATAACAGTAACAGATGTAAAAAAAAAAAAAAAGAAATTATACACCCACACACACACACAAGATTTTCTAAAAGTAATAATTTAAAAAATAATTTTCATTCATATGTGAATGAGTTCTGAAAATTTCATTAAAATCCAACAATTATTTGATTTTTGTAAGAATTTCCAAATCCGTGTGTTATTTTACCTGAAAAAAAAAGGTGCAGTAAAATTTTCCATTTTAATTGATTGGAAGTTTTCATTTTGAAATTACTAAAAAAAATTTTTTAATTTAACATCATTTTATAAAAATGTAATTCTCTTTATTAAAAAAATCTAAAAATGTACTTTTCTGAAACTTTATTTGATGAATATTTGCTGTGAAGTATAATTAATCTGCAATGAAACAAATATTATTTAAACTTAAGATATCACAAAAATGCATTTTGTTGACACAGCGCTAGCAAGTTTATTTATGTTAACTTATTGTTGACAGCACAATGACAGATTTTTATTTAAGGTTCTTGGGGTGGGGGTTAACCTATTAAAAAATAACTGAATCTAATGTGTGCACCTTAAATACTCTGTAATTATAAAAATTTAAGAAAATATTCTCTGTCATCTAATATTTATTGAATTTTGGCTTGAAATATTTCTTCATGTGCCGTGTCCCTTCAGGATGTAGGCAATCATGGATTTCCACTTGGCTCTGTCTCTTGTTGTTCTCAATATATTTACTCTTGGTATTTTTTCCAAATCCTGCTCGGCCATCCATTTGCTCATACCTATCAAGTAGGTCTTGTGCTGCTTGCCCCCTGTCTTTCCTTCTATCCATCCTGTGAGTATTAAATTCTCCAGGCCCTCCTTCCTCATTACATGTTCCAGGAACCTTATCTGTCTCTTCTTGATGTTAAGTATGAGTTTTCTTCTCACTTGCTTCCTCTCAACATCTCATTGTTGCTCAGGTGCTCGGTTCATGGTATTCTCAGCATCCATCTGTAAAACCACATTTCTGCTACCTCAAGCCTCTCCTTCATGCTTGATGAGATCGTCCAACATTCACTTCCATACAGATGGACAGATATCATTTTTGCAATCCAGTACTCTTTTGTTTCCAATGCAGTTTTCCTGTTTCTCAGTACTCTGGTTAGCTTCTGAAATGCATCTTTGGCCATGCCAGTGTGTCTTTAGATCTCTGTTCAAATTTCTTAACTTGTTTTATTTTAGTTTCTCCAACTTGTAGTTGGCATATTGGGCTCTTCTTTTTTGCTGATGACTATACATACATTTAGGTTTCTTTAAGTTTATGCTCAGTCCTTTTTTTTTTTTTTTTTCCTACCTTCTGTAGAAGGTCCTGCATTTTCCTTTCCGTATCTGTTATCAACACCGTGTCATCTGCGTATCTTATATTTTTGGGATTGTGGCCACCAATGACGAATCCAGGCAAGGCTTTTATTTCTCTTATAATTGCTTCACTGTATAGGTTGAATAAATCTGGTGAGAAAACACATCCTTGTATTATGCACCTTTCTATTTTTGTATATCTGCTGAGTCCATTTCCTATCTGTACACAAGTAGTTTGCTGCCAATATAGATTCTTGATTATCTTACCGTAATTTCCAAAAATGTCAAGGTTGTCAAGCATCTCTGTCAAGTCTTTGTGGCATACTTTGTCAAACACCTTTATGTAGTCTATAAAGCACAGATAAATGTCCTATCTCTGGGCTGATTCTGCTGCATGCTATTATTTATGGGCAACTATATTTACAAAAATTGTCATGTGCAAAAACCACTGATTTTTCATTGAAAATTTTTTTTCATAAGACAATATTGTCCTTAATATATATCATTCATAAAAGCAATTCTAATTAAATCATGTCTTAGTTTTATTTTTCATTTTAAAAATTCAGTGCAGATTTTAGGTAAGACACTTTTGTTTTTAAAAAAAAAAAGTTGATCATTTAAATTCTTCAACGAGTTCTACTTTTAACTCATATAGTCACTAAAAAGTTACATTTTTTTGTATTTCTTGAGTTTTCATAAGTAGTTTTATTTCCACTTGCACATGCTTGTTACAAAAATAGATACATTTGCAACAACTTTAAAAAAATTTGGCAGTGTCTTTATTGGTCAGTGACTGAGAACAAGTAGCCTGCATGAAGGCAAAGAACAAGTTTAGTAAAAAAGAGGATTGGTGATTTTTTTTTTTTTTTTTTTCTCATTTATGCTGCAAAACAATAAAACAGGCTTTATCAGCAGGCATAATTTTAAAAGCATCAGATTTGTCAGCAATACTGTGTTGGTGAAAGGCTCAGGAAAGACAGTAATGAAAAATAAGAAGGCAGAACACATGGTTGTCAGCAAAAGAGAAAATACAATGTGTGAGTAATGCATTGGGGATGTTGAAATCAGGCAGGTACAGAAAGTTGATTATCTTGATAATGTAGTAATAAATGATTGTTTAGAATACTGTGAGCAAGACATGTCAGCAACTAGAAAGTCTTAAGGAAAATAGAAACTTACATTTACAATAGCTAAAACTTTTCAGACCCATAATTAGGAAAGAGGGTTTGGGAAATTGTAACACTAACTAAACATATTAAAGGCAAGAAAAGCAAGGGAAAATATTGAGTAATCTACTCAAGGAGCTTGTGTGGATGGATGGTAGAAAAGGGATACAGGGATAAGCAACAAAAGATAGGAGGCTGTGGAGAACCATAATTAATATTGTCCTGAATGGATTTGGTATATAAATGAAGTTTTATTTGCTTAACTGTTTAAATTAATTATTTTTATAATCATAAAAAAATTTAAACTATAAATGTGCTTATAAAAAATAGTTTTCACATTACAATGTAAAAAGAATTTGTGTTTGGTTTATACAGAATCCATTTAAAGTCATGAGAACTCTCAGTTCTTGTATAGCTACACTTCGTTGTTTTATCAACTTCAATTATAGAGAGACTGATGAAGTTCATCTATCCATTACATATGGTGTCATTATGATTCTTATGAATTATGAAACTTGTAACATTATTATAAAGAAATAACTTAAGAAATATACATGATCATAGCATTCATTTTCAGTTAAACTTCTGATACTTGAAGACACAATCAATTGAAAATAAAGGATGAGTAATAATATGAGAGTATATCAAACATGATTAAGAATTTTAAAATCATTTAAAATATATATATATATAACATATTGATGATCCACGTATACTGTCTTAATATGTATAGGAAAGAATATTAATAAAAAGTTTTGAATTTAAAAATGTACTTTTTTTGGACAGTATTTGTTTATTTTTCTTATTGTATTTTATATTTCAGACTGCCCTCGGTCCTTCATCAGAAACGAGTGATTTTTATGAAGGACTGAGGGTGGTCTGAAATATAAAATACAATAATAAAAATAAACAAATACTGTCCAAAAAAAGTACATTTTTAAATTCAAAACTTTTTATTCATATTCTTTCCTGTATGTGTGTGTGTATATATATATATATATATATATATATATATATATATATAAAATCAGATGGCCATTTTGGTAAGTAAATTTCGGATTTATAACATTATAAATTATACATTAGAACATGTACAAGCTACTACAAAATAGCACATTTTGTTTCAACATTAATGTCTCATCAGGTAGTTAATAAAGACGGTAATAAACTTTTTATTTGAGAAGAAAATTAAAAAAAAAAAACTTCCTTTTTATTATTAGAAATCTTTTTGTAAGAGGATATTAAAAAGTAGAGGAAAATAAAGAGGACAGAAAAGATGAGAAAACAAAAAGAAAAATCAAGAAATGAAAAAGAGGAAAGAAGCAGAGGAAATGAAAAAGCAAAGAGGAAAATAAGAGAGAAAGAACTGAGAGGAAAGAGCCAATGGAAACAGCTAAGAGAGAGATTTTAAATTTAGACAAAGTAAATTGTAGACACATATAGATATTGGTTATGTGGTGTCTTGGCTTAACAAAAAGGAAAAAGTGAGAAAATCCACAGAGAGAAGAAAGAGGTGTAGACAACAGAAATGGCAAAGAGATATAAATTTCAAACTTTGGCCAGAAGTGAATTGCAGGTAGATACAGATGTTTGTTACATTGGTTCAAACTAAATCCTTTATCATTTTTTTAAAAAGTTATGAAACAGAGGAATTATTCATAAAACGTAAATTAGAGGATATTTAAAAAATATCACAAAGATATAAATTCATTAGCGCTAATATAATAAATTGGGGAAGTAAAATAAAAAAAAATTAAAATTAAAAACTAAAATTTAAAACAGTAAATAGATCACAATTTGTAATAGAAAATAAAGATAAAATAACATAAGAGAGATCATATGAAGTAAATTATCCAGGTAGTAAGATTAATACTTTTAAAAGTTTAGAATTGCTGGAGTTTCATATCTTGGATTTTATAATTCTAGCAGGATTGTAAGGTTAATTCTTTAATATGTTTACAATTTACTGTAGTTTCATGCCTCTGATTCAATAATATGTCACTCTTCATGTACTTAATAATTTCCTTTTTTTTTTTTTTTTTTTTTTTCTTGCAGACATAGGAATCATGGTTCATTTACTGATCTAGATATTCTATCTTGTTTGAGAATTTTCCATTTAACTTTAGGTGTTTTTTTTGTTTTTTTTTTAACTTTAAAAAATATTTAGAAAATGTCATATTTTGTTTATTCTTATTAGTAAAAAATGAGAGATAATTGTAAAAATGCTTTTTAAAAAAGTTCATTGTATTACCAATATAAACTTTAGTAACCCTAGGATTTTCTACTGAAGAGATAGTGCACATGTAAACTAGGGATTTAGTTATACCCTTATTAGAATAGGGGCATTTGTTGGGGTTTCTACAATTACAAAATTTTTTACTATTGGGTAAATTAAAATGAGTAGTAGAATTACTATTGTTATTGTTGTATAATTTCAATATTATGTAATTTAATTATTTTCTAATTTGTTAGAGCAACTATAATTGAGTTTTAGAGTATTATTGAAAATTTTGCTTAAAGGGTTGTTTTTGGGAAAATGTTTATCAATTAATTTGAGAAATTTATGTCTCAGTTTAAAATTAACTGATTAAATGGAGGATTATACCATATGATTTTTATGTTTCTATTTTTTTTCTGGAGCAAGATTTCAAAAACTTCAAAATCTTGCTGATTAGATAGGTGTTAAATTTACTTGTGAAAATGGCCATCTGATTTTAGAAAATTTGAATTGTGTGTGTGTGTAATATATATATATATATATATATATATATATATATATTTTTTTTTTTAAATTTTAATCATATATATATATATATTCCTCCTCCCCCAGTTTTAAGACAAAACTGGAAGCTAAACTATAAATCTAACAGACTAACTTTTTCTTATCAAATAGGCTTTTCATTTTATTTACTTGTTGGCAAAAGTTGATCACTGCTTATTGTGATTTTTATATTGAGCTTTCCGGGTTGTTTTAGGTAGTATTCAAAAACCTATATTAGAAAAATGTTCAAACTCTTCATATGCTAACGTCTGAGATGTCGGCATAGTTTAGTCTACCTCTATTACTGACACTGAAATTTTATAAAATCTTTTAAGTTTCATCAAACTTTTACTAATAACTACTATTACTCATTTTGTTAATGTCACAGTAGATATTTCATTGACAAAGCCAATTTTTGTACAAAATAGCTTTTGTGAAGCCTCTTCACACATGCAAAAACTGAAGACTAATTTTTTTATTTTATAAAACCAGTATACTAATCTATGCTACTGTGTGAGTTAAGTACCAGTTTATCACTGGTGGATTTTTTTTTTTCCATTGACATTTTTATCACTCTCTTAGTTTATATAGCATCTAATGAATACTAACTTTCAAACCTCACCTTTTTCTTGATTATCTTTTTAGCTTTTCTTTGTATAATATGCTTCTATTTCTATCTTTTCTCCTTTCCAGTTAATTTTAATTTACATTAACTTTATTCTATCTAAATGTTTATTTTATTTTTCTATAAGTGACAACTCCTTAATACTATGTACTTAATGAAGTATGATACCTGAAGATGCAAAATACCAAAATTAAATGAGGATAATAATCTTGTTTGCAATATTTTTATCAGTTATCACAACTTCTACCTTTGTTCCATAATAGTTGTTACAATTGCAAGCACATTTCATAACCTAAATGGAGCAACTATTATGGGACAGGTACCTTTTTTTTTTTCTTTTTTTTTTTTCAAAAATAAAACGACATATTGAGTATTTTTTTTTTTTTTATTGTTATAGGGAAATAAAAACCAAATGCTAGTAAGATAGTACTACAATATAGTTAAAAAAACATTAAATGAGAAACTTTTGTCAATTTTTAAACCAGACTGGATTTTGGATATGGACAATTTTGCATGACTTTTTAGATCATTAGGATTGCTTTGCTATGTAATTACTCTTCATGGCATCTCTTAGGGTAGTGTGCTTTATCTGATGCTGTATCTTTACACTCCAGGTAACATGCAATAGTTTGTACTGGGTTATAACCCAGTACAAACTATTGGTACTATCAACAAGGAACAGTTTCTGACATGACCTTGACCTCCAGCAATAATCTGTCAAATGTAATTGATGATTATATTATAGGGAACAGTATTTTATTTACTAATCACCTGGGGGTGCTGAATATTTCTTGACTCAACCAAGAAAACTTTTCTCTCAAAATCTAATGTTTAACCAGATTTTAGGATATGGATTGGTTCAATAACTTTTCATCACCCACTTCTGTAGATCCTTTTAAAAATTTATTTTTATTTTTTTTTTATTTTTATTTTTTTTTTTTGTTATATTGTAGCACTATCTTATTAGCTATTTGGCTTTTATTTATCATAAAAAAAATATTCACTTTTTGCCAGCCTCACACCTGATAAAACAAAGATCATTGAATTTGAAAGCAGTTGTCTCTGTTCTCTCTCTCACTGCTTTATTCAGTCATAAGGTTTCAACTATTTTCTCTTTTGTTTAATGTTTTATTAATTATTACAATGTTTGGCATATAGTTATAATATAGATGTAATTGATGGAGAAAAAAATGAAGTTTTAGTATGTAATTTGAAAACACGATGATTAGTCGATTGCCATACATGATATACGCACATGGGTGGTCATGCCTATTTTGATTCATGACTGACTAAGCAGAAGAGTTCCACAGTAGTGTGTTGTTTCTTTTTGCAGTAAAGTAATCAAACTTATAGGGCCCAGTCTGTCCTGCTATTCAACTCATAGCTGGAAGGGGAGAAACAGATGGTCTTATCTTTCTCAACAGTATTTATACATAAGTGAATGTAATGAACCCAACTGAAATTTGAACTCTGATTTCTCAATCTGAGTTGTTATCCATTACACCACAGTGGATAAAACATAATAAAAGCAGGAGAAAGCAATGGGAATTTATCTCGTATTTTGCTGCCTTGTATTTAGTTTTTAATTATTCGATTTTTAACTTTTTGATAACCCTGGCTATGTCTAGCTTGTCAATAAATGATATAAAAATATTAGTATTGTAAACTCTTTAGCTTTTCATATAAATTCTTGGTTACATGCATACAAGTTTATAGGGTTTATATGTGGTCAAATTTTATTCAATTAAAACCATTTTTTTTTTTTTTTTTTTTTTTTTTCATTTTATTTTAATGATAATGTTGAATCAGCAAATGTTTTATGGGTAATCAGTTCAAATAATTCTATACTTTGTTAGGGTTTTTTGTATTGTATATCTTCTGTCAATCTTGCTTGCTATTTTGGCATCACTGATGTTTCATTTCTGGTGATGCATCTCAATTATTCTCAGGTCAACATCATTTAAAATTTGTTTTCCAATTTTTTTAAATGAAGACTGACAAACTGCAGTCATTTTTATGTAAATTTTAAGAATCTCTGTTCATGGCTTATAAAATGATTATTAAAACAATCTTAATGGCTTGGACAAAGAATGGTGGATAGGATCAATTTTGTAATGTTAATTGTATTCAGTTGTTTCAAGAAATATATTATTCTCACTTGAACTAGGCTGGGTAGTTTGTATTTTGTGTTTTGACATTACCTCATAACCTGAGCACTTGCTGCATAAATTATGACGATATAAAAAATTTGCGAGAATTTCAAAATGGAAGATCTAAAAGTTACCTAAATATTGATCATTAAATTTTAAATCAATAAAGATAGCAATCAGTTTTTGTGTTAGGTTTACTCGCAACAAATCTGTTCAGAAGATGTGATTTTTTTTTTTTTTTTCTATTGAAAAGTTAAGTATGAATGATAAAAACTTCTTAAAAGCACAAAATTATCTTACAATGACATTGCTATTGAGATTTAAAATATTACATCAGTCATAAACTATATTTTTTAGCAACAGCGAAATAAGTTTTAATACATACACTTTGTTAGCTTGGACAGATATAGGCATTTTCATGAGCAAATACAAAACATTTAATTTCAAAGTTGATGAATGTAGATAGCTAGTAAATTCTTTGTGCAAATATTTTAACAATCATTTATTAAGAATTAATCAAAGTAAATGTAGGTTTAATTTATTTAATTGTAATGGAAATAATTAATCTGCAGTTATGATTGGCTTATGTATTAATTACTGATACTTGATTTCATGACTGTACATGGCTTACAGCCATATCGTGTCGAAACACTGGTTTTTGTGTGATCACCGAAGTTAAGCAATGTCGAGTCTGACTAGTACTTAGATGAGTGACTGCTTGGGAATACAGGTGCTGTAAGCTTAGATGTGCAAGTGGTGCAATGGAATTGGTTCAGAAGTGGAAGTCTGAGAGCTGAATTCCAATTCCTGTTGGAATTCCCCTCCCTGAAGCTATGGGTTGATTAGTAGAATTATATCATTAAAAATCATTATCTCCAAACAATTTTGAATGTACATTTTATAAAAGGATCTGTTTTGTTGACAAATTAAACAGTGTTTTATTCAAATGTTAACTTTTATTTAATCACTTAAAATATTGAATCTCCAGTACATTAACATCAGTTAAGAAAACAGTTTATCTCTTATATAATCTTATATAAGATTCAAAATACACAAATTGGATGAGGATAATAATTTTCTTGTTAGCAATATTTCTAACAGTTATCACAACTACTACTTTTTTCTCATAATAGTTGTTACAATTGCAAGCACATTTCATAACCTAAATGGAACAACTATCATGGGACAGAGGTAGTTTTTTTCCTCAATTTTGAAACCAAATTGGATTTGGATGTGGACAATTTTGCATGACTTTTTAGATCATTAGGATTGCTTTGCTGAGTAATTCCTTTTCATGGCATCTCTCAGGATAGTGTGCTTTCTTTGATGCTACCTATTTTTGCTTCAGGTAATATGCAACAGTTTGTACTGGGTTATATAGTACTAAAGTAATTGTTTGCTAAGAAATTGCTCTGTATATTTCTTGTGTTTATCAGTTTTGTCACATCCTATTGTCTTATTTATTTCTACCAGTGAAACAGATGTAGTCCATCTGTTGTTTAAAGTAAATAGTAATCTTGTAAATATGTCTGAATAGACTTTGTGCTGATATAATATGAATTAAAGTCATGTTTCTGTCTAGAAATATCCCACCTTATGTATTGATACTAGATGACTAGTCATTTTTGGTACAGGCAACTACTTGATATATTGATGCATAGATTCTTACTTTTCCAGTAATACATAGCATTTGATTATGATTTCAAGATATGAAACTTGAAAATAATAACAATTGCCTTAAGTCTTAATTTTATGCTGGCATTGTGTTTATTTTTTAAATAAAGAACTTTTTTTTATCATATCACCCCGAGCAAGGCAGTAACGCCACTGATGTGCAGGGGGCTACATATGAGTAAAAGGATTAGAGGAGAGTGAGGAGAAGGAAAACCAATTAGAAAGGAACAAGAGAAGGATGGGAATACAGGTGTGATGACCGTTGTGAAGGTGGAGAGAAAGGAAAGGATATACAGGACAGTGTGGAAAGAAGTAAGGTCAGGTAGTTAAGAGATGAGTATTGACCTTGCATTTAAATTCCTGGAGGTTGGAGCCGTCAGGAAAGCAAGAATAAGGAAGTGAGTTCCACAGGTGGGAATTGCGGGGAAAAGAAGCTGCAGGAGTAGAATTGTCATCTGCATTTGGTTGATCTAACTGTGAATGGGTGAGACCCAGTTGCCAGCCTGGTTGCACGAGTAAACACCTGTTGCGGAGGCACCAGTGACTCAAGCTCATTGGAGCAGAAGCCATGGAAGTATTTATAGAACAGACAAAGGGAAGCTACTTCTTGTCGGTGGGAAAGTGGCTGTAGTCGAGCCGCCAAGTCGATATCTATCACATTACTGATTCTCCTTTGGAGCCTGTCAAGAACACAGAGATGAATAGCGGGGACACCTGACCATATATGGCAGCAGTACTCCATGCACAGACGAATGGTTGATTTGTATATATGCAGGATGGTTTCAGGTGGGAAAAACTTCCTGGCCTGACACAGTGACCCAACCTTCCTAGCAGTGGATTTAGCTATTGACTTAATGTAGTGGTTCCACTTGAGATCAGAAGAGAGGGTAAGGCCGAGGAGGCACAGAGTATTGCTTTCAGGGAGACTTGCTTGGCCCATACTTATGGGAGGCAGGAGAGGTTGCCTGTGATGATTGACAGACAGCAGCTTGGTCTGGCTCTTGATCTTGTCTGGGAGGTCATTTATGAAAATAAGGAAGAGCGTTGGGCCTAGGATGGAGCCCTGAAGGACATCAGCGTTTGTACAGTAGGGTGTGGAGGTATGCCCATTCAGGACAATCTTCATTATGTGGTTATGTCAGTTGAATAATATCGGGGTTCCCAGTTGAATAATATCGGGGTTCCTGTAGTGCCATTTCGCGCATGGATGGGCGTCCCTGCATGAATTTCCGATGGGCAACCCCGAGGCCACATGCTGCAGGCGGCGCCATTCACCATCCTTCACCTGCTGCAATTAACGACCATCTGACCCTACTCTAGACCTCTCTCTATCCACAACTATAACCAGCATGAAATTAAACAAACAAAATAGCAAGCCTAAACCAGCTAGTCGTAAATCGCCCAAACCTATCTGCGTTACCTTCACAAATATACGAGGTATTCGCAGTAACTTTAATAGTGTAGAGTCTTTCCTTCTAACTAACTCACCCGATATCTTAGCTATATGTGAGACTAACCTTGACCCTTTTATCCCCTCTTCAGAGCTGTTCGTTCCTGGTTACCTTCCTCTCTTCAGGAAGGACTCCAATGTCCATATGCATGGGCTTGGTGTATATGTCAGCGAACAACTCCCCCTAGCCAGGGTCACATCTCTTGAATCCCTTGATCATTCCTTCATGTGCTTCCGTCTCTCACTTCTAAGCTTGGTTAGCTATCTCTTCTTCCTCTACCGCTCCCCATCCTCCTCTGACTGTACGTTACTTGATTGCATCTCTACTAACATCGACGGGGCCATTTCTTCTCACCCATCTGCCCATATATTTGTGTTTGGCGATTTTAACGCCTACCACGCCAAGTGGCTTGAAAACTCAGCCACCGACCTTGCTGGGATCCGCACCATGCACTTTTCAATAGCCCAAGCTCTAACGCAAGTGGTGGACTTCCCCACACGTTTCTCTAAAAACCCTAACGGAAGGGACTCTTTACTCGACCTTTGTTTTACCTCCATCCCAGACTCCTGCACTACCAGGCAACTGTGCCCCCTTGGAAACTCTGACCACGCCGTAGTCTCCATAAACAAATACTACGCCTCCTTGGCCTAACACTCTCGTCGGACCTCAAATGGAATGACTATATTGAATCCATTGCCAAATCTGCTGCTATGAAAGTGGGCTCCCTGTGCAGGGCCCGGAAATTTTTCCCACCTGAATCTATTCTGCACATATACAAATCTACCATCCGCCCGTGTATTGAATATTGCTGCCATATCTGGTCGGGTGCCCCTGCTGCTCTCCTTGGGCTTCTTGACAAAATACAAAGGAGGATCTGTAACGTGGTTGATACTGACTTGGCAGACCGGCTGCAGCCGCTCTCACACCGGCGTGATGTGGCTTCCCTGTGCCTCTTCTACAAGTACTTTCATGGCTTCTGCTCCGATGAGCTTAGATCACTGGTGCCGCCTCAGCACGAATTTACACGGGATACTAGATTAGCAACTAGGTCCCACCCTTTTACAGTTAAACAAATAAGATGTAACCGTAAATTCTACTCCAACAGCTTCTTTTCTTGCGCTTCCCGCCTGTGGAACTCCCTTCCACAAGTCTGCTTTCCTGACAGTTACAATCTCCAGGTGTTTAAATGTAGGGTCAATAGACACCTCCTATCACACTAACTCCCAACTATTCTCACAACACTCTCATCTACCCAACCCTCATTCTCGGTATCCTTACCCGCCTATCACCCACCCTCTGTCATTTCCTATATTTAATCAGCCTTTCTCCACTCTACGTAGCCCCCTGCACAGTAGTGGCAGTGACATGCCTTGCTCGGGGTGAAACGCTTATAAAAAAAAAAAAATGTAGGAAAGATTGGATCAGATCATGCAATCGTCTGGTAATACTGTAACCCCGTAGCTTGCATAGAATGCCAGCGTGCCAAACCGTGTCAAAAGTCTTGGAGATGTCCAGAGCAACAGCACGAGCCTCGCCAGACTCCTCGAGGGCCTGAAACATGTACTCTGTAATGGTTGTTAGCATGTCGGCTGTGGACCTGGCAAAGCGGAAGCCATACTGCCTGTCGGAGAAGAGTTTATGGGCAGTAAGATGCTGAACACCTTCCCGAAAATAGGTGAAGGCTGATAGGGCAATAGTTGGATGGGTTCACCAGAGTTCTTAACGACAGAAGAAAACTAAAAATAAAATTGTCAACATGGTGGTGAGTAAAATATTCAGATTATGTTAGCTTATCTAACAGAAGTTCGATCTCCAGTTATTTGTATAAATATTTGTATAAGTCAACTTTTGTGTTTCTTTTAAGCAATAAAAATACTCATTATCTTAAACATTTTAATAATCTTTATATGCTATCTCTATATTTTACCATCCATCTTTGTCTCTGTAGCCCGATTTCAAATTGCTTTTTTGCCTTTTTATAGAATAGACAAATTTGGACTGTGCATAAGAGATTGTTAAAATGTTTATTAATATTCGTAAGAAAGAAAAATAATTAAGTACTAAAAAAATTTTTATTTATATTGATTCATTATATCTGAATGTTTAATTCGTATTTTTATAATTTAAACCTAATTTCTATTAGTTTCTTCACTAAAATCTTTTTATATCTTTTACAATATTTTTTTTCCTCGAAAGTCCTTCATTTAAGAAACTTTGGTTTTACATAGTAGCTGATCTTGATATCTGCTACTTTCTTACACACACATACACACAATATTATATTGTTGATATGCTAATAGTAGTAGCATTACCTTATAGGCAGGATTTGTATTCATATATTTATCTTATGACAAGGTGGAAATTGTTTTTTTTTTTTTAGGGGGGGGCACATTTTATTCTTTAGAACTTCATTGGGCTAAATTTGTTATGTTTGTGACTACACATGAATGTGGGATACTGGAATTGACTTTTTATTTTTTTATCTCTTTGATTTCATTTAGATTCTTTTTCTTTTCATCACTTTTGTTAGCAGATATTGTACACTTTGATAATAGAAGTTCTGCCAGGAATGGTTAAATGTTGTAAGAGCCTGGGTGAAAATTTACTGTGATTGATTTTGCAATCAAGACACTCTGTAGACATTTTTGTCATAGTAAATTGTTTTCTCCTTTGATCAGAGTAGCATTTTTGTCAAAATTGTGGTCGGTCTTGTTACAATGGGCAACCAGCGAACATATTTGATGTATTTTTAAGAGGTTTCATTTGTGTTCATATAATTATGTACATTGAGACACTTTTTACCTTGATAAATTTAATATTCTTGACTAAAGAATTGTAATGGTTGTTCATTTTCATCAAGTCATTTTTAATTAGGAATTCTTTTATTGCTGATCTCACTGTAATGATAGCAATATTTACTTTGTGTGAGTTAAAAAGAAAAAATCTCTTAAATTTATTTCATTTGTGCCATTTCAGTAATTCCAAATTATATATATATATATATATATATATACTAGTACAATTGTTCCTCTGTCTTTATCATTCTAAAGACATACTAGCGCATGTGGCTGAGTGGTTAGAATGTTCGCTTTCTGACCATGAAGTCTGGGTTCAAATCTCACCATGGTCAATTAGTCAGAAGGTGATTTCTTGATGTTATCGATCTGAAGGAGGCAAACCTAGCATGTGGCACTTTTTGAAAAGTGCCTAAAAACCATATCATGGGTCGACTCAAGCTTTGTGAGTGAAATTGGGTAGATGGGACCTTTTGGGAGCTTTCGATGGCTGTACTAGCACAAAGTTGCAAATCATTGTAACCGAGGATTTGAGCGTATTGGCATTGTTCACTGTTGATTACTGTAGATAATGCGCTCTCTCCCAGAAACTAAATCTGTTCAACAAAGTTGCTGTATAAACTACAGGTGGGCTCTGTGGGTGTTGAACAAACACAAATATGCCTGAGCAAGTGTCTGCAATGAGGATTAGGTAGTTGTCCTGGAAGACAGGCATTCTTGAATACAAGTGGATGGCTGTTTTACTAGAAACAATTTCAGTATAAAGAAGTAAATTGATAAATTTGAAAATAGAGCATGATAGAATCCTTTTATTATTTTCTACAAGGAGAAGAAAGAAACTGTCATAATTTGTCAAATTGTGACTTTTTCCCTTTTCTCTAACTCTGTGTATTAAATCTCTTAATAAGTCCTCTAATATAGAATGGTAAGCCAGGCATTTTTTCTCTTTAAAACTGTCTTTTAATATATTAGCAGCTTATTTTTATTGTTCTCTTGTGAAGAAAGCCTTTTTTCTGTGAAGCATCTATTTTAATATCCATTAAAGAATAGAAAGGAAATATACAGTATGCAACAAAAAGATGCTGATGAATCTTAGTGAAAGTGCTGCTAGAATTTTTAAATTGAACCTAGCTTGGTTTATAAAAAGATAAATGCAGCATATACCGTATTTGTTTGTTGTGACCAATCATTACCTTCTTGAAATTAACTTAATTCTTATAAATAAAAATTATGCATCTATAAATCATAGAACAATCTTTTTATGTTGGTTTTTAACCCTGGGTATAAATTGGCATACTGCTCTACCTTTTGTGCTAGTTTGATTTGTTAATGAGACTCAACTAATTTTATTTCTGATCCCAGTGGTACCACATCATTACATGTTTTTATCTTAGTATATCCTATCATTAGGGGCTGCACCACAGTCAGGCTGGCTCTTGTGAAAATAATTGTGGACATTTCTATTTACACTTGGTCAACACCTACATTCTCCACTGTTACAGCTGTCACTAGACCATTGCCTGCTTATTTTCTGGTCTGTCTACTGTGAAATCTTCTGCAAAATCTCTCAAAAATAGCATTCTATTTAAAAATTGGTGCACATAAAAGTGAACTGACAATGTATCGAAAATTTTACATTTACCTCGTTTGATTTGATAATTTTTCACCAAAGCAAAAATCTAAGAAATTTTTTATTTCATTAACTCTTCATTAACAATATTTTTATTTTTTTGTTCTTATCTTTATAAGATTACAAATATTACATTATTAAAAAGAGTGAAAAATAACTATAGAATATTATTATTAAACAAAAAATAGTAAAAAGTATTTGAGTATTTATGTTCCCAATGAAAATATGGTTATGTGAAGGCTGACAAAAGGATAAAACAAAAGTTTATTAATTGAATTACAATTCAAATGGTTAATGAAGCTGCTGGATGTGTAATGGTGTGGGCCTTGGAGATCAGTCTGGCTCATCTTGGTGTCATGGCTGAAAACTTTCCCTGTACCCAGAATGCCCTCCTTTCAAACAGGATGTGACAGAAACCTTATTTTTCATCTCTCCGGTCAAAGGGGGATAACTTTTCTTAAATATTTTCTTTAGGGCCAACTGTTGTGACCTTTACTGTAAGAACATGACCGGTAGCCAGGGGACCTTGTTATCATTCAGAGGGTCTTGCAACTGTACTCTAATAGTATATTTTTTTTTTGTGTGTGCTTAAAAAATCTCTATCTTAAATTTGTTTGAATATTCATACAATTATGCTTTTCATTAAAGCCATAGTTGCTTGGATCTGGAAAATTGTTGGCATAAGTTGATAATTCACTAAATTTCTTTAGCGTATAAAGAGAATGGTATTTAACAGTAAAAGCAATTGTTTGATATAAATCTTTCAACTTTCAAAATATACAATAGATATTAAAATCAACAGTATAATTCATGCCTATTTAGTGTGTTTTATTGCAAAATGTATTCTGAAAATGAACTATTTTATTTTTGATTTAATAAATGAGCTATGTTTTGAGAAGCCAGTAAGTACAGCACTGCTTTTAAATAAGGGGTCATTCTATGCCAATTCAACCCAATCAATGTGATCTCCAAAATAGATTTTTTTTCTTTCTTTTCATTTTGATGTATGTTGTAGATCTTATAGTTATTAGAAAATCCTGAAAATTTTACATAAGTTTAATTAACTGTCTCTCAAACCTACCAATTCTAGACTTAATAGTGTTTCCTCAAAAATTCTGATTCATGGTAATTTTGCAATTATAATCCAATATTGACTCATTCTGCTAAAGATGAAGTCCATAAGTAACAAAACATATAATAATTAAGGAATTCATTCCCTAAATTTTAACCACTCTTTTTATTTTTATTTTTTTTTACAGGTATTTGAATGCACATTGCAAAAAAAAAAATTAAAATTTAGCCCAACTTTTCCCCGCCAAAAGCAAAATTTTCCATATTGTATTAATTGATCATAAATATTTTTTGAAATCTTAGTGTGAAAGAGAAAGAAATATCTAATTTTACAATTATTTTTTTAAGCAGAGTGCAGGATAAATCATTTGAGATAAATAAGTAAATATCCCTGAAATAGCTATATATTTATTGGTAATTTTTAACTGCAACAGTATAGACTTTATACCTTCAAAGTAACATCAAATTATAAAATTGATAAAATAATTTTGAGTTTAGTCTGTAGCTAAAACTATGAATGATTCATTCTCCTTGTTTAGTCCTTCTTGATATCATATTCATCATTTTGAAGAAGATACATATGTCCTGAAGTTGCTGCTAGAGTTGAAAGTTTGCACAATATGTTATCATTACGAAAACAACCAGCATATGTTTTCATGTCTTAGCCAGGAAAAAGAATTTGCTGGTCCCTGAGGATGTAGAAACTATTTTTAAATCACTTTGTGCTGTGCAAATTTCAAGAACTAGGCCAACACACTAAAAACCATCATAAATGTATGCTACGTATAGAGTGTGATGGATGAGTTATCATCTAAATTATGCAAAAATGAAAATAACACTGATATCTCAGTTTAACAGATATATTTACCAAAATTACACAAAATTATTCTGAAATACTAAAAAGTAAATGTATTAAAAAAATTGCCATTGGCTTCAACCACGATCTCCAGATGACTTTGGAATCTCCTGCAATTCTTCTAGACACTCTCCATGTTTAAGTTGGTGAATGCTACCATAATTCTTGCTTTCAGATCATCTTTGGTATTACAAGAGGTTTTGTTGGTCTCTTGCTCATCTGTGCCCTACACAGATTAATCAAGGGGGTTGCAGTCTGGAGAGTTAGGGGGACAGATGTAAGGGGTGATATAGTCACAGAAATTGTCCGACAGCCATGAGTGGGTTCTCTTGGTTATGTGGCATGGTTCAGAGTTCTGGCAACGAACACAGGTTCTTCCAGCAGCCATTCACTTGATCAAGGACAGCTCTACCTCCTCAAGATGCTTGATGTATGCTTCCATGTTGATTTTTTTTTTTTTTTTTTTTTTTTTTTTGTGGCCCTGTGGAAGAAGAATGAACCATAATGTTACCATCACTCCAAACACCTTTGTAATTACCATTAGACCAATCCAACTCTTTCTGAATCTTTTGCACTGTCCTAAGATTGACACCCAAACACTCTGAAATGTTCATATTGGAGCTTCTGGTATAAATTCCAAGCAGTACAGCATGTCATTTTCATATTTATGGTTGAGTGAATTGTGTTAAGGTGGCACTTTTTCTCACAGACAGTGCCTAACTGACCCTCCTATACTGTGCAGTTGACAAACTGAAAAACAATGTGTATGCACAAAATTTAAAATGGCAACATTTTACCTATCACACCTTATACTCCATTGTTGTAATGGAGTGTACTGGGTATGAAGATGTTTCCTGGCATGAAATATTAAATTTCTTTGTGGTTCTATCACAACTAAATCTTTTATACTTTATTTTAGTATCTAAGAATAAAGTATTGAAAAAAAATCTTGTTCCAGAGACTGCATCCCTCAGCAAATCTAGAGGACAATTTTTTTTTCCTTGTGGCTTTTTATTCTTTGATAGCAAAAAATGGATATTTGTTTTCTTGACAGAAATGAAACAGGTCCTCAACAGTCAGGATTTGATTTCTTGTGGTAATTTGTTTAGTGGTGCCACTAATGCCATCACACGTTAACTTTCCATGACTTGTGAAAAAGCTCCATTCTGCATCCAGGCCAAAATTATTTTTAGGGAATTGTAAATTCAGTAAGATTTTATACTGGCCTTGAACATCTATCTGAAAAATGTATCGAACTTTTGAAAGATTTTTTGATATAGGATATTACAATTTTTTTTTAAACACCGTAAATATCTTTTCTTCTGATAAAAGAGGAAAAGACTTAAACTTTAACATTTCAGTTCTGTAATAGATACATACTAGGTGAATGGAACATTGCCCATTGTTCCAATGGTAACTTCAAATTTCATCTTGCACTGAAAATGTATAATTTTCTGCTAAGTCAACAAAGATAACGCACTTTGTCTCTGTAAAGGTTTCCCTTAACTGTTTCAGGTATTCATTCTGTGTTTTAGAAATGAAAGAATGTTTAGTAAGGTCATGGATTTTACTCATAAGTAACTCTTTGAAATTGATGAGTGACAAGTTTTGTGCAATCTGTTGATTTTTCACTATTTGAAGCTGATTTCTTCCTCATCATCAAACTGGTTGAATTAGTATTTTAAATTGGTTGTGAGAGCTTTAATTCAATGGATAGACGTGATCGCTCAAAGAGTGTATCATGTACAGCACTTAAATAACTCTTAGCAAATATAAAAAAAGTAAAAATTAATCTCTGGTGATACTTTAGCTAGAGCCGATTATTTTATATATCTTGGAAACTGTTTATTTTCAACCAAAATCTTTGAAACATTAAATCAAATGATATATTTAGCCAATTTTTAAAATTATACCTTTCATATTAGTTTTGGATGTGCCACTTTTTCAAAATTGGAATCCTTGATGACTTAGGCTAAAGTTTGTTTTTGAATCATTGAATGTAAATTATATAATTTTTTCCTTTCAATATGTTCACTTAACATTATTTTGATTGTTAGATGATAGTTACCTTTCAATTTTATGTATTTAGAGAAATTTGCAAAGAAAATCAGTGCTTGAAAAATTCTGATAAATTCAACTTTTTTTATTTCCAGATCTTCAGTGTAGACATGACTGATTCATGTAATAAATATTGAAATTTTGTCGTAGCACAGATTTATGTTCAAAGTCTAGAAAGAAATTGGAAGAGTTATATGATAATTTACCTCTCTCTTTCTCTCTATTTTTCAGTGCATATTCAAACAGCCATAAAAATTGAAATAAAGAGTTGTTAAAACTTAGTTGCCCAAATACTATATAGTATTAGATTATAATTGTGAAATTACCATGAAGCAAACATTTTGAGAGACAGTTATTGGGATTTATTCCCTAACTACTCTTGTTTACAAATGTTGTGCCACCTTTTGCTACTTTTAGAAGCTGAAGATGATATTTCTCTATTTTCCCAACTAAAAATGTTCATTTTCACCAAAACACTGCTAATATCTACTTTTTGGTTACTCTCTGTAAAATTCTAAAGCTTTCTTTGGCTAAAGATCTTTAAGGGTGTCAAATTACATTAATTTCTGCTGAATTGGGAGATGTCTTTTTGTGAGGTCTTTGAGTTTGTATATGTTCCTAGACAGAAACTGTTAATTGAGCAAAATTTCAACTTGTGATATCTTGAACAATTAAGAATTTTTGCTTAAATTTTTCAGGATTTTTCTAATGACTATAAGATCTACAACATATATGAATAAATTTTGGGGGTTTATATTTTCCTTTTTTTTTAATTTTTTTTTTAAATTTTTCTTTTTTGTTGGATTAATAGCTCTTAAATCACAAATTTCTGTGGATTTGATATTAGCAAATTTTAAAGTATTATGACTGACTGACTCCAGCTTTGCAATTTCTATCAGCTTGTCTTATTTTATCTCTGTTGTGATTTGTAAATCTTGTAGGAAGCTACATGGTTTCTCCTTTTCATGTTGCCTGGGGTTCACTCTCCCATTTGCATACCACGCTACACCTCCCTGAACCTGAGAAGTTTGATGCTATTAGTTGCTCTATTGCTTCTTCTGACTATTCTGGATGGTCTGCATTGTTCTTCTGTTTGTTTTTCTTGTGTCATCTTGATCTAGATTCGTCTTCCTCTTCTAACTAACTTATTTTCACTTTCTTCCATGTTCTGTTCTGTTTCGGTTTCCCCATCTTCTGTCTCCTCTTCTTCATTTTGCATTTCTATGTCTTCAGGCTCAAACCTGGTTCTAAATTGATCAGTGTGAGCTAATATTGGTTGCTCTTTTTTCTAGTACAGCCATATTCTGTCTTTTTTATAAGATGAACCTTGCTCTTTCTAGCTCTGCCTCTTTTTTTTTTTTTTTTTTTTTTTTTTTTTTTGTAACAATTTTACATAAGTTTAATTAACTGTCTCTTAAAGCTATCAATTCTAGACTTCTTAATAGTTTTTCTCAAAAATTCTGATTCATGGTAATTTTGCAATTATAATCCAATATTGACTCATTCTGCTAAAGATGAAGTCCATAAGTAACAAAACATATAATAATTAAGGAATTCATTCCCTAAATTTTAACCACTCTTTTTATTTTTATTTTTTTTTTTACATCACACTCTATATGTAGCATACATTTATGATGGTTTTTAGTGTGTTGGCCTAGTTCTTGAAATTTGCACAGCACAAAGTGATTTAAAAATAGTTTCTACATCCTCAGGGACCAGCAAATTCTTTTTCCTGGCTAAGAAATGAAAACATGTTTTTTCCTCTGTGGCAAACAACATTGTTATTGGGGCTCTAATTTGTCTGCCCATTAAAGCTGATGGGCTTTGCTTTCTATCTGCACGAGGAACCATTCGATAGCTTAAAAGTAAATTAAGGAGATATGCCTCTATATTCTCATTGAAAGGTGAAAACGCTTTTAGTCCCATTTTTTACTGTTTGAACCATTCTTTCCACCATGCCATTCGATTGTAGGTAATACGATGATGTTTTATATCCTCTTTTTTTTTTTTTTTTTCTTTAAACCAAGACACTAAATTTTCATTGCAGAATTCTGGTGTGTAGTCAGACAATGGTTTTAGGTACATCGTTTCTTGCAAATATGGTTCTCAATATTTGTTTCATGGTGGCAGCTTTCCTATCTTTTATTACTTCTGGTCAGTGCAAGAATGAGTCTACTAAGATTATCTTTAATGTGGCCATGGTTCATGTGGACCCTTGTACAATGCTCACCCTCTTTAGGCCATGTGTGTAATTTGGTTTTTTAAAAAGTTTTAATTTCTGTACATTTGTGGCATCTTATGTGTTCTTCATTATCTTTAGAATATCCTGACCACCAATTTTGCAGTCTCGACTTTCTTTACATCTCTGTGATGCCACAATGTATATTGTGCACACTTTTAATTATATACTTCCTTAAAATTTGGGGAGCCACTATTGCATCTGTATTACATATAATGCCTTTGTCTACCATTAACTTATTTCTTTCTTCTTTGAAAGGTGTTTCCGCTATAGTGCAGTTACTCCAAATATTCTTTCTTTCGCACTTTAATATTTTGCTTAGTATCAGGTCTTGTTGGTTTTCTATGCTGAGTGTTTTGTGGGATAATTCATCTGCTTCCACCCATTGTATAACTCTCTTATGCAAATTTTCATGTTCCTCTCCATTTTCATTCTGAAATCTTATTCTTGATAATGCATCCACATTGAGGAATGGTGCTTCATTTAACGTGCATAATTTCAAAATCAAACACTATGATTTTAATGGTCCACCTTAAAAT
The DNA here is from genome assembly GCA_037127315.1 of Ascarosepion bandense. Classification (NCBI taxonomy): domain Eukaryota; kingdom Metazoa; phylum Mollusca; class Cephalopoda; order Sepiida; family Sepiidae; genus Ascarosepion; species Ascarosepion bandense. The sequence goes on from JBBBDQ010000367.1 coordinate 4,509,447, forward strand.
TCTTAATCACATTACACATGGCAACTCCTTTCATGGATTGAATAAGAATTCTAAGGGTTTGTGATCTGATTTTAACAATAACTTTTTACCTAATAAGAAATTCTATGCTCTCTCTATACTCCAGACTATGGCCAATGCTTCTTATACATTCTACTGACAACAATTTTCTGATAAATGATTGAGTGACTTTCTTGTGATACAAAACTGCTATGGCATGTTCACTTACATCAGTTGTTAAAGTAACTTCTTTTCTTGAGTCAAAAACTTTTATTACCATCTTACTAGTCAAAGCCTTTTTTTAATGCTTTGAAAGCATTACTTTGTTTTGCATCTATTTGAATTCTGTTTTTTACACATTTTTCCAAATGGTTCAATGAGTTTTACTATATCTAGAAAGGTATTTGCTGTAGAAATTAATTCTAAGAAGATTTCAATTCTTGTTCATCGGCTTTGCTATTTTCACAATTTCCTTCTCTAGATATTTGATATCTTAGACAGGACACTTTTTCACAGTCTAGTTTGCATTTGTCTATTTATTATCAACTCCGTACAATTTGTTCTCTTTTACGCTTTAATTCATGCTTGGTGCAAGCTTCCATGCATATATCATCTTGATATATTATCATTTTCTCCACTTTTCCTAATAAGATCTTGATAGCTCTCTAAAATATATGACTTGCCATCTTAATTCCAAATGGCAGGCGAGTCCATCTTAATAATCACAATGATGTATTTATTATAGTAAGCTCCTTAAATTTTTGTTATGTAGGTTGATACCAATGTGTGGTCAAACATGGATACCCAGGCAACAAATGTAAGCGTTGAAGGAATCGTGGTGCTGAGATCACATGTCCATAAATATTTAGTATGTAAACTACTCACAGAAGTCTCAGTGTGTTCTATGTTATTTATCACTCTGGTGCTGTGCGTCATTGAAGAGATTGTTTCTGAGTGAATTACTCGGGAGCATTGTGTATTATTCGAAGGATTCATTAGTATGTTAACTTTATATGAAGATACCAAAATATTATAACTTGCTAATAATGAGTTCCATAAAGTTCCCTTCAGAATAATGTTACAAAAAACTAACATTATAAAAGAGGCAACAAAAATCTCATTCTGAACTTTCCCAAGGACAAACCAAAAAAGCAGTGGTATTCATGTTAAAAAATACCACAAATTTATTGAGAATAGATGGCATTACCTTATTTAATCTTTTGGATCTGCCAATCAATTTGTCATGCAACCAAGTAAATATTGTCACCACATGTACTCTTACAGCTAGGAAAAATTAAAAACTGAATAAAAAGAAAATTCCCGGAAGGTCTTGTCATATGCACAAAAGCAAAGGCAAATTTTGAATGTAAAGAAAATAGAACATCAATATTCAGATGGAAAAGGCGTGTACCTTTTGCAGTATTAGGTCTAATCAATAAGGAATTAAAAAGGCTATAAGAACTGGGATCATTTCTAACGTGGGATACTCAGAATAGGCATCGCCTACTGTTTATGTGAAGAAAAAATAAAACCTGTGTATGTACTGATTTCTCAACAGGGCTTAATGAGAGCTTACAAAATTGTAATTACTCATTGCTAAGTATAGAAGAAATTTTTGCCAAACTAAATGGTGGGGGATTTTTCTTCCCCAAGTTGGACTTGTTAAACACCTACCTACAAATACTGATAGAAGAAGAGCGTTTGAAATTACTATCGGCACTCTTAAAGGTCTATATAAATTCAACCAACTTCATTTCAAGATAAAGGTAGCAGCTCACTGGGTTAGATTGCACATAAGCATATCTAGATGACATTGGTTAAAAGCGAAACCAGACACCAACATGCGGAAGATGTAAAAATAGTATTTGAAAGGATCAAAGAATATATGTTTAAAATTAGTGAAACAAAATGTGAGCTATTTATGTCCAGAATAAAATATCTGGGACAAATTATTGATGAAAAGGGTCAACAACAAGATCCTGCCCAATCAAGCGCAGTTAAAGACCAATTTAGTAAAATTGCAAGCATTTTTAGGTTTTGCAAACTAATATGATGTGTATATATCAAATATGCATGAATTAACAGCACCTTTAAATGCTTTGTTAAAGAAAGACACTAAATGGATTTGGACAAAGAAATGCCAAAGTGTGTTTGAAAAGATAAAAAAAGTCCTAACATCTGATTTATCACTAACACATTTTGATTCCAAATTACACATTGTCGTTGCATCAGATGCAAGTGATTCTGGAATTGGAGCAGTAATATTACATAAATATGATGGTGAAAGAACTAAGCCAATAGTGCATGCTATTAACAGCTGCTGAGATAAAACTACAGCCAGATTGAGAAAGAAACTTTGGCTATAGTTTTTGCCATGAAAAAATTCCTAAATGGCTGATTCTCTTATAAACCAACCATTGTCCATTGGTGTCTAATGGTTATATGGTTAAGAAAAAAAAGTGTGTTCCCACACATACAGTAAATAGACCGCAATGCTAGGGAACTATAATTAAGTCATGCTGATGGACTGTTTTGCTTAATTCTGAAATTTGGTGAGCCACTTGAAGATACATGGATTGCAGCAATAAGGGCTGAAAACAAAATTAAAAATCTCTTGCATACTACTGTAAAAAAAAAGTTGTTGATAACTCTGGAAGAAATAAGACTTAAGTCCAGGGAAGATGACTTCATATTAAAAATGAAGGATTAAATTGCATGTAAAGTCAAATATAGAAAGGTAAATGAAAGTAACACATTTTCAATATGTGATGGTGTACTGATGTACGCTGATAGTTGTAATTCTTACATTATTGTGAAGATGCATGTTAAAGGAATTCTACGTTGGTCATACGGGAATTTCTAGGATGAAATCCCTAATGAGATGCTACACTTACTGGCCGAAAATGAATGAAGTCATAGAAAACTTGATTAAATCAGGGTTAGTGCTCTGGCAGTGAAGTCACTGCTGATTAAATTTCAACTTTGAGCTGAAAATGAACATTCCATGGCCTCGATTACATCTCGATTTCGCAGGGTTGTTGAATAGAGCATATTATCTGGTGGTGCTTGACAGTTATACCAATTGGCCTGAAATATTGAAGTACAGAAGACCAACTACCACGGTAGCAATAAATTTCTTGCATGAAATTTTTGCAAAGTTTGATGTACCCCATTCCATTGTGTCGGATAACAGGAACACAAATTCTGTACTGGTTTCTAATTTGAAATTAACACTTTGTAGCTTTTCCGATATCTTATGTTTAAATGAAGAGTCATACATGCCTTCTATCATGGATCAGCTCATCTTCTGCAATCATTTCACCACTGCCAAGTTTTTTAAACTCGCAGTGCTTGACTTTTTCTTTTAATCAGTGTAAAAGTTGTATGGTAGACTTCTTCGGGTGTTGTCTCATCTCAAGAAACTTTGTTCTTTCAGTGATGACTAATCTCCTCTCTGGTTCAATATTTTTTCTTATTATTTCTTTGAAGGCTAGATTTAAGTTTTTTGGGTATGTCATCATTGAAACTTTCTTTATTGCTCACATCCTGCTGTTGCAAGGACTATATCTGTAATCTTGTTTTGTTGTTCATTTTGTCTGTCTTTTAGTTTCTTTGCCCTGGCCAGCACTGCAAAGCTTCTAATCTATGTCTCCATATGCTCTGGCTCATTGAGCATGGTTAGACATCTTAACAGTGATGCCATTGTTGGGTTGTGTAAATCTTTTAGGAAGCTATGTGATTTCTCCTTTTCATGGGGCCTGAAGTTTGCTCTATTTATGTATGTATCCCATTTGCATACCAGGCTACAGTCCCAGTTGCTTTCAAATGATTTTTTTTTTCTTATCAGATAATTATAACTATTGTTTTTTTTATCATAAAAGTCTTTATTTATTTTTAATTAAAGATTTAATATTGGTTTCTAGTATATCTAGGAAAGATATGTAAAGTCAGTCATTTAAGTGCTATACATTATACATGCTTGGGCAATCATGTTTCAAAAGAAACATGATTGACTGGGCAAAATATCCTGCAGTAGGTTGCCATTTTTTTCTGCAGTAGACTAGTTGCCAATCAAGGCTATCAAGCCCAGTCTGTCCTGTTACTTGACTCATCACTGGATGGAAGAGATAGATTAATACCTTTCTCAAGGATATTTGCACAAAAGTGAATGCAACAAATTCAACTGTAATTTGAACTGTAATGTACATATTTGTAAATACTTATTTTGACTAGTTTGCATTGACAAAAACCAGCTGCAATAGTGTTTTTTACTTTTTTTTTTTTTTTTTTTTTTTTTTTTAGTTAAACAATTTGTCTCTTTCTCACTCTTTTCATTTATGTCTAGTTCATTCCATTATTAACCACTAATACCCATATATAAACAACTAATCTTTAGAAACATTATTCCAAATTATTTGGGATGTCACTTTTTTTTTTAAGTTTTAATAAATCTATATTCTTTTCTTATAAATTTTTAAATAAGTTATACAAATTAGATACTATATTACATGATAGACTACTAATAAATATATGCATGTATATAGCTAGCCTGTAAGCATAAAATGAGAAGTTAAAGAAAAAAATCTTGTGAATTAAAAATAGTATTTTTATATTTTTGCCATATTGCTTATAGTTGTGGTTTTTATCTGAATACTTATAAAAATTAGTTGTTTTCTTGTATTTAAGAAAAATGTCTTATTCTACTGTCTCTCTTTTCTGAATGGTATGTAGGGCTTTGGTTGTAGTATTTGGCTAATTATAAAAGTAGTAATCTGGTTTAATGTTGCTTAATCTTGATAAAACCTCAATTTCAATTTAGTTGCCAATGTATACTGTGATTATAGAAAACCTACGTGAGCAAAAAATAGGTTAGAAAATATAATCTCTGATAAGTCATGTTTTTTCTTTATTATCTGAATAATATTGGAGTCACATATTAATGCTTTCTTTTATTATTTTGAATAATTTTCTTATTGCAGACTATTATGACCTTTAAAATAAGTTGTAATAATCAGTAGCTGATGTAATAGTTTTCTACTGGTTTTATTGGGATTTTCCTGTTGTAAATCCCACTTGGTACAAATAAGTGATAACCTGAGATTAATCATTGACCTTTGTTTCTAGTTTGTTTTTCTTTCAATCCCTATGTTTTTATATAAATATTTCATCCCAAACAAGACAATAAAGCCACTAAGATGTAGGATGTGAAATATGAGAAAAAGAAAAAAAATTAAGGATAGAGAACAAGAAAAGGACAAGAATTAAGACAAAATATAATATTGCATTTAAATTTTTGAAGATAAAATGTTTTAGTTATCAAAAATAGATTTTAATGCTAATATCAATTTTAATTTTATTTTTCATTTTTTCTTTTAAATTATTTCTGTGTTGTGATGCAGCATTAGCTTGGGACAAGAAATCTGAGAGCTGAGTTTGAATTCCAGTTGTATTCATTGCATAGACACATATACAAATACCCTTAGGAAAGGTATTAATCTGTCTCTTCTTCCTCCAGTTATGGGTTAAATAGCAGGACAGATTGGTTGCCAACCAAGGCTATAGAACTCAGTCTACCATAGAAAATAATGATAACTTACTGTGGGGAAAATCTTCTGCCCAGCCAATCATGTTTCTTTTGAGACATGATTGCTCAAGCGTGTATCATGTATGGCAGGCACTTAACTGACTGACTGACTGACTGAATTGGAGAGCATCTGGAAAGTGTTCTAACAGAAAACGGAAAATGTGATACTGAAATCCAAGGACACATTAGAATAGCCAAAGATGTATTCCAAAAGCTAAGCTTAATATTAAGAGATAGAAAAACTTTGTTAAAAACAAAGAAAAGAGTACTGAATTGTTATGTGATATCTGTCCTCTTGTATGGCAGTGAATGCTGGACAATTTCCTTAAAGAAGAACAGACTTGAAGCACCAGAAATATAGTTCTGTAGAAAAATGCTGGAGATATCATGGACCATGGTGAACAGTGACAAGATTTTAGAGAAAAAGGAAACTTATATTTAACATCAAGAAGAGGCAGTTGAAATTTCTGGGGTGCATAAGAAGGAAGGAGAGCTTGGGAAATCTGTTTCAGGCAGGATGGATTGGAGACAAGAGGAACAGACGAAAACAGCTGATAACATCCTTGACAAGCTTGCAAAAATGGATGGCAGTACAGGGTTTAGAAAGAATGAAAAGAAAATTTCTTTAGAGCTACAAGGAACAGGAATTTTTTTTTTTTTTATTTATTTATTTTTTTTAATCGTATCACCTCGAGCAAGGCGGTAACGCCACTGATGTGCAGGGGGGATTGGAAAGGAGAAAGCCAGAAACCACATCCTAAACAGGGAACAAGGGATGAACCTCTTAACCTGTTCAATAGACATGGGTGGAGTGTGAACCGGGCGATAGATCTCCAATTAAAAAAAAAAAACAAAAAAAAACAAAGTGAGAAGATTTGAAAGAGCTACAAAGATATAGGCAATCATGACCCTCCACAAGGATTGTGGAGGGTCATGATTGCCTATATCCTGAGGGGAGACTGCACATAAAGAAGGAGAGACTGCCTGAACATGGATTGTTAAAATCTAATTTCCAGAATGTTAACTTGCTTTTTTAGCAAAATACAGTAATTTTTTAAATTAGCTGAAATGAATATATCTTTTTTTCTTTGAAATTCTTCTAATCCTCTATTTATACAATTGAATTTTAATAGTATTTTTTTAATTGACTTTTATATGCTTATATATTAAAAATTATTCAGTGTATAACTTTAAATTTTCCTCACAAAATTATTTTCTTAAAAGCAATTTGCATGACTTTCCTTCTACTTTATTGCAGGCTGCCAGCAACTATGTGCTGTCACCTGATGCTGAGGTATTCATTCCACAACTATATAAGGCTGCTGCAGCTCCTGTGCTGATCCCTAAAGATGCCCCCATCATACCTCAGCCATTTTCTACACTGGCCGATGGCGGCACCAAGCATCCAAACAGGATGGGCAGTAACTACACGGCACCACCAATACACACAGATGCATGTGCAGTATTACCGAATGGGTTCGTACTTAATAAATAACTCCGTTTTTTCTTTTCTTTATATATTTTACTAAGTTTTATGCTTTAATCATTTGTAGCAAAAAACAATTTAAATACATATTCCAGATATTTAATAATTGTGATATATCTTGTAATGATTGTAAACATGTCCTCAATGAGGCTAAGTCTTTGTTCACTTACAGGATGAGATATTGTATAGCCTCTGTCTCATCTCTCCATTCAGTTTGAGAAATTATCAGCTTTTGTCGATAAAGCAGAATGCTCTGCTTATAAATTCTCTTCAGTTCTACTCTTGACTCATTTGAAGTATCTTTGCTTTACTTTCCAATAAGAAATGAGGTATGTATATAACTCCATCTATGATTTTTGCAATCATCTCTGATGTTATCCCTATAATAATTCTAAAGAAATGTGCACCTGAAATGGCACCTGTTATTTCTAAACTCTATAATAAATGCCTTGCTCTTTCTTGCTTTACTGCTTATTGGTAATTCTCTTTTGTAGTTTGTTTTTAAAAACTCTGAACTGTCTGATTCAAACTATTAGTCCATTCATCTTCTACCATTTTTGGCAAAGTTCTTAAGCAAATCACCTTGCAGGATTTTCTTTCTGACAAATATGCCCTTTGCTTCTCTAGGTCAACTGTTGATGTGTTAATGCTCATTACTGAAAAGCTTTATATAAGAAGCTCAGGCAGTGTCTTCAGATATCTTGAAAATGTTTGACAATTTGGCATGCAGGTCTTCACAGATGAAAAGGATATAGTTCTGCATTAATTTTTGATTTCATTCATTATCAATCATGAAATGAAAGTTATTTTAAATGGCTACTCTTCTAGATCTTTTTACATTAATGCTGGTGTGCCCCTGGGCTTTATTCTTGAATCTACTTTGTTCCTAATTTTTCATCAACAACCTTCCCAATATCATCAGTTCTCAACTTGGTATCTATGCCGATGACACAACTATTTACTCAAGGTTTCAACCTTTTTATATTAAGCAGCTGATATAAAAAATGACCTCCAATCTTTTAGCTTGTTAATTTAAACATAATCCATAACAAAACTGCTGTCTTTAAATCATCTTAGAGAACATGATTTTATCTTCCATCAGCATGGCTGATGCTAACCTTCTAGAAAGTTACTCATTATACTTTCTCATGCTAATGTTTTGTCCTGACATGTAGCGGAAAGATTATATTGAATCAATTGTTAGGTCTATCGCTAAGAAAATTAGTTCCCTCAGTCATGCTAGATAATTTTTCTCACCAGAATTTATTTTGTACATGTTTACTATTCATTCATGTCTTAAATATTACTGCCACATCTGTTCTAGTGCTTCTATATATTTAGAAATTTTTGACAAAATCCAAAAAATATGTAATGTTATTGGTCCTGACCTGTCATCCTGGTTTCAGTCATTTTCCCCACTGCATTAATCTCTCTTTCTTGTGCTTTTTCTATAAATATTTTCATGGTAATTATTTCGATGAGATTTTCTCTTTGGTACCTCAAATTTAAGTGCAGTACTAGATTAGCAGTAGGTCTCATCATCTTACAGTTGAAATGGCTAGATGTGACCTTAGGTTCTATGCTAACAGTTTCTTTTGCACTTCTGACTTGTGGAACACTCTTCTGGTTTCTAGATTTCCATTCAACTTTGATCTTCAAAAATTTAAATGCAGTGTTTATTGTTATTATTCTTTCTCCGTAATTTCTGTTCTTTTATTATCCTCTCGCCTTAATATTTTTTCTCAGAATTTTTCACATTCGGTAACCCCTTGAGTCATAATGGTTTTATCACCTTGTTTGATTTTAAAAAACAAACAAAAAATAATGAATTTTAGTGTTGTATTATCAAGGTGACTGATAACACAGAAAAGAATGAGTGCTTGATGTATTTATTTAGCACCGTATCTGGTACTAAAGGATATATACAAAAAATACAGAACAATAAGTTACAAACAATTAACAAGACAAAACTTATGAGCAAAAGAGAGGAGTGTCTAAATGGTGAATAGCCAGTGAAGTAAATCAGTCTGAATATTAAGCTGCTTGTCATAACTTATTAAAAATGTCCCTTTAAATACATACTGGTAGAATCTTTCAGGCTATGAGCCAATCCATCGGTTAGAGTGGTGAAGGGGTGCTAGCTACTCTACAAAATTTAGTTTATGCTCAGACATTATCAAAGATGTTCGTTTTATTTTATTTTTTTCTTTTTGATCAATTTAAAGTATTCGATTTACTCTACATTTGGCTTTCATTGAGTCACCACATTTTGATTTTGAGAATTTTGTACTTTACTATTGAAACGTTTGATTCAAAACGTGCCTTGTCTTTTGTTTTTGTTTAAATAGCGATAACATTTGTTTATTTTTGTAATAAAACAAGATTTTTTTTTTCTTAAAAATGCCTTTGTTTTTTGTCTTTTCTGCTTAGTGAGGAAAATAATGAAGAAACTAATCAGAATTGAAATAGTTGTAATTTCTGTAAACATTTTCAAACTTTGACTTTTTTTGTTATTATAAACTTAGTTAGATTTTAACCCATTATTGTATCATTGTAGACATTGGTTGGTACTTAACATGTGGATTATTACTGTAATCAGGGTTTTCTTGCATGTTTGAAATTTGCAGTTGATAAAATGCCATGAAAAAGCTAAGTACTTTGCTTGCAATAGAAATTAGTGATTACCTGTCAATTACATTTGAGTTTACTTTGATGTGTAATTATTGCCTTGCTTTTTTTTTTTCTTTTATATATACATTGATACATTGTTGAGTAAGACCTGTAGATATTTTCCCAAAGAAAATCTCTCTACAGTAACTGATACTATAACATAAAGCAGAAATAAACATGTGCAGAGGAGAATAATAATCTGATTAATTGGTATTTGAAATAATGTTTATCTTGGATATTTTTTTTGTTTTTTTTAAAATGAATATATTTTTAAAGTATCTAAGAATTTTTTTTATACTTTCATTTTTTATTGTTGGTAAATGGTGTTTAGGAAGTAAATCATATGTTGACTGAAAAGGATATGTTAACATCAAAAAACTTTCAGTTAAACTCTCAACATTGTTCATTTACATTAGATGCAAGTTTGCTTGAGAACTTTTTTTGACAGCTTTGAAAATAGTATTTTCTAAGAAGTTATGCTTTTGTTTACTAAATGTGGATTTCTTACTAATAATAAAATATAATCTGTTACTTGATTTCAGATATGAAATAAAATTATAATTCTCTCTTTTGTAATAAAGATCGTTGTGTATTTATTTATTTTTTTTGTGTGTGCGTGCATATATATATATATATATATATATATATATATATAATTTTCCCCCTGTCACACTCATGTAGAGAGAGAGGAAGAGACAATAACGATGCAGTGATAGCTTAGTTCATTATCTTTACTACTAGATATTAAAGCTCTTGCTGCATGTCTGCTCTTTAACATTGCATTATTTTATTTTTTTGCAATAATTATATTCTTCACAACTTGACAAGAAATATTTCATTTGGAAATCAGTTATTTCTGCAACCTAGACTTCAACTTTTTGGTATCTTCAGGCAATTTATAATAACTGATTTTTTTCTATTCGGATCCCCCCCCCCCATACATGCGACTGGAATTTTTAAACAACCCAAAATTTTTGAAGTCAGGGAGGATTTACTTAAGGATCTTAAACTCTTTTATCCAGGTTTGTATGAACTTAATATGTATTTATAGGTGTGATTACATCTGGACATTATTTCTGATTTTTGATTAAGTCATTTTTTTTTTTTTTGTTCTGGAAACAACATAACGGCTAATTTTTCCTCTTGGCACAATCTGTAGACATTGCCACCATTGTATGGCTTGGCTTTTTTTTTTTTTTTTTTTACTATACTCCAATTTACATTCTCTTTCTTTTCAATTTTTAATTTTCACACATGGCTCACCAGTTTGGCACAGTTCTTAAGGTTTTCCAGTTTAAATGTAGATTTTTGATTATTCCATCTGTTTTTAAAGATTCCTTATATCCATATAAGCTACCTTAACGTAACCTTCTACCTCAAGTGGCACCTGGTCCTTGTACAGTGTGAACCATACTGTAAAACACACACACACTCGCACATACAGGAAGAGGTGCAATTTATGGAGATATGTGGGGAAGATAAGTTAACCCTAGACTTGAAGATATTGTTATTGGGGAAGCATCCTCTTGGAAGTCGGTTCCACAAAGCAATGGTTTGTGGGAAGAAGCTGCTTGAGTGGAACTTGCATCTCACCAATGGAATAGGAAGAGAATGAGAGTGGTTTGTGTCAATGTGCCTGGCATGGTGGGTCTTAGCCTTGAAGGTTAGAACTGATAGAATTAAGGAATGTAGTTTGTTTGAATATTTTCCTTAGAAATAGCGCTATGGCAGCAAGAGGCTTGTAACATCTGTGAGAAATGGGTTGTAGGGTGGAAAATAATTCATCACTCACAAGGATGTGGAGACATTTCCAAAACTTGAAAATGAAGACTGGGCAGCAGTACTCCATTTTTGGCCTTGTAAAGGAAGGGAATAAGTACTTACTGAAGCAGTACAGGAAACTGACCATAGAAATAACAGATAATAAACCATGTATATCATCTTTACCAACTTTTGTAAGTTGGAGAATAATTTTATTGCCCATGATAAAAAATATGTGATTTTTTTAAAAGTATATATCTATACCTTGTGTATTAACCATTCCAAAAAAGGTGATATATTTTTAAGCTACTCTAGTACTTGCTTAACAGTTAAAAATGTTATGCTATAACAAAGATTCCTGGTTGTATGGAACCTGTTACTTGCTATAATTGTTGCTTTTATTCACTTAAAGCCGCCTTAATCAAAATAGTATTGTTTATTCAATAGTTATCCTATATGAATATTCTGAAATACTTGTTATAATTCACATGTTTTCTGTAAATATCTTAATTCTAAGCTGATCAAATTTTATTTTAAAAATAAGAAATATTTTTAATATTTAACTAATTGGTTCTTCTGTTTCATTCTGTCAGACAGATAAGTGCTTTTTGATAGTTATTATCTTTTCAGAGGATTTTTATTTTATTTATTTGTGACATTAGCAGTAGTATGTCATTTTATTTATAATATATCAATATAAACATATATAAATGTATATTATGTAGTATAGTTTCAATAGTGGTATGTCATTTTATTTTTTCTTTATTTTTGATTGATACGCCTTGTATTTTACAAGATATTTTTATAAATTTTTCATTGCTCACTAAATTATAGATAATTTTATGAATTCGAAGTTTCATTTATTTTAAAATTAACTTGAATTTTGGCTTGAATCATCATTTCATTTTCTGTAACAATGACTGATATCATGGTGAGTATGCATAAATAAAAAAATATAATCTGAATAATATTTACACTTTAGCACTTGTAAATATCTACTTTGGATTAGCCAAGGAGTTAAGTAAATTATACATAATATGTTGCTGTTGATTAACACTCACGTGTCCATCCTCTCTTTTATGGCGCAAGCTCTAGCTTGATGTTTATTGTTTATTAATTCTCTTTGAAAGTAGGTATCTTTACTCGCTTTTTAATAAACATACATCCACATTTTCTATAAATTTAACTTTTTATATTTTGTCCTTAATCTTTTTTCACTTAATGGTATCAGTGTCTATTTTACACATACTGTTATGACTTTTTGGTTAAAGATGTTGTATTTTACTATAGTTTTGCCAAAGGTCTCTTTTTGTCTAACATCACATTGCTAAAGGGCAGCTGGAATTATGGTAACAAAATTTTCTGTAGTTACTAATGGAAGAATGTCTTTAGCATAATCTTTTCAAGTCACAAAATTTTTCACATTTATAGTGAGGACTTTAATTTACAATTTAAAAATAAATCTATCAGATTAACTAAACCAAACTTTCGTCTTTTTATTTAACTGTATAAAGTAGATATCTAGTTGAAAATTTCCTGGGTACAAACAAGCCATGATTTTTTAAAAAAATTTTTTATGGCATTTTTCTTTTCACAGGAAAATCAAGACTTAAGCAAAAATGGAACATGTTGACAATATTTGTCAACTCACAAAAATATAGTTTGCCTGTGTTTATTGCTGCAGTAGGAGTTCATTAAAGAAGACATCAAAGAAAATTTCTAAAATACTTAAAATATGTAGTAAAATCCCCTAGATATTTGAATTGAATAATCAAAGAGTTTTGATGGTGATTTTCAAATCAGTATGATTCAAATATTTCAAATGCATGTTTGGTGTTCATCCAAGAAACAGTCATTTAGATCTGCTTCATTAATTGGGTACTTCAGATAGAATAATGTACTTATTTTCCAATTAAAAGTATTTAAACTATATGAATTTATATTGATAGATACAAGGTATTCATTTTTTTTCTTTTATTTTGAAACTATTTTTTTTTTCTTTTTTTTTCTTTTTCTTAGAATTCACTTTACCTGGATCAACATCATGCTAATATTACTCTTATAATCAATTTTAACCTAATTTTGTTCGTTGCATGATACTTTCCAAATTATAATAATATCAGCAAGTACTTTTCTCACAGTAATTATAAATATACTATTGTAGGTTCATATGTTTTTTGATGCTTAGAGGATCTAGTTGATTACCAGTTACAATTTTTAGATATGTGTCTCTTAATTACCAAAGATGCTCAAATTCTCTCATCATGATATACAGATTACTAATTAAGATGATAAAATTTATTGATTATATTCATAATTCAAAATGTATTTTGTGAAAACTAAATTAAATATTTTTTTTTCTTCAATTTATTTATTTATTTATTTTTTTCAAATTTCAAGGATAAGGGTATTGTCTATAATTTATCATATTGTCTGTGAAACAGGTTTTATTTTATAGCCATTTAAAAACATTGTTGAAAAATGTATGACTTTGAAAAGAAAGAAGTTATTTTGCTTAGAAATTAGGTTAAAAAAAATTGATGCTTTGTAATTCTGATTTAATTTTTTTTTTTTTTAATTTATCAATCATTAATTAAACAATCAATTGATAGTGGTACATTAAAATAAGTATTCCATACTATTTGAATCAGAAGTAACTACTTGTCTATAAGTCAATTTAATGTATAGTGCAATTCTTGAATTTGTTTGCATCAGTTTTAACCCCTACAGGAAAAAAACCTTAGCTGTGGATAGTGTGACTGGTCACTGAAAATGCATAATTTTTTTATCTTTTAAAAGAATTACCTTTGTATAGTGACTCCCACCATTTTTTTTTTTTTTTGCATAAAAATCTATCATAAAAACTCTCACTATACTCAAGTATATCTAATTGTAGACTTAGAAACAATTTCTGTGATTTAACTATACCAAGTTTAATAGGTTTAAACATGCCTATACATGAGTGGTAGCTAGGTTAGCCATGTTTGTTTTTCTTTTTTTTTTTTTTTTTGTTCTCATCTCGGATCTTTCAGATTTCATAAACTTTCATTATGAGTTATCATTTGTATGTGTGTAAGCTTTTAACCTGTTATTGTGCACTGTGTGTATGTTTAGGCATTAGTATAAAAAATTCCTGTAATTCCAATCAATAAGCCAACAAGTACTATAACAGTTTTGTTTTGGCAACAGCGAGTGCCTCTATTCAATCTTTATCAATGTCACGAGGAGAGTTTCTATCCTTGGGCTGAGTCATTGGTTAGTCATAAATCAATACAAGAGGACATGTTGCTATTTTCTGTGCTTTTTGCAGTTCTTTGTTATGATATTCTGATTTAGACATCTTAAATATTCAAGAAAATTAAAAAAAAACAAAAAAACAATTTTGAATAAAAGTGTAGAATTCTTTCTGACTATCCTAGTGTGTGTATGATGCAATTGGTAAATTGTCACTCTTTTATATTAAATTTTGCCCATGGGAGTTGTTTGTTTTTTGATTTTCGTCAACTGCACAGTATAGTAGTGTCAGTTGGGCACTGTCTATAAGAAAAAGAGCAACATGACACAATTCACACTGCCAGAAATTTTGAAATGGCATGCTGTATTGCTTGGAATTTGCGCTGGAAGCTCCAGTATGAACATTTCAGAGTGTTTTGAGTGTCAATCTGAGGACAGTGCAGAGGATTCAGAAAGAGTTGGATAAGTGATTACGAAGTAAGACAGCTTGGAAAACTCACTATGATCATTCGTATAAGAAAAGAACTCTTGAATTTGTTGGTGACTCAACATGGAGGCCTACATTGTGGTGGTAGAGCTCTCCTGGGTCAAGAGAGTGACTTTTGGAAGACCTCATGTCTGGCAACAGGACTCTGCACCATGCTACACAAACAGTGAAAATCAATTCATGGTTGTCAGACAATTTCTGCAACCACATCACCCCCTTACATCTGGCCACATAACTCACCACACTGCAGCCCCCTTGATGTGTGGGGTGCAGTTGAGTGAGAAACCAACAAAGCTCCTTGTAACATCAGAGATGAACTGAAGGCAAGGATTGTGGCAGCATTCACCAACTTAAACAAAACCATCCAAAGAGTTACTGGAGGTTCCGAAGTTGTTTGGAGGTCATAGTTGAAGCCAATGGCGATGTTATAGAATATATTTTCTTTAATATTTCAAGATATTTTTGTGTAATTTTGTTAAATATATCTGTTAAGCTGAGATATCAATGTTATTTCCAATTTTGCATAATTTAGACAATTTATAAATCGCACCATGTGTATATCTGCAATGTTAAATAATCAATAAAGATTGTGCCAATACTAAAATTAAAACTATAAAGCCGCTGCTTCTTTTATGTGTGGTGTCCCTTCAGAATGTAACCGATCGTAGCTCTTCACATCTTTCTGTCCCTTGTAGCTCTTAATAAGTTTTGCTTTTTGTTATTTCTTCAAAACCTGTTCTATCATCCATTTGCTGAAGCTTGTAAAGTATATTAATCCTTTGTTGCCTATTGGTTACAATTGTAACCAATAGGCAACAAAGGTTAGAGAAAGGTTACAATTGTAACCAATATGCGACAAAGGGTTAAATGCTGCTTTTCTTTGTCCTTGTTTCCCCTAATCTACTTTGTGAATATCTGGTTTTCCAAGCCCCTCCCTCTCCTCATTACATACCCCAAAAAATTTCAACTGCCTTTTCTTGATGTTAAGTATAAGTTTTCTTTTGGTTCCCATTTTCTCCAAAACCTCATTATTGCTTGCATGTTTGCTCCATGGAATCCTCAGCATCTTTCTGTAGAATGACATTTCTAAAGAAAGATGATGAGGTTACTCTGGAGCTTAGATTACTGAAATGGACTTTGAATCTGATTTAGTTTCTCATAAAAGTTGTCTAATTGTTGACCCCCCTCCACTTTTTTTTTTAAAATTTCAAGCTTCTATGTTGAGAATGGCTATTTATCAGCACAAAGCAGAAAGAATTATTAGGTGGCTGCTACTTTAGTTATGAATATTGCAAACGTATGACATTTTCATTAGACAATAACAAATCTGGAACATGTGCTTTTAATTAAAAATGAAATAAAAAGTTGATTTCAAAAGTTTGCAGAATAATCTTGATATACCTCATGTTTAACAGAAGCCATTAGTTCAATTCAATGTATCTTGTCTGTGACTTTTCTATAAATATTTTCATGGTAAATGTTCTGATGCACTCTCCATTATGATACCTAGAGTAGACTTAAGTGCATTCTTAGATTAGTGGCAATATCTCATCATTCTTACAGTTGAAATGTTTAGAAATAACCACAACCTTTTGTTCTTTTTCTGTTCTCACTCCTTATATATATATATATATATATATATATATATATGTGTGTGTGTGTGTGTATATATATATATATATATATATATATATGACAAGGTAAAAAAAACATTCTTTCACACTGACTAACACTGCATGTTAGCAGCTCTGTTGCCTTCCTTGGGGTCAGTTGATTAAAAAAAATCTACGGCTAAGGAATACTTTTCATTTTCAAATGGTGAGATGGAGTTCTTTGTCTGGCTAGATGCTCAGTTGTATGACAGTATCAATCAAAATCTTGTTCTAAGAGCTGAAAGAGACTGTTTATAAAATTCAAAATAAAGACATTCAGATAAGAACTTTCCTCTATTTATCTAAGGATTATAACATTTTTTTTAATGATTTTTATCAGACGACACAATCTTAAATCTGTAAGTACTTCAGAAAGTTAACTGGTTTTTGGTAATTGTTAAAAAGTAGGTAGCATAGTATCTATCAAAAATAATGTGATTATTTGTCTATGGATCAGTGTAGTACCTTGTCACTTCTCCATAGGATCACTTTTTTTTTTTTAATAGCAATAGATGTCATATTCTGACTGGTTTTAAGGATGCTAGATTTTATGATAACAACAAATTAAGTGCAACATTAATTTTCATACATCCAAAAGTTATAGACTATACAAATAAATTTGATTAGTACTATATCCCTGTATACCGGCCTATTTTATTTTATTTTTTTTTTTTTTACACATGTTAATCTGGGTTCCTTGATATTCATTCATCAATCTTTCACTATTAATTTTAACTTATCTTTTGTTATTACAATAAAGTTGGTCTTAACCAGTCAATGTTTTCAGGATACCTATAGATGAGTAATATATCTTGTGACTTACAGCTTATATGTCTATCCTTATCAAAAATATTGATGATGACTTCTTTGCTAGGTATTAAGTTTCATTATGCAAACAAAATGCATCATACATTTTTATTGATAAATCAAGAAGATAATGCCAGAGTCACCTTTGATTTACACAGTGTGACATATAGTTGCACAAAAAAAAAATATTATATAATAATAATTTTTCTTCACCACCATCACAACCACTCTTTTAACCATTAATTTTATTAACCTTTTTTACATTTGTAATTTTAATATTACTTGTGGTGGTTTTGTTTCTCCCAGAGATCTTCTTTGCTTGAATATTGTTTTCTATTCTCACATATTTTAATGATGGACCACAAGTTTTCTATTGGGTTAATATCTGGAGAGGCTAGCTACTATTCCATTAATTCTGTGTCTTTGAAAAAAAAATTTTTTTTTTCTCTCGATGTAGGTAATATTCAACTTTCCATTTACGAAGGAGCATTGTCTTGCATAAATATATTTTTCAGTTTAAAATTTCTTATTTTTGAGTGGTATAGGTTGCAACTATCTTGTTCAAGAATTTAGTGAAGGGTAGTAATATCTGCAAATCAAATAATACTTTGAGGGTAAATGCATTACTTACTTGTATCCTGATATAGTAATTAACTTTACAAAATCCTTAATTCTCAACATTTATCTTCATATTATCATCTACTTTGTAGAAATATATCATTTTAGTACCTCTAATACTAGCCCTAAATATTCCTCTTCCCTCATTGTTTTCTAAATAATTTTAATGTAAATATTGACTATTTTCATTAGAAATTGAGAAATCAGTTGTACTGTATATCCTTGCTCAATGTATCCATTTTTCGCATTGATTTTCATTTAAGCTGGCCGATTGCACATATGTGCATGAAACTTGAGTCTTGGCAGGTCTCAGGTTTCAAGAACTACCAAAATGTTGATTATATTTAGCTCTACCATCTTGTGTGGTACTGAGCCCTTTTTCTATTTTGGTGTACCATTGGTAGTTTCTAACCACTAGTTCCCTTTATTTTTATATATATATATATATATCATATATAAGATAGATATAATTGGGAAGAGCAAGGATGATAAAATAAATCAGAGTTGAACTGAAACAATAATGGCAATAAACAAGAAAATAATAATGACTAATCATTTTTTGATCCTCACTCTTCTGAGTCAATTGAGGACAAACATTTAAATTGTGTGCACAATATTTAAAAAAAAATGTAAAAAGTCAATAAATTAACAACAGCTTGAGAATCGGTAGAAGAAAAAAATTGCACTTCAATTACATTTAAAGCCCAACAGTCATTCCCTCTTCTGATTGTCTCTAAAGAGGGTGATGATTGAAAACTGATTGGCCCCTGTTTTTGTTATTTTCTTGTTTAAATTTGCCTCTTTATGGGGATTTCTTTTATTCTTGTTCTTTCTCTCTCTTTTTTTTTTTTTTTTTTCATAGATTTTTATAGCATTAATACACTTTTATGAACAGAGCCCCCTCCCAGACTGTTTATTGTCTAAATATATCCTAAAAATATCACTATCATCAGTCAGTTAATACTAATTTATAACTTTTTTTTTCTCTATACATATCTAAACTAACATTTTCTATCCTCTTCATTTGATTCATTCACTTGTAAAAATTATACTGGAATATTTTTTTATTTAAAAATGTAGAATTCAGACTTTCACTGCAGATCCATTCAGACTTTAATGAGATAAATGTTTGGTATCACTTCTTCCTCTTGACATTGAATAAGAAGAAACTTTCATTTAACTAGAAGCTAACTTTTAACACCACTTAGCTGTCTGTAGGTTGGTTCTGCTGACAAAAGGCCTAATGATTGACCACTCACTGCTTCCTCACACTAAGGTACATCCATTCATTGAAGAAATTAGTACTATACATTTGTCCTTGTACTATTAAATGTGATTGCTAACAAAAAATAACCAGAGTAAAGTGCACAATGAACAGATTTTCCTTAACGAAAAATCAGTGAAAAATTTTGTTTGGATTGCAGGCTTCTGTGCGTGTGCGCTCCCCCCCCCCCCCCCAATGATTCTCAAGTTATTAAATTAAGCTGTCGACTAGAATGGAGGTATAAACAGAATTGATTTTTTTTTCCCAGTAGGATAGCTGACACATTCACCCATTTTTTTGGGTATCTACCAACATTTTGGAAGTTTTCTTTTTTTCTTTTTTAAAGGACAAACAAAATAGATTCAAAACCCTAACCAAATCAAGGCTTTATGTCACTTTTCTGTAAGTATCAAATAGTACAAATTAGCCCTGTGTACTTGGCATGAAACATCTTGAGTGTAGATAATTTATATTTTTGCTACCTAGATATTGAAAAGTCCTGTCTCAAAAATATTTGTGATTTTGTATTTACAACAAAATATATTCAACTAATGTAACTGTAATTTTACAATTGTTAATATAGTTTTTTTTTTTTTTTTTTTTTCTTCCACCACAGGGATATTGGTGGCTGGCAGGTACCTGGACGTGTAATTGGAGGCAAAAATTACTCTGGTAAATATCATTTCAGTTTTTGTTTGGAGACAATCTTTGTAATTATTTTGTTGAATAATTCTTCATTCTGTAAAAATGCCTACAAGTGACTTTACAAATTATTCAAAATGATTGATGTGACTCTTCCAATATTTTCAACAGTTGAGAGAAGATTTAAGAAAAGAAAAAAGTGTTTGACAATGTTAAACAATATTTCAACAGAATATCTTCAAGTTGTATTAAAAAATTTTGTTTTCAAGTATAAAAATATATAAATCTACAAAAAAATAAGACTTTGTACCAACATTGCTTGTCTTGTAATGAAAAAAATGACTACTGGTAATGAATGTGTCAAAACAAAGGAAACACCATTAACGTGAAGGCAGGTAGCCAAAACGTGCATATGATAATGATCTTGGTCATCTTCGAATTTTCTGTTAGTTGATTACTTACTAAGAGGAATTAATAAAACAGCTTAGTATAAATCTTATGGAACTCTCTTGTCATTCTGTTCATTCCTTCAGGGCAGGAATATGTAACTATTCTCATGCATTTTAAGTGTTGAAAAGTCAGGAGATTCTGAATATTTTTTTTCAGAATATGCATTTTAAAATGTGGAAATTAGTCACTTGTAATAAAATGTTCTGCAAGCTCCATTGATTTTTTTTTTTTTTTTTTTTTTAATTTTCTTATAGATTTGTATCTTTTTAAACTTGAAGAAACTTTTAAAATATGACTTGAAGACGGCTATTCTGTTTAACATTGTCAAACCCTTTTTCCTTTTCTTTTTCTTAACTTAAATTGCACTCTTCTCTTAACTATTGTTATTATTATGCTTAGTTCTCAGAAAATTCTGGATTTTTCTTGGTTTGTTTAGTTGCTTTTCACTTGTATGAAAGAAATCAATTTGAGATGATTCGATGATTCTATGTTTCTGGGTGATTTTATATTCATCATTCTGTGATTATGTTGCTTAGATTTTGATTATTAAGCATTTACATTATTTTGTCCTGATAACAAAGTATTAAAGAATTCTTTGATTATATGTGCTCACTTATTTCAAGGTTTATAACATTGACTTAAGATTTGGGAAAGATTAATTTACATTTGTTTGAAATCAAAATTGATTAAGTAAATAAAATTTAAAAAAAAAAACAAAAAAAACTGTGTTTCCAAGTGGAGTAAAATGCAGTTTGTGCCTGATTTTCTCAATTATAACTACAATTTCATAGCTAGCTACATATTTATGTATAGGTGTTTGGTCACGTGGTTAGAACATTTTCTTTCTGACCACAAAACCCGGGTTCAAATTTCAACCTGGTTGATTTGTCAGGAAGGTAACTTGATGTTATCAGTTTGGAGAAGGCAGTCCAAGCATGTGGCACCTTTGGAAAGTGTCTGAAAACCATACTATGTGTTGACTCAAGCCTTGTGAGTGAAATTGGGTAGGCGGCTCCCTTTAAGGAGTCGTCGATGGTTGTACTAGCTCGAAGTCATAAGTCATCTTGACCGAAGTTTTGAGTGTCTTGGCCTTGTTCAAATTGTTGTTTACACTAAATAATGTGCTCTCTCTCAGAAACCATAACTAATGCCCACTCAGCATAGTTGCAATATAAACCACATATATATAGCTGGCTACTCGTATTTGAGGATATCTGTCTACCAGGGCGGCTCAGGTATACTTGTGTTTGGTCAACACCCACAGAGTGCACCTGTGGATTGCAATAAGGTAGCAGCTATATATATATATATATATATATATATATAGCTGCTACCTTATTGCAATCCCTTTGTTTTCTTTGTCATCTTGAAATCTTGTTTCATTCAAGTCAGATTTAATTTTTGGACCGAGGAAAAGTCATAAGGGTTGAGATCTCAGGTAATATGATGGTTGTTGAATCTGGGGATGTTGTTCTTGGCCACAGTCACTGATGTGATCTCTGTAGTATGGTGAGATGACAATACTCTACATACTCTCCTTCCAAGCACTGCTATAGAGAGCAGAAGTGAGAGAGAACATAATGTGTTTGTGCGACTGAGTTCAAGGTCATTGTGTGCTAAGGTCCTTTAATCTGTGTGCTTTATCTCTGTTACCATACCAACAATCCCAATACATTTTGAAACAATTGTATGTGTGTGATGTTTTTAGATAACTCGAAGTATTTTCTATTCAGGTGTCCTTGTTGGTTATCAAACTTGGTATCGTTAGAAGTAATAAGGAAAATAAAATTTTTACAGCTGTATAATTTTAATGAATAGTTTAGAATGTATAATAGCCAAGTCTAAAATACAGGACATGTTCTTTCAGTTTGAAAGAAAAATTTCTCATTACAAGTTTGATCATAGGGAATTAATTACATAGAGTTGCTGAAAATTCATCAGCCAAAGCAAAAAGTTCTGTGAACAGATTTTGGAAAGCTGATTGAGCTAAGATAGGTACCTCCACTAATTTGCTGAAGAAACAGCATAGCATTAATGAAAAAAGGGTTCCAAACTTTATAAAAGCAAAGTTTTATCATCAAAATGTTTATTATTAAGAGAAATAACCAAAGCATTTTGTTTTTGAATTTTTTAATTCTTTCTATATCCCCTCCCCTCCCAAACATAACACATTGATTTGGAAATTTTTGCAAAAATCAAATAATTGTCAAATTTTAATGAAACTTTCAGGACTTAGTCACAAATGAATGAATTTATTTTTTAAATTCTTATTTTTAGAAAATCTTGGTTTTTAAAAAATATATATATATATATATATATATATATATATATTTTTTTTTTTTTTTAATCTGTTACTCCCACACTTACTTAATTTCATGGAATTTCTAGAAATTCTCAAACTTTTTGTAAGTTAAATGCAGGATTCTTTGAAGAAATATATATGTATATTTTTTTTTTTTTTTTTTTTTTTTCATATGGTTACTTTCCAAAAAAATCTGTTTCGAATAGTAAGATAAAAACTGACATTATTCAATTAGATTTGCTTTTATAAATAATATATATTAAGGAAATTATTGTCAGAAGAGATTTTTTTTTTTTTATAAATAGTAAATTGTTACATTGTTTTCATTTATAAAGTTTCAAAAATCTTAAAATTTCTTCACAACTTTCATCTCATTAGCTTTTTAAGTTAAGTGAAGACTATAAGCAAAAATTGAAAAGCATAATACACATTAAAATTTTAAAAAAATATTTAATTTTTTTTTATGTGTATAAATGTGCCTATTAGGATACATGACATTATCAAAAAATAAGATTGATAACTATAGTAAATTTAAAATCAATGTTCCTAAAATTAGTGAATATTTCCAACATTTTTAAGATTAAAAATTATCTAAAAAAAGCATTTACCCGTTATTTTCTTAAATTATGTTTTAACAGATAAAGTCTCAGTAGAACAACAATAAACCTGTCAACACCTTATTGGTGCTTGTTAAGTGATTAATGAGCGATGACAAGTATGTACAAGTACTGTTTGTTTTTAAAAATTCATTTTGTGATATTGTAAACTTAAAGTAAATGATATTTGTTTCAAACTAGATTAATTATACTTTAGATCAGCTAATATTTATCAATTAAAGTTTCAGAAAAGTATGTTTTATTTTTGGAAGATTTTTTTAATAAAAAAAATTGCATTGCGATGACAGATGATTTAAAAAAGGGGCACTAAGCAGCTATTTTTAATGAAAAAAAAAATCATTCAACACTAATCAATACAATTTCTGTTTAGAATACATTACAGAGTTTTGCATACTGGATGTAGGAAATCTGTGTACCAGTAACAAATTTGGTTGCAAATCTCTTGTGAACAGTTCAGCCAGCCATGTAATAATGGAAACGGGGACAGGAATTCAATCTTTCCCTCAATGCAACAGAAATGTATTTTCGCTCTACAATCTGCAAAAAATCTGACTCCCCCAAGTTAAAAAAGCAACTGCCTTTATTCACCAAGTGACTTTTTCCTTTTTTTTTCTTTTTTTTTTTTTCTTTTTTTTTCTTCTTTTTTTTGTTTTTTTTGATTGGCCACACCAGACGTGGATGCAAGAATAATTAGTATAACTTTTGATACACATAGCAGTTCTTGTGCTATTCATTTTATTTAGTTTGCTTTTCATCTTTGGCACATTTTCCACCATTTTCTTCATCACAAGGACATTATAGACTTTTCTTAGATTGAAGTCCTACACGCCAGACAAAGATGAACTCTCTTTCGTTGAGAATAAGGCAAATCCACCATTTTTGCCATTCTACAGTTCTAGTTCCACACTGAAAATAGTAAATTTAATCTTTTAGCTTTCAGTTAAAGCTAAAATGAAAGCTTTAAGAAAGCTTTTTGAATTTTTAAAATTCATTTTAAGCCTTAACTCTCACAAATTAGTGGAGGTATCTAAGCTACAAAGTTTTTCGCACATTCTTATATATACAGCAGCGGGATAAGATTTATTAAGTTCATGTCTGTTATTTACATTATTTGCTTTGTTTTGGACAGTTGTCCTCATCCTTATTATCATATTCGCAACAGTTCAGCGGTTGCATGCACTAATGTTCTTCAGGTGATTTTTTTTTTTTTTTTTTTTTTTTTTTTTTTTATTTAATCATATCACCCCGAGCAAGGCGGTAACGCCACTGATGTGCAAGGGGCTACATAGGAGTGAAAAGATTGGAAAAGAGAAAGCCGGAAACCACATCCTAAACAGGGAACAAGGGATGAGCCTCTACACCTGTTCAATAGACGTGGATGGAGTGTGAACCGGGCGATAGTTTAGTCTATCTACTCCAGTTTGAACCAAACCTTTTATTTAGTCCATGGTAGATTGTTTTAGATTCATTTACCATTTTTTTCATTGTGAATATGGCATTAAAGTTGAGGACAACAGTCCGAATGATGTAAATAATATAAATAGTTACAATACCTCATCTCAGAAATATAGATGGATGCTTATGTTTTTGTTCAAAAGTTATTGTAATTTAAATGTTACAATACTTTGAATAAAATGTATGATTAATAAGTTGAAATTTCATGTGGAAATACAAAAGCTCAATTATAAAAAAAAAATAATCTTTTCTTTAATGTGTATCCATGATTTTAGTATTGTTTGAAAGTAGGTTTCAATTAAAATTTATATTGATTAGTTGGAAAATTGACATTTTTTTTTTTTGTTTATTTTTTTTTGTATTTTAATGAAATGCATACTTTCAGATTGATAAAAAAAAAGTACTTTTTCAATTTCATTGGTATGCATAAACTTTCATATTTGAAAATCTGCTGAAGGATATATTAATATAATAGCAAAACCAAAAATGAAAAATTAGCTCATAATTTTATCCGTGTACATCATATGTCAATGTGTGCTAAGCGGCGTCATTCTGTGTACTTCTGCTCTGTTACTATAGCACATCCTGATAGATTTTGATCAGACCTTGTATAATATGAACAAAAAAAAACGCACAAGACATGATAAAAGACTTGCATCTTTTTTTTTTTATATTCTTTTGGAATGTGTCTTTGGCCAAATGTGTTTGGATCTGTCTCGCACTTTCCGTCTTCTGGTAGAACACTTCCCTTATATTTCTGATCCATTCTTTTTTTTTTTTTTTCCTTCATCCATTTTCCTTTGGGAATGTAATTTGCTGATATCAATAAAGCTTCTCTTGGTGTGTCCCATTTTGAGTTTACATTTCTATTTTTTTCACTTGTATATTCTTTTTACACTGTCCATATATTTTTCTTTCAAATTCAGGTCATTTAGGAGTCCGTTATATTGCAATTTGGGTGCTGCATTAGGCTTCTTCAGTTTCTCTAGTTTTATACTTTGTTTACTTACAACAAGGAGTTAATCACTTCTGCAGTTCACATTTGGATAGGTTTTGCAGTGAATAACTGCATTCCTGAATCTCTTGTTGATAATTATGTTGTTGATTTGGTTTTTAGTTTTTCCTCCTGGGCTTCTTCATGTCCATAATTGTCTTGGATGCACTTGGAACCAGGTGTTGGCTGATACCTGGTCATTTGCCATGCACCATTGAACCCATTTTTCTTTGCGTTTATTGTAGATTCTTAGTCTGAATTTGCCAGCTATTTCACCATCTTTCTCCTCTCCTACTTTGGCATTCATGTCTCCCATGATAATTATAATTTCTTGTAATTTACACTGAGGCTTGGCGTTTTCTGGCATAGCGTAGAAAGATTTGATTTCTTCTTCCATACTTTGTGCTGTTGGTGCATACACTGTTATAATATGTTGAAAGTTTTCCTTTCAGTTTAATTACATGAATTAATTCAGATAACAGCCAGTATTCTAAAACATTTTTTCATGTCTTGATCTAGTATCAATTCAAATTCTTTTTCATTTTTTTTTTCTCTCTGCCTGCATATATAATCCTGTGATTACCACTGACATTTCCATTGTTTGACCACCTAGTTTCACATACACCTAAAATGTTGACATTTAACTTGCTCGTCTCCTGTTTTGCTTTTTTTAACTGGCCACAGTTGTTTAATGTAACATTTCATGTCAGTGTTATTTTTTGTTTGATGCAAAGAGTCACTGGATGAAGGTCCAGTGGCACCAGTTGCTTCTTTCCAGGTGAGGAATCAGTTCCGAGGAATTTTATCCTCCTTTCCACTGTCATTTCTCACTAGGTGAGGAGTTAATTTCCATAAACTTAACCCCTTCACACTGTTGAGTTTTATATTTTGTTTGATAATTGCCATAATACTTCTTGGTAATAATAATGGAGTGGTTTCTGATTGCCTTCTCTAGTGATTTATTGAGACACCCCCTCTACTAGTTGGCTGTTGAATCATCAAGAGTTCTTCCGTCCTTTATTAGGTCTTATTTTTCATCCTACGTGGTTGCTAACAGCCCACCTCACTCGTAAGAACATGGAGAAGTGTTGTTGATTTATACACCGACACTCCAATAGTGGAACACACACACACACATCCCTATGCAAGCAAGGGTTTATGGATTGGAATTAGTAAGGTGAGGTAGGGGGGGAAAAGAAGGAAATAATTATTGAGTATAAGTCTGAATACCCACTCCTTGTAACTCTGTTCTTATATTCCCTAGTCAGCCCTCACCAAAAAACATCAAATGCTGTGAGCCCAATCGATTAAAATTACGTTAATAAATACATCATCAACAATTTTTGAAGACTGTCTTGTTTGTATGAGGAGGTTGATCAAAAGTAAATAATTCAAGAATATGGAAATCAGCTTCAGAGAGTTGGGATTAAAAAAAATTCTCTCCCGGTCAAGATCAACATCTCGCCTGGTTCACACTCCATCCACGTCTATTGAACAGGTGTAGAGGCTCATCCCTTGTTCCCTGTTTAGGATGTGGTTTCCGACTTTCTCTTTTCCAATATTTTCACTATTACGTAGCCCCCTGCACATCAGTGGCGTTACCGCCTTGCTCAGGGTGATACAATTAAAAAAAAAAAAAAAAAACTAGCCCAGAAGGGAGGTGGGGTAGAAATGGTCAGCTCGGAGTTTCTTCTCTTTTTTTCGTTTTTGGATTGTTTTTTTAATTTATTTTCTTTTCTTTTTGTAAAAAGGTAAATTGAGAAATACCCACTCTTTGTAACTATGTTCTCGTATCACTATTTTGAATTTACATTTCAGTGCTAACTTTTGTGACATTTATTTGTATTCTTTGATTTATATAAATAAAAAGCTAAACTTCTTGTTCTTTGTTAGCATCATAATTTTAAGATATGGTAATGTTAAAATGTGAAACTCTCAACTAAAGTTCCTAATGCCAAGCTTGTTTACTTTTGTTAGGATTTGTAAATTTTGCAAATTTTTCTTTTCAGTTTGTATATTTTGTAATGTTTTTCATGTATACATATAGCCTTTGCATTGATACTAGAAACTATCTTAGCAAAGGTAAATTTAATGCTTTTGAGAACTTGTATTTGTTTTGTTAGCATAGTCACAAAAAAAAGTAAGTTTATGTAACAATATGCAAAACTCTCTTACTGTAATTACTCACTAGTTTTTTAATTCTTGAATCCTAGGTAAAGGCAGTAACCGTGGTGGCAAGTTTAATGGCTCTCGTCGCCGCCCAGTACGTCGACAAATGGAAGAACCTCTTTATAGCGTTCCAATCCCAGCGCCCCACCCACCCATGCTGTACAACCGTCTGAATTATCCAGCAGCTGCCCTGGCTGCAGAAGGCTCCAACTATGTTTATGTGCAGTATTCAGCAGCCGCACCTCCTGGTTACAATTTCAACCCTCCTCCCCCTCCCCCGCCACCCCCACCACCATTACCACCAACACAGGCTCCAATTCATGGAGCCCCACCACGAGGTCACCCTGCCGTTTCCACAGCACCAGCCGCTCCTTATGGGCTGGATCCCACTCTCATGTCAACTGGATATCTTCCTGCAGCACCTGCCAATGTTTATGCAGCCAATACTCAAAACTATGAGGAATGGCCAGAGATGAAACAGACAAAGCCACAAACTGTCAATAATCATAAAGTAAATACACAATTATTTTTCTCTTTTTGCCCTTCATTGCTTTAGTACTGATGAGAATGTGGGTAAGAATGTTACAAGATGCATTGTGATGAAAAAATATCAGGTTAAAACCATTGCTGATAAATAAAAAACTGAGCCCATCCCTCTCTTAAGAAATAAAAGTATACATGTTGATTCTCTTGTCATATAATTTTATTTTGGTAAAATTTAAATGATACAGTGTGATTTGGTAATAAATCATATGAAAATCTTGGTAGAGAAACTTATTTAACCAAGCATAGTCATTTATAGATTAAAATAATTTTGAATAGAAGTTTTGAGCAAAATTTTTACTCATAATTCTGTTCATTAAATTCAGTAGCGAAGTTTTATTTTATTTGTTTTTATTATTTTTATTTATTTATTCTTTTGTCACCTTCCACAATGTTTCTTTAACTCTGGAAAACCTTTGCAACAAAAACTGATGTGTAGAAAATCTAGTAGAGTCTTTGTCAATGTCAGAGTATCATTACTTTCTTTTGTTGTTGTTGCACAAACATGATTCATAACCAGACAATTTTTTTTCTTCTGTTTTTAATGTCATGTTCCTTTATGATTTTGGTGATCATGGCTCTCCACATTTTTTCCTTTTTATTACATGGGGGGAAAATAATGGTATGGTTTCCTATGACTTCACCATAGTTTTGAATTCAGATTTGTCCATCAGGACAAAGGTACTACTCATAGCTGGGAGAGAATAAATGAATTCATGCCTTACCCCAAATGTGTTTGTGCAATGTGAACAACAGAACTGTCAGAACTTGAACTCTGCTTGCCAATTCCATTTTATACATTAATAACTATTACACTATGTGCACATCCCCTTGTAGTTTTCATGGGATTTCCACAGGTTTATTTAGTAATGATTATTTCATTACTTTAGATATTTACATTTACATTTACAAAATGATGTAAAAAGTTAAGATGACTAATCATCTTAACTTTTTACATCATTTTGTTTGAAAATTATGAAAAAAATAGTCTTTACAGTTGTACTTTTAGTGATTCTATCTCAAAAAAACATTTTATTTTTTTCTCTTCTCTTAACAATGACATACACACACATACTTATGAAATGATCAAATACATATGTAATGCAGGGCTATTAATGTTTCTAAAGCTTCCATTTGTATTTAATCATGATCCAGTATATCCACTGTAAGCAATACCACCCTGTTTCCCTTATTGTTTAAAATTGCACAATTTTTTAGAAAGGTTTCAATTTAGTTGGCTAGTAAAAATTGCAATGATATTTTTATTTAAGGAATTCTTATCAGTAAATATTGATTTTTAGTAGAATTTCAGAATTCAGCTCCCAGTATGGTAATTGATATTGCAGTTAAAAAAAAATTTGATTCACTAAGCTAGAGCAATTACATTCATATTTACTACCACAAAACTTTATTAATTTATAAAACTACAAAATAATTTTCCTAACCTGAATAGACATAGTTTATACATGTGAAAGTATGATTTCTCTTCCAGACCCCATCTACTAATAAGGTGAATATTGGAATACAGAAAGAACCATCCAGATCTGGAGCCAATAACAATGTTAAAAGTGGAATCCAACACAAAGCTGTCTATGAAGTGGCTGTTCAAACAGGTAAATAATTTTTATTTGGTTTTAATGAAGATGTATAGTTTTCATAATATCTGCATATATCAAAACAGTTTGAAATGTTTATATTTTTTTCTGTTTTGGTAGAAAATTTAATATATATAGAATTAATACAAATAAAATTTGTCACTTAGCTGATTGACATATTCAGCACTTCGACTTTGGTGTTTCATAGATAAATCTTTTTAAAATTGTGTCCATTCATCAGGAGGTATTAGCAGATTTTCTCATTTTCGTTATTTTTATACCAAGTTAAAAGTTAATTTATGTGCTAGTTATGGGTATTTTTTCTTTTTTCATGTTTGTGTGAGTGTGTATGTATGTGTCAAATGTTGTGCTGAGATATTATTAGTATATTTATGCTTCACATTAGTATTTGATTTGCAGGAGTTCAAATAATCTTTTAGAAATATGTGTGTGTTTTAAAAATTGTTTTCTTTCATGAAAACAAATTAGGTTAAATTTTGTAAAACAAATTAGTTACTAAAATGTTCCTCATCTTCAATTTTCAAATTGACATTTGATAACAAAGCAAAAAGAAAAAAGATAAGACTCCAGCTTTTTTGACTGTATTACAAATAATGATAATTTTTATTTCAGATTTTTCTGAAGAAGTTGCTAACTTGACCCTTTCTGAAAAGCCAAGTTCTTTGTTTGGAAGCAAGAAACGAATCCGTAACCATTCTAACCAGTGGATTAGCAACTTGACTGATTCTGAAGAAAAAGATTCTGACAGTGGATATAGTAGTCCTCTTCATCGGCGTAACTTAGTATCAAATGGCACTCATGCAGCCCCTGATAGGCTGGTTTCTTGTGATGAGCCTGCTGTGCCTTTGGCCCAGCCTGTTGGATTCAGCTATGCAGCCATTGCTCAGAGGCCAGCCAAAACAGTCCACAGGTTTGCCCCAACCCCAGCTGTTTCTTCACATAAAATACCAGCGCAAGAACCGGCAACTTCTGAAAGCAAAAATCTTGATCCAAAACCTGGAGAAGAGAATGGAAAGAAGAAACGAAAGCGTAACAGACGCAAGAAGAAGAAGGATGAAGATTCTAATAAAGGAGGCAATCTTTCGAGTCCAGGTCAAACCCAGGGTTCAAGTTTATCCAATTCTGTATCAATGGATGATATGGTTCTCTACTATGAGGATGAAGAAGAGTTTCCTGAATTATCATCAACCATCGTCATAAAGGAACAAATAGTCCCCAGAATGAAATACTGTGATATGTTGAAAAATGTATGTAACTTTCCTTTTATCAATATTGTCATTGATAAAATAGCATCTTTTTCCCTTGCTCTTTTTTTTTCCCTTGCTCTTTTTTTTTTCTCTTGCTCTTTTTTTTTCTCTTGCTCTTTTTTTTTCTCTTGCTCTTTTTTTTCTCTTGCTCTTTTTTTTTCCCTTGCTCTTTTTTTTCCCTTGCTCTTTTTTTTCCCTTGCTCTTTTTTTTTTTTCCTTGCTCTTTTTTTTTTCCTTGCTCTTTTTTTTCCCCTTGCTCTCCCCCCCCATTCCCCCTCCTCTTCCCCCTCCTCTTTTTTGCTATATTTGTAGCTCAGTGGTTTTGATATTTTTAACTTAAAGTTAAGAGATATTTAAATTTCTTTGAATGAGATTTATCAACCATAATTAAACCATAATTAATTTTTTAATCCAAAACATTGGTTGTTTCTCATAGACAAATATGATGTTCATCATGTAATGACAAAACCATTACTCTAGCATCCTTAAAAGTTTGTGATCTATTGTTGAGTTTATAAAGCATCTTTTAAAGCCCATCATGAACCACCAATACTGTTTAATCAGTAAAGTTAACATTTTTATAAAGCCATTTTTAAATTGTTTTGGCTGAATGGTGCAATTGTAGTATCAGTCAGTTATGTACCATATGTTATACACGTTTTTGCGATCATGTCTCTTTCTATCCATGACTGACTAGTCAGGAGATTTTCCCACAGTAGGTTGCCATTTCTTTCTGTGGTAGATTGGTTGCCAACCAAGACTTAGAACTTAATATGATGTCCACCCCATGACTGGGCTGTACTCAAGCTCAATCTCTTTGGCTGGTTAGGGAGTTGATTTCTTTAACCTGTCTTGTACCATGTTGTGTTAATTGATTGCAAGACTGGCTTGGTTCAAATGGTCAACTGGAATCAATGACTTGGTCTGGTTGAAGTGAAGTCACATAAAAAAAAAGATAACTTGGATGAAAGAAAAGTATTTATATACAATTCCTGGATACAAAGTTGGTAGTATAGTTACTGTTTGCTCAAGCAGGCCTGTATTCTCCATGCAATAACTCTAGCCTAGTGAAGCGTCACAAGACCTTTGCAGCAAGCTCATGGAAGGCTACCCGATGCGTCTGCAGGCTGTAATTGATGCAGCAGGATCATCCACAAAGTATTAGCTGAAAACATTCCAAAGATGGTGTAAACTTTTGCAAAGACATTTTTCTAAGTTATATGATTTTAAGAATCAGTGTGAAATTTTTAAAATGTAATTTTTATATCAAAGGAAAGTGTGATGTATTTGCTTATTATTTAGCAATCATTGGATTTAAAAAAATGTGTTGTTCCCTGTTAAATTATACAAAATATATAAATTTTCAAAGGGGGTCTAGACTTTTGCATGCTACTGTGTTTGTACATAAGTGAATCCAACTGGAACTCGGCTCTCTTATTTCTCATTCTGAGCTGATATCTATTACACTACAACGCACTTATAAATTGATTAGTTGTGAGTTTGTTGGTTTTTACCTAAAAGCATGCTTCTTAAAAATGTAATTAGACATAGTAAAAACAATAAAATAGTAAAGTAACTATTTTAACTGCTTTTAGTTATTCACCCTCGTGTTATTTTAATCATGTTATACACAAATGCAAGTTGTTTTTTTTTTTTATGTATATCTTCAAGTAGTCTTGCATCTATATATAAAATTTTGTGACTTCTGTTAGTTTGTCCCATCATCTACAATAGCCATACATTGAGTGAATGAAATGAAATTTTGGGGAGAAGTGCAAACAGGTAAGGGGGGTACAAGTACAGTTGATTTTTACTAGGGTGTGTAGCTTAGTACAATAAATTTTCATTAATTTTTGGAGTAAAAATTTAAAGTTTGATTATTTAACATACAAAGTACTCCACTATTTTAAAAACAATTTAATGATTAAAATAACAAATACCTATTGAATAAAAATACAATATTGTTTTTTATTTTATTTTGTTTTTTCATTTTTTTTTTTTTTGTTTATTATATTTAATTCTGATAGTATAATCCACAGTAGTAGCATTGTAAGTATATAAACACAGTAGGGAGAGTAGAGTTTGTAGAAATTGACAAAAATTTTTAGCGATAACTTCAGCAATATTAAATATTGTAAGGATTTCAACATGCAACCTGTTGCAAAAAAATTCTAGTAATTTAAAAAATTTAAAACCATTTTCTCCACGTAGCACTTGAAATGCAAATTAAGTAGAATAACTAATTAACTTTTATAGATTTGACATTTGCACAGTTTCTGTCTTGATTACTATAGAACTTATTTTGATGGGATTTTTATTTATATATTTGTTATAAGGGAACTTTTGAATATAGCAGATTCAAGTAGTTTTTATAAAGTCATTTTAAAGTTATCTTGAATGAATATACCATTCAGTTGTAGTACATTTAGTTAAAAATTGATTAGTCGTAAGTTTGTTGGTTTTTACCAAAAGCTTGCTTCCACATAGCTACTTCTTATCAGCATAAAAAGAGAATTATTTTGTTAATTCAGTTAGGTTTACAAACATAAGTGTTTACTTCTTGCCATTTCAAATTTGTTTTTATAGTTATAGCGCAAGATCTTGATTTCTTTCAGAACTCTGTGATATACCAAACACCTTCACAAGAAGAGGGAGATCTTGAAGAGAGTGGAGCAAGTAAGTACATTTGTTCACTTGAAATTTTTTTTTTCTTTATCTTCTAATATTGAGAGCTCCATTGGCACTCATGCAGCCCCTTGTAAGTTAATCATCCGGTAATATTACTTTTGACATTTTAATTTTTATTCATTTTTATTTATGAAAGGTAATTCTTGTAGATAATTATTTTTGTCTTGTTCAAAAGATTACCTTAGTGACAGTTAATATGCACACACGATGAAAATTGTAAAGCAGAATGGCTTTACTCTCTATTTTCTTATGTGCATCTGAAAATAAATTTTCAATATGGTGTTATTCATATTGGAATGATTGCCAAGGTGCATGTCAAGACCAGTGAAATCTGATTGTTTCCTGAGGTTATTAAAATGCAGTCTTGATAAGAAAGCAGTGGTTTTTTATATGATGACTTAGAAGTAATCATTTTCAGTTTGATATTATAATCTGGATCTTTATAGAGTATCTGATAGGTTAATGTTTGCCAAGACACCATAGACTACCAGCTTTTTACCTGGCCTAACTCTATAATACTCTTAATATTAAATCTAAATGGGGAGGAGCACTTGTATGCTATCAAATTTGGTAATTACATTTCTCAGATCTAGGGCTTACAAGCACATTACATTGTAGTGTCAGTTTTCATAATAGTTGAAGTTAAGCAATGTTAAGCTTGGTCACTACCTATGTGGGTAAATGGTGTAATGAAAAATGACTCAGAATTGGAAATTGGAGAGCTAATTCCTTTCAAGTTTGTTATATTCACTTATGTGCATATACTTTTATGAAAGTTATGGATTCACCTTTTCTCTCCCCCCCAGCTATGGGTTAATTAGTAGGATTTGTATCGGTAAATAATTATCTCTAAAGAATTCTTCTTACCTAAAGAAAATAAATAAACAAGTGGAATGAACAAACCCAAGGCTCGGAATAACAGTTTAATAGCTTTTATTTGTGGTTGAAATAGTGCAAAATAGTGGTATTTTACATGAAAAAGAGTTTGGTTTTCCAGTTCTTCCAGAGTTCTTCCCTTGAGTACATATTTTGTAGAGAGATTTTTACTTTTTGTTCCCATGTGGAACAAGAAATCTAAGTGTGAAACCACTAGGGCTAGTATGGGTCTTCTGCAGCAATGGTTGTGAGTAGTTCTTAGAGCTGGCCTTGAAGGTAGCAATCGCTGGGACTTCCTGTTGTTCCCTGCTACTGTTGAATCAAGCAAAGTGAGGAATCCCCCACATGCCACAATAGCCAACAAGTGAAATAGTTATTATAATCAAAAGATACTGAAAAATTGCCACTTAACAAAATTGAACAAAATAACCAGATGTGTGTTGTTGTTTTTTTTTTAACTCTTCTTGATTGAGCCAAGAAATTTTAAGCACCTTTTGTATAAGCCTAAAATCACTGCCTGTCATAGCGAGCCATTAGATCTAGCATAAGTCATTAAAAAAAAAAAAAGATTCGTTCATTCAAAAGAAATGTAATTCAGAAAACTTATCTTAAATATAAATCATAAAAAAAATATCTTGCATATCTATCAGATGTACAATATATTATGTTATGTTTTATATTAGTTAGTGCTGATTGATAATTTCAATTTTGTCTTTCCTAACAAAATACCCGTACATGCAATATATGGCTTTATACTATCAGGTAGCAAAAAGGATGGTCGTATAACTCGGCGCTGGCAGAAAAGACAGGAAATAGCCAATCGTGCAGCAGAAGAAGAACTTGCTGAAATTACACTTGAGCAACAGATGCTGATGCAACGGAACATCCCAATGAAGAAATCTACATCTGCAAGTGCTGCAGTAGCAGCAACAACTTCAACATCTTCCTCAGTAAAACCTCCTCTTAACACTGGAGCTACACCTGGCCTTCTATCTGTTAATCCCAGTAAACCACCGGCTCCTGTGACGCCAGGAAAAAAGTCCAAGCAACCATTTGCT
The DNA here is from genome assembly GCA_037127315.1 of Ascarosepion bandense. Taxonomy (NCBI): domain Eukaryota; kingdom Metazoa; phylum Mollusca; class Cephalopoda; order Sepiida; family Sepiidae; genus Ascarosepion; species Ascarosepion bandense. The sequence continues at coordinate 4,545,664 of JBBBDQ010000367.1, forward strand.
CTTGATATAAGAGCTATGATAGATGCTCTTGAGGTAAAAACTTTCTATATTCTCTCTCTCTTATATATATATACACGTTTACAAATATTTAAAAAAAAATCTGTCACTTTCTGCATCACGTGATGTAAACAATCTCTCTCCATGAACGCTCTCGTGAAATACGTTTCTAATTTAAATTTTAAAATCATTTGTTTCTGATGAAGGACTGAGGACGGTCTGAAATATCAAATATAATAATAGAAATAAACAAATACTGTCAAAAAAATACATTTTTAAACTTACAACTTTTTAGCAGTTTTTCCTATATCTATATATATATATATATATATATAGAGAGAGAGAGAGAGAGAGACAGCAATCCCTCTTTTATACAAGTTTCGTTAAAAAAGACAGACAAGGTGCTATGGTTACGTTTCCTATGTAATTCTTTATGTGATCTTATTTTTTTTTCTTTTCAGATCATAAATTATATAAAAATTGTCCTAATTTTTTATTTATCCAAGGGCTTTCTGCTATACTTCTAGTCATTATTAAGGATGAATTTTATTTTAAACTGAATATTTAGATTGTTTTATGTATGTAGAGTTATAGGAAGGTATTATTTTTGAAACACTGTCAGCACATTGTGGTTGTGTCCATAGTTGATCTTGTTGAGTGTTGCCTTTTTTTTTTTTTATTAATAATGCTTCCATTATTTTTCACCTCTTTTTTTTACATGTGGATGATACTTGTTGATAATAAAGGTAAAAGTATGTTACAAATAGTTTGCCAGGTCTCCCTGTGTATTTAAATGAGACCTAATAGAGCTATGGTCAGAGAGTTGTAATGTGTGTTTTCTTGTTAAACATGTATATCCAATATAATTATTTACAAATTTGGCTTGATCAGGAACATGTTTCTTTAAAGGACATGTAAGTTTGTAAACAATATTGGTTCTCTATAAATTAAGTGTATTATCTTTGACTATGAGGTTAGCAGTTTTAAATTTTGTGTAATAGATAATTTAATATTCTTTGTCAACTAGAGTTGGCATAAACAAGATTTCCTTATGTTTCAAAGTGAAGATTCATCTTGTTTATTATTATTACTATGTATTTGAATTTTTATATAACTTATGTTCTGAAAAGAAAAAAAATATGAGATCACATTAAAAAAAAAAATTATATAAAAAAACTTAACCATAGCACTTTGTAGTGATTTTTAACAAAACTTGCAAACTGCTCAATAGTCAAAATAAATACTGTTGAAAATAAACAGGTCTACTCAAATATGAGTATCCACTAAAAATAAAATTTGAAGTAATAAAAATGTTTGATTAAAAAAATAAAATCCATCGAATCTTTAGAAGTTGCTTTTATGCTTCAGATGCAAAACTGATTTGTGTTTTGAAAAAAATCTGAATTTGCTTCAAAACTAAAATGGAGCCTTGTTTTCTTGTGAAGTTCTATATAGCTGGGTGGTAAAAGTACATCAGATAGTGGTTCCTATTGTAAAGAGAGGTGTGGGTTCAATTCCTGTCAAAGTACACATTTTCTCTATTAGGTTTTCTCAGTTTTTTTCAGACAGGTAGATGAAATAAATATTGTTTAAAATAAACATGTTTTCTCAAATGCGGGTATCTACTAAAAATAATGTTTGAAGTAATAAAAATAGTACAACATAATGTATTTGTGTGTTTGGTCACAAATTCCATTCATAATGTCTATTCTTGTAACCAGGATAAGATGTGTTTATAAGCTAATCAAGAACAATCATTTATTTGCAGCTTGCACATTTGCACACAAGATTTCCAATTAGAATATGTTGAAAGAGCAGGATTCAGGTGTAAGACTTGTGTAGAAAGCATATCAAGTAGTAATTAGTTTAAATACTATTAGTGTTTTTTTTTTTTTTTACCTTTATGTTTGGAGATACAATGAAAGAGAACTCCAAACCATTTTTATTAAAATCTGTTTGATAATTCAATTAGAACTTTGGGCTTACTGACAGCTATCTCCATTTTGATCTTCCACTGATGTGTTAAACTGCTCACCATTCTCCTCGATTTGTTACAGTTCTTTGCCTGGGTTTCTCAATTGGTTTTTTGGTGTGCTCATCATGTGTGTCTTTTGTTCATTTGAACCTAGTGGCTCTCATCCCTCTCTTGGTTAGTATGATGAACAAGAAGACTTACTTCCTGCAAAGCGAATTTGCTTGGTGTGTCAGGTCTTGTTGAAAGATTGTGACCGCCATTAAAAGTGAAATGGATTATTCTGACTTGTGGTCTCTCATGCAGATGTCAGTCAGTCAGTTAAGTGCCATATGTGATACACGCTTGGGCGATCATGTCTCGAAAGAGACATGACTGACTTGGCAGAAGATTATCCCGCAGTAGGTTGCCATTGCTTTATGCGGTAGACTGGTTGCCAACCAAGGCTATAGAACCCAATCTGTCCTGCTATTTAACCCATAACTGGAAGAAAGAGACGGATTAATACCTTTCCCAAGGGTATTTGCGCATAAGTGAATACAATGGATTCAACTGGAATTCGAACTCGGCTCCCCAGTTTCTTGTTCCGAGCCGACATCCACTGTACCACAACGCACAACATGCAGATGTACAATGAAAAAAAACAAAAAAACTAAGAATTCAAACCAGTTTGAATTTATAAAATAAGAAGTCTTGCGCTAAGAGAATTGAGTTTCCTATGCAAATATTAGTGTGTGTGTGTGTGCTTCCACTGCAGGCATAAAGAACTAGTCTGTTAGGTAGAGGGGAAAAAGGAAAAACTTTAGTTGGAGTGACTAATAAAAATGGAAGAAGGAAAAGATCTATTTCTTGAAAGCAATCATTTTAATCAATTTCAGTCATCACAAACAACTGGTGACATAAATTAACCACAGTTAGCTCACAGCCAATATTCTCCAAGTAGGTAGCTCACCTTGGTCATGAACATCTGAGGAACCCTCATGCCTTGATCATTGATCTGCATTGAGAAGGTCCTTCACCCAGTGGTCTGTGTTAACACCACCTCCTTCACATGAGTTTAGCTAGCTGCCAGCTAAAATGGTTTACTGGGGCATGGCAACTTGGAGCCATTATATGAGAGATTTAGATGGTTGGGGACCAGTGATACCCATCCACCTGAAGGTGCAACATGATAAACATTAAACACACTATCTCTGTCCAGGGCCTTTTTGATCATTAGTCTACAAATGAAAATTTCTTCAGTTGAGAAGATTCTTCTCAGGCAATATCTTATGAGGGGTGATGAAGTAGGAAGTGATGTAGCTAGAGTGTACCACTCAGAGTAGAATATCTTCTGCTCAAGACAGCCCTGAGTTTGCTGTTCTCTACAAAAAAATAGAACATTGCACAGTGGCTTCCTCTTATATATATTATATATGAACTAGTTTGTTTACTGTTATAATATTACTTTCACAGACTCAAATATGTTAGTATGCTTTAAATATACACCAAACATACTTAATTTTTAAAAGTAAGTTAAGCTAAAAGTAAAATCAATATATAGGAAAAAAAGTGTATAAAAAAAAATTAAGGCCATCTTTATTTTTAAAATTAAAACAACTTTCTTTGAAGTAACTTCACTTGCGTTTTCTATACAGGCTTATACAGCAGACCCAAAAATGTTGCCCAGTGTGGGTGGAAGACCCCTTTCTCTAGCTATATTACTGGGATTAGGTGATTAAAAGGGATGGTGATTTCAACTACTTGGGTCTTTGTTACATTTTGACTGAGTAGCTGACTGCACCATCTTCTACCTTATTTGATTGTCTCATTTCAACTGAAATGGCCAGGTCTTGCCACTTGGCTTATCTCTTTCTTCTGTTTTCTACAAGGAGTCTTATCACCTGACTCTTATAATAACATAGTTGTTATATTAATAAGTTCTTCTTAGACATGTAAAATAAAATATAGATTGAGTGAATAGCTGGTTGAAAGGCAATAGTCCAGTTGGGATCTGTGATCTATCTGTCTGTCTGTCTGTGCGTGTGTGCTACATCTGTGGAAGACTGTATTTATGAGGAACACATTTCTTTCAAATGTTAGATTACAAGTGATTTTCAGTATTGGGGGAAGTTCTTTAATGATTACATTTTCCAGTCATATGTTAACAAGGTCAGCTAATTTTCTCATTTCCTAAGCAATCAAGGCAGAATTGAGGGTTAGTATTAATTCAGTAAAGGATTTTTTTTTCTTTCGACAAAGTCCCATCTTTTAGGGACGTGTGGCTAATTTCAACTTTCATTTTTCAACTTTTCATTTTTTTTTCCCCACTGAATTCTAATCCTGTTAAGTCAGGAATTCAAAACCATGCAATTTCAGATGCTAATTTATTTTGATTAAATGCTTTTCATTTCTCTAACAACTTGTTAGGGAAAAAAAGACTCTAGGGTACTTCTGATATGTTAGTAAGATTTAAATTACTAGCTTGGCTATTTAAGCTTTTCACATCAACTTTTTAATTCCCATTTGAACCAGCTATCAGGTATATATTCACTCACTTGTAAAATCCACAGTGGTATAATTCATTCTAAATGAAAGCAGAAATGTTAATGTTTATAAAACTCTTGTATTATTTTTCTTTAACATACGTAAAAGTTATAAATATAATGTTATGGTACAGAAAGGAAAAATAATGCTCAGATGGTCTACTAAGTTAATTTCTAATGAGTAGCACAGAGCTAACAAAAAAAAAAACTTCCATAAAGTAAGAAAAAAATGGCTTTTAGAATTTAATTTAGCCATCTTAAAAAAGAAGAATAAAAAAGACTAGACTACATATCTGTTTTTAAATAAGTCTCTCTTGATATTCATTCTGAATTGCTAACCATTCCAAATAACCACTCCATTTTCTGTCTTCATCTGTCATTCCCACCTATGTATGATAGTAAAACTTATATTGGGAAGATAAATTGAAACCAAATCAGTCACTTGTTGAAATCTTACCTGCATTTATTTAGTACTAGCAGTATAGCCCGGCATTGCTCAGGTGTAATGAAAGCTTTAAAACTAATTCATGGTCCTGGAGCTCAGACTCAGTACTAAAGAATATTTGTGTGAAGTTTGGTGAGAATTGGATAAAAATTGTGGATTTGTATAAAGGACATACAGACAGATAAACAGACACATACACAAACATCCTGCCTTTTATTTATATATATATATATATATATATATATATATATATATATATATAATCGATTTTCTGCACTAATGTAAGAACTGCAACCTTGAAACTTCTGAATATTGTTTCTTATGACTTTGTCTATGAGTGTATCAAATTTGATTAAAATCGGACCACTCCTTCTATTACACGATTTTTTCAATTATCTATATTTATCAGGGGTACCTCGATACAAAACCTAGCTAAGAACACTCGCAGCCGCTTAAGTACAACTGTGTAAATTTTCAAGAAAATCGGTTCAGCCGTTTTGGAGTCTATAGTTAACGGACACACACAGACAAAGTTCCATTTATAAAGAAGTTTAGATTTCAGTAAGAAGTATCATATTGATACCGTTGACATAAATTAGATACCCAATATTATTTTTTAGAATGAATCATCCCTTAAATTTAGATTCACAAATGAGTAAAGTATATTTCTAAACTGATTTTTAGACTTAGGAAATTGTTAGGCTTATTTTCTGCTTACTCTAATAAGATTTTGTTATTAACATAGTCTATATGACAATGTTAAACTGGTTTAGATCTTGAATCACGTGGCTTTAAGCTGATGCAGTGTTAACTAATCTGTTAATAAAAAAAAAGCTGCCAGCTATTTTGACACGTGTGACATCATTTGCAGGTTTATCAAGATAAAACAAGTCAAGTTTATGTTTTACGTAAATCACATGAAGTAGAATAATTGGCATTAAAATTTCTGGTTCTTGTTAACTAGTCTTTCGACGTTAATTTTTCCTTTTATTTCATTTCTTTTTTTTGTTTTTAATCTATTTGCTTAATAGTGTCTTCAGTATGAAAACATCTTTTAGCAAATCTTTTGTAATTAATTTCTTAATAGTATGTTTTGTCTAAAAAAAAATGTTTTGTATAAAATATGAAATAAACACTTGTATAAAATCATTTAAAATGTATGTGCCTTAAATTTAGTTTTCTTGTAAGTAATAAATATTTTAAAGTTCTTTTGTAATTCTTGTTGATTTAAAGCATTTATACCTTCATATCAAAACCCCTTTTCTTTTTATTTATTTATTTATTTTTATTTTATTTTATTTTTTTTGTAATCTATCACCCTGAGCAAGGCGGTAATGCCACTGATGTGCAGGGGGCTACATAGGAGTAAAAAGATTAGGTAAAAGAGAGTGAAGAGGAAGACGAACCAGTTAGAAGGGAGCAATAGAAGGATCAGAATGCTGGTGTGATGACAGGTCAAAGGTGGAGAGAAAGGAATGGATATACGGAATGGGGAAAGAACTTGTTTTTTTTTTTTTATTAATATCACCCCGAGCAAGGTGGTAACACCACTGATGTTCAGGGGGCTACATAGGAATGAAAAGATTGGAAAAGAGAAAACTGGAAACCGCATCCTAAACAGGAAACAAGGGATGAGCCTCTTCACCTGTTCAATAGACGTGGGTGGAGTGTGAACCGGGTGATAGTTTAGTCTATCTACTCCAATTGGTCTACCACTTTTATTGTATTTCGAAATTATCTCTATCATGAATAGGAGAAACTATTTTTCTGATTTTTACCTCTAAATTAAAAATTTAATAATTTTTATAAAAATGATCCTTTTTGTATAATTTTATATATATAATTTAATTTTAAACACTACTACTGGAATATAGGACAACTAATTAAGATTTTTGTATGAAAGTTTGTCATATATTAGCATAAGATCTGTTTGTTTTCTCATTAATAATAATTTATAATGCATTTTTTATCAATTCACCCCAAACAAAATGATGCTACCACTAAGACGCAAGAGGCTTCTGGGAGTGAAAGAAAATGAGAAGACTTTAGTGAGGAGAAAAGGGTAATAAAAATACAGGATTCAGAAATACAGGAGATTGTGATTGAAGTTCCATCTAAATTTTTGAAGATTGTAGGTACCAGGGAAGCAAGAAACTGGAAGAGTTCTATGGGTGAGAAGTGCAAGAAAAGAAATTATTAGAATAGAATTTACAGTTACATCTAGCTAATTCAGTAGTAAAGAGACATGACTGACTGGGCAGAAGATTATCCCGCAGTAGGTTGGTTGCCAACCAAGGCTATAGAACTCAATGTGTCCTGCTATTTAACCCATAGCTGGAGATAAAAGCAACAGATTACTACCTTTCCTAAGTGTATTTGCACATAAGTGAATGCATTGAATTCAACTAGTTTGAACTCGGCTCTCCGATTTCTTGTTCCAAGCCAATATCCATTGCACAACAACGCACATCCAATCTAGAACTTTGCTTAAATTCATTAAGTCAAGGTACCAAAGAGAAGAACCCATCAGAAAAACGGCTATGAAAATATTTAAAGGAGATGCCAGGTTATGACCAATAACATTTACAAATCTTTCTTTGGATTTTGTTGAAAATTCTTGAAGTGACTAATGTTAATGTTGCCTGTACATGATTTTGGTTTTTGTGAATTTGGGAGGATAGAAGGTATAGATGTTGGCTGATAGTGGAAAGGAAATATTACTGTTAAAGATAATTAAACATTATGTTAACATGTATCTAATATATTATAGAACTGTTTAATTAAAGCTATACAGATTTTTCATTTACTTACTGAAGAAACTTTAAGATCCTAAAATAAAATGTTTGAATTCTTACAGTACATATATTTAGTTTTGACCATAGATTTATCTTGTTTGTGTGGCAGTTTTAAATTGATAATTCATTTTTTTCCAGAAACGTCAAGAAGATACCCCAAAAAAGGAAATCCTCAAAGAAAAAGTGAGTCTGTTTTAATTTTGGCATTTTATGATTATTTCATGTATTTTATGCAGGGTTTAATCTAAAGTAAAATGAACTGTCTATATGTATATTATTACTTAATATTTTTTCTTTTGTAAGGTTTATTTTTGATTTTTACTATTATTGAATATCATACAAGAAAAGTACTCTGTTTATCTGCTGTTAAATCCTTATCTGTAAATATGCTTATCATCCTAATTTGAAAATAAGTATTTATTAGATTTAAAAATTCAATTCCTCTAGTTTTGTTTTAACTGCTTAGCATAGCAGTCAAGTGCCATATGTGATACATGGTTGGGTAATTATGTCTCAAAAGAGACATGATTGACTGGGCAGAAGATTTTCCTGCAGTAGGTTACCATTAGTTTCTGCAGTAGACTGGTTGCTGATCAAAGCTATAGAACCCAATCTGTCCTGCTATTTAACCCATAACTAGAGGGAGATGTGACAGATTAATACCTTTTCCAGGGGTATTTGCACGTAAGTGAATGCAACAAATTCAACTGGAATTTGAACTCTGCTTTCTGATTTCTCGTTCTGAGCCAATATCCACCGCACCACAACGCACACCTTAGCATATAGACCTTCTAAAAGGTTAATAGCTTGTCTAAATGAATAGTGGCATATCAATTTCTTTGTCGTCCATTTAGAATACAAAAGATATTGAAAAGTTTCAGGTAAGATATGATACTTCAAATTTCAAAACTATTATATTTGTTTATTTTATTTATTTATTTTTTTCCATTGGAATTTCAGTTTTCCAATAGGCCTCTTTCTGGTAATACCTTGGACTCCAATGCTCCATTGAGACGTGGGAAAGAGAGAGAAACACCTAAAACGAAGAAACCAAGCCCTTTAAAGAAAGTAAGTTCTGAAAAGATTAATTTGCACCATGAACCTCTAAATAATACTCACCTTATTTTTACAACTTTTGCCAAATGCTAAATATATATGCAAGTAATTCATGTTTTTAGAAGTTTGTTTAAACTTTCATTCATAAGCTGAATTTCATGCTTTTATTAACCAATTGCTGGAGTGTCTATATAATGATTCTATAAATTACATGTTATACAATACTGAAAATTTGAAATGGTATACAATATAAATAAAAAATGTTTACAAATTATTCATTACAAATTATTCATGACTTAACGTTTTTTTTATGTTTTTAAAGTAATAAAAAATAATTGTATTATACCTATTGAGTTCCTTTTGACCCTAAATGAAATAATCCATTAGTTGATGTTCAGTGAATTAAGTTATTTAGATTTTACCTTTTTTATAGTTATTCAGAAATTTACGATGGGTGAAGACTAGTCAGCAGCATATAATCTTTCTTCCTGGTGTTATTTAGTTTACTGTAAAGTTTATTTGTGCATTTCATTTAACTTTAATGAATTTTCCTTTAAATATTATAATAAATGTACATATTACTATTAAGTTACTTAGTTATCATTGAGATATTAGTTTACATTGAGAATTCATAAAGAAGTAGTTACAAGTAATGATTTTTTACAACTTTAAAACTTCACACACACACAGTTTTTTTTTTCTTTTCGTTCTTTTGAACTGGCAATAGTTTGAAAAATAGATGCAAATCTTCAGTTTTTATTTGCAGTCAGTTGATTATCTGCTTTGTCTTTGTCTGATATGAGTTAATTCTAGAAAAGCCATTTTTGGTTGCTTGCTTGCTTTTTTTTTCTTTTTTTTTTTTTCTTTTTTTTTAAATGACAAAAAAAAATCTTTTTTGATAATTTCAGGTAATTCTTAAAGAACGAGAAGAGAAGAAACGTCTTCGTTTATTGGAAGTTGACCCCACTGGAAGTGCCCTAGACAATGACCTTGCCTCTCCAAGGTAGGTTTTTGTGTATACTCCTCACCACACACTTGTATAAATTAATGCCCTTAATAAAATCTGTTTAAGATTGTATGTAATTATAATATATTTTAGGTTTAATTTGAATTCAAATGAAATTCCACTGAAAAAGGAAACATTTAACTGTATTTGTTTTTTAAATAAAAACAATAAGAACAGTTAGGTAGTTTTACTTTGCTGTAATACTTACTAAAGCAAAATTAGATAACTGTTTTATTTTTTTTTTTTTTTTTTTTTTTTTTTTTGTTAACTTAGTTTGAGGCATTTGATAACCTGTGTACACTTAACTCTTATCCTTGTTAAATTTTAAGAGATTTACGTATCACAGCTGATATTTAACTATTTTTTGGGTTGATCAGGAAAATTTTTTTTTTTTCAGTGTTCCTGTTGGTCTTGGAGTTGTCAATGCAGAAAGTGATTTATCACAAGATGGTGAGTAAACTTTTGAAGTAACATACCAAATTCTTTTTGTTTTTGAAAGTTTCCAGACCATTTATCCATAAAAGTCACTGCTCGGCCTTTGGAATTAAAGCATTAGTTAAATTAAAAAGTTCACATCACGTCATGTCTTTTTCATTTTAAGATTTAGTCAGTATGGACATAAATCTCCCCAAAATGAACACTTGTGCACTAAACTATGAAAAAAAGAATGTTTTAGATCTCAGCAAATTTGCTTTCCTAAACGAACATAAATTGAGGAATCAGTTTTTAAACATTACATTCTTTGAATTACATGAAAAATTCAGCCAACTTTAAATTTGTTTTACATTATTTTTTTTTTAATTGCTATCACTCTATACAAAACAGTGAAGCCACAAAGATACACAGGGTTACAGAGTGTGAAAAAATTAGAATCAAGTTGGTAGAGAAAAGTCATCAGGACAGTAGATAGCATTTAACATAGCATTTAATTTTTTTGCAGATTAAAGTTGGCTGGAAAGCATGGAGCTGGAAGGATGTTCCACAAGCAAGAAATGCAAGAAAAACTGTTAGCATAAAACTTATGGTTACATCTAGCCAGCTCTACTGTAAATTGATGAGATCTGCACTTAAATTCAAAAAGTCTAGGTACCATAGCAAAAAGCTCATCTAAACAATTGCTATGAAAGAAAAGACACAGAGAGAGGCAACCGTACAGCTAAGATTGATTTTCATTTTAACAATTAAAATTTTAAAATGTTAACCAACTTGATCATTACATGATATTTTCAGAAAAAGTCAATAATTGTATTGAGAATAACCGATTATAACTTTTTTAATATCATTTTATAAATGAAAATGTAAATTTGCTTTCCCACAAAAGGCCCCTGTTCATGCACAATAAAATATTAGTAAGAGAAGGTGCAGAGATGCAGATGATATTTTTATGGTCACTTATTAAGCTCACGTGTATAAATTTAGTGTTGTGAAATATCATAGTTTGTAAAGTTTCCATGTTTAGAAAAATATTCCTGTTGATAGATGATGTAATAAGGAATTCTTTTGAAACTTGGCTGAATTTTTTCATCCAAGTGTGTATAAAAACAAATTTATACTTATTAACAAGGATCTATATATTTTTAATTTTTACCACCCTGCATTATTCACTAGTATTACTTCCTCTTCCATTGTATATGGCAGCACCTCTACTGCAGTTGTCTAGTTCTGTTTCATTCAACATTGTTTTTGTTGCTGCCACAACAATTGCAAAGTTCAAATCTGCTATTGGGAACGATTTGGTATGGCCTACAATTCCAAGACGAACATTTTGCTTAGTGAATGAAGTCACCTACAGATTACTAAAGGTTAAGACATAATTTTATTTTTCTCTCTATCATTGTAGCCTTATTATATGAGCAATATTAAAATACTTTGCTAGCTACAGATGAATTATCAGATTTAAATTATCATATTGCAAGCTGAGTTGCTTTTTGCACTCCTCAAGTGGATTTCTGTATTCAGTCTGTCAGCAATGGCTGCCAAGTGGTATTTTCATTGTTTATTAGATAAAAAAATATTAGAATATTCTTTATTAAATGTATGCCCATTAAAAGAGTATTATAAAAGAGCTGACCATTTTAAACTGTATATGCAGAGAGTAGCAAAAACAGGAAAAAAAGTCACCAAATCAAAATCAGTCTAGATTACCAACTTTTTTCATTTTTGTACGAAAGAAAACAGTGATCACCCAAATTCAACACCCTGTAAAATATTAGATAAAGAATACTGGAGTATAAGATATCTGAAGGAATTGGCCTGCATAATAGATTATGACAGCTCCTCAGCAGATAGACATAAATACCATATGAGATAAATTGAATAAGAAATGACAGTGGGGAGAGCCAATAAAATGAGATTTAAAGGCTCAAGTTCTAGTTTCAGGAATACCCCATGGGTTGATATGTTGGAGGATTATTGGTTTGCAAATTTGGTGGTATAGTAATTGTGAGTTCAATCCTTGGGTTGGGTAGTGTAAAACTTGAGCTCATTGAAAAGAGAACTAGCCATAACAGAACAGTATTAAAAAAGAACAAAACTAAATATCCCTAGATATGGATAGCTGATTGAGAACAATGTAGATTAAATAAAGTGTTCCGTTTAAAATTGCCTGAAGGTTACCCAGATCAACAGGCACCTTAAGAAGCCTAACTGAAATATTGTGACAATAACAACAAATATGAGGATGTTAGTCCAACAATAACTCTTTATACTAGAAATATATACTTGTTTATTTAGTAATGTGCAGATGGGTTACTGAACATGTGTTGACCAGAACATTATTATTATTATCATAATTATCAAGTATGTATTTTTTTTTCTCTTATTTATTTTTAATATTCATTTTTTGCTTTGTTATCCTTTTCTTAATAGCATTAGCTTAAAAAACAATGATGTAGTTAGAAAGGCAATTAGAAAAAATGCTCTTATTTTAGATATTTTGTTTTATTGGTACGATTTCCTTTTTAGAGTCTTTTTGGAATTCATCTTAAAAAGAAACCACTCATAGTCTGGATCATTGAATCAATGCTAACGATCATTTCTTTAGCTGCATAGTATGTTCTTAACCTCTGATGGTTGCTCTTTGTCATTGTGGAGGGGCTTGCATGGTTCAATGACTCTTGAGAATGATGTCATTGGGAGTTCTAAAATTCTGCTGGAACTACCCTTGACAGCAAAGCCGAAGACAAGGGTCCAGACTAAGCATGACCAATCCCAAAGACTCCAACAGTGGAATAAGCAGATGATTACAACAGATCTCAACAATTGAACTAGCAAGTGAAGAAGGCTATGCATGACAGACATGCTACAGAAGGTGCACTGAAAATTATAACATTGCAGTTTCATAATTGGATTTTGTATGTCTCATTCTATATACACCACAGTGGAAGGGCATGAAATCAAGTGTGTGGGTCACTTAGAAAAAGATATGGATTCATGCCTTTACCAAAGGTAGCATGTAAAATGGATGTAATGAACTTGACTGGAAAGAATTCAAACTCGGCTCTCCTACTCTTCAATCCAAGCCGCAATCCATCACTACTCCACCGTGCCTCTCTTAAAAACCAGGTCATTTACTGAAAATAAAGATTTTAATTTAATTTCACTAACTTTGGGTTTTGGCATTGATATATTTATTTTATTTTTTTGTCGTATTTTTTTACTTAATAGCTGCCAGTGTTAAAGGAGAGCATGGAGGTGCAATGACACCGGCCAGTGCTGATCTGTCCCCTGTCAGCCAGACATCTCCTATCAGCATCAGCCCTCTGAGTTCAGGTGTAAACAGCCCCATTACAGGAGCCACAGAGAAAGATGTCAACCCAGCTATTCTAAAAATCCACAGTAGAAGATTTCGAGAGTATGTATGCAATTTTAATTTTCATTGTTTATCTTGGGAATAGATTATTTTATTGATGTCCTTCTATATAGAAATAACTTCTATAATGCTGCATATTGTTTCTTTTTTTCGGTGATAAAATGAAACCTTGAATAATCATTATTCTTATTTGATAATGTCCTTAGTTAAGTGTCTAGTCCTGAGTATGACAATAAACTACATCCAGCAGCAAGAACTCTGATTGGAAGAGTAGGGGTTTTGGGGAGCATAGAACCATCTCTTAATTGCTGTTGTTTCCAGGTCCACCCTTATCGGGGGTAGTAAGTACCTGTTAGGGTTTCAGCCTAAAAGCAAATAGCCCCCCCCCCCCCCCCCCGTAACAAAACAAAATACTATAAAAGTATAAAAATACCAGCAATACATCGTTTTTATATATATATTACCAACAATATATTTTCTGTAGTTGAAGACAAACAATTACCTTCAAAATATATTTAGTGGAAGCCATAAAATTAGGGTCAAAATACTCAGATTTTGGCATTAACTAACCCATAGAGTTTTATATGCCACTGAATAAAATCAACCAAACAACCTACATAAAAGAACTCTTTCATGACATTAATTAATTCATATAATATCGGACGATTTCAAAATATAACTTCAACATAACTCGTATATCACTGTCTCTAATAATCATGTCCACACAAACATGTAAATGTAGAAAAGCTGAGTGTCATCTACCATGTATTCAATTGTGTAAGAATAATAATATATCATTTTTATTACTTCAAAGCTCCCAGGAAAATTAAATTTTGTCATTACATGACCCATAAGGAGTTGATGTGCTATTAAACAAACAAATCAACCAGTTAAGTGCAACAGGAGATACACACTTAAGCAATCATTTCTCTTTTGAATTTGTGGCTGACTAGGCATATTTCTTTGCAGTTGGTTGCTGTTTACTTCAGTGGTAAGCTGGCTTTTCAACCCATACCTAGGGGAGGAGTTGAAGAAATGGATTCATGCCTTTCTCAAGGGTCTTTGAGAAGTAAATAATTAGCCCAACTGGAATTTGAACTCGGCTCTCTGATTATCTCATTCCAAGTAGCAAATGTTATTACAGGGTGGAAATCTTCAACAAAAATTTAATTGCATTTGTAATTTTTGTGGATCGTCAGTGATTATTTACTGCAAACCATTTTTGTTCTGGCTGTAATGAGTTTAATCAATAGTTAGATTGTCGAGTTGACAATTCGGTCACTAGTTGAAAAGGTTTTGAACTCATTATTAAGAGTTTAAAAGAAAGAAAACTTTAAATTCAAACTTGATCTGTAGAATCAGCTTCTTGTTTCAACCAAGAAAGCACATAATATTAAACTACTGTAATAAGTAGTATTTTTAAATACAAAAAGTAGTAAAATAGCATTTTATCACAAATGTAGTTTCTTTGGCTCATATATAACTTTTCCAAGGAAGGCAATAAAGCCACTAAGACACAAGGGGATTACCAAGTTTGACAAAAATATGAGAAAAAAGAAATTATTTAGGGGAGAACAATAAAAGAACAGGAATTAAGGGGACAGAAGATAATGATTGATTGACATTACATTTACATTTTTGAAGATCAAAGTTGATTGGGGAGCAAAAAGCCAGAAGAATTCCACAAGCATGAAGTGCAAAAGAAGAAACTCTTAGCATAGAACTTACGGTTATTCAACTATAAACTTATAAGATTTAACTGCCAATCTAGAACTGCTTTTAAATTCATAAAGTGTAGGTACCAAATAGTAAAGCTCATCAAAACGATTACCATGAAAATATTTATAGACAAGGCACAGGGAAGATTTTTTTATAGTGGTGAAGAAAGTGACTGAATCTGTGATGTTAGCTACAGAAATATTTCCTTCTCTATAAAAATATTAAATTGTAGTGAGCTGTTCATAATATATTTTCAGTCTCATCAGTGACTGAACAGGCAACCACAAAATGTTCTATTTCCTGTCTAAAATCAGCTGATAATGTCATAACAACAATAATCAGTAGTAGTGATGTGTGTTGTGGTGCATTGGATATCGACTCAGAAATCGGGGATCCAAGTTCAAATCCCAGTTGAATTCATTGCTTTCACTTACGTACAAATTGCCTTGCGGAAAGGTATTAATCCATCTCTTCCCTTCAGTTATGGATTAAATAACAGGAAAGATTGGGTTCTATAGCCTTGGCTGGCAACCAGTCTACTGCAGAAATTAATGGCAACCTACTGTAAGATAATCTTCTGCCCAGTCAGTCATATCTCTTTCAAGATCTGATCTCCAAAGCATGTATCATGTACGGCACTTAACTGACTGACTGATATAGTCTGAAAGCAATTGTAGGTTTGAGGTTGATGGCCAAAGAGGGATAGGTAGACTATATAACACATGGACCCAGCTTATCAAAGACAATTTAAGGAAGTTGAGATTTTTCACAAAATCTGGGTGATCTGGAAACAAGCTATCAAGAAAACCCCATTTAACCCATGCTAGCATGGAAACAGACATTAAACAATGATGATGAGTGATAGTGTTCAATCAAGTTGATGTTAAGTTACTAATTTAAATTTCTGTAGTAGAATGAAAAACTAGAAATTGTGAGATCTATTATTTCTAAATAAAGAAAATTTATTACCAAAATCAGAATGGATCAACCCTGATAGCTGTTTTAGTCTTGATTTAATAATTAATAAAGAAAGACAAGGAGTTAGTTTTTTTTTTTTTTTTTTTTTTTTTTCTATAGACGATATTTGCAGGGAGCCTTGTCAGAAATAGAAACAAAACAAAAAAAATGAGTGAAGGTTTTTCAGAATATTCGGTTAGCTTTTCATATTGTACCATATAGTGGAGGTACTCAATAGCATTTGCAAACATATTTTAACATTCATGAATAGCTCCTTTTTTGATAGCACTTGTTTTTTTTTTTTAGTTGGTATTTGGTGTGAAATCCAATTTTGTGTCTTGAAGAGGCTTGGCAGCTATAGTAGATCTGCTGCAGGTCATCTGAGAGGTTAGGAGACATGGTACTGACGTTCTAATTAACTAGTTACATAACTAGTGTTTTTTTTTTTTTTTCCTTTTTTTTTCTTTTTTGCTTCGTTGTAATTTATCTGGCAAAATGATAGCTGACTGCTTTTTTGTACAACTCTAAGCTCTATACACTTATTGAAACAAGCAGAGAGAAGTGAATCGGCACCTTATTGTCAAGGGGTTGCCCAATTTGAAGCAGTAGCTGATCAGTGAGGCCAGATGCAATTAACTCTCCTCCTGTTAAAGGCAGCTTGTATTGCCTGTACTTGACACTCGTCAAGTTGGGCTTATGACCTATAACTGATGCCTTCCGTGTCTGATGCATTATTTTCCTTCATCAGCTTCAGTTACTGAATTGATATATTCTCTCTTGTCAGGTACTGTAACCAGATTTTGGACAAGGACATAGATACTTGTTGTACTACTCTTCTGAGGGACCTTGTTTCATTTCAAGACAGACTCTACCATAAAGATCCAGTGAAGGTGAATTTAAAATTTTATCCTTTGAATCTCTTATTTTTAAGTTACAGTCTTAAACAGATCATCTTTATTTTTTACTTGATTGTTTCCATGAAATACATGTATAAAAAGTTCTTTCCTGCATATAAACTGAAATGTTAAATCTCATAAAATAATGTTTTAGTCTTAATTCTTATCCTTTTCTTTATATTAAAATCTATTGTCTCTTTAAGTTTCTAGTGACAATAACTTGTTCTGTTTCTAGAATAAAAAAAAAAAGTAAGCTAAAAGTGCTTATTTATTTTCTACTCTTAAGTCCAAAATTTTTCTTTTTGTTTTTCTTTCTCTTCTTATTCTTATTTTGCTCACAAAAAAAAAGATAACTGCTTGAAATGCCTACATTCACATAATGAATATATCTTTAAGCATTTAATCATTTGTCTGTTTTTGGTTTATTCAAATATTTTAACAGGCAAAAATGCGACGTCGAATTGTTTTGGGTTTGCGTGAAGTCACTAAACACCTAAAGCTGAAGAAACTGAAATGTGTCATTATTTCTCCTAATTTGGAAAAAATTCAGTCAAAAGGTTTGTCTTTGCTACTCAAATACATACATTTTTTTTTCCCTGCCAGGCAACTCTAATGAAGTTGTTAGCGTAAAATCAATTTTTATTTTATTTTTATATCAAAATTATTTTCCTTTGTAATATATTTATTTTAATTACATTTATTTTTTTATTTTTACAAAAAGTTGTGGCGCAGTGGATATCGGCTTGGAACAAGAAATCGGGTAGCCAAGTTCGAATTCCAGCTGAATTCATTGCTTTCACTTGCGCGCAAATACCCTTGGGAAAGGTATTGATCTGTCTCTTCCCTCCGGTTATGGGTTAAATAACAGGACAGATTGGGTTCTATAGGCTTGGTCGGCAACCAGTCTACTGCAGAAAGCAATGGCAACCTACTGCGGGATAATCTTCTACTCAGTCTTTCGAGACATGATCGCCCAAGCGTGTATGACGTATGGCACTTAACTGACTGACTGTTATCCTGAAATACTTTTAAGTTCCATTTATTTAATTTCAATACATGGTATTATAGTCAGTAAATTTATTTTTTGTGTATCCCTCATATCAATAATGCTTTACTGGGCTTTGAATAGAATATGAAAAGAATTTAAAAAATGATATTGGAAATATGATAGATATCAAGAAATATACACTGTCACATTTCATTGTGAAAGTCAATATTTTCACAATATAATTGGATTTAACCAATCAAAGTTTGTAATATTTTAAGGATATCTATAGATGAACAATATATTGTGAGTTTCAGCTTATGACGTCTATCCTTATTAAAAATATTGATGATAACTTCTTTGCGGGGTGTCAAGTTTTATTGTGCAAACAAAATGCAATATACATTTTTATTAATAAATTCAGAAGATAATACCAGGGAAACAATTGATTAAAACAGTATCCCATATTAGTAAAGGAATATTATCTATGTTAATATGGGTCCCCTTGACAGTCATTCTACAATCTTCATCAGTTTTTATTTTTAGGCACTATTTTTATTAACTTTTCTACAATTCGATGTTAACATGAGTTACAGCTGTTTTTATTGTCTTCCACAGATCTTTGATTGAATATTGATCCCCTTTCATATATACATCTTTAATGGTAGACCACTAAAGTTCTGAAGTGGCTGGGGACCCATTCCATTAATTTTGATCTTTGAAAATATTTTTGGCTAGATGGGCAATATTCGCCTTGCAGAATGTTAAAGCATTATCTTGGCTGGAATAAACAGGGTGCGAAATTGTTGTCTATATTATGCAAAAAAGAAAATAACATTGACATCTCATTTTCACAGATATGTTTACCAAAATTATGCAAAAAAATATCTTTAAATACTAAAGAGTAAATTTATTTAATAAAATCACCATTGGCTTCAACTACGACCTCCAAACAACTTCAGAATCTCTTGCAACTCTTCTGAATGGTCTCCTTGTTTAAGTTGGTAAATGCTGCCATAATTGACAAGGCCATTTCTTCTCACCCACTATAAAAAAATCTGCCCATATTTTCGTGTTTAGTGACTTTAACGCCCTCCACACTAAGTGGCTGGAAAACTGGCTGCTGCTGTCCACACCATTAATTTTTCAATCTCCCAATCTCTTACGAAAGTGGTGGACTTCCCCACGCGTTTCTCCAATAGCCCTAACGGAAGGGACTTGCTGCTAGACCTCTGCTTCACTTCTACCCCAAATTCTTGCACCACCAGACAGCTCTGCTCTCTCGGAAATTCTGACCACACCGTAGTTTCTGTCAATATCTCATTCTACTCCACCCCTACCCAATAAAACCCAGACCAGCAGAATATCCTACTGCTATCAAAGAGCAGACTAGGATTCGTTCCGTGACTTCCTCTGCGACATCCCTTGGAACAATGTTTTTAGTCTTCCCATCGAAGACTGTTCATCAGAGGTCTCCTCCTGGGTTAGGGCTGGCATCGATGATTTCATCCCTGCCAGGAAATTTCAGCTTAAATTTCATTCGTCTCCCTGGTTCTCGCCCGCTTGCTCGGCCACCATTGCCCACTGGAATCACTTCTTCTGGCTTTATCGTAGCCACGCGTCATACCAAAACAGGCGCCTTTTCGCCTCAGCTCGTAATAAGTGTAAAAAGATACTTAACAAAGCTAAGATGCTGTTTGCTGCCAGAATGAAGCAGTACATAGCATCCTCTAAGTTCGGAGCCAAAGACTACTGGCGCCTCTGTAAAAGCGTGCTCAACAAGAGTAAGTCCTCAATACTCCCACTAATCAACGAGTTTGAGGTCCTCACCTCCTCAGCAGACAAGGCTTAATGCTTTGCTCATAGATTCTCAACCAATTCGAGTCTGAATTGGTCTGGAGTCCAGACACCCGATTTCCCATCTAGAACTGAGGCCCAACTGAATGACGTCCACATCACGCCCTCGCTGATTTCTAGCATAATCTCAAAACTTGACCCTCACAAAGCGAGTGGTGGGGACAGAATTCCAATCATAGTCTTGAAGAAATGTGCCCCTGAACTCACCTCTGTCCTTTCTAAGCTCTACAACCTCTGCCTATCTTCCTCCTGCTTTCCTGCCTGTTGGAAGTCTTCTTCTGTGGTTCCAATATTCAAGAACACTGGTGAACCCTTGGACCCCGCAAATTACCGCCCTATCAGCTTTCTGCCGATCTTCGGCAAAGTGTTCGAAGCCATTATCAATGCCGAGGTTGTTCAGCATCTCACGGCCCATGGGCCCCTCTCGGACAAACGGTATGGCTTCCGCTTCACCAGGTCTACTGCTGATATGCTAACGACCATCACCGAGTATATATACCAGGCTCTCGACAAGAATGGTGAAGCCCAAACTGTCGCCTTGGATATCTCTAAAGCATTCGACAGAGTATGGCATGCCGGCCTTCTACGGAAACTGCGAAGCTATGGCATTACTGGACTTTTATTGGACTTAATCCGGTCATTCCTCTCTAACTGCACACTGAAGGTAGTATCAAACGGACATGCCTCCCAGAACTACCCTGCAAACGCGGGTGTCCCCCAAGGCTCTATCCTAGGTCCTACGCTCTTTCTAATCTACATCAATGATCTCCCCAATGCCATAAGATCACAAGTAGGCATGTACACCGGTGATACCACAGTTTACGCTTGCCTCAATCAAAAATCTGGTGTCGATGACAAGGCGAACTTCGTGGCTGAGCTTGAAAAGGACCTCCAATCCGTGTTGGATTGGGGTAAGAAATGGCTCATAAAATTCAATTCTTCCAAAATGAAGCTGCTGTCAGTTAACCATCACAGACAACCGCACCTCCCTCCCATTAGCATGGAACAGGCTTGCCGCCCAGAGAGTAAAACACTACGCCTGCTTGGCCTGACACTCTCAGCGGACCTCAAGTGGAATGACTACGTCGAATCCATTGCTAAATCCGCTGCTATGAAAGTTGGCTCTCTGTGCAGGGCCCGGAAATTCTTTCCGCCTGAATCTATCCTGCACTTATATAAATCTACCATCCGCCCTTGTTTTGAATACTGTTGCCACATCTGGTCAGGTGCCCCTGCCATTCTCCTCAGGGTTCTTGACAAAATACAGTGAAGAATCTGTAATGTGATTGATACCAACTTAGCTGACCGCCTGCAGTCACTCTCTCACCGGCATGACGTGGCTTCCCTGTGCCTCTTCTATATATACTTTCATGGCTTCTGCTCTGATGAACTTAAATCACTGGTGCCTCCTAGGTGTGAATTTGCATGAGAGACTAGATTGGCAACTAGGTCCCACCCTTTTACAGTGAAACTGATGAAATGTAACCGCAATTTCTACTCCAACAGCTTCTTTTCTCGCATGTCCCACCTGTGGAATTCCCTTCCGCATGCTTGCTTCCCCGACGGCTACAACCTCCAGGGGTTTAAATGTAGGGTCAATAGACACCTCCTAATACACTAACCCACACCCATTCTCTCCAACTCTCTCCCTATGTACATCTTAACGCATCTATCACCCTCCTTCTGACATTTCCTATACCCAATCGCCCTATGTAACCCCCTGCGCTATAGTGGCAGTGGAATGCCTTGCTTGGGGTGATATGATTTAAAAAAAAAAAAAAAAAAATCCTTGTAAATATTTCTAATAAATGTAAGATATAAATTGAAATTCACATGGAATATTTATCATGAAAATTACATCAACATTTCTAGTTTAATACCATTGAAGTCCCCCATAAAATCTGACAAAGTGTAGAATGTATATTTCAGCTATTATCTAAATGTTTAGGTAGCTGTACCTGCTCTTGCAAAGAAAGTTATTCCCACAAAACATGATCTTCATAGCATTTGATAATTTAGCAAGTATAATAATAATTTAACCACTCATTTAAATGCCTGTCTATATAGTATTTGAAATTTTGTTTTCTAGATTAATTTTAAAAAATGTTTTTCCTAAAAACTATTAAAATATTTTTGTCCTCTTTTCAGGTGGTCTGGATGATGCCTTGAATAACATTCTTAATCTGTGCACTGATCAGAATGTTCCTTTTGTATTTGCCTTGGGTCGTCGAGCCTTGGGGCGTGCTTGTGCCAAACTTGTCCCTGTCAGTGTTGTTGGAATTTTTAATTATGAAGGATCAGAGGTCAGTCCCCCCCCCCCCCCAATCATTGTCTATATTATTACCATCTGTATCACTCAATTGAAATAATGGATTTTTTTTAATTATCTAAAGCAATAATTCAGTCATCATTATAGCACAAATTTGTGTGTGCATAAATATCATTTCTGGCTGGCTGAGTGAACCTTTGAACTCAGGAAAATGATTGCTTCTTTATTAGTGTTTCCTACTTGATCTTTATTTTGAAATCTAAGCTTGTATCTAACATGTTGATCAATTTTCAGTGTAGTGTTTGGTTATTACAAGAAATTGCAGCAAAAGGTTAACGTTTGAAAGAGAAAAAGATTTTTTATATAATCCTTTTTTATATTATATCCTTCTCAGTTTTATTCAACTTTTAGAATCAAAACATCCAGTAAAGTAAAAGGGACGCTAACTTACATCACTTAATTTCATTTCCTGCTAGTTTTAGAGATGTTTTTACTTTTAGTATTTTAATATGGCATAGATTACTGTAGAAATTACAATTCTCATTTATAAAAACAGTTCAAAGTGTAGTAATAATACTACTAAAATAGTCCCATGTACTACCAATTTGCTATATTTTGTGTGTGTGTGTGTGTGGGTCTCCGGTAATGTTACATGGATGCCAATTCAAAATCAATGATATATACATATATATATATGTTGAATATATGTAATGAAATCTGACAAGATGAATAGAATAAGTAAGGAACAGGTAAAAAAAGTGTCGTAAATCTAACGTTTCACTTTATTAAGCTTTGTTAATAGTGCCTTCAAGGACAGTTGTTTACTGCCCTCCATCCATATATTGTTGTGTGCATGCATATATATATATATAGTAAAGTTTTGTAATTTGCTTGAAGCATTGTGTAAAATAGGTATATGGTTATATCTTGAAGACTGTCACAATGCGTTGAGTAAAATAAAGGAAGGTAAAGAAGTTTTTGGGTATTACCTATTTATTAAACATAAATATTTCAAGATCAAAATTTCATCTTCAGAATGGCAAAGATGCATGCGTCTGTCCGAGTGTGTTCCTGGCCTTTGAGAGAATGAAAGGCCAGGAACACGCTCGGACAGACACATGCTCCTCTGCCATTCTGAAGATGAGATTTTGATCTCGAAATATTAATGTATAATAAATAGTTAATGCCCAAAAACTTCTTTACCTTCCTTTATTTTACTCAATGCATTCTGACAGCCTTCAAGACATAACCATATATATATATGTATTTGATTTTTAAACTGTAATATAGTCCCTGATGATGAACAATGACGTTCGTAAGTACTAGAACAACCATTGGACAATTTTTATGCAAATATAATTTGGAAATAAAAAATCTAATCAGATAATATGAAAAAATTCAAAAGAAAATATATACGACTGTGTTGTCTCTATCCTTTAACACAACTTGTTGAAAAAGAAAATATATATATATATATCAAATTAAATAAATTGCAAACATTATGTTTGCATATTTTTAATAAAATCCATTCATACTCACGGATAATCTTTCGTATTACACAAAAGATATCAGAAATGAGCTGTTACGTTGACAGATGTTATTTTCATTCATTTCTCAAGGTACCCGTGTACTTTCAGCCTCTTTTCGAGATAATCTTTAATTAACTGAGCACAAATCAACTCCTTAAAAAATATATTTTACTCTGAACTAAAACATATTAAGCAAACTCTGATTAATAATGACTTCCCAAACCACATTGTAGATGAAGAAATAAGACGATATTTCAAAAACCTCAATACACATCAAACTAAATATGGTACTTCCACAAAAGATCCTAAACATATCAAACTCTTCTGTTGCAACCAGATACATGACTACAAACAAGATGAGAAAATAATAAAAAAAATTAATTCCTCACACCCCTGAAGATGATCTTGGAAAGAGGTTGAAAGTACTTGAGTACTTTGAGAAATGAATGAAAATAACATCTGTCAACATTACAGCTCATTTCTGACATCTTTTGATTGTAATATATGAAAGATTATCCGTGAGTATGAACAGATTTTATTAAAAATAAGCAAACGTAAAGTTTGCAATTTATTTAATCTGACATTTTTAAGAGAAAATTTGCTGCATATATATATATAAATACAGATTTTACAAATTTTTATCCAGTCATAAAATTCATCTTTTTATATATATATATATATATATATATTATATGGTGAGATAGTGAATATAAAAAACCCACCAACAAAAATCCCTCCACACTTAATTATATTAGCGAATGCCCCCACTATTACAAATTAGCAATCATAAGAAATCTATTACATCAAGCAAAAACCAACTCGTCTACAAAACACATCTTCCACAGTGAACTAAAAAACATAAAACAGACACTCATCAACAATAATTTTCCTAACTACATAGTTGATGAACAAATACGACATTTTCTTACAAACCTGAACACGAAAAAAACAGCACATGGTAATAGCCCAACCAACCCCAAATATATCACTCTCTTATATCGTAGCCAAATGCACACCAACTACCAACTAGATGAAAATATCCTAAAAACACTCATAAACACTAATATCTCTCCGACAGACCCCAACAAAAGAATTAAATTTATCATATACTACACTAAATCCACAACATCCAACTCAATCGTCCGCAACGACTCCTCCCCCACCGTTAGCGATTTGCAAAAAAACAATGTAGTGTATAAATTTAAATACCCCTTTCGAGAATGTATCTCTAACAAACTAAATAATACCTACATTGGACATACTACTAACTCGCTTTCGCGGAGGCTTGCATTACACTTAAATGAAAATTCTAACATATTCCGACATTTAAAACACCACGGCTATCAACACACACTTCTTAGGAAAACACTTGTTGAAAATACGCATATATTTAGACAAGAAAATAATAAATGAAAACTTAAAATTCTAGAAGCTATCTACATCAAACAGTTTAAACCTAGCCTAAATAAAATAAATTTCGACACCTCTACTAACATATTTCAATGCCTATAATTGACGGGAGAGGTCATAGTTATTATACTTACCCCCCTACACCATAGTAGCAGCAGTTCGCAGACCAATCCCTCATGCCACTATACACTCAATTGAACAAAAAACCCACTACCACCATTCCTTCTCGGCCTACAGCCATATGTGACACAAAAAATGGACCTGTCTAATTTTCTCTGTATAACTCCACTCTGTTAATAATAATTTAAATGTTCTATGTTCACTGAACATTAAATGTTCATCCTTTAATAATGGCTTATGTAAGCTGAAAGCTCAGACCTGATAAAAAGATCAACAATTATTGCGATTTCTTGTCGTCTTTCCATGACAACACTATCAAGCTAATCAGATCATACGAACGGATCTTACACAAAATAAATAGACAGAACTTGTCTATATTATTCAATGAAACCTGTATATATATATATATATATATATATATTTTTTTTTTTTTTTTTTTTTTTTTTTTTTTTTTTTAAATGCTGTGTTCAATATTTTAATTCTTCCTTACTGTTCTACACTTGCAGGAAAATTTCCGGAAGCTGATGGAACTAACAGAGAAAGCTCGTCAGTCATATGTGGAAATGGTAGCCATGATTGAAAAAGATATCCAAGAAAACATCCCACAGATCTATTCCAACACAGCCCAGATCTTTGCTCACATGGGCCATTCACGAACCCCATCTGGCTGCAGTGGCATCTCTTTTGCCAGTAGCATTCTGTCTGAGCCCATTTCGGAGAATTACCCTCAATCAGAGCCTGAAACTGACAGTCGAGGCAATGAAATTGCCAAGAGGGAAATTGCAGGACGTGAGTCTGAGATGAAGATCTCTCCACTTTGTCTAAATAACACGTGCGTCTCCTCCATGATGGGAGATATTGATGATGGAAATGAGGCCGACACGGAAGACTGTAATGACCCAGCCACCAGTGTTCAAGCCAACAGCATCAATAATGTCAATCTTGAATCTTTGTCTTCTGCTGATGTTGACAGAGAGGACAGTGCTGATGAAGAGGATGACATCGGCTCTGGGAACAACTCCATGTTCCAAGAAGCTCTGGGTGAGCTCCCGCACATTGACTCTATCCACTCAGCCACATATGAGCTAAACACTGAGATCTTGTCCCAGCATTCAGTGCGCACAATTGGAGACACCAGTGAAGTAATGTCAACCCACTCATCCAAGACAATTGGCGAAGGTAGCTCTACCATTGTCACTGATACCTACTCTGAGCAAGGCCAGCTCGACAAGACGGCTAACTGTGCGGAAAGCTCCATTAATCTGACCAGAGTGAAAACCGTGGAGAAAGACAAACTGATTCAAGACTGGGTGAAAGCTTCTCAGACCTGTATTGATGAAGATGGGGACAGCAGTGAGCAGGAGACAGCAAAAGAGGAAGATAGCTGTGGCAGCAGCTGTGATAGCAACAAAGATTTAGTTGTTTTCCCAGTTCTCTCCTCTTCACCTGTGGCCATGGCTTTGGCAACTGGTGTTAAAGCAGTATCTCCTCTTCAAAGCAATATCTTAGAGTGTAACGTCAGTTCTTCTATTGGCAATGTTCTACAGTCTGCAACCTCAACTACCACAAACCCAGTAACTGTTTCATCCAATACTTCTACCCCTACTGCCACTGCTGTTTCATTTGAACTATCATCTTAGATTTCATCTGAAGATCATTTTTGTTTTTTTTTGTTTTGTTTTTTAATACTGTAGCTGGCACAATTTTTTTTGTGTATAACCCATACACTTGCTTTTTATTTTCCTTCATCTTTTTCTCTTGTTCTATTGTCTTAGGAAATTAATGCTTTTTTTTTTTTTTTTGTTTTTTTAAGAGAAAATTTAAAAAATTCTAATTATTAAAGGATAAAAAGTAATAACGGAATAATTTTTATAGCAGAACTATGAGATTGGTCGCAACATCAGTATTTTCTGTTATAAGAAATGAAAATTCTCATTAACAAATATCGTTAGGGATAAGTATCGTTATTCTTGTGTCTCTTTTTTCTTTTTTTTTTTTTTTTTTTTTGTAAGTATATTTTATTTTTATAAAATGAGGAATCAATTACCGTTATTTATAAAATATATTAGACATTAACTCTGAAATGGTGTTTTAAGATGTATGTAATATAAAAAAAAATAAAATTGAAAAATTTTCTTTTCTGATTATTATTTCCATAGAAGATAGGATAGACAGTGTATAAGTTTCAGGTATTTCAGTCTCCTTGGATTTTTTACCTCTATGTTGCATTCACAATATATAACTATCTTTAATAAGACACTGGAGAGAGAAAAAACAAAAAAAAAAAACTATATAATTTTCCCACCTGCGCATATAGTAAAATTAGAATTGTTATTGGTTGGATTCTGTTTACAGAAAAGTAATTCTGGTTCGAGTAAAACATTTTGCTGAGTAAAGTTTGTGAATTTTGCTTTGTTGCTATACTTAAAATAGCTTGTTTGTAATCTTTTTATGATAGGCTTTGCTTCTGTCCCATCACTGCTAATATATATTCTTTTTCTAATATTAGGTCATAAGTTTAAAAGATTTTTGTTCGAATTTGTTTCTCCCCACCCCCACTGGATATCATCTTTTTTAAGTTGATATAAATCTTTTAAATCTGATGTATGTATTGATCTGCATATTTTGTATTTTTATTACAAGAATTAGATAGCTGCTTAGCGATTTCAGCACGGGTTTATATTCCTGCTTGCATTTCATGTAAACTAAATTCTAATCACAATTGTGTAGTTTAAACCATTACATCTGTTGGTCTTTTTGTAGATGTTGAAAGTTATCAACCATGCATTGATATAGAAATTCAAATTTTTTATTTTGATATTAAAGCAAATTGATCTGTCAATTTTTTTTTTCTTTATAAAGCAACATTTTTGAATGGATGGGCAGTGATGAAAGTCAAAAAAAAAAATTTAATTTTTTATTTATTTCATTGATATTAACGTTTATTTATTTTTGTTTCTTACCATTGCGCACATTCATTTATGTTGCAATTGCAGACTTCTGGCCCTGTTAATTTGGTCGTTCAGTATTGTGTTTAAATTTGTTTCACTCACCTATTTTCTTTTTCTTCTCTGCCCACCCAATAGTTGTTTCAAGTGTGGCTTCTTTCTGTTGCTATATGTGAAAGATATTCTAACCTTGCTTTAGCGACCAATTTTACAGTAGCCCTAAAGTAGACATCTTTAGCACCACTATAAATAAATAACTGTTCAATAATGTTAGTCTAATGGTGTTAACATTTGCTTTGTATTGGATATAGTTCTGGTAATTTTTTTTTTTTTTTTTTCTTCCCTACTGTTTGCACCCTGCCCTTCTGTATTGTAAAAATTACTCTTTTTCACTGATCTAACTTTTTAGTTATTTGGGCAAGATTTATAAGATCCTGTCATCAAAATTGTTTCTCATAATTATTGAAATGAAGAATTATTATTAAATGACTTGCTATTTGTTTGAACCAGTGTGCTCATTTTGGTCGTTAGACAGACTAATGTTTTGACCATCATAATCTCTGGCCTCCTTCAGTTGTCTCATAATTAATCTTAATTTTTTTTTTTTTTTTTTAACTTTAAACCAAACACTTTATTCAATCTGCATGGGTAGATTGTTCTCCTGCTTTCCGTGCTTAAGGGAGATAACTCATTTCGCTTAATTCTCTCTCATCTATTCATAGCAGATTAAAACTTTGATAGAAAACCATATATGCTTTAATCAGTCATTAGTTCCATCCCTGGATAAGGTAGTGATGAAAAGTCATATATTCTGGTTCAGTGGAAGAAACTAACAAGCAACACAGAGGTGTAACTTGAATAGAGGGTTTGCTTGAAAATCTTGGAGGTTACCAAATACAACAGACACCTGAAGAAGGCCAGAGAGTACAGTGGTAAAACATTTTTTTTATAACCATTATGAACATGCTGGTCTGAATAGTAAAGTATATGATGGTATTGTTTTGTTTACTTTTGACTTTAAATCTTTCTCAATAATGAGCGAATACATTAAAGACCCTTTTTTTTAATTTATTTTTATTTTATTTTTTTATTTTATTTTTATTTTTTTTTTTGGAGAATCAATGACTCCTTGGGGCTTTCCAGGATGATGATCTCTCGGAGTCCAAATGAAATAGAATAAAATATTTAAAATGTTATTTGTTGAAGATATTTCAAAAGAAATGTAGATATCAACAAACCTTGCTGGAAATATCATCTTTTTATTTTTTATTTTTAAAAAAAAATTTGTGTGTGTATGTATATGCATATATTT
This sequence comes from Ascarosepion bandense, assembly GCA_037127315.1. Lineage (NCBI taxonomy): Eukaryota > Metazoa > Mollusca > Cephalopoda > Sepiida > Sepiidae > Ascarosepion > Ascarosepion bandense. The sequence goes on from JBBBDQ010000367.1 coordinate 4,575,273, forward strand.
GCAGCTACACTCATGTATATGCGCATACACATGTATACATTTCATAGTGGTTTTGAAATTAGGGGCAAACTGATTCCTTGTCTTGCTTTGTCTTTTAATGTTAATTTTCCAAAATGAAAGTCTTGATGACAAACCATTCTTCAGAGAATTCCAGATTCAGTTACAGTTTTTATCATTGATGAATTTAGTAAGAAGTTAATGTTAAATCACAAAAAGGTAAATGTTTTTTGAAGTATAGTATTTTTTTTCTCTTTGTGCAAGATTTTAGGTTTGCATAGAAAGTAATTGTTACAAAATATTGCTTCTGTTCCTCTTCTATCCTTGAATTTTTAAACAAAAAAAAGTTTTCTTTACAAAATGTTTTATTTATTTTTCTAACGTAAAACTTTTTAGCAGTTTAAAAAAAAATAATTACTGCACCTTGAAAAAGTCAGGAACCTTAAATTCTGGTAATTTTATGTTTTTTTTTTTGTTTTTTGTTTTTTTTTTTTTAAATCAAAAGTAATGATTTTTTGAAACTCAACTTCTGAAGAATTATTTTAAAATTTTATATTTTATTTTATTTTTTACATTTTTAGGATTTCATTTTCTAAACATTCTCACATTTATGAAAATACTTAAATTTTTTTTCTTATAAATTTATTGTGGCTATCCCCAACTATTTATTTTTGAGTTTAATTTTTATAAAACTAGCTTTTTTTTTTTTTTTTTTTTTAACTCTTTGATCTGGTTTTCATTCTGAAGAATTTTGTTAATTGAGACCTTTTATAAAAATATTCCCTCAGATTTTTTAATAGATTTCTGAAATTATATTTATACCTGCTTGTTTGGTATATATATATATATATATATATATATATATACACCAAAGATTTTTTTTTTTAAGGATAAAATAGGAAATTCTCTCATGAATTTGCTACTTTTTCTGCTGGTTTGAAACCCCACCCAAAATTCCTTTTGCTGGACATTAGAAATCAAAAAACAATCTCGCTCTTTTGGAATGAGGAAACAAAAACTCAGCCTTCCATTTGGAGGAAGCTACAGCAAATATTGTTTTATTAAAAAAAGAAAAAAATTGTTACAAGAATTTCAGTCATATTTATTATAGAACACTATGAGTAACTTACCCTTTAGAATGTTATAAAGAAAAAAGAAATATTGTTTTCTACACGTGGCCTTCTGACCAGCATTTTATAATTATGCTGCTGCATGAAGAAGACCCCTTTTCTTGCCCACTTGTCTGTATATTGATCCAGTTTTTCTTCGTTATCTTTTCTGACTTGGCCATAATAAAGTATGACTGCTTCTGTGACATGTTTAACTTTGTCAGGTCGGTCTCTTTAGTAAATTAAGCTCTCACTCTGAAAATGCTGTTTTATTTTTTGGTCAGTGGCATCTCTAGCTGTTGCTATGGTCAAATAGATACTTGAAAAGTGATCAGTTGTTGGCTTGAGTATGACATGTTTACTATTATTTTTATATTGCTCCAAGTGTGTTCACTAAAGGTCTTTAGTTAATAACAATATCTGTCATGTGTAGTTGTAGGTATCTATACCCATATAATCCTATTTTATAATTGTTATAGAAAACAGTAGTTGTATTCTACAGTAAAACATGTTTGATCAACTAACCATAATTATATTATTATTTTTTCATTTAGTTTTAACTTAAGGTGAGATACATTGGAATGAACAAATTAAGAATATATATGCTACAAAAATTGCTAAAATTTTAAAAAAAAGTTTTTTTTTTCTTTTTGCATGAGATAAATACATATTATTTAGTAAGTTCAAATTAAAACAGTTATTGGAAAATAAAGGTAATTTATAATGTATTGCCCATATATAATTTACGTATAATCAATTTCAGTATTTCTGAGGTAAAAAAAATTTTGTGTAATTGATATTTAACAACAAACAGTAAGAAATTATAAAACTTCTCACTATATTTTTGTAATTCATGTCAATAGCAGTTTGGATTTTCTCTTTTCTGTAAGTAACATTTATTTAAAGCTATCTATAATACTGTGGGTCTGTTAAAACTACTGTTGTAATTTAGATAATTCAGGATCCATTTGTGATAATGTCTTAACTTTTTAGTGTTTATCACTGCTGTCTGGTTGCTAGCTGTATCTGTTTTAGTTTGCCTCAAATATTTCTATATATTGATATTTTTTCACCTTTTTGTTCACTTTTTTTTTTTTTTCCTGTGATTATATATTTTTATTATATAAAAATGAAATGTACAGAAGCAAGGAATCTAACAAAATTGAGTCTGTGATTTGCTTAGAAGATGGAAAAATTATCATTTTATTGTTTGTTCAGATTTGAAAGTGTTTTATAAGTTTGTTTTTGTTTTTTTTTTTTCAATATGCTGACTTGATAACATTCAAAAATTTTCTGCATTAAATTTTTTATCTTTATTTTTTTTTAAAAAGGTTTGTGTGCGTGCGTGTCTGCCTTCTGACACTGCTTGTCATTGTGGCTGAAAAATGTTTCAATTCTTTCTTGCTTTTATCTTTCAGAAGTATTTTCTTTTGTTTCTGTATTATTTTCATTAATGTAGCAATAATTTTTTTTTTCTACAACTAAAAAGGATTACTAGAAAAAGAATCACCAAATTAATAAAAAAAACAAATAAGAGAAATATTTGAAAACATTAAAGTAACAAGAAATCAAATTCTTTTCCAGAGAAATTGGTTTACTATAAAAATAAGTTAGTAAGGAAAAACACTGGTGATTATTTCTGTAAATTGTATCTGAACTTTTGAAATCTGAATTTTTTATTTATTTTTTAATTTAAGAGCTCAAATCAAACACAATGACATGTATTGAGATTTTATACTTGATTAGTGAATTTTTTTTTTCTATTTATGCTGAAGGACTGTTAATTTATTTCTTACTTATTTTTTTATCATTGTGCTTTATTTTGAGGTAGAGTGGCTAGACGTTAGCTAGCTGCAATGACGACTTTTTTTTTCAAGTTCAATTTTACATGCTTGTCATCACTAAAAACTTGTAAAAAAAAAATCCACTGGGCTTTGATCTGAAGAGTTTTTAACAAAAATATATAATCAATGTAATGTAATATAAATTTGGATTCTTAAATACATAAAATGTGTTTTCAAGAAGGAATATTTTATTTCACAAAGGAAGTCTTTACATACAAATGGTAAACATTTATTTTGTGTCATGCCTTTTTTTAACATTAATTTATTGCTTCTCAGAAATTTCTTTGATTTTTAAGAGATGATTGCTAGCATTTGATAGTGATCGGCTTAGCTAAGTTTTTCTTTGGCTCTTTATTTTTTTATTCCAGATTTCATTTTTATCTCAGAAACACATGAATACCCTCTTTTTTTTTTTTTTTTATCCTCGTTTCTGTTTTTGCGCTATCATTAGCATATTCTTCAATCACTGAATGACGGATTTTCCAACTGTTTATATTTACATTACATTTTGGTAAATTAAATTACTTTTAGTATCCGGGCCATAATAACCAGAGAATATACTGATCAAAATGTTTTGGAACCACAAACAACGCTGAGAACATAGTATTCACGAAATTTTTTTAAAGATAAAAGATGCTGCCACTTCCAGTTGTGCTTGGACTCAGAATGGATGGATATAATTGATTTATACAAAAGGAAAAAAAAAAAAACTAGTTTCTTCTATATAAATAAAAAATGGCTGATTCTTTGTGTGTCTGACCCCCTCCCCCAAATTCTATGATCTGTATTTAACTTCTTGTAAAAGTTCAAACTAATAACCATTCTATTGGAGGATACATCTTTTTTATATGATTTGAGGGGGGATGGTTTTAAGATATATCCCTTTTATATTAAAATGATCTGTGGTTTGAATATGGAATATTTTTCTTTAACTTGGGTAGAAAAGGAAGTGACTATTCTGTTGTATTTTATATTAACTAATTTTAACTGCAAATTTTCATCAATTTTAAGGCATTTAAAAAAAAAAACATGGCTAGAAAATATTGTTACCAATTTATCTTGTTCTTAACTGATCAAGCTAAGCGAACACAAGATCTGCTGTATCTTGGTCTTTTGCAGATCAAGGCAAGGCTGCTGTAATCTGTGTTAACTGTTAATGGTATAAAAAAAAACTTTTGGGTAGATAAAGAATAATAAAGTAGAACATTTTTTGGTGGGGTTGATATTTGTCTTGCCCTGATCTTACCTTCTACCCAAGATCCATGAGTATAAATATGGTAAAAGTATTAATATTTCCAGAATTATTTCCCCAGATACTGAAGCATCATTCTAGCCCAGATGTTCTATTAGATCAGTTTTTTTCTTTTCTTGTTTCGATCCCGAGCTATAGGAAGATAGTTTCTGTCATTGCCACAGTTCCAAAGGACCTCAACAATTGGGTATATGTCATGTGATAAAAAAGGGGAGTTTCTTCAAATAAACTTTATTCTAGTAGTAATAGCAGTTACAAAATGTATTTAGGGCGTGTTCTGTTTAGTGATAACGGCCTCTCAACCCACACAATAACATATTGAAACAAGACTATAGATTAACCAACAATAATATTGATCCAATCAACTCCTTGGGCTGCATTAATATTTCATCATTTGTCTAGAAGCTGATAAGTTTTATTGCTTAATTTTTAAAATTCATTTTTTTGTCAGTCATCTTTGTATTAAGTCATTTAAATTGCTGCTGCTTACCCCCCCCCCTTTTTTTACTTCTTTAGTTAAATCTAACTCTGGAGTTTTATCAAATTTCAGCTTCTTTTTCAGCTTACATTTAAAAGGTTCTTTCCAGATGTGCGGCATTTTAGTGCAGACATACAAATCTAGTTTTTTGTTTCTTTTTCTTAAAATGTTTCTGATTATTTTCTCAGCTTTTGTAATTTCAATTTTTTTTTTACTGTGATATTTTCAGCTGGCTTAAAATCCAGAAACCTCAGCTAAGCATTACATTTTCCATTTTCCTTCAAATTAACTTAAAAACAGTAACATATCCCTATTGTTAACATCTAAACTTTAACCCTTGGAGCTTTTCATGACTTGTTGAAATGATGGCTACTTCTGATTGTTTCTTTGGACTTGAGTACAGTTTGACCATGTGTTGCTCTCACTCTAAACAAGCTTGTTTGAGTGACAGGCAAGAAAAAAAAAATACTGCCCTGGACCCCAGGTTAATGTGCCAACCTTTTCTATTTAATGCCTCTCCTGCATTTTTCCTTCCTTCCTCGTTTGTTCAAGGGTAACTGTTGTGGGCAAGACTTTTCTAACAGGAGAAAAGGCTTACTGCAATGTAACTCATATCTGCCACTGCAGCAATATGTATGGACACTGAATAAATTGATGTCTGCTGCATTGTAACAATCAAATGTGTTTGTTCTTTTTTATTATTGATGTTACCCCCCCCCCCCACTCCAAGTGATGGGAATCTACCTAAATCAATCATTTAATGACGTATTTAATGACATTTTGCATGCTTAAAGAAAATCTTGACAAAAGAGGCTTTTACCTTTTAATCCAAGTATTGGCGTCAGCGAAACTTTTTTTTTTTTTTTTTAATTACATATTTTGCTAAGATAAACATTGTTTACTTTTTGATTTTGAAAAAGAAAATTTTGATAGTATTTATATATTTTAGCTGTTTGTTTTTTTAAAAATATAACTTTTTTTTTTTTTAGATCAAATTTTATTAAGTACTTTAAAAGTTGAACAAATCTAGCTTTTTAGTATTTCCTCAGAAAGGCCTACCTTCACCCCCCCCCCTCAAAATTTTGAACATAATTGCAGTTATGTTCATTCTTCTAATCACTGGTAAATAATTTTGTTCAACTTGTGATCTGAAAGACCATTGTAAAACTAGCAAGAGACAAAATCAAGTTAAATTAAAACTGAATTGTAAAGCTGACAGTAAGGTATTTTGTTATATATTTATATATATATGGAATTATTTGTTTGAACATTATTTTTAATCGATACTAGTATTTGAGTAGATATTCTGTTTTTAATCAAACGGTATATTTATATATTTATTTCTACCGGCCTGATTATTCATGATTAATTTTTGTACAAAAATATGCGCCATTTGGCAACCCCTATCAACCTAGGGGATGCCAACAATTGATCTTGTGCATCTTAGACTACTTATCCACAAATGATGCCACAGGCCAAACAATGTCATACCATTTCGTTAATCTTCGGGATTTTCTGTAACATATATACGTTGAAAGTTGATATGTTGTTCAATACACTGACTGAAGTTACATTTATTTTATTTTATTTTTTTAAATGTATACAAATCTGTTATTTTTGTCTACAAAAAGTTTGATATTGCTATACATTTTGCTGGTTACTATACAAGCATGAATTTCTCTTGAAAGCCAATAATTGATTTTGCTAAACAAAATTTCTGTCTATCAGTGTCGGTGTGATAGCCTAGATCCTGTCAAAAAAAAAAATCTTTTAAAGTCCATTTTTTATTTTCCACATTTTCTTTTTTAACCAACTAAAATTGAAAAATTACATTTATAAACTTAAATTATGATTTATCAATTCATCTGCAAAGAATAATACATTTTAAAATTCATGAAATTGGAAACTCTTTTAGGGTTTTTTAGTCTTTATTTCATGTCCATATTAACAAAAAAATTGTCACAGAATGTCTTGTATTCAAAGTTCTGCTTGATTTTTAGCAACTTTGATTCATAAAATAAAAATTACTAAAATATTTTCATGGCTCCAAGCATTTTGTTCTGGTTCAAATCCACATCTATTGCAACTTGAAACTTTGTGCTGCCCAATCATTATAAAATTAAGTCTGGTTCAAGAGCCACCCAACAAAAAAATTAATTGAAAGCTACTGAATGAAACAGGAAAATAAAGTATCCCCAGAATTGTTAATATAAGTCAGTCAGTTATTAAGTGCAATATGTGATACACACGAAAGAGACATGAATGACTGAGCAGAAGATTTTCCTGCAATAGGTTGCCATTACTTTCTGTGGTAGACTGGTTGCCAACCAAGGCTATAAAACCCAATCTATCTTATTTGACCCATAGCTGGAGGGAAGAGCAAGGATAATTGCATGTAAGTGAATGCAATGAATTCAACAGAAATTTAAACGCAGCTCTCAAATTTCTCGTTCCAAGTCAATATCCACTGCATCAATAAGAGATAATTGAAAAGAATGTCATTTCTTATGCTATGAAATTATTAATAAATATAAGGAAAAAAAAAGCATTTTCAGCTTATGTAATGCTGAAATGTTGGCCTGACACCCTTCAAAATCTGACCAAACAGAATCCTTTCATTCCAGCCCCGCCCGCCCCAAGTAAATTTAAATATGTGACCTTAAATGTTGAAGACAAAATCCAACATAAAAGTTGATTTAAGAAAAAAAAAAAATTCAGGAAGTGAGTTTTTAATCTTTATTTTATTTTTTATTTTTTTAAAGAATTTGTTTGGCTTATTTGAATAGATTGACCTATAAAGTTTCCTGTGTCATGTTAGACTTTTTTTCATACGTTTCAAAATCACTCTTTTTCTCTCGATGAATCCATCTTACATTAAGGTGTTTTTTTTTTTTTATTATTTCTGTATAAGTTCTAATTTCCATTAGCATAAAAAAAATTAAATCTACAAAACTGGCATAACTAATATATCCTACACATATTTAATATTGTTCTATGTAACAGCAAACATCATCTCTGATAACACATTAAAAAAAAAATATATGGTCTCATAATAGGTAACATATGCCGTACCTCAATAAAAACATTGCGCAAAGCAGTTCAATAACTGAGAGCAGTGGTGTTGCGTGGACGGGGCAGTTAACTGGGCACAAAAAAATTAGGTTGAGAAAATATATGTGAAATCAGACTTTATAACAGTTTATGACTCAAGAGGAGGAAGTGTAATAGTTAAAATTGCACCAGGTGCTCAAAATACAGCTGGTGCCACTGGCTGAGATTATTTGCTAATTTTGTTTATAATAAATTAAGCATTGTTATTTTTAGATATTCATCATCAGGGACATTCATTTCAGATGAAGTAAAACATAAGACAAGTTACATATTTTTCACATTGACAAAGTACAAAAAGAAAAGTTGGATGAAACTTTGGAAAGTGTAAATTTTAAAATGAGAGCAGAAAGTGATCAACATCATTTACACTATTTACATTATTTAGACTTGTCCTCATCTTTGTTGCCCTATCCACAACATTTAAGTCATTGTATACTTTGAACGTCTTCAGGTGATTGGAATTTTGAACTGAACCCTTTATTTTTTTCACTGGGGATAGATTGTTCTAGTTCCATGAGTCATGCTACTTCCAGATGTCTCAGTATCAGTTATCTCCCTTTAGCTTAACTCTACAATTTTCGTTCACCTCTACTGTAGTCAGGTAGTGAACTCACTACTCTTCAGATCAAATCACTAGAGCCAAACATTGTTTTTTATCTTATTCATAAGAACATTTGGTCCATATGTCAACAAAGATGGGAACAACAGCCCAAACAATGTAAATAATTACAGTACCTCATCTCAGAAATATAGACAAGTGGTCAACATCATTTAAAAATTTAAAAAAAAAAAAATGTAGCCTTTCCATTAATTTTCTTGAGTATTTAATAAAAATGTTTTATTTTGTTTTTAAAAAGAAAAAAAGTTTTGTGTGTGTGTGTGTGTGTGTATATATATATATATATATAATATCACATGATTTTTAGAAGATACATTTATTTATTAAATAGTATATTTATTTGCATCTACCAGTCTAAATGTTTCAGAAATCTTAAAGACTGATAAATGAAAATAAAACGCTGTTTAATAAATAAACAGTGTCTACTCAGATATGGGTAACCATTAAAAAATTTGTTGAATTAATTAAAATCCATTAGTGTGTTTCTCTTTTTTCACTATTTAAAAAATAGAAATTATTGCAGTAATTTCAAAATTTTTTTTGTGATTAGAAACAAAATATTAGTTTTGTCAAAGAAAACAAAAAAATGTATATTTTCAATAATATATCTGGTGAGAAGTGGAGCAGCCGAAACGTTATCAAGAACAAAAAATGGTTCAATGGTCTGAATAAAATTTGAAATGATCAGGTTTCATCAAAAAGTCCCCACACCCCTTTTTTTTTCTACATTTACTTGCTCCACCATTTATGGAATTTATGCTGATATACTCCACTCTCCACAAAAATGTTTTCATTCCTTAAAATGAATAAGTAGATTGAAAGAAAGTCATTAAAAATGTTTTCTAACGTTCAAGTCAATTGTAAATACTTTGTATAGACGAATGAAATCGTAAGTGAAAGCAAAGGATTCAAACAAAAAAAATTGCTTATCAATTTAATGAAACAACAAAAGCTAGAATAAACATTAGAAAAGATAAAATTATTTAAGGATCACAACCATAACTCATTTAAAAAAATCTGTTATTAATCCTAAAAAAAAAAAAAAAAAAAAAACAGTATTCATTATGGGTTCCATCAACCCATTAAGGCCTTCAAAAAATGTTTTTATCCTAAATTTGAATTTCCCTTTCTTGACGGTAAGTTTTCCTTAAGACAAACAATTGAGGCATAGTGACGAAGCTGACAACTCGCTCCAGAATCTACCTTTCTGCAGCATTAAAGGATAAAGTTCAAGAACATGCCCTAATGTCTGCAGTTTAATTAGGCTACTCTTTTTTTCCCCCTCCCCTAATAAAAGTCAATGAAAAATGTTCTTTTATCTCATTTTTCATTAAGGGAAAATTAACTAAATTATGAATTCTTTATTTGACTGCTTTCATCTAAGTTTTGTTGCAAGTCTAAGGTGTTTATTCTACAGCATGGACCAAAAATAAAGAAACCACTCCCTTAACATGATAATGTCATTGTCAATTTAGCCACAAAGATGTTTACCAACAGGCATCACTCAAATAAGCCATATAGCTATATTACAGAAAGAAAAATACCTACAGCATATGCCATTAAATTTTTTCAATTTGATGTTTTACTATGTCACTGACTTTTTTTTTATACTAGTTGTGTGTAAGAAAATATTTTTCAAGTAGGTTTTTATTTCCAAATGAATTAATGTGTACAAGAGAAGCAATCATTTAACTTTTTTGTTGCTTTGGTTATTGAAACTATAAACAAAGCAAAGATGATTTAGTTAACCTCCATTTAGGCTGTCACCATAAAACGGGAAAACCCAAGTGGATTATTTATCAGTATTTACTTCCCTTTCTACTCAACTGCAGAAGTCAAGTTCTAATCTTCAGTTATAGTTTTCATGTTTGGCATGACAACCAAACCACAAGTTCAAACATATGTGGGTTATTCCAATTGACTTTGCTTAAAAAAAAGTCTCTAAGGGATGCTCCTTAAGCCTATAAAAAGGCATGCATTTATCTTCATAGTCTCTTTTCAACTGTCATTAAGATGTAGTCACATGAGGAGTTGGGTAGTGTCCCCCATTATCAGGCCACTTCATGATTTTCTCTTGATATTTTTTTTTCTCTATCACATTCTTGTAGCTAGTTTCATGTTTGTTCCCTTATGTCACATGTAATTCTTTTGTACTGTTGTTTGTTTTATATTTGTTGTTTTGTAATTATTTACACTATTTACATTGTTGCCATATTCACAATGTTTCAACTGTTGTACACTGCGCCCTTCTTCAGAGGATTGGAATTTTGAATGGAGCCCTTTATTTCATTCACTGGGGTAGATTGTTCCAGTTCCATGAGTCATGCTCCTTCTACTCTAGCCAAGTATTGAACTCACAATTCTTTGGGGAAATGTGAATATGACAACAAAGATGAGCACAATAGTCCAAACAATGTAAATAATTACAATCTCTGAAATATGAACAAATAGTGTCGTTATTTTATTTATTTCTTTTTTTAATCATATCACCCTGAGCAAGGCGGTAACGCCACTGATGTGCAGGGGGGCTACGTAAGAGTGAAAAGATTAGAAAAGAGAAAGCCGGAAACCAAATCCTAAACAGGGAATAAGGGATGAGCCTCTTCACCTGTTCAATAGACGTGGGTGGACTTGTTTTTACCTGAGCTCACGCTGTGTCAGCCAATATTGTTTGTGAGGTAAAATTTTCCAGGAACCCATAAATATCTACTATCCAAAAATGTTGATTATCACAACATAATGGTCACAAAATATTTATCCCAATCATACTCAGTTAAGTGCCATACATGATACACACTTAGGCGATCACACCTCGAAAAAGACATGAGGGTAGAAAATTTTCCCACAGTAAGCTGCCATTACTTTCTGCAGTAGACTGGTTGTCAACCAAGGCTATAAAACCCAATTTGTTCTATTATTTAACACATAGCTGGGGGGAAGAGATGTATTACTACCTATCCCAGGTGTATTTGCACATAAATGAATGCAAAGAAGTGAACTGGAATTCAAACTCAGCTCTCCAATTTCTCGTTCTGAGCTGATATCTACTGTACCACAAATGCACATCCAATTATACTAACAATCGTGAAAGCACATACCTGCAGTGGCAGGACAAACTTGGAAAAAAAATCACCTAAAGAAAAGGTTTACACACAGTTGATAAGAAATTAAATATACATTAGTAGGGTTCTTAAATAGTCTCATTAGATTGGGACATTCATATGAATGCCAAATATAGCACCAAACTGATTCAGAAATATCTAAACAGTTGGCTGCTTTCTCAGACTGATGGTTAAAAATCTCTTTGAGCAAGTGAAAAATGTTGGCCTCTATGAGAGCCATCCCTCCTCGAAACCCATGCATTGGTGCTACAGAATTGCAGACAAAGAGCTGTCACATTACTCAAGGACTAGCAACTGCTAAAATGACTAGCATGTGTCATTTGAAGAGAAAATAATGATGCTGACGTTCCACACTACCACAAACAAATAAGGAAGCCCCCATCAATACTAGAAAGAGCATTAACAGCAACTTCTTTTTCTGAAAAAATTTTTTTAAAAGAAAGATTTTATAAATTTCAACTGACACCAGCATCAACTACTCAGTGAATGCCGAATATTTCCTGATAAGGAAACAGTTAATATTACCATTACGATTCTTTGTGTGAAGGCATCTACCATAGAGCATCAGTTAGAAACCAGAGATCATTTAGTGTCAATCAGTCAAATATGTGCCATACATGATACATGCTTGGGCAATCATGTCTCAAAATGGACATACTGACTGGGCAGAAGATTTTCCTGCATTAGGTTGCTATTACTTCCTGCGGTAGACTGGTTGCTAACCAAGACTATAGAACCCAATTTGTCCTGCTATTTAGCCCATAGCTGGAGGTAAGAGATGGATTCATACCTTTCGGAAGGGTATTTGTGCATATGTGAACAGAACAATTCAACTGGAATTCAAATTCGGCTCTGGTTTCTCATCCGTGATCGAATTTCAGTTGAATCCGTTGCATTTAGGTGCACACAAATATCCTTGGGATTCAGTTATTAAGTTCAATTTTCATGGTGTGCTTCCCTATTGTGACACCAAAATAAACTAAACTTAGTTAAGTTTGGTTCAAGGCCCAAAAAAATAAACATGGATGGGAAATAGCAAGAGGCCCCCAGAAAAAAAAAAAAAAAATTACATCATCATTACTAATGTTTGAAAAGCTTTCACACAAGCCATCTGTGTGAAAATTTTAAAATTAAAACACTTAATATAAATGAGTCCAAAGTGAACTAACAGCCGTAGTACATAGAAAGCACAAGATCTCATTTGATAACTTTGTTATGAAGATGTTGAAGTGTCCTTTAAATGTATTATATATTAATTTGCGGATGGGTGAAAATCCCAAAAGAGGCTAATTTCTTTCATATGAATCTGACATTTTGAAAGACTGAATTAGAATCTTCAGCCCAATGCCATAAAGAGTCATTCAAATTGAACAGGAAATGAAAGATTTATTTTTCAATTCTAAAGCAATTAAGCCCAGACGATTAATAAACAAACAACAGACATTTGCAGCTGACTGCGCAACTTACAAATTTCAGTGTACAATTTTTTCTTTTTTAAGCAGACACATCCCAACGCTGGAGATGAATGGTTTTACCATCTCCAGATTGCCAAACAAGATGCCCATTAGCACAAATACTCTACTTTCATTCATCTACTCACAATTTCATTCACAAGGCTTGGGTCAACACCTTGTATGGTCTTTAGGCATTTCTCAATGCACGCTGGGATCATCTCCCAAAAGTATTTATCAAGAAGTCACTTTCTTGTCAAACTGACCATAGTGAAGTCTGAAAACTAAGGTCTTATAATCTGTACACTAATTCTCTAAACATCCAGCCTCTTATATATGACAACTTAATACAGTACTACTATTGAGGACTATCAGGACCTTAAGGGATAACAGACACATTTTAGTCGCTGTAAAAAAAACATTCTTATAATCCATAGCATATTTCCCAGTCATTGATAAGGAGAGTTAATTAACCTTTAAATGATTGTAGATAACAAAAGCCTTAAACTTAAGGCTTTGGATAAGAAAAGAAATGCTAATTTGTAAAGTTGCAATTTATTTATATTGGGTTTTTCACAAGAAAAATAAATGAAGAATAATGATGTTTTGCTTTAAAAAAAAAAAAAAAAAAAAAGAAATTCTAAATTAATAATCAGGCTGAAAAAGAGCCTACCTCTTCAATATGAAGGTTTGAAAGGATGAACTAATGTCTCCTGTCTAATACTGATGAAATATCTCAGGATACATGCAGAACTTTTATAAAGATTAAAAAATTAAAATTGAATGTAAAATTGAACAGGAAATTAAAGATTTAGTTTTCAATTCTAAATCAATTAATCTCAGATGATTAATGAAAAAAACAGTAGACATTTTTAGTTGATGCAGCCCCCACCCGACAAAGCCACCATTTTCATTCTAAAAATAGTGATATCAAATCAGTTTTAAAACCATGACAAAATTTTAAAGTTAAACAATTTTTTAAACAAGTTATAAACCTCTGATTCTGATCTTAGTTGAGTTTTGTCCAAGCCCCAAAAAAACGTGGAAGGGAAATAGCAGTTAGGAAGATTAGGTGGCACCAGAAAAAAAATTCAACTTGTCAGTCTTTACTGCAAACACAATAACTTTAATGTAAAATTATGATAATTTTGTCTGAATTTTTGGAGATAAGAATCATGATCATTATAATTTAATTTAGACTATTGTCCTCATCTTGTTTTTTTGTAAACATCTTGACTATACTGGGTAAACTCTTAAATTGAACAATAAAATGAATGAAAATCTATTCACTTAGACATTAATTTGAAAATCTCGTAAGATTACTAAGTACATGCTTATGCATTTGAAGAAGGCTGAAAAGTTTGAATTAACAATCAAAGTACACTTGCCTGAATAAATTGGAGTAAAATTATCTATTAGCACTTAATGTACATATTAATGTTTTAATAATGTTTATTAAACATTACACAAAATGTTTAGATATTTTTTTTATAGTCATCAAATAAATGATTGAAAACTGTGATTAATACAAACAACCAGTAGTGACATCATACTAGTTCTTAAAATTATGAAAACTTAGCAAACTGTTTGTTTGATTATCCAAAAATAATCTTATATGTTAATAGTTAAATAGCTAATATCATTGCTTTAAGTTCTGCAGAGGCAGAAAGGGATTGCAGGGATTAAGTTTAAATGTGATTAAGAAACCATAATGTCAAAAATCATATTTCTGAACAGAAATATGAGGAAAACAATTTCAATATGGAAATATCTTAAAAAATTACATTATCGAAAGGATTTAATTCTTTTTGACACCATATAAAGTGATTTGTTTTCCTTCTCAGATTGAAAAGAAAATAAGCAGAATAGGTTCCTAAAGATTACCTGTCTTTAGAGAACTAGTTTTCTGGAAATTTGGGATATAAAGACATTAAAAATGATGAGAAGGCTGACAAAATTATTTTACAAACAAAAGATGAAATAGTAATTTTGAAAAAAATTATAAAAAGAAAGAAAAGCCAATTATACCAAACTTAGAAGTTGGATACAAGAGACAGTTCCAAAAAAAAAAAAAAAATCATAGAAGACAGGACTTATTTCACTTTGAACATTTTTCACTAAATAAAAAAATAAAATTTAACCAAGTACATTTTTTTCAGTGATTCCATCTATTTTCACCCACAGAATTTTAATTTGATTTTTAAAGATAATACATTTATGCCTCAGTCACTTTGCACCAATTAAACGAATTAAACCAGAGAGGCCAAAATTTGCATTTGGTTAAATAAGTCTGGAAAAATCCCATGCAATAAAATATTCAATTCATATTTATCTAAATGTCCTTAGCTGATATTTAAATAAATATACATTTTTATTAGAACAATAGATGGGCGTTTGGTCTTTTGGTAAGTTGTCATTTGATCGAATCACCACTTTGAAGTAATTTCATAGAGGACAACATTTTTTTCTCTCACTCACTAGATGTCTTTCTCTTCAGATGATATATCTAGTAACAAATTTTCTGATAATTGTTAGAAATTAGATATTCTGTAATTGTGATAAAAAACATTGTCTAAAATAAAAAAAAATAAAAAAAATAAAAATATAAAACAATTATCAGGAGAGACATGATTTTTGCAGAAATTTTTCTGTAGAGGGTTTTTTTTTTTTCTTATGTACAAATTTCATGATATAAAGACTAGCATTCTTAATATTTATACTGGGTTATACTCCTGAAGGAGTATAAAAGATTCTTATTAATGACATTTTGTATGTATTTTGAGGAATAAAAATGTTTGTCTTGTGTGTGTGTGTGTGTGTGTGTATATATATATATATATATATAAAATGTTTCTAACTGAAATTTAGATAATATAATTAAAACATATGGCCTTAAAAATAACTAATAATTAAAAGTATAATCATCCATCCAGCAATATCTAAATTTTTAAATTAATTCAAACACAACATATATTGTAAGAACTTTTATGACTGCCTCTCAGAATCCATTAGACATTCTTTTAAGACCCCCCACTGTAGAATCGCCACTGAGTGTGGATGCTCAGTCCACTGATCAGATGTTACTCAGCCCACACATACCTGATGACTGGGTACTAACTTTATCTTAGTTGGTCATGCCTCCTGGCTAAAAAGCCCAGGAGCAATTAAATGATTTTCTAAGTATAGCTTAGATGTGGCCGATGAGGATCAAATTCACTATTCAGTTGTAATAGGTTCTAGCGAGACAAGTTTGCTAACCATTACACCACATCAAGGTTTCCAAATTCAACAATGAAATGATATTGTTCAACCTAAAGCACTTTCAGCGATCAGCTTTAGTCAAAACATATTCCAAATGATATATGAATTTTATTTCTGAATCTGAAGAAATTCTGACAAGATTTAGTTCTTGCTATAACGATCATAACCCTTAGCAATATAGAGGTTCAATTAATCCGGCATATATATATATATATATATATATATATATATATATACATGCATACACGCACACGCGCTTTGATATTTACATACAGTATAAATGATATTGAGACTTTTAGTCATAAACATAGCATACCTAAAAAATATATTTTTATCACATATACACACACAAAGGGTGCAATGAGTAAATTATCGCCATTGTATATTTTTAATTTAGCACATAGCCCCTTACTTCTGCCCATCTATCTCCCCAGACTTCAACCTCCTTGATTATTATTTGTGGGGTGCAGTTGAGGGAGAGACCAACAAAACTTCTTGTAACATCAAAGATGGACTGAAGGCAAAGACTATGGTAGCATTTACCAAATTAAACAAAGATACCGTCCAAAAGAGTTACAGAAGATTCCCAAGTCATCTAGAGGCCATGGTTGAAGCTAATGACGATTTTATTGAGTAAATTTACTATTTAGTATTTTAAGATATTTTTGTGTAATTTTAGTAAATATATAGCCATTCAAATGAGATGTTAGCTTTATTTTCATTTTTGTATAATTTAGACAATTCATCCATTGCACCCTGTATATATTTCTTCAAATGTTATTAAAATGGATATTCATGTTTAAAATAGACATGCCATTTTTATTTTAAACAGTGTGTATGTTTAAAATATGAGTATCAACTATAATAAATTTTGAAGTAATAAAAATCCTGTATTAAAAATAAATCAATTCATTAGAAATATTGTGTGTGCGTGTGTGTATGTATATATATATATATATATAATTTTCAAAAAGAGTCTCTGTGAAAGAAAAAATGAATAAAAATAGAGGAAAACTATTCTTAGCTGTTGTGTTTTGTCCTCTAAGGGAATTTATCAAGGTAAATTTATGAACATTCTCAAATTTAAAAGCTTTAATAAGCCGATAACACCTTTGCCCTTGTATATAAACATGTGCAAATAAATATTTACATTTACCTTGATAAAGTCCCTTAGCCTTAGATGATGAAACATGTTAGCTAAGAATAGTTTTTTCTCATGTTTTTATTTATTTATATATATTAGTCCTGTGGAATATTTTTATTACTGGGACAATAACAACCTAGCAGGTAATCTAATGTAGCAAGATTGTGGGGTGCAGTTGAGCAAGAGACCAACAAAACTTCTTGTAAAATCAAAAATGGGCTGTAGGCAAGGACTATGGTAGCATTCACCAAATTAAACAAAGAGACCATCCAAAAGAGTTGCAGAAGATTCCCAAGTCATCTGGAGGCCATTAGGATAGAAGTTCCTCTCATTTAGACAAATTGGCTATATTTGTTTTTAAGGAAATCCCAATTTAACAATCTTTGATTATACTTTCTCTCTCTTTATAACAGTGACATAATCCAAAATTAATAAAGTTTTTTTGTGATTTGAAAAGAAAGAAAAAGTGAGAATGACAAGAACAAGAATTCAAAGTGAGTTTTCCTTGAATCACAAAAATGAAGACTTGAGGTAGATGTAAAATTTAAATTATTCTGCCATAATCTATTCCTTTGCCAAATAAAGATCTTTGCATTCCAAATTGTTAACTTCAAAACTTACCTGATGCTTAACCTTAAATAATCTGAATAATTTACAATCTACAATTCCCCCTCTTTTCATAATGTTCAGATGATTAAAAATGAAAACACAAAACTTACACTCACTCACTCACATGTATAAATGTTCAAGACGTCTAGTTTATATAAAGAAACTTTGTTCAGATGAAAAATTAATCATTTTTGAGAAAATAGAAGACAAACAAAAAGAAAATTCTTGTTCGTTATATTACAAAAATATAACAGTATATAACAGGTAAGATATATCAGTTTTATGTCCAGGTTTTTTGAAAATCTGTCCATGATTTAAATGGGTGGGTACAACTCAATATACTGGCTATAAGCAACCTTCTTCTTTTCACATAAAACTGTAGAGATGCGTGATAAAAAAAAATAAAACATTTTCCTACTATGGAAGCACTAAATAGAAACAAAATAGAGCTCAGCAAAGATACAAAATAAAATAATAAAATACTGTGTTGCTTCTGATTTGCCAAGCAGCACATATTGACAGCAGTTTTAAAACAGATGAAAATTTTCTTCAGTTCTATGCTAAAATGTTTACATAAAAAAATCATTCCATACATTGTTATCAGATAACAACAACAACAGGGATTAATTTCACGGTGAAAAAGCTACATTTTGCAGTAGACAGTATTTGAACTGGTATCCCTTAAAATCAACTGCATTACAATAAATTCATAGTAAATTACAGGATCCACATCGCCATGAAAATGATTCTGTGTTTTGGTTAGTGGCTGGTGGAGTACTTCTTGGGTAATGAGTGCTGTGTGTAGGAAACTGCTGAGTGAGATTTGGGCTGCTTCCTTGTGTATTCAGGTACCGCTGCAAGTTTGTAGGAGTTGCGTTGGATAGGGTTTGTTGCATGGAGCTTGAGAGCATTTCCCCTTTGTTAGGTTCTTTATGACTAACAGAGCTGTGGACAGGTATAGCAGGATCCCCCTGTGTTGAACTGCTGGTTTCTGGCACGGAGTAGTGAGAGATTCGTTGCATGATTTCATTATATTTATCCTCAAGGTCAGCATGGATTCCTGTACCTCCATGGCCACCAATACCTTTGGAAAGTTATTAAAAAAAAAAAAAAAAGATTTAGAATTAAATAAAATAAACAGCATGATTAAAATTTAATCTTGGTTTTAAATTGTGTGTGTGTGTGTGTATATATATATATATATATATATATATATATTCTTCATTTGTAAACGAGTTATGCATAATAACTTTTACAAATGAAAAATATTCCAAAGTTTTACAATATATATATATATATATATATATATAGTCTGGCTATATTGAACACTTTAATACAACTGTGTACTGGTCTAATTTTATAATGCCCAAAAATTATGTGTGTGTGTGTGTGTGTGTGTGTGTGTGTGTGTATATATATATATATATATATATATATATACACACACACACACACACATACTTTTACAAATTTTGCATGTAAATTCCTTATACCAAAACAAGGACAAAAGTTCATATAAACGTATGTCTGCAAATCCTTTACTTTTGAGTTATTAAGTTTAAAGTTTATGGGAGATGCTGTTCCATGTACGATCCAAAAATAATTTTACAAACTTTGGGGTGCTGTCTTGGCAACACAGCAATAAACAATGGCAAAAGTTAGAAGATTTGGCTGCTTCAGTCTGGAAATGAATTCTGATACAGTTGTGCAGTTCATTACCATTTGTGCGGACGCATATAAAAATCATATCTACCTCTTCATGAAATGAATATCCTGCCACTTAGATCTTGAGAAGGGTAGTTAGGACTAAATTTAATCACTTCACTTAGATTTGATTTTTAGCAAAAGAAAAAGTAAACCTTGTCAATCGAACCAGGTTTTCATTTTCACTTTACTGGCCTTTCCAATTCTGGGCTGTGTTTGGGTTTTTTCTTTTTGTCTTGATTGTTACTGCTGGCTCAAGTTCTCTACTGAACCAGTAAGTGATCTTCTCACTTTTTCTAAGTTAAAACTTAGTAAATTTAACTTTAAAATATATTTTTTTTCAAATTGGTGTAGATAGACCCTACTACTGCCCGGTTCTTATTTCCTCTACTTTTATTGAACAGGAGTAGAGGCTCATCACTTGAGGATCTTAAATGATGCTAAGCTGTTGCTTACTGAGAGAATGAAGCAGCATATATCAGCCCAGAAGTTGGGCTCCAAAGGCCATTGGCAGCTCTGCAAATGTGTGCTGAACAACAGCAAATCCTTCATCCCTTCTTTAATCAATAAATTTGAGGTCCTCACAGACACAGTGGACAAGGCCGAGTGCTTTGCTTGCAGATTCTCCTCCAACTCCACATTTGACTTGTCTGGGGTATCCACACCTGACTTCCCTCCTACAACTGAGGCTTAACTGAGGTACGTTTACATAATCCCCACTCTGATCTCTGACAATTTCAAAACTTAACCCCCATAAAGCAAGTGGAGGCGACAGAATCCCAGTTATTTCTTGAAAAAATGTGCCCCTGAACTCTCCTCTGTCCTCTCTAAACTCTATAATTATTGCCTCTCTGATTCCTGTTTTCCTGTCTGCTGGAAGTCCTCTTCTGTATTTAAGAACTCAGGAGAACCCTCTAATTATCAGCCTCCTACCAATATTCGGCAAAATGTTCAAGGCTATCATCAATGCTGAAATAGTTCAACATCTCACTGCCCATAAACTATTCTCAGACAGACAGTATGGCTTCTGCTTTGCCAGGTCTACTGCTGATTTGCTAATGACCATCACCGAGTACACATAACAGGCTCTCAATAAGAACGGTGAAGCGCAAGCTGTTGCCTTCGATATCTCCAAAGTATTTGATAGGGTCTGGCAGCCAACCTTCTGTGCAAGCTACAGGACTATGGTATCACTGGATGCTTGCTTGGTTTGATAGAATCATTCCTGTCAACCGTATAATGAAGGTTGTCTTGAATGAGCATGCCTCCAGATCCTATCACACGAATGCGGTTGTCCTCCAGGGCTTCATCCTAGGCCCAATGCTCTCTCTGATCTTCATCAATGATCTCCCTGATGTGATCAAATCCCAAGTAGGCATTTATGCTGACAACACCACCATTGACTCTTGCGTCAGTAAGAAGCAAGGCGGACAAAGATAACCTCGCTGCTGACCTTGAGAAGGACCGCCAATCTGTGATAGATTGGGGTAAGAAATAGCTCATAAACCTTAATGCTTCCAAAACAGAGCTGTTATCTGTAAGTCTCCATAGACAGTCCCTCCTGCCCCACCCCATCAGCATGAATCAAATTAGTCTCCCCAAAAGCAATACACTGTGTCTCCTCGGCCTCACTCTCTGAGCCGACCTCAAGTGAAATGGCTACATTGAATCTACAGCTAAATCTACTGCTAGGAAGGTTGGGTTTGTTACGCCCGAGTCCATCTTGCAAATATACAAATCAACCATCCATCCATGCATTGACTATTGTTGTCATATCTGGTTGGGTGCTCCTGCTATTCATCTTGGAGTTTTTGACAGGACCCAGAAGAGAATTTGCAATGTAATTGATCCTGACCTGGCAGCTGGAGTCCAGCTCCTTTCTCACCAACAGGATGTGGCTTCCCTCTGTCTCTTTTACAAATATTTTCATGGCTTCTGCTTCGACGAGCTTAGCTCCCTGGTGCCTCCTCTACAAGAATTCACTTGAACAACCAGACTGGCAACAGGGTCCCACCCTTTTACAGTCAAAACAGCCAAATGCAGTTCCCACTTCTACTCTATCAGCTTCTTTTCTCACACTTCCCACTTGTGGAACTCCCTCCCATATACTTGCTTCCCTGATAGCTACAATCTTCAAGAGTTCAAATGCAATGTCAGTTGCCATCTCTTATCCCTTTTGACTCCCATCCTGCTCTTGTCCTTCTCTCAACACCCTCTGAGTTTTGTTCTATTTTCTTTTTCACTCTCACAACTTTCTTCACAGCAGTATTCCCCTGCTTTTCTTGCTCATTCTCTTGACACCTCCTGTAACTGGTTTCTCTTTCTCTTTGCTCTCCTCTTATGTAGCCCCCTGTGCACCAGTGGTAGTATTGCCTTGTTTGGGGTAAAATGATTAAAAAATAAAGATATATATGGATTGGAATCCAACTAGATGATAGAATAAAGAAAAAAGAACAAAATGAAAACTATTTGAATCTAATATGTTTCACTCTTATTCATGCTTCTTCAGAGACTAAGAAAAAATACACAACAACAAAGAGACAGTGTATTGGTATGTTGTGATTTGGGATTAGTTCTCATTGGTTAGATAATTGTCACATGTATTAAAATGGTCAGGCATATGAGATTTTTTTTTTAAATGTAAGTGCCTGGAATATTTTGGATGGTAAAATGTATAATAGTATACGTGTATGTTTGTGTAGAAATGCTTGCCTCTTTAAATGTATGCTGAATGGTGAAGTCAGTTAATGTGTGTGTGTGTGTGTGTGTGCATATTAATACACATGTTACATATATTAAATCAATGGATAATTTTTAAATATGTGTGTGAGTAAAATTTTGGACAGTAAAGTGTGTGTGTGAGTGTATGTGTGCATTTATATAAAATGCTTGTCAGTTTAGGTTTATGTTAGATAGTAACATTAATTAACATAAGTTTATCATTGCATGTGCGTAAGGAAAAGTCTGTAGAAGTAATTTCTGAGTAGATTGCTATTACAGGTTAGAATGGATAAATCGTTGTCTAAATTATGTGAAAATGAAAATAACAATGACATTTAATTTTACCAAAATTACACAGAAATATCTTGAAATGCTAAAGAGTAAATTTATTCAATAAAATTGCCATTGGTTTCAACCAAAGCCTCCAGACGAATTCAGAATTTTCTGCAACTCTTGTGGACTGTCTCCTTGTTTATGTTGATGAATGGAACCATAATCCTTGCCTTTGGTTCATCTTTGATGTTACAAGGAGTTTTATTGGTCTTTCACTCAACTGCACCCCACACATAATAATCAAGAGGCGTTGCAGTCTGGGGGAGTTAGATGGCCAGATGTAAGGGGTGATATAGTCACAGAAATTGTCTGACAGACGTGACTGGATTCTCCTGCTTGTGTGGCATAGTGCAGAACCATGTTGCCAGACCTAAGGTCTTCCAGTAGCCACAAAAGAGCAGCACAACCTCCTAAAGGCACTTGATGTGGGTCTGTGTTGAGTCTTAGGCTCTCACCAAAAAATATGGCAATTCTCTTATCAGAAAGATCAGAGTGAGTTTTCTGAGTTGCTATACCTTTGTAATCATCAATTAGACTCATCCAACTCATTCCAAATCCACCACACTGTCTTCAGACTGACACCTAAACACTCTGAAATACTCCTATTTGAGCTTCTGGCATGAATGCTAAGCAGTACAGCATATTTCTGGATTGCATCATGGCACTCTTTTGCTCACAGATGGTGCTCAACTGACCCTACTATACTGTGCAGTTGATAAAATAAAGACAACACACATGTGCAAAATTTAAAATATTAAATGGAGACAATTTACCCATCTACCCCACCTCATGTGTGTGTGTTTGCTTGTTTTATATATATATATATATATATATATATATATAGATAGATAGATAGATAGAGAGAGAGCAAGAGACACACACACACACGTTTATTGAAAAGTTCCCATTTTAAAAAGCTTATAATTTATGAACTATAATTTTTACAAGAAATGAATATGAGAGGAAAGCATTTAGCATGAAGTTTTATTTTTCGTTCGATATGCGCACCAGATTTTGTTACCAGCTTATTAAACCACCCAGGAATCATGCCAACTTATTTTGCCAGGATCTCTTGTGGTATGGAAGACATAACTTGTATTTGCCTTTCAATTTCTTCCAAAGTTTTGGTTTGCTATAGTAGACTTGCTCCTTTAACCAACCCCAAAGAAAAAAGTGGCAGGGTATTAAATCAGGGCTCCTGCGTGGCCACTCATACATAAAATAGGGAGTTACTTTTCAATCACCATGTGTGTGTGTGTGTATAAAATAATGCATAGTGTGTGCTGGTGGTAATAAAACATTGCTTGGTTTAACAGATATAACCTTTCTATTAATAATAAATATACATTTTGTTTCATATCATTTGGTACAGTTTTGTGATGCTTCAGTTCTGAAGAATGAAGCATTGCAAAACTGACTTGATCTTCAATAAGTATTGTGAACTTTTAATATTTGTGATACAGTAAATATTTGCTGTAGATAGCTATTAAACATTGTTTTGTCCAAAACTTCTGTTTGCCTTGACATGCATTGAATTATATAATTTAATGTCTATCAACAAATCTTATTTTATTATTGCATATATACAAACAGACAGCACATAACACAAGTTTTACTTACCTTTCATATTGATATATAAAAGGTTTGAGAAGATTAATGCCATACCACCAGGTGGTGGCCACACTACAGTCTCGAACATAACAGGTAGAATTGGCTTGCACAGTAAATCAGCAAGGCTCAGTTCACGGCTACAGTGCTGGGAGACGATATATTTTGGAGTGATGCAGGCTACAACAATCTGTAAATGAGAATCATAGCAAACAACTGAAAGATTTGAATGTATTGTTATTAAATGTGCGTTATAAATTTAGTGAAAAAGAAGTAGTCTTATAAAAAACATTTTAACTAATAAAAATAGATGAAGTGAAAATGTTTTTTTTGCTAGAAACATAAGATTTTGAACTCAACTATATATTTTATTTTCTAATACTTGATATTAGCTACAAAATCGCTAAATCCAAGTGAAAATCGTTTTTGAATATTCTTACAATAAAACCAAAATATTAAACAAATTTAATTATTCAAATGAATGAAGATTTCAATGATTAATTTTGAAGCATTTAGAAAAGTTATCTCCCTTCAATATTTCCAGTTAATTTTTGGTGAAAACGAATGATTTAATGAAGATCCGATTTTATAAAAATTTCATTTTTATTATTTTAAATATATGTTACACTTGTTTAAATGTATAATCTAGGTTAAGTTTTTTTAATACCTGTTCTTTTGAGAGAAGTGTATTTTTATGTAGGCTAGACGATTTGTGTAAAATTTGTTACAAATGTATATCTTTTTTCAGCTCAGCAGTTAAAACTCATAAAAATATGAAGGATCCATTTCCAATTTATGGAAAATTATTTCATATATATTGACCAATGAGAGATGAGGCTTAAACTCTGATAACAGAGCAGAGGTGAGGCTAAATTTCTGCAAATTAAATCAGGCTCAGGTCAGTAGATACAAGAAAACATGTCGACAGTAAAAGAGAAAACTTTTTGAAAGTGAGCAGAAAACATTTTGACAGAAAGGACCTTTGACTGCAAGGAAGGAAAGAAGGTCAACATCAAAGAAGGTATTGACATCAAGAAAGCACCAAGAAGGTTCTGTTACCAGCCAACCACAGAGAGACGAGAGAAATTGGAATTCCAGAGAAAATTCTCCTGAGGGAGAGAGATATAAAATGAAAGGATTTCAGAGAATTTTCTCTAGAACAAACTGTGTTAAAAGCAACTTTTAAAAAAAAATTACTGCGTCCCAGAGAAGCTTGCATGGCAATTTGTGAGTAGCTCTTTTCGTTTTTTTCTTAATGGTGGTTGCACCTTTGTTTTTTAGTGCCTCATTGCTTTCTCTTTACGTCATTTTTAAAAAATCCCTGTCTTAACCCAAGTTGTGATTCGTTTCCACATTTTTAGCTTGTAATCTTTTGTCATAAATTGTTATCCTGGTTTAATAGGTTCTCAAAAGGAAATTTTGCGCAATTTTTCTTTGTATCCTTTTTTTTTTTTTTGGGTAATTGTAAACCGTAAATAAATGTGTTTTACCTTTTAAAGTTTTATGCTGTGGTTGTCTTGTGTTTTAAAATTTTACATCTATTAATGTCTTGCTATTTCTACTAAGTTTTTGTGTCTGACACAAGAACTGGGATTTGGTAAAAAAATAAAATTTTTTTATAATTTAATGATTTTGATCAGGCCATTTTGAAGACAAACAACATTGACCACAATGTTTAATATATTCTCTGCTCTAACAAATAAAACGTTTGTTAAAAGGTTTATAAATCAGTTTCACACTGCTTAAAGAATGACTGTTTGGCACCTTGCAGTTTCGTATACCATGTTCTATCCTGTTATAGAGTTGGTCACCTCCACCAAGCTGTCCAATATCCATCCAGCAAGAGTAACCAGCTCTCTCAAGCCTGTCCCATAATGCTTGTACCTCATCTTGACTGTCCCATTGGTAGCTTATAAACACCTGGGGTGGTGGGGCAGACCCCACTTTGTCTGTAAAAAAAAAAAAAAAAAAGGTTTTATTTAAAAGAAAATAAGAAGCAATAAGAAATGATTAAAATAAAAAAAGTCATTTCACCCCCAAGTAAGGCAAGAAAGCCACTAAGGTACAAGAGTGTGAGAAAATATAAGAAAAATAAAACATTACAGACACAAGATTTTGGTTTCACTTGGTATTTCTGAGAAGTGAATACAAAAGCATCAATGTTGCCTTTAACTCAAGAAGAAAGCTTGGCACAATTCTCAATAGAAAGGTTAAAAATGTCAATACAGGCACACCTCACAAAACGTCATAATAAATCTCAATCAGTTACTGGTAACAGAAAGACATCTTGTTAATAGGAGGTTCTTGTCTAATAGATAACTCAAAAAACAAAAAAAAAAACCAACAGATACCACAATGTGATCCTCCAAATTGCCAAAAGGACAGTGTTTTGATGCTCAACAAGAGTTAAGATTTGGTTGGTTGATTTTGTTTAGTGACATATCAACCTCTATGGGTTATTTAATACAGAAATCTAAATATTTCGAATGCAACTGTATGCCTCCAACTACAGATAAAATGTATTGCTGATAATTTTTTTATATAAAAAATTATATTGCTGGTATCTTTATACTTTCATAATGTTTATTTGAGAGATTGCACTATTTTCCCATAGCTGGGACCCTAACAGATGCTACTACCCCACGTCATGAGTATAGACCAGACAACAGCAATGAAGAAGTGGTTCTATGCTCCTCCAATCCTCAAATTTCCCAATCAGAGGCCATACAGTCAGATCTATCGGGTTGTCCAGAAAGTTCATGCTGATTTTTAGTTATTCATGTTCCAACACATCAAATGTATCGACAGATATATGCTCAAATTTCCTATTAGAGCACACTTCAAACTATTTCCTGAGAAAGAAAGTTTAAAATTATTTAATGCGTTTTTTTATTATTGTAAAGGCCAAAAATGACTTGCATGCAACAAAACGATATATTCTGTACATGGTGAAGGTGCTTTAGCTGACAGAACTGGACAGAAGTGGTTTGCTAAGTTTAGATTTGGTGATTGTAGCCTTATTGATGAAGAATACTCAGGCAGACCCCCCCCCCACTACAGATGATGACTAAATGAAGATATTGATTGAGAATAACCCACATTACCCAAGGCATGAATAGGCAGAAACACTAAATTTATCAAAATCGACCATCCATGAGAACTTAGTGAAATGTGGATACTCAAATTGCTACAATGTTTGGGTAACACATGATCTGAGTGAAAAGAATCTTGGATTCTACCTGTGATTTAATGTATAAACCTGGTGAAAATGCACCCTTTTTAAGCAAATTGTGACAAGTGATGAGAAGTGGTTCCTTTACAACAATGTTCTGTAAAAAAGATCCTAGGGTAGGTAACATGAGCCAACTTTAGCCACCACAAAAGCAGTTCTTCATCCTAAGAAAGTCATGCTGTGTCCCTGGTGGGATTGGAATAGAATCCTGTACTACAAGTTTCTGCCAAGTAACCAGTCAATTGATTAAAAAAAAAAAAAATACTGCTTGCAACTGGACAAATTAAAAGGTAGCAATTCAAGAAAAATGCCCAGGATTTGTGAACAGAAAACATATTTTCTATCAGGGCCTCATGTTTCCTGGCAAAAATTGTTGCAGAATGGCTGGGATGTGTTACTCCACTTGTCATATTCACCAGAATTGCTTCTTTGGATTTTCCTTTATTCAGATCCTTGTAAAATAATCCTAGTGCTAAAAATTTTAATTCTTCGGATGATATAAAAACATCTAAAAAAATTCTTTGCCAAGAAACTACAGAAATTCTGAGTAGACAGAATCTTTAAGTTGATGGAAAAATGGAGAAAAGTTATACAACAAAATGGTTCATATTTCATTGAATAATTATTCAATAGCATAATTTTACTTTGAGCTTTAATTTCTCTTAGAAATCGAGATGAACTTTCATGACAATCTAATAGTTTATCGTCAAGAGCTAAAAGAGGAGGTAAAGAACTAATCAAACAAAGAAACTTACTGATAAATATTATCAGGAAAA
This sequence comes from Ascarosepion bandense, assembly GCA_037127315.1. Lineage (NCBI taxonomy): Eukaryota > Metazoa > Mollusca > Cephalopoda > Sepiida > Sepiidae > Ascarosepion > Ascarosepion bandense. Next base: position 4,603,644 of record JBBBDQ010000367.1, read on the forward strand.
TAATTATAGAATAAAAAAGTAATATTATGCTGGTAGCCATTTTTTTTTTTTTTTGCTGTTGTCAAATAACAATAGATAATGAAAGATGAATGTCAAAGATAAAAAACAGTTTAAAGCATTAAAATTATTTACCATTTATACTCAGACTATTGTCCTCATCTTTGCTGTTATCATGTATCAGCCAATGTGCTCTTCAGATTTTCTTAGGTGTATATTGAGCTGAGTAATCTACAGGTAATTTTGAAATAAACCCTTTATTTAATTTACAGGAGTAGACTTCTCATTCTATTGCTTATATCTAGGGATATTGTCTAGTTCTTATTTTTACTACTGCTCAGACATTGCTTGCCAGTTCTTACATTTAAAAGAGTTGTAAAAACACTAAATAATGAGCAATAAGAAAAGCAAATCTTCTTTTGGGACATTTTAGTCTGTAAAAAGTTTTTAATGTTAGGTCAGCAAATAATTGATATTTTTTATACCTATTTTTATTTATTAGGATTTCCCCATTTGATAACATTAGTCAAAAATACATATTTTTTTTCTTTTGTAAAAAAAAACAAAAAAACAAAACAAAGTTTACTCTATTAGAAAGGTACATTGTCAGTTTTAGCAAATGGCATCGATTGCTAATTATTATTGTGGAATATATATATATATATATATATTTTAAACAAATTTAAGTTCATGTGTTTTATATTTGCAAGATTTTGTTTGATTCTCTTTTGTAAGTATTTTGAGCTACCATATAGCAATACTTTATAATGTAGTTTAGTAAAGTCAGTATTCCAAAGTCTGAGTAGACATATTTCCTTTTACCTGAATAGATTTTTGCTACAGTAGAATTGTCAGTAGCAAAAGTAATTAAGTATTTTTTTTACAGCCTATCAACATTTTGCAGGTTATTTTAAACCAGAAAATTTTTTTTAGATTGTAAGAATTTCTTTGGAGATAATGATTAGGATCACAAAAAGGAGGCAAATGGACTGAAAAAAAATAAGGAAATGTACAGGGAATTTTTCCTTGTATTTTTATGTGTTTTGTACCTTCAGGACCTTTTCGAAAGCCATAAAAAGAAACAACACTATTCTCCTCCCCTTTAGTTATCACCAAATGCTGTGGTACTATTTGGCAAGGTGCTAGTAAATTAAAGAAAAACTAGAAGCAACAAACACTAATTTTTCAATAGACTGAATATACAAGATCATCTGTCGTGAAAGTTCATCTCAATTTCTAAGGGAAATTAAAACACAAAGCAAAATTATGGTATTAAATATATATTCAACTAAATATGGCACTCCACAATTTCCTATCCTCATTAAATATGGTATTGTTTCCCTTTGCCCTTTACTGAAGAGAAAAAAGTTATAAAGAAATAATTTTTGTTAGTTTAGAATAAAAAGAAATATTACACTAGTTGCCAAAAATGAAAGCCATTAATTTAATAATTCCAAAATCATTGAAATGATTAATTTCACAATGTTTAAAATTAATTTTAAACCAAAGAAAAACTATTACTTACTTCTATATTCATGTAAAGCCTCAATGATGTCATAGCGAGACATCTGCTCCAGAAAGGTAAGCAGTACATCAACAGAAACCTGGGTGTTTCCACTACTCAGGATCCAGTCAGTAAGTAAAGCCAAAGAGGGATTCAAATCATTGTTGAATTTTTCTAACTTGGATTTCTTATAACCTTCAAAGTTAAAAGAAATAATGGCAATAACAGCAAAGCATAGAAACACAAAAACATGAAAAAAGAAATATAATGATAGATAAATATCATGTGCAGACAGTTCACCGAAAAACAACTCAACAATGGGCAGTTTGCCAACAGACGATTCACCGACAGAACAATTGGTCAATGCTTTAAGCCTTTCCAGTTCAAGCTCCCATTCAACTTATTCTTTTTTTTAAAAATTGTCGGCAAACTAGCCAGGTGTTGGTGGATGCGAGTGTTTCAAAGGTGTTCTGCTAATTAAATCACTGATTGTTGTCAATCTTGCGTTGTAGTTTTCATTGCTTGCACTTTCAGTAACTTTAAGATTCTCTAGTTTTGTCAACAATATAGGCATATCCCTCAAATAAAGGTTTTCTGCCTTCTCATTCGCATATCCCTCAAATAAAGGTTTTCTGCCTTCTCATTCGCATATCCCTCAAATAAAGGTTTTCTGCCTTCTCATTCGCATATCCCTCAAATAAAGGTTTTCTGCCTTCTCATTCGCATATCCCTCAAATAAAGGCTTTCTGCCTTCTCATTCGCATATCCCTCCAAAAAAGGTTTTCTGCCTTCTCATTCGCATATCCCTCCAAAAAAGGTTTTCTGCCTTCTCATTCGCATATCCCTCAAATAAAGGTTTTCTGCCTTCTCATTCGCATATCCCTCAAATAAAGGTTTTCTGCCTTCTCATTCGCATATCCCTCAAATAAAGGTTTTCTGCCTTCTCATTCGCATATCCCTCAAATAAAGGTTTTCTGCCTTCTCATTCGCATATCCCTCAAATAAAGGTTTTCTGCCTTCTCATTCGCATATCCCTCCAAAAAAGGTTTTCTGCCTTCTCATTCGCATATCCCTCCAAAAAAGGTTTTCTGCCTTCTCATTCGCATATCCCTCAAATAAAGGTTTTCTGCCTTCTCATTCTGTGTTGACAAATACTATGATGATGATGATGACTGAAGGGCTTAGAAAGAATGTTCTTAAAAAAAATAATCACTGGATAAGAGCTTGAAGAAACTTAAAGCATCAATCAATTGTCCTGTCTGTGAATTGTCTGTTAGCAAACTGTTCATCGGCGAATTGTCCAGATACAAAAAAAATAAACAAGAAATAAGGTGAATACAACAAATTTGTAGGTTAGACTGATAATAAGGCTGACACTTTTTTAATGAATAACCGAGCAACATTACACGAGCCTAAACCAAAGCATAGTAAATTGTTTATGTATTCAAGAAATATTTTATAAACATTGAATTATCATATATTTTATCTCATGAGAGATCTAGATGCATAATTATATTTCATAAAGTTTATGAGAAAAGTGTACTAAATACCATTTGTAGATCTAAACCAGTGGTTCCCCTACCTTTTTGTAACCATGCCCCACCTAAATATCTCTAAAATCCTGATGCCCTGACCTCCCTCTTAACATATAATTCTTATTATTCAAAAGGTCAACTCCTATCCATGTGGAGAAAGCCAAAAAGGTCATTAACTTTTAAGAACTTGACTCTGCTTATATGCAATAGTATGATCATTATATATTTATAATAGTGTCGCCCCAAGCAAGGCATTTTACTGTTACTCTTGTGTAGGGGGTTACATAGGAGGAAGGTTATGAGAAAGAGTGACAGATTACAGAGGGTGCCAGGAAGAGAGTAAGAGAAGGATGAGAATACTGATGAGAGTGGAGTGGATGGAAAAAAGGAGCATGAGAGAGGATGCAAGTTAGTGAGATAGGAGATGACTATTGACTTTACATTTGAATTCTTGAAGATTGTAGCTGTCGGTAAAGCAAGTAAACGAAAGGGAATTCCGCAAGCGGGAAGTGCAAGAAAAGAAGCTGATGGAGTAGAATTTGCATTTACAATTTATTGGTTTCATAGTAAAAACGTAGGACCTAGTTGCTAATCTTGTGGCTCAAGTAAGGGGGCATCAGTGAGCTAAGTTCATCTGAGCAGAGGGCGTGAAAGTATTTGTAGAAGAGAAACAGGGAAGCCACATTGCACCGGTGAGAAAGTGACTGTATCTGAGCTGCCAAGTTGGGATCGATCACATTACAGATTCTCCATTGGATTTTGTCAAGGACCCCTAAGTGGATAGCAGGAGCGCCCGACCAGATATGGCAGCAGTATTCAATGCACGGGTGGATGGTAGATTTATATATGTGTAGGATTGTTTCAGAGGGGAAAAACTTCTGGCTCTGCACAGAGAACCGATCTTCTTAGCAGCAGATTTAGCTATGGATTCTATGTAGTCATTCTACTTGAGGTCTGTTGTGAGAGTTAACCTGAGGAGGTGCAGTGTTTTACTTTCAGGGAGACAAGCCTGATCTATGCTAATGGGGGGTAGGAGCAATTGTCTGTGGTGGTTAATAGATGGCAGCTTTGTTTCGGAAGCATTAAAATTCATGAGCCATTTCTTATCCAAGTCCACTATGGCTTGGAAGTCCTTTTGAAGCTCGGCAGTGAGGTTTGCTTTGTCAGCCTCGGCAGATTTTTGATCGAGGCGAGAGTCAACCATAGTGTTGTCAGCGTATATGTCTACTTGAGATCTTTTTTTTTTTTTTTTTAATCATATCACCCTGAGCAAGGCAGTAACGCCACTGATGTGCAGGGGGCTATATAAGAGTGAAAAGATTGGAAAAGAGAAAGCTGGAAACCACATCCTAAACAGGAAACAAGGGATGAGCCTCTTCACCCGTTCAATAGACGTGGGTGGAGTGTGAACCGGGCGATAGTTTAGTCTATCTACTCCAATTGGAAAAAAAAAAAAAAAAAAAAAAAAAAAAAAAAAAAAGAGGAAAAGAATGGAAATGAGTAAAAGATTGGAAAAGAGAAAGCCGGAAACCACATTACATCAGGGAAATTGTTAATGTAGATAAGAAAATGCATGGGACTTAGAATAGAGGCTTGAGGGACATCCGCGTTCATGTGATAGTACTATCTTCAATACTACTTTCATTGTACGATTTGAAATGAATGACTGGATTAGATCAAACAATTGTCCAGTTATACCATAGCCCTGCAGCTTGCATAGAAGGCCAGCATGCCAGACTCTGTTAACTGCTTTGGAAATGTCTAGAGCAACAGTTCAGGCTTCGCCGTTCTTCTCAAGAGCCTGATGTATACACATAGTGATAGTCATGAGCATATCAGCTGTAGATCTGGTGAAGCGGAAACCATACTGTTTGTCAGAGAAAAGTCTGTGGGTGTGAGATGTTGTACCACCTTGGCATTAATGATGGCTTCAAACACTTTGGCAAAGATAGGTAGGAGACTGATAGGGTGATGATTAGCGGGATCAGAGGATTCTGTGGTATTTTTATATATATATAGGAACCACAGAGAAGGATTTCCAGCAGGCAGGAAAGCAAGAAACAGAGAGGCAGAGGAGAGTTCAGGAGCACATTTCTTTAGGACAATGATTGATATTTCGTTACCACTGCTCACTTTATGGGGGTCAAGCTTTGAAATTATTTTAGAGACCACTGAGGGAGTAATGTGTATGTCAGTCAGTTGGGCCTTGGTTTGGGGTGGGAAGTTGGGTACAGATACTCCAAACAAGTGCAGTGTAGAGTTGGTGGGAAATCTGCAAGCGAAGCACTCAGCCTTGTCTGTTGAAGAGGTGAGGACCTCAAATTCGTTGATTAGAGTGGGGATTGAGGGCTCGCTGCTGTTCAGCACACTTTTACAGAGCCTCCAGTAGTCTTTGGTACCGAATTTATGGGATGCTATGCGCTGTTTCGTTCTGGCTGCAAACAGCAACTTAGCTTCTTTAAGTATCTGCTTGCACTCATTGCGACCCGAGGCAAAGAGGCACATATATATATATATATATATATATATATATATATGTACCTATGGACTGTATGGGTATATCCCAATCCTTACATAATACATTGGACTCTATTGAGAAAGTGGTGTCTTCTTACTGTCTAGCAGGTCTCTACTAGCAATGGTTATTTACTTCATGCCATTTGCAACCCTTGTATTTGAGGATATTATAAATATTACTATTTATTTCTAATCTCCGTTTTGGGTTATTACTTACGTAGTAACCTTTGAAGTTACAACAATATGTAATTATATATGTATATACATACATACACATAAATATCTTTATGCATACACATTGTATGTATTAATTCACACACACTCACTAGAAAATAATTCATTGTTAATAACTCATTCTAAAATTACCCCTTAAAAAAACAAATTGCCCAAATTGGGAACCACAGATGTAAACAGTGCAGATGCAAAAATCGACACTACATGGCAATTGTTAGGTTCATGCCTTATCAGAATGTGTTAATACTATTTGTGCAACTGATATGCAGTCCATACAAAAAGTAGTAACACAGTCTGATGGACACTTTCAAGATGTGAAGCTAACAGTCTCTATGCAGTGTTGATTTCTATGCTCAGACTGTTTATACACATGCATGTATATGTGGCATATGCTAAAATTAATGGCATTTCTTTTTATTTTTTTTTCACAGAGAAACTGCAACAGATACTGAGAGCACAATAACAATGTTTCATAGATCAAGTTTCCTGTTTCAAAAGATGTATTAATGGTGTGATGGAGAGAAGCTCAAAATGAGAAGTTGGAAAGTTGAGTTTAAATTCCAGTTAGGTTAGTTACATTCACTTACATGCAAATATCGTTAGGAAAGATATGAATCCATCTCCCTTCCCCCAGCCATGAATTAGTAAGACTTATATCTGAAAAATTATTGCTGTTTTCAAAAGATTCTTACTACAATATTCATTTGTAAAAAAAAAAAAAAAAAAAAAAAATTAAAAAAAAAAAAAATGCAAATTATTCATATAATCTAAAATATTTCACCTTTGAATATCTTGCCATGAAAAAACAAATCAATCAATCCAGTTACAAAACAAAATTCTCCCGTGCTCTTTTGTGATACTATTTGTTAAGTTACTAGTAAGTTGAAAAAAACAAACAAAAAAAAAGAACACTAATTTTCAATAGACTGAAAATATACCAGGGATCATCTGGTTTGGGTCATGACTGAATGATGGCATATTCTAAAAAACCTTCAAGAAAAAATAGATAATATGTTTATGACTAGAAAATGAGCAGTGGCTTAAATAATATTTTTATTCTACATAGAAGAACTCTTTATACAGCCCTGCTTCTTATTCACTTTCATACTAGACACTATTTTGACAGATAGTCATTCAGGTACAATAGTAAAATAAGGCAAAATAAATTATGGATTATTAGTAAAAAGGTTCAGCCCTGTCAGTCTCTGCATAAATCTTTGACATTATAGTCTTATGGCAAAACTGGTATAAAAATTGCAATTGAAAATGAGTGAGAATAACAGAAAAAAAAGCAGAATATTTTTTTTTATAATGAGAATTTTTGTTTGTAGGATTAAAGGAGTTAATGTGAAATCAAAAGGACAAGGCAATCAGTTACCAAGATGGTTAGCTAAACAGATCCAGTCTTGATTTTCCATTCCACTGTTTAATAGTTTAGCAGCACTTTTTATCCAATGTGGTAATTCTGGTAATTCCTTCTCTATGTTCCCATCTGTTCCTTCCATTGATATGTCAGGTAAAATTGTTTTTTTCAAGGCTGAAACAAGGAAGTTTGGAGGAAAATAAATACACAAGAAAGAGAAAAGAAAAAGATTTGTAGAACATCATCAATTTTGAGAAAAATATCCAGTAAGCAATTAAAGACTGAATTTCCCTATTGCTTGAATCTAAAGAAAAAAATGTTACTTAAAACTGAATAAGTATTAAATGAAATTTAAATGACTCAACTAAAAGTGGTCTAAAGTTAAGACCTAACGTATCCTGAATGATGTTTTATTTGAACTAGAATCCTAATTTTTATTGTTGTTTTCACAATTTTAATATGAAGTTACTTTTAATATTTATATTATTCAAAGGATGCCACATTAATTTGAAGGAAGTTTCTTTGTGCCTTTTCTATAAATACATTCAGGGTAATTGTTTTGATGAACTTTTAGTTATGGTATCTAGACTATGAATTTAAATGTAGTACTAGATTGGCAGCTAGGTCTCATTTCACAGTTGAAATGGCTAGCAGTAATTTTTATGCTAAAAAATTTTTGAACTCTCTTCTGGCTTCTTGCTTCCCAGTCAACTTTGATCTTCAAAAATTTAAATGTTATGTTAATTGTGATTTTCTGTAGTCTTAATTCCCATTTCTTTATTGCTCTCTCTCTCTTTAACACCTTTTTTTTCCTCATATTCTCTAAAACTCAGTAATCCCTTTTGTCTTAGTGGCTTCATTGGCTTGCTTTGGTTGAAAAAAGAAAAAAGACCCCCTCCCCAACTAAAAATAGTGTGAGAATTGACCTGTCAAAGCAAAAATGATGATATTAAGTCTAAATAAACTATCAATATGTTAACACTTCTACTGCTGAGGATGTACTTATACATCGTTATGAAACTTACATTGCCCGTTGTTGCCATATATTATATATATATATATAGATATGTATGTTTTCAAGATCCTAAAATGTCAGTCTTGAATGATTGTGTTATAAACTAGTACTTGGAGCTATATGTAGACATATAGTAGCAAACTATTTAACTTGTATTGTGACATAATTTTATTATATTGTGCATTAAGGAGTGTCATTTAGCCTAGTCTGTGCTGCAGAAGATCCTATCAAAACCAAAATGGAGACACCCAAGAAAAATCATTGTCAAAGTCTTTGTAGTCTTTTATTTCCTGCAGATGGCAAGTTCCTATTTTTTTTTCCAAAACAAGCCAGTACAGCAGGGCAACAATACTATGACAATTCAGCAGTGAAATTAAATAGCTGATGCTAGACACTATTAAAGAATTTGTTTAAAATAAAGCTCAGAAAATACACAGACTCACCAACTGATGATGGATTAGGGAACCATTTTTGTACAAATCCAGTTTTCACTCTTCGATGGCCACAGCAAACCACCTAAAAATATAAAGTTAATTATATACAAGTGAGAATGTACCTAAACCAACTACTATAGTAAATTATATAATATTATTAATGGTTAATATCAGACAGACTCAAATAATCAAGTGGTAGTTATGAATTTTTTTCCTATTATTTGATTAAAAACATTCAAAAAATGTAGCAACTGTATGTTATGCACTTTTTATTTGCATCAATGAACAGAGTAAACTTGTTTCTCTTACAATCAATTTAATCCAGAACATACTAGATTGTGAGAATTTTAACAAAGATCTCAAATTTTAAAACAAAAATTTCATTAGTCTTTTTCAAGTTTTATTTCCAATAATTATAAAATTCTTTAAATTGTAATTCATACAGAAGAATTGTTTCACATCAAGGCAACAATTTTAAGCTAAATTAATGGTATCATAAAAAATTACTAAGTACTTTTTGTAAAAATATTGTTGTAAAAGCTAATTTTTTTTTCTATATTTGATTCAAGATTTTCAAATTCATTTTGCAAAATAATTAAATATTATATAAATTTTTCTTTTGTCAATCTTTTAGATATTTAAAAACAGTTCTAACAATTATTTTATAATAAAACTAATGGAAAATCTTTGATTTTCACTATCATGAAATAAGAACAAAACAGAAACAAAAATTGACTTAATAGCATGTTTTTTTAAATTTTTTTAAAGGTTGAATTAATAATATAATAAGATGTTGCTCACACAAGATAAACCAAATTTCTGATTCACATAGAATTAGAAGAAAACATGTTAAAGAAGAGGGCTACTTAGGTAAATAATGAAAATATAACCATGAAAATCTGGAGTATTGTGTTAATCAAATCATATATTAAAAAAAAAAAAAATCATTGCCTTTTAATATTTATACCAAGGATAATCTCTTAATGCAGTGACATGGATCATTTTTCACTAAAATTTCAAATAAAATATTCCAGAATTTATTAAAAATATGGATTCATTTTTTATAATTTTTCTATTTTCTTATACAATTTAGAGCTTACTTTCAACAATTAAAAAAAAAAAAAAAATTCACCAGACCAGGGTGATGATACCACTAAGATGCCACATTCACCTCTAATTTCAGTGGCACTAATGAGAAGACTTTAGTGGGAAGAAAGGACAATAAAAACAGAATTCAATAAGACAGATGGTAAATGATGTTGCATTTAAATTTTTAAAGATTGTAGGTAGCGGGGAAGGAAGAAATTGGAAGAGAGTTCGACAGATAATAAATGTAAGAAAAAAAACTATTAGAATAGAACTTACAGTTACATCTGTTTTAACAGTAAAATGATGAGACTTAGTAGCCAATCTAGCAGTATGCTTAAATTAAAGCAGCAGAATTACTGTAGACATTAAAACAATGACCGTGAATATATTTACAGAAAGGCAAAGGGAAGCTAGTGGAAAAGTGACCGAAGTCAAGATGCCAGGTCAGGACTGATTATATTACAGACACTTCTTTGGATTTTTTCAAGAATCTAAGAGATATATAGCATGAGCACCAGGCTATATATGGCAGCAGTATTCAATGTTAGGTGAATTCTAATGGATAAAAATTGTCAGGCATGACACAGTAAACCAGTCTTAGCAGCAGACTTAAAAATCATTCCACTTCAATGAGTCAATGATATCAAAAAGGTAAAATTCTGTACTTCACTCACCTTTTTTGTAAGGCACTCATCAAGATCCAAGAAATGAAGACATATTTCTTGAGCACAAGCAATTTTATGATGGAGATCACAGGGACGCCCACAAGGACAGCTTACACATGTTGTGTATGAAATACGCTTCATCCACATTTCACGTAAGTTTAGTAGAGCTGAGTCAAGAAAATTTCGCACCTGATCATGGGTAATCAAAATTTTTAATCTTTTAATTTAAATTCAAAACACAGTTTTTCAAAATAATTATATATATATATATATATATATATATACACATACACACACACATACATACATACGGTGTATCAAAATACTTTTACAAACTTTGGAGGCAAGTTCCTGATACCAAAACAAGGTAAAATGTCCATATAAACATATGGACAAAAGGCTATCATTGTACTTCAACATACCAAGTCATAAGAAATATTCAAAATGTCCCCTACTTGCTTCTACACATGCATGTACCTGTTGGATCATTTAAAATATTTCCCCATGGTTTCAAATAGTTTCGCAGACCCCCCCATAACAAATTGATGAAGTGTCTCTGTATTATTAATATCTACTGCATAAACCAATTATTTAGGGTGGCTCCACAGATAAAAATTCAAAGGATTGAGGTCGGGGTAACATGCAGGCCACTGAACTGGTCCCTCCCTGACATATCCATCTACTTTTATAGTAAATGTCAGCCAGTGTATCGTGAACAATGTGATTAAAATGTGCTGGAGCCCCATCATACATAAACCATATGTATCTTAGTATCAGCAGGGGTACATTCTTTAGCAGGGCTGAAAGTGTGAAAGTCCCTGAAGAGAGTTTCTGCAAGATGTGCTGGGAGAACATATGGACCTACCAGCCAGTCACCACCTTCTTCTATGTGCCCTGTCCCTTCAGGACGTAGGCGATCATGGATCTCCACGTCTCCCTATCCCTTGTGGCTCTTAGTATGTTTGCTCCTGTTGCTCCTGGCAACCCCCGTTCCGTCATCCACCTGATCAGGCCCTGCAAATATGTTATCCGCTGCCTTCCTCTGTCTCTCCTTCCTTCTATCTGACCAGTCAGTATCAGGTTCTCCAGGCTTTCCTTCCTCATTGCATGTCCCAGGAACTTCAGTTGTCTTCCTGATGCTCAGCATCAATTTCCTTTTTGTTGCCATTCTTTCTAACACTTCGTCGTTGCTTGTATGCTCAGTCCACGATATCCGTAGCATCCTTCTGTAGAACCACATTTCGGCTGCTTCCAGTTTTGTCCTCATTTTCGCCAGTCACCTACATTCATCATAAACTGATACTGGTACTGGTATCTTGACTGTATTGTACCATAGGAATTCTAATCTACCCACAAATACTGGTTGTGTAAATTTGTTATTCCATCTTTTTCAAAAATTACCTCATCCATAAACAAGATTGAGAGACAAAAAACAGATCAGCAGTTTGTGTAATAAACTATTGGCAAATGTTCTCCCATAGTAAGTGATCAGAGGGTGAAGGACTCTGCACATATAGCAAATGATTCAGATACAGGAGCTGCTCTTGAATTACCCTTCATGTGGTACTATGAGATGTATGACATTCTAGAGCCAACTGATGTGGATACTCTCCGACAGCCTGTAGAATGTGTTCTTCATGGTCAAGTGTACAGGTGGATGTCGGTCTTCATCGATCCATAGTTTGTGGTGCCATGGATCCTGTCTGAACAATGTTACAATAAACAACAGCAAAGTTTTAGTCTGAAAACACAATCTGATCCAGCTGTGAAACCTTGCATCCACTATCATTTGTGCAGTTGTAGGTAAAAAACATACCTGTCTGCTCGTGATATATCCTACCTTTGTTAAACAGAACACTTCAGTTAACACATGTTAAATGCTGAAGAGAGACTAGCCACAAATGTACATGAATAACAAATGTAACCTAGTCTACATGGCAACAGAGTTAGTCACTGTAAACCTTCTTTAAAACTTTATAACTCAAAAACAAAGGATTTGTGGATATTTTTCTTCTTGTTTTGGTGTGCGAAACTTGCCTCCAAAATTTGTAAAAGTATATTTGATAGATCCTATATATAATCTAATATATATATATATATATATATATAGAGAGAGAGAGAGAGAGAGATATTATATATATCAAGGCACAAAGACATATATATATGTCATTTTGCCTTGATAAAGTCCATCACAGGACGAAACACGTAGGCGATTTAAAATACAGTTTTCCTCTTGCTTTTATTTTATTTAACCATCCTGTCCTTAATCTCAGATCATAACTGAGTATATATATATATATATATATGATCTAATTATGCATGCACATAAAATGTTAGAAAAGTGTTTGTAATTAAGTCTAAAATATATAACATCAGAGAGATTATTTTCTTGATTTTAATGCCAGATATTGGCAGAATCTTTTTATGGTAACTGGAGAGTTATTTGAGGGTAAAGATACAAACAATGAAATTATTTTTAAAAGAACAAAAACAAAAAAAGGACAAAAATTTTTAGCACTGGATATGTAAAGTTTTTGCTTTAACATATAAAAATGAGTCCACAATAAAATATAGTTCAATCCAAAATTAGGATGTTAACATATTTTTCAGACTATATTATTGCCTGCATTTAAATAGTCAGAAAGCCCAAATTGCATAAAGTTTGCTTCATATATTTTTTGTTACAATTATCTTACATTTGTTTTGGTAAAAACAGTTTTAAATAATCTAAGATTTTTTTAAATAAAATAAAGACTAGCATTGCATGAATCATATTCAATAAGACAATTTGATAACAATCTGAAAATCTTTTAGGTAAATCAAATCTAGAGATTTATATAAATACCTTTGCCACTGCATGTGGGCTGGCAATGAGGGGGGCCTTTTCACCTTTATCATCAATGTACACACCATCCTCTCTAGATCCAGTAACTCGCATAACAACCACCTGTCAACAAAAGTAATCCACTTCACTTACTAAGAACTTAATAATAAAGCCAAAAATGTTCTTAGCTTAGCTTATATATATATATATATATATATATATATATTTTGCTTCAGTGTTCCAAAGAGTTTATTTGTTCCATTTTATTTGAGTTTACTTATAATCGAGTCACATCTAGTAGCTTTCCTTGGAGATCAAATAATTGCAAATCTTTATAAGTCTCCAGCAACCTTTTTAGTATTCTAGTTAATTTACTAGTCTGGATGGCTTTAATTTGTTTCTACATCTTCCAACCTCTTCACAAGGTTCTTTGGGAATATTTCAAGAATATCAATAATGGTGATTTTCCAAGTGTAGATATATGTAGAATACAAATAAAATGCATCTTAAACAGTCTAAAGATGACAAGAAACTAACAACACCTAAAACAAAACTCCTTTGAAAATGGTAAATGAAGCAGTCAAAAGCACTTGGAAAAGCACATTATAAAAAAAAAAAATTTGTACTCCCTTATTTCCACCAAACAGAAAAATGTAAGAACGCTGAAAAACTAAATAAAAAAATAAATTAAATTTTTCTTGTCTGCCACATTTAACAAAGAATGTTTAAAAAAAATGACACACACACACACACACATATATATATATATATATATATCTCCAGGTGAAGAGAACCACAGTTTTACAATTCCGAGTTCTCCAGCATTTACTTTTTTTTTTATAAAAGTGCTCAATACAAGAAATATTGTAGAGCATAATTTAAAAATACATTGCAACATGAAAATTTCTATGTTTAGAGATTTCTATCTCGTCATTAGGCAATGTTATGATCTAACATTGCCTGATGACAAGGTAGAAATCTCAAAACATAAAAATTTCCATGTTGCAATGTATTTTTAATTAAAAAGCAAATTTAATTATGATTATATATATATTTAAATTTAATTGTTTAAACATTATTTTTTAATTGATACCCATATTTGAGTAGATGCTTTTTTTTTGTTATTTTTTTTATTGAAGAATATATTTATTTGCATCTAGTAGCCTGAATAATCAAGAAATACTATTAGAAAAATTTGCGTCCTCTGGCAGGATTTGAACCTGTGTCCCCTAAGGAAGACTGTCATGAGATTTGACGTGTCTTAACTGCTCGACCATATAGAACCTCCAGTTCAGATAGAGCCCAAATAGTGCTTTTAAATCCTGCTGGAGGAGGCATATCTTCCTAACAAGATTTCTCAATTATTCAGGCCAGTAGATGTAAATAAATATACTGTTTAATAACAATTAAAAAAAAGACAAAAACCAGAGCATCTACTGAAATCCATTAAAAAAAAATGTTTAAACAAATAAATTAAAAATGTCAGTTTTAATCCATTTTGTAACAGATTTTGTAAAATTTTGTAAAGATTAACTCAGACATATTTTTAATTTATTTGTTTAAACATTATTTTTAATGGCTACTCATATACTGTTTAATAAAAAACAAAGCATCTACTTAAATACAAGTATCCATTAAAAATAATGCTTAAACAATTAGAATATATATATATATATATGCACACACACACACTAATACTAATTATTAATTGGCATGTAATAAGATAAATTTATATAGTTATAGTATTAATATTTATTAAACATTAATATAAAAATAATGAAATAATTTAATGCCAAATTTAATATAAGGAAAATTACAATTTTTATTTTGTTATTTTTCTATCAAAACTATACTTTTTGTATTTATACTGTTTTGCATAAAGCTTCAATGTGGCTAGAATTGAAACTTGAAAAGGTAAAAAATCTGTTATAAATTTTATGAAGAAAACAAAAAGAATAAATTTAATCACCTTGATCTTAGCATGAGAACTGGGCATCATTTCCAAGACAAAGTCATGTTCACTGTCAAGGAAAAGGCGCGCTACCCTGTAATACAAGTAAGGTTCACATCCTCCACATTCCTGAGACCAGCGGATGGCATGTGTTAGTATTCGGTGGAATAAGGCCTCTATAATAAGAATTAAATGGATATCCAGTTAAAACTTATGGGGTGAGGAAAGACTGATATTTCAGAAATACAATGGTCATTTCACAGTAACTTCTATAAATTACTGGTAGACAAGCAAATATTTATAGCAATTTGATATTGTGCATTCAAAAGACAATGGTGAATACTGATAGATAAAATACTTTACAACAATATAAGCTATATTATACAAGAGTTGTAAAACTTAGCAAAAAGTGTGGTTTGTTGTATAAGTGAGTTGATAAGCCAAAAATATAATATTTTTGTAGAATTCCAAAAATAGTTTTCTGATTTTATAACATATAAAGTCAGTTAAGTGCCATATGTGATACACGCTTGGGTGATCAGGTCTATTTTGATTAATGACTGAGGAGGCAGATTTTTCTGCGCTAGGTAACTGAAATGGTAAACTAGTTGTCACCCAAGGCTATAAGCTGAGAGCTGAAGTGATGGTTTCATACCTTTCCTAAGGCTATTTGTGTCTAAGTGAATGCAACAAACCTAGCTGGAATGTGAACTCGGCTTTCCAAGGTGTTATCCATTACATATTACAATATTTAAAACGAGTGCAGAATATTATACTTAATATTTTAGATGCAATTCCACACCATTTCTTCTTCCACCTACTACTACCACTACACAATTATTATTTTGAGAAATAACAGTAGTAGTGAAAATTATCCTTTAATTTACATGTTACAGTGATGTCCCAGCAATAAATTTATCTAGAACATTATATTGTGAAATATCAGAAAACAGATTATATATTATAACCTTATTCTATCATTAACTAGCAGTATAGCCCGGCGTTGCTCGGGTGTAATAAAAGCTTTAAAACTAATCCATGGTCCTGCAGCTCAGACTCTTTGGACATTGGCACAAAAGACTAAAAAGCAATAGTTGTTTCCAGTTAAAGCAAAATTGTAGACTGAAAGAAAATGAATGGATGTAAGTCAAATTTTGATTTCCTGGTATTGATATCAAATAAGTTTTTTCGTGGTAAACTGAATTTTGAAGGTTAAATAAGTCCTCTGAGTAAATGATATCATGGCTGAGACTAAGAACTACAATTATACCTACTTAGAGCCAAACCTGAAGCAAAAACTAAAATAAAAGGGCTGAAAAAAAAAAAAAAATACAAACATACAGGCAGATAAACAGACACACACAAAACCATCTTGCCTTTATATATATATATATATATATATATATAAAAAATCGATTTTCTGCAATATTGTAAGAACGTAAAACCTTGAAACTTCTGAATATCATTTCTTATGTCTTTGTCTATGAGTGCATCAAATTTGATTAAAATCGGACCACTTCTTCTATAACCCGATTTTTTCGATTATCGATATTTATTGGGAGTACCTTGACACAAAACTTAGCTAAGAACACTTGCAGACGTTTATAGTACAACTGTAAATTTTCAAGAAAATCGGTTCAGCCGTTTCAGAGTCTATAGGTAACGGACACACACACACAAAGTTCCATTTATAAATAAGTTTAGATTTGATTTAGATTCCTGACTACAAAAAAATACCTTTCTTTTCGAGTTTAAATGTATAATATGCAGATGAAGCATCGAAACTTGCTCAAATAATATTTGCATAGAAGAAAAAAAAGAAATCTGAAAATTTGGCAATCACATTTTAGTCACAAATGTTTTTATAATACTTCTCATTCATTAATAGTCATATGAACAACCGTCGCCTATTTGCAGCAACTCATAACTTATTTAAAAAAAAAAAAGAAAAAAAAAAAGGGTTATTACAACTTCTGTGAAGGGAAAGAAAGCCAAAATATATCATCTAGACCAGAGGCTTCCAAACTTCTTTTTCACCATCACCCACTTTCACGTGAAAAAAATTTGCCACCACTTACCTGTGTAGTAAATATTTAAAAGCATACCAAAATTGTTTGGTAAAGGTTTGTTACTGACTTTATGATTTTTGTTCTTGGTCTTCCCTTATCTGATTTATATCCCCACAAAATATTCTTTTGTCTGAAGAACTATTTGAATGTTAATGATTCTTTTCAAAACTATATAAAATACCAAAAAAAAATCAATTGTAAGGATATTTGTTTTATCTAGGAAGGTGACCTAGTTATTCTTATTTAACATCCTGTTTTTTATACAAGTTTTTGCATTTTAATATTTTTGAGAGAGTAGCATATGTTGAAATACCTATATCAAAATCCTATATCACTCACCAAAATTTCTAATCATCCATCATTTTCTGTTTATGCTCATTGACCACCCAACAGTTGAAATCACCCACCAGTGAGTGATATCACCCAGGATGGGAAACCCTGTTCTAAAAACCTATGTTGTAAATATTTTGTATAGGTTTTCAAGTAAAATATAGATAAATATCAAATGATTAATTTTTTAAAACTGGTGTATGGTACACGATTCACACTAGGAAATACAAGTGATCTGAATAAAATTTATTGCTCTACAAGGAGTTGATCTGTGGTGACCCCAATGAGTAATGAAATACAAATAGGTATGTACTGTGTCATGCCAGAGTATTAAAAGAGCTAGGTGTAGCAGAAGGTTAACCTGGAAAGTAATCTCATACCCACAAAGTGCAAAATTGGGCCTTAAAGAATATCAGTAGCTGTCCCAGATAGATGAACAATATGTTGACCAAGCTGAGTTTAGGATGTGAACAAATGGACAACCAGATGAGAAGTTATCTAAGTGCCTCAATTGAGAGAGAAAAAAAAAGCAAGAGTCTCTCATCTCTTCATAAGATCAACATTTAAAGAAATTTCTTATAATCATACAACCACATGGCACATTAACTTGAAGTTCAGAAATGAAGTTTGACTGATTTATTTTTGATGACTTATCAACATTTTGCAGGTTATTTAAAGCCAGAAGATATTTTTACATTTTAAGAATTTTGGAAGTTAATAATGATTAACTGGCACAAGTCCTATTAATTAACCCAGAGTTGAGGGAAAAGAAGTGGATTTCTTAAGGGTATTTAAGCATAAATAAATATAAAAAAACTTGACTGGAATTGGTACTTGGCTCTCCAATTTTCAATTCAGAGGTGTTATCCATTATACTACCAACACATCCAAGCTTACAGCACCCACTATGTCTAGGTGGTCACTCATCTAGGTATTGATCAAACTTGATCTTGCTTAACTTTGGTGATCAGACAAGAAATGGTGTTTCAACACCCAGAAATGAAGAAAATCATTTTTTTTTTTTTTTTACATCTGACAGATTTAGTCTCATATTTATACTAGTCATTACCATGATAACATCATGGGCACTGTCCTTGACTGTTTATTTAATATCTACTTACATCTTACATATCCTTTTAAAATATGGAATGTTCCTATATATGTAATTATTCATGTATCCAAATCTTTATGCAAGTTTGATAAATTCTGCCAATGACATCTAGTTGCAAAATGATTTTTAGGATCTAGGATTATTAGAAAAAACAAATTAATCCTAATGTTTCCGTTAATGTGACCTGGGCCTTTATTTGAACGGAGTAAGGCTGCTTAGATATGTCTGCCGTCTGTATATATATATATATTACAATGCACAGAGAATACACAATCTTAATTTGTTTAATCTTGTGGCTGTATTTGTTTTCATAGAAATTGGCCAAGTTAAGGCAAATAATTGAGAAAATCAAATTTGTACTGTCATTAAAGATTTACACATAAAATATATACAGTTTAATTTTAAAGAGATAAATGGAAAACTAGAATATTTTTCACCTGGAAGAAAGCCAAGAAAATTTAGATAAAATGTAACATCTTCTGAATTTTCCATATACAGCTTTTTCTTGTCTCTAACAAGGTGAAATCGGCCAGGTACATAGTAACTTGCTACCTTTGTGTTTTCAACCTGTAAATACAATCAGAATTTTAGCTTAAGAAAATAATGTTTAAAATTATATTAATTTCTTAAATTTAAATTAAAAGAAAGATACAAAATTAAATTGTAAGTATTTCATTGTTATTTTATTTCATTATTTACATACTTATGCACAGTAGGTCATAAAAAACTCAAATTTGACTTTTGGTTTTTTTACAAAGTGAAAAAATTTGAAATATAAAAAACTTAAATAAAAACTAATTCCAAATTTAGTTTCATAAATACATTTAACTTTCAGCCCAAGCAAGGCAATAAAGTTACTAAGATGCAAGGGAGGTTATAGAGCACGAGAGAATATGAGAAAAAGAAAACATTATTAAAGAGCATGAAGTTAAGACGGAAAATTATTAAGAACAGAAGTTAAGACGGAAAATAACAATTGACATTGTATTTAAATTTTTGAAGATCTGGTTGATTTGACTAGAAAGCAAGAAGCTGGAAGAGAGTTCCAGAAGTAAGAAGAAACTGTTAACTTATGGTTACATCTAATTCAACTGTAAAAAGAGGAGATTTTGCTACCAATCTACCAAGCTACTGCACTTAAATTCATTACATCTAGGTACCAAAGAGGAAAGTTCATCAGAATAATCACTATGAAAATATTTAAAGAAAGAGCTATATTACAGCAGTGCAGAAGTAACTGAAGTCAAGATTCCAGGTCAGTACCAATAAGATTGCATATTATTCTTTGTATTTTATCAAGAGTTTCTAAATATATAGCAGAAGCACCAGACCAGATGCGATAGCAATATTCAATGCATGAACAAGTAGTAAACTTATAAATGTCTACAAGTCTGCTTTCCCGACAGTTACAATCTCCAGGTGTTTAAATGTAGGGTCAATAGACACCTCCTATCACACTAACTCCCAACTATTCTCACAACACTCTCATCTACCCAACCCTCATTCTCGGTATCCTCACCCGCCTAACACCCACCCTCTGTTATGTTCTATATTTAACCAGCCTTTCTCCTCTCTACGTAGCCCCCTGCACAGTAGTGGCAGTGACATGCCTTGCTCGGGGTGAAACGCTTATAAAAAAAAAAAAAAAAAAAAGAAGATAGATTCTGGCAAGAAAAACTGTCTAGCACGACACAGTAAACAAACTTTTTTAGCAGTAGACCTAGCAATTGATTAAATATAATTGTTCCACTACATGTCAATGAAGGTGCAATAAATAATTGCTAGAGGTTAGCATCAGTCAACAGCCAGCTAACTAGAGTTGTTAACTCAAAAACACTGTGGAGAAGGCAATGAGAAGCCAGTCCACTACATATTCCAAAAACAATCATGGCAACAAACAACACAAATATTACAGTCAATGGCATGAAGCAGGTTCAGTCCACCGGAGGTAACTCCTAGACTAATAAAGGAAGACATATGACACCTGACAGTCATTCTGACAGTTTGCAAAATAAATATAAAGTATAACAGTGTAAAGGTGAGGGGTCAACTTCATCGAGATCAACTCCTTGCTCACTAAGGAAAGATATGAGTGAGGTGACACTGGACCAGTGACTGCTAGCAACAAACAAAAAAATAGCAACTAGTAATTGGTATATAAGGACATAATACCAATGTGGTCAGCTTGGAAATATCAATCAAAATGATATCAACATTCTAGGAATATATGAAACTAGGTGGACAAGTAATGGGGACTTCATAAGCAACACACAGAGCAATATCACTTTGGCAAAGATACGTTACATGGGTCATGTGATGACTGTTTCGTGACATCACTGTATACAATGACGAGAGTGTCTAGTCAATCAGTTTGCTTACAGCAGTCAAACTGAGCAGTTTATTTTTTTTAGCCTGGGTCAAAGGGCCTGGACTGAGGCTAAATCTGCCTTCTCTTGCAAATGCTACAGTTTACAAGTCTCTGGTGCCACTTCCTTTTGGGAATATATTTTCTCCAGATGGGAAACCTAATACTTGCTGTTTCCTGTTTGCAGAATATGTCTTTGCCTGGGACATAGATGAATCCAGCCCATTTAAATCTGGAATACTCAACATAGCTTCTCTGGAAACAGAGAAGAACCTCCATATTATACATGTAATGTATTTAAGACACTTTTTTTTGGTTTCTCCTGATAGTCTGCTCACTGTATATGATGTAATGTTCTCCACATGGGATGTATATATATGTATATATAGGTTTGTGTATAACTTAGTAGTATAAAAATTTATCTGAGAACAAAGTTTGTTTATCCTTCTTTTTTTGTTTCTATCCGTGAACTACAGCATTATTATATCATGGATATAATAATGCCCATAATGAGGAAAATAAACCTTTCTGCCATAGCTCTCTCATTTACACTAAGTTTAATAAATATAATTAATCTTAAAGCCAGTTTAGTGGGTTAGAAAGTCATATATTTGGTCAATGTTTAGTCCCCGATAAAAAGCCAGAATTTAGAATATTGATTTTATCTTCCTATCTGTAGTTGACCTTTTACCATAAATATAAGCTTAGTAGATATGTCTCTGTATAATAATGTACTTACCCCTAACAAAGTATAGTTTTATAGATTGATGTAAGTAGGATATAGGCTTTATATAAAAAATTGAATACTTAACAAAATTGCAACCCCCCCCCACCAAAACAGCATAGTATGAATTAAAAAGGTTCAAAACTTAAAACTTTTTCCATCAAAATGTTTATAATATTATCAAAAGGTAAGATCAAAGTAATTTTTATTTATTTAAAAAAAAAATTTGAATCCCTTTTGACATGTTCGAAATTTTAGCAGAAAATTTTGCTTTGATTTGAGTTACGAATGTTACGACTGTTTACAATAGATCACGTAATTTTACGTAGCTCACTTTTTCATTGACCAACACATTAATTTGGAAATTCTCGCAATTGTCAGATTTTAATGAAACTTTCAGTACTCATTTACAAATGAATGAAATTATTTTTGAAGTTATTATTTTTAAAAATCTTAGTGAAAAATTTTTTTTCTAACTCTGTTACCCCTGCTCCATGTAAATCCATGAAATTTTAATAAATTTTAATTGGTTGCATATTATTTTTTTATTAGTTAAATGCAGAACTCATCGGGGAATATAAATCATGTATTTCTTTTATTTTAAATTTTTTAGCACTATCCGAAAATCTGCTCCGAAGAGTAAAATAAAAAATGCAATAAAACTCTGATATAATTTAATTTGATAAGCTTTTAATTGCTAGAATAAATAATAATAATTAAGGACATTATAGTCTGAAGAAAAAAAATTTTTTTGATTATTAATAAAATTTTTTAAATTGTAAAATTTTTAAAAGAACATTTTATATTATTTTAATTTTTATTTTTCATAAAACATCTTCAAACATAAACCTACAAAGCGAAACTAACTAAAATTCCATCAAATATTAGATAATAGCTGAAAACTATGTTAAATTTTTAATTTTAACATTGTTAAAAACAAGAAAAAACGATTTGTATGAATAAGATTTATCACAAATTCGTCTTCCATACTTCTGGCCAGATACTGTAAATCAGCAATTGTCGGCTGCTGATAAGGTGATGACAGCTGTGATAACAAGGCTACTGTAACTGAGAAATGCTTTTTGAAACATTTCGAGCAGTAAGCAAGTAATTCTTGTTTCAAGTCAATGTAAAGTAAGTTTAAATTCGGTAATTTGAAGAAAATATTGTGTCAGCGAGGTGCATTTTATTTTTGTAAGATTTTCTAAAATCAAGAATTGGCTTCTGTTTACAAGTGATGAAAAATGGCGAAAAATTTGAAATTTTAAAAACCTTTTTTTAAATTTAGAAAATTTTTTGTTTCCAATCAATATAATTTCAGTTTAAAATACACCAAGGCATTTTGCTTACTGGAATTACTAAATTCCTTGGCTTTCAATTTAAGTGAATTTTAAAATTCAATTTAAGTGAATTTTAAAAATAAATAAGTTATCTTCAAGCTTTAAAGCTTGAAGATAACTTATTTATTTTTAAAATTTCAATTTAAATTTGGGTATAAAAAAAATGAGTGGAGGTACCTACTTAACAGTGTCTAGGAAGATGACCAAGAATTTGTCCATGCATTTTTATGTAATTATATGAACAAAGAAATAAGACTTTTTACAGAAACTATGTTTCGAGGTATCAAAATCAAGTATAGAAATTTACTTATCTGGAATATATTGTAAAAGAAAATGTGACACAGAAATCTGAAGTCACATTGGAATAGTGAAAGTGGCTTTTCAAAAGCTAAACAAAGTATTAAAAAACAAGAAAATTTAATTTAGAAACAAAGAAAAGAGTGCTGAACTGTTAAGCAATAACAGTACCCCTACATGGCAGTGAATACTAGACAGTTTTCTCTTGAATTAAGAGGAGTACTTGAGCCAACAGAGATGTAGTTCTAGAAAGTGAAACTGAGGATAGCATGTGAGTAATGAGGAAGTTTTAAGGAAAATTAAAACAAATTCAGAAAGAGACAACTGAAATGATATGATGCTTGTATCGAAGGCAAGAGGGAAACAAATAATAGTCTACCTAACAAGCTGGTGTACAAGAGAACCGACTGGGAGGGATTGTAAGGAGACAAACATTACTTTGGACTATGAAGGAAAGGTAGTTGTGGAGAGTCACGTATGCAAAGGAACATGGTACAAATAGAATATAAAATGAAAAGGCTGAAAAAATTGCTGGATACCAATGTAAAAGTTCAGAAAAAAAAATACTCTTAAGTAAAGTGTCCATATTTGATAAACATTCTGTATCAGAATATTTTAGCAATGAATTACCTCACTGTTGCTCCATAAATATAAAGCATTATTTTTAATGGCTTACTCAATTCCAAAATTAAAAACTGTTGAGTCACTGACCATTTTCTAATGTGCAGAAGATATCCTATCTAGTAAATAAGATTTTAATATCTAAATGTCTGGGATAACAGGAAACCTAAGTGCAAACAATAAAACTGTCTTTTTGATAAATGTGAAAATAGAAACCCACCTTTGAAGGTATGCGCTTACATATGAGATCAAATTTCTCCAGTAATCCAAGGAGAGCTATTTTCTGATCTAAGTCATCAGCCCAAAGATAATTCACTAACTGATCATCAAGGATTCCATATTTTTCTAACTGTTGCCATTTGTCAATGAGAGTCTTTTTCTGAAATATAAAACATGAAAATCAGTTAATGGTTGGAAGACATCTGTATTGTTTTATTTGTCTTGAGCAGGTCAGTGCTTGTTAGAAACTTAAAATAATTAATACTGTACATTTAAAAATGTTAAATTCTACAAATTGTTCCCAATATTAATTATACATACATTAGTAATTTACTGGTTATAAAAATAATTGCTAAAAATTCTACAAAGAATCAAAGCTTTAAATAAAAGATATTGGTTGATTTTGTTTAGTGGCATGTCAACATCTATAAGCTATTAAATGCCAAAATCTAAATATTTTGAATACAATTATATGCCTGCAACTAAAGATGAAATGTATTATTGGTCATTTAATATGTACTGCCGGGATTTTTATTATAAAAACTAGCAGTATAGCCCAGCATTGCTCGAGTGTAATGAAAGCTTTAAAACTAATCCATGGTCCTGCAGCTCAGACTCTTTGGACATTGGCACGAAAGACTAAAAAGCAATAGTTGTTTCCAGTTAAAGCGAAACTGTAGACTGAAAGAAAATCAATGGATGTAAGTCAAATTTTGATTTCCTGGTATCGATATCAAATAAGTTTTTTTCGTCGTAAACTGAATTTTGAAGGCTAAATAAGTCATCTGAGTAAATGGTATCATGGCTGAGACTATGAACTACAATTATAGCTACTTAGAGCCAAACCTGAAGCAAAAACTAAAATAAAAGGGCTGAAAAGAATACAGACATACAGGCAGATAAACAGACACACACACAACCATCCTGCCTTTTATATATATATATATTATCAATTTTCTGCATTATTGTAAGAACTGCAACCTTGAAACTTCTGAATATCGTTTCTTATGTCTTTGTCTATGAGTGTATCAAATTTGATTAAAATTGGACCACTCTTTCTATAACCCGATTTTTTTTTATTATTGATTTTCGATATTTATCGAGGGTACCTCGACGCAAAACCTAGCTAGGGTACATTCGCATATAGTACAACTGTGTAAATTTTCAAGAAAATCGGTTCAGCTGTTTCGGAGTCTATAGGTAACAGACACACACAAAAAGTTCCATTTATAAATAAGTTTAGATTAGATATATTTTATACTTTCAAAGTGTTTCAGTATTTGCACATAGCTAGGATACTAACAGGTGCTACTACCCTGGGTCAGGGTGGACCTGGGAACAGCAGCAACTCAGAGGTGATTCCACACACCTCAAAACTTCCAATCTCCTGATCAGAGCCCTTTCTACTGAATGTAGTTTATCGTCACACCTAACACTTTATATAAAGATGATAACTATCTAAAAATTGATGACCTTTTTCTTCTTTTAAATTAATTCATTCCAAACAAGGCAATAATACTACTGAGCTACTAGGAGTGCAAAAGAATGAAGAGACTTTAGAATGAACTGGAAACCCAACCCTAGACAGGAAACAAGTGATACTCCTGTTCAAAAGCCCAGAGACGAGTGTGAATCAGATGCTAAACAAACCTATCTATTCCTATTGAGGAAAAATAAGCAGTAAATAACATTTCAAAGTTCAGGCAGAAATATTAGATGTAGAGAGCTGAAATAGACTTTAGTAGGAACCAGAAACCCAATTCTAAACAGGAAATGAGATAAAAATCTCTCTTCCTGTTCAAAAAGACAGGGAAGAGTTTAAAAATACATTAAGGAATACGTTGGCATATTTTGATACCCATCATTAATTAAAGTAAATGTTTATGAATCAAGATTATAATAAGAATGCATAATAATAATAAATATATAATAGAGAGTTAAATAATTATTTTAGAAGAATATATAATACATCACTCAATAAATCTGGGGCCTGACATATAGATGTTGCCACTAATAAAAAAACCTATATGATTTTTATGAAGTACTAAACTTCAAATGACACATGACAAAATTTGGGCACAATCAGATTATTAGTTTACAAATTACGGTTATTTAAGTGAAGCTATGGTTGCAAATTTTCAAAACAATGGAAAAACCTGAATTTCATGTATTGATAAAGCATTGTTTTCTGATGGGAAAAATTTGTTCAAGCAAAGCAATAACTTGATACGTGTTATTCAGACTGCTTCATTGGAAACAATGGTTAAGAAGTGGTGTGCTGATTTTAAACGTGGCCGCACAAACATAAATGATGCTGAACGCTCAGGTTGTCCAAAATGGGCAGTTATTCAAGAAAACACCAAAAGAATCCACAAACTTAAATTGAAGTTACAGGAGATAGCACAGGAGTTGAACATATCAGAAGGCAGTGTATTCACCATTTTGCATGAACATTTGTCACTGAGAAAGCTGTGTTCAAAGCAGGTGCCAATTTGCTCACAGTCGCTCAAAAAGAATTTGTTGACAATTCAGAGCATTATTTATAACTGTTTCAACACAACAAGGAGGACTTTTTGTATAAATATGTGACAATGTCTGGAATATAGACCCACAACTTCAGTCTGGAGTCAAATTGACAATCAGCTGAGTGGACAGCTGCAGGTGAAAACCATTTAAAGTGACCAAAGATGCAAACATCAGCAGGCATGGTTTTGGCCTCTGTATTTTGGAATGTGCAAGGAATTTTGTTCATAGATTACCTTGAGAAAGAAAGAACCATTAATAGCGAATATTATATTATTGGTGCGCTTGAAAGAAAGAAATCACCAAAAAACGGCCACAAATGTAGAAAAAAGTGATCTTTCACCAAGACAACACACTGTGTCACAAGTTGATCAGAACAATGGCAAAACTACACAAATGGCACTTTAAATTGCTTCTGCATACACCCTATTCTCCAGATCTAGCCCCCAGCTACTACTGGCTGTTTGTAGACCTCAAAAGTATGTTGCAGGGAAAGAGATTTGGCTTCAATGAAGAAGTGATATCGAAAACTGAAGCATATTTTGAGGCCAAAGACAAATTGTTCTACAAAAAAGGCATTGAATTGTTAGAGAAGCGATGGAATCAGTGTATCACACTAGAAGGAGACTATTGATGAATAAAAATGAATGAACATTACTTTGTAATAATAGTTTTAATAGTTAGGCCCAAGATTTTATTGAATGATGTGTTAGATGGCATCAAATAAACACCAAATATTTCAAACTATCATAAGTAAGTGCAAACATGTAAATAAATATAACTCACCAAATCAACTGGCTGTCGTGCAGTAATAATTCTTTTAAACATGTCAACCAACCATTGAGGGCTTAGGATGACTAGGTTCTGGAGAATATTATCCACTGTACCTGAGCATCCACCATAATAAACAATCAAGCCAAGATCATGATAAAACTCAAGCATAGTCTGAACTTCCTCCTGGTCTTCAATGCCCAGATCAAAAGCCAAGTCTATTATCTGATGAGACAAAGTGATACCAATAGTTTTTTTTTTTATTAGCACAAAAAAATTAGTAAATAATATCAACTGGTAATGAAGAAGCCAATTTTTTTTCAAAATGATTAAGTAGTTTTTATGGTCAGTTGTTTTCTTTATGACTTTACTACTTACTGTTTGATTCCAATGAAAATGGACATTTTCAGCATTTTTCTCCAACTTAGGGTTATGAAATATTCAAATACAATGAATGGATTAAGTATCCCAATCAATCTAAAATTTCATTTTCAATATATCTAAAAAATTTTAATACAGGTATAGAAATCTCAGCATGAATAAAAATGATACCAAATGTATCAAATAGCAACAAAGTTATGACCATTTAAAGTTCATCAGTTTTTCATCTCATTTTCTATTTACTTCAAACAAGTAAAGAAAATCATTATAAATGTATTATACAGGTACTCCAAAAGTAAAAGAAACAATACTAATGGAATCAATAATTATTAGATCAGATCAGCCTAAACATTGAGGAAAATTGTATTCTCAAAAACAAAATAGTTAAAAAAAATAACACATATGGGCAACTTTGATTGTTCAAATAAGTTTCATTTTAACAATGAATGCCTTGCAACTTCTTACTATGATGCATAGTTAAAGTTAAGCCACAAGCACAATTTATCATTCTGAACTTGCCATGACTTGGATGATAATGGACAATGCATTACATTTCTGTAAGGTCAAAATAATTATGCCAAGAGCTTATTGAACAAGAATGTCATATTTTTCCAATGCTCCTACTTATATTTTATCAGAATTAAATATATATAAAAACAAAGAAATATATGCAATAGACATTATTGCATTTTTATTAAATAAGTATTTATTTTAATCATTAAATTGTTTTACAAATAGTGAGAGTTTGAGTTTTGTTTAACAGCATATCAACACCTCTGTGGGTTATCTAATGCCCAAAAGGTGGGATTTTAAGGTATTTTTTTTAATGTTTGGTTATAGTGAGAAGGTTGATTTAGTAAGATTTTGATGAAATTTTTTTTTATTTTTTATTTTAAAAAAACTGAAGATGTTTTCTAGTTTTATATTAAAAATGTATTGCT
This sequence comes from Ascarosepion bandense, assembly GCA_037127315.1. NCBI lineage: Eukaryota > Metazoa > Mollusca > Cephalopoda > Sepiida > Sepiidae > Ascarosepion > Ascarosepion bandense. The sequence goes on from JBBBDQ010000367.1 coordinate 4,632,464, forward strand.
GATAATTTTTTTTCCTTCAAAAATGTATTATGGAAAATTTTTTTTTCTTTAAAAAATGTGCTATGGTAATCATTTTTTCTTCAAAAATGTATGTTTTTCTATAAGTCTATTTTTATATTTTCATAGTGTTTTAACCCATTTGGGGATAAACTATTTGCTCATAGTGCTTTGACCCCAGTTTGGAGGTTAACTATTTGCCCATAGCTGGGACCCTAACAGGTGCTACCACCCTGAGTCAGGGTGGACCTGGGAACAACAGCAATTAAGAGGTGGTTCCATGCTCCTCACAACCTCCTAATCAGAGGCCTTGTTGCTAGATGTAGTTTACCATCATACCCAGGACTAAAATAGTGAGAGTATTTATTATGTTAAATAATAACTTTTAATTGAAAAAAATTAATTAAAACTTAAGCTATGCACCCCAGTAAAACCAACTGTATTTTGTATCTTCTTACATTGATTTTGATCAATCAATGTTTAGCTATTTTAAAGACAGATTTAAAGTATTATTTTTTTTTTTTTTACAAATTATTTTGTTTTTCATTTGATATTTGAATTTGTGAGGTGTAAATCCTCCCCAGATAGAAGTTAAATAGCAGTGTAGACTTAACTCTCTAGCCTTATGTGACAAACACTCTAGATGTAGGGTTATTCTGAATTCAAAATCAAAAGACAAGGAAGTCATAGTAATTCACAGGTAAGAAAGAAAAGGAATTTGTGTAGAGCTATGATTTCCTACATTAAAAAAAAACTGAAATTTATTATTTAATCTCTCACCTGATCTACACACACATAGTTATTAGCATTTTCAGTCAGCTGTGTAAGGACTTGTTCAAACTGAAGCCATCGTGTTGGAATCTGCTCTCCCATGTATGGCTCTTGCAAAGCTGACTTTTGGATCTGTTCTCGTAAATGGCATATCTGAAAGTGAATGTATACAACAAGTTAAAAGGACCCAAATGTAGTAGGAAAGTTATTTTGTTAGTCCTCATTGTAACCTTGTTTGCATGCCTATCTCTTGTATACACTTAAGTATAATGCAAGTTTTTCTGATCAATTTTTTTTACGCAAAAACTAGGGGTCACACTATACACAGGTGATTTTTTTTTTGAAGATGTTAAAAATCATGCATTTTTGGCAACCGATTGCACTATACACAGGCAATTTTTTTTTCCACAGTGGGTTTAAAATTGAGGCTAAAAATTCAGTAGTCACACTTTACATGAAGTTGGCTTATACACACACAAGTATATGAAAATGAAAAATAATTGCAAGATGCAATTTATTTCTGAGAATAATTTCATATTTCAGAATAAGAAAAAATATTAAGAAACTGAGGTCAAAATTAAATTATTAATCTACGAGTTTTACTTATGAAGTGTTTTTGAAATCTTCATAGTGATTTCTCTTTTACAATTTTGTTTGGTTTTCCAAATTCATGAAAAGTGCATTATAATAATCTAATGATGGAAGAGAAACATCCTTGAGGCACATAGAAAATTTAAACAGAAAGAGTGTATGCAGAAGAATTTGTCATTCATAAAACCCAAAACTTGAAAAATGCAAAATCCAAAATACACATGCATACAGGTATTGAACATGCATCTCTCTGGATCAAATCACTCGATTCAACCAAAACTTTTATCCACTGGGCCATGTGACAGAGATAACTAAGACATTCAAAAGTGGCATGACTCATGGAACAAGAACAATCTATTACAGTCTATTACAAGCAATTAAAGTTCAGCTGAAGAGTTATAGTCAACCTATCATCCAAGCCATAATCAAAGTAAAACTGAAATTCTTTCTTGACAAGGTAAAATACCTGACATTTCAAGTTATTAACCTGAAAGTTTCACCAATTAGGCCAAAAATGTATGCGTGAACTTAAGATTATTGAAAAGGTTAGGGGTAAATGCTGTGAACTTAGGGCTAGAAATCAGGAATACATCAATAAGGTTGAAAAATCTCTTGCACAACATCTCATGAGCAGTCATCTAAGAACATTATTAGCCATATCACATCATTTACTCTATACACATACACCAAAAACTCATCTGCAGTTTTTGAAAAGACACGCAGCAAAAACAGTTTTTTTTTATATTACAAGTGATATAAAATAATTTACATTGTTGAAGCCAGGTGATCGCGTAAGAGTATAATTAGGTGACAAAACTTGGGAACCAACAATTTTCACTAATAAATGGGACAATATTATACATTGTCACAAGTGCAACAGGACAAACGTATAGAAGAAATGGATGACATATACACCTGTCATGAGAGAATGACAACCAAAGATCAGCCCTTATATCTAATAAATTTAACTATGAAGAACCAACTGTTGAGCAGACCCCTTCAATTAGGCCAAACTCAGAAACTGGCAGAATTGTAACAAAAAGTGATCACATTATAAACAAATCCATCACATAAGGAACAGAAATTTAATAATGACCAAAATAATGCCAATTCTAGGAGCAAGCCGTTAATCTACCACTGTGATTGTTTATACATCTTATCTTAGTAACATAGACTATATAAATATTTTTGTCTGTCAATAATGACCTTATTATTCTCATATTTTAAATGGAAGATATGATACATTGATAAGTTCAGAGAAAAATATTTATTGTGACCAAATGCATTTTAATACAGTATAGTGTGTGTAGCTATTAGCAATTGGAGTTAGCTTCACCATGGACTGCTACAGATAAGCACACAATGCATTTTGTCTAATCATTCAGTTCAGCTGAGTGTTGTCAAGCATAGCACAATGTTAACACGATACATAACAATATGGATTTGTCAAAAATTCTTCAAGTTAATTATTTCGAAAGTATTTTTTATTATGATTATTGAAATTATTATTTTATTTTGATTCTTGTCTTTTTTTTTCCTTGCAAACATGAAGTCTTTTAAAAAAATTAATAAAAACATTTACCTGGATGTCTTCTCCTTCATTTAAGCAATTTTCTACAGCAAAGAATGGCTTTACAATATGTTTATAATAAGGTTTACCAACTAAGAACTGATGCAGCTGACTAAACTTTTTTTCCACCTGAAATAATTAAAAGATAAAAACATTTATTATCTTTACTAATATGTATTGTTTGTAATAGAATTTGTTTTATTTCAGAAACAAAAATGCACACAAGTTGATCTAAATTGAAAAAAAAAAAAAAAAAAGAAAAAAAAAGGGAGATAATTTTCATTTCACAGTGAAAATCTCTCAAAGAAAAGTAATAAATTTCAGAAAATCTAAACAAAAAGTTCTGTATGAAAATAGTAGCAGGTCAGTTGATTTGAAAGAACAATTATTTGACTAAGATAATAAGGGGATGGTTAGTAGGGCATTTTAAGTCACCAAAGAAATCCACTCGGTAATAGTAATGATAATAATAATCATTTCCTTAGAAGAAAAACATTCCTTGATTAAGAAGGTTGTTTAAGAAGATGGTTGAAATTCATAAAATCTTTCTCTTGAAACAATTTATCAAGAAAATAGGTCTCCCAAGTCCAGTAGCTGTTTTCTTTCAAGTATTTATAGTGATTTCCTTCTTAACCTTTTATTTAAAGTAGCATGGAATGTAAACATCTTGAGTGAGTCATTATTTTCTCTTCAAGTTACATGTACTATCCATTTTAATCATTGCTGCTGTTGAAAGTCCTCAAGTGATGTGGTTTCTGTTATTTGGTACAGTCCTTCGTGATTATTTAAAGCCATGCCACAAGAAATATAGTTTTTGCCAAGATCTACAGGCTTCACTTAAAGCCATTTTTAACCATTGATTTTAGAAAATAGTTGTATACATGAGACAGTTTAGATATTTCTGAATAGATCTGGTGCTAAGCATGACATCCATGAGTAAGGGGTAAGCTCTAATTGCTATAAGTTCAGTGTAACTGTGCTGTACAAGTTTTCAACTTACTGATAATTCATCTTGCAATATAAAATGAATATCAATGTAACTGGGTTAGTGACAAGTTGAAAAACATGTTACCTGAAGATTATTAAAAAATCTTCCTCAATGCAATACTGTTAAAAGATAAAGACAAGCTTATTAGTCTGAAAATTTGCTAAATTAGAATATGACTGTTTGCATAGGAAATCAAGATAACATAGTTACTTAATAAACATAGTATCAGCAGCAGCCCTGGGGGTATAAAAACAACGCAAACCCTTAAAATAACTCTTCTGGTTTTCCTTCTAATGAAGTGATATGAACTTTTCACACTGAAGTTAAAAGGGCTGTTGACGCTTCACACACAAACACACCTACACAGACTAGTCGCACTCAAATACATTCATTAACATTTCATTGTCTATGCAATTTACTTCTAGGAAAAAAAAACATGTCTTAAACTTCCTTTCGTTAATTTTGTTAAAAATATATCTCGCATTGCAAATTAATCCATTTGTTATTTTGTACCTATTTACTGCCATTATTTCAAGTAAAACAAAATATTCTTGTAAGAGTTTTACACATTTATTTTTTAAATAGCCAACACACAAAAGCAGTTTTTAGTAATTAATGAACAGTTGGCCTAACATGAGTTTGGTATAATATTGAAATTCAAATACAATGACTCTTGTTAAAATTATATATATATATATATATATATATATATATATATATATATATTTAAAAAAAATAATTGCTGTATCCTTATTACAAATTTAAAAACAGAAAAATAATTCTGCATAATCTGTGGAACTGAATCTAAAGCTCAAATCACCATTCTAGTCATATTTTCCCCAGATAATTAAGATTTTAACAAGTACTGGTAGAAATGTGAGGTAGATGTGTGATAATATTGTAAACTTGTTCTAAATTTACTACAGGGACAAATCAACATTTGACCTACCTGGAAAGTAGTACAAAGACTGCTGCAATAAAAAAAAATATTTAGTTCTCATCAACAATCCTATCATCAGCGGAAGTTCTTGGAGAAGCTCCAAACTAAAGAATATATTATGACAGGAGGCACAAGAAAATTAGCTATGTTTTTTTTTTCTTTATTTTGTATATTTAACATATAGCTGAACACTCGAATTAGTTTACATTTGTCAGTAAAGAACACAATGAAGTCTTCATTCTTTAAATGCTTTTCTTTTAAAAAAAGAAATTTTCAAAAGATAATTTTTTATACTTTTCACTTTTTTAAAAGTTATGATAGTATTACAAATGGCATATATTCCATACATTTTTTTACTACCCCTACACATCACCTGCAGATATGCAAGTTATATAACAGTTACTGACATGGAAAATGGACTCCACAGGTAATTCCAGTTGAGGCAATTACATTCATGTTCCCAGCTCGGGATTAAACAGCAGAGCAGGCTGGGCTCTCTAATCTTAATTAGCAGCCAATCTAGGAAAATGACAACTCTGTATTCAAAACCATGGAGAAGAAAGCAAGAGAGAAAGCACTTGTTTTTCCAAAGATCAGTTATGGCAATGCACAGTTTATAGATATTTTTTAATATCATTTCACCTTAAGCAAGGCAATAAAGCTACTAGGATGCAAAAGAATATAAGAAAAACTACTATTAAGGAAAAGGACAATAAAAGTACAGGTGTGAGATTGCATTTAGATTTTTGAAGAACAAAATTTACTGGGAAGCAAGAAGTCAGAAGAGAGTTCCACAAGCAAGAAGTACAACATAAACTGTTCACATAGGACTTACAGCTACATCTAGACATTTCAGCTGTAAAATGATCAGACCATACTGCAAATGTAGTACTTAAATTCATGGTCTATGTACCATAGACGAAAGTTCATCAGAAAAATTACTATGAAAGTATTTATAGAAAAGACACAGAGAAACTGTGTTATAGCAGTGGAAAAGGCCTGAAGCTGAGATGCCAGGTCAGAACCAATAACATTGCACATTCTTTGAATTTTATCAGGAATCTCTAAATATATAGCAAGAGCACTATGCCAGATGTGGTAAAAAGCAAGGACGAATGGTAGACTTATATATACATATAAGCTCTTCATCAATGATCTTCCTGATGTAATCAGTTTCCAAGTAGACATCTATGCAGATGACACCACCATTTACTCTCATCTCAATAGTAAACCTGCTAATGCTGACAAAGTAAACCTAGCTGCTGCTCTTGAAAAGGACCTCCAATCTGTGATAGAATGGGGTAGAAAAGGACTTGTAAATTTGAATACCTTCAAAACAAAACTGCTCTCCTTTAACAACCGTTGAGAAACTTTCCTACTTGCCATCAGAATGGATGAGACTAGTATCCTAGAGATCAACAACCTGCACCTTCTTGGACTCTCTCAACCGACCTGAAGTGGAACAACTATATTAAATCTATAGCTGCATCTACTGCTAAGAAGATTGAATCACTATGTCGGGCCAGAAAGTTTTTCTCACCAGAATCCATCTTGCACGTTTATAAATCTCCCATTCATCTGTGCATTGAATACTGTTACCATATTTGATCAGGTGCGTCTGCTATGCACTTTGAGGGTCTCAAAGTCCAAAGGAGGATCTGCAATGAAACTGATCCTGACTTGGCAGCCCAAATTCAGTCACTTTCTCACTGTGGCTTCCCTCTATCTTTTCTACAAAGATTTTCATGGCAACTACTCGAACAAGCTTCTTTCCCAGGTCTCCCAACCACATGAGTTTACATATGCTATTAGATTGGCATCAAGGTCCCACTCTTTTACCATTGAAATAGTTAAATGTAGCTGCCTCTTCTACTCTAACAGTTTCTTTTTATGCACTTCTCATTTGTAGAACTCCCTTCTGTTTACTTGCTTCCTTGATAGCTACAATCTCCAAAAATTTAAATGCAACATCAATTGCATCTTCTATCTCCTTGACTGCATCTTTTATCCTTTCTTCAATGCCTCCTGTAATTTGTTTTTTTTTTCTCACTGTAACTTCCTGCATACCAGTGGTGGCCTTGCCTTGCTAGGGATGAAATGATTAAAATATATATATATATATATATATATATATATATATATATTAAAAAAAAAAATGATAACTGTACAGAGCCAGGAGTGTCCACATCCTGAAGTGATAATTTTAAAAACAAATGTCATCTGAATGTGACATTTCTCATCTTTTCTGGAAAACAACCACCAAGGTATACTTTTAACGAAATTATCTGTCAGGAGTTGAAAATAAATCTATCATCATGCTTATTTAGAGATGCAGATCAAGAAGGCTTTTGTCAATGCCCTTTCTCAATGAAAAAGATAAATAGTTTCCTTGGCTTAAACACTGGGGTACTGCCATAATACGTTATCACCAACAAAGGCTTAATAGTTTTTGAGCTGCTGTCTGTCAAGTAGATATTGTGATGAAAATATTGATTGTATTAGGACTGAATAAAAGCTGTTAAGTGCTGCTTGTGGTCATGCCAATAAATGAAACAACAAACTGGGGATGATAGTATAAAAAAAAAAAAATTGTTTTTTTTTTTTTTTTTAATAGTAGCAGAAAATATTTCTTAAATGGCTGGTTTAGACATAAAAACACTATCATAGATTACCATAGAGACTACAAAAAATTATTTTTACTACATTTAGAACATTAGTTTTAAATGTTTAATCCTATAGATGTTTTTTAGTACATGTTCTTTTGACAGAAGTGTATTTTTATGAAGGCCAGCTGGTTTCTGTAAAAAACTGTTATACTTGTATATCTTTTACAGACCAGCAGTTAAAACTGACCAAAATTTGTGAAGGATCCATTTCTAGTTTGTTTTTTCTTTTTTATATACTGATCAGTGAGAGACATCATGTCAAGCACTTGTAAGAACCCAAATGCAAACTTTATGAGTCTATTTTATAGAATAAATAGAACTCAGGTCAGTAGATGAAAAAAATATTTTGGCAGCAAAGGGCAAGGCAAAGGCATTTGACATCAAGAAATTAACCTCAAGCTAGCTGCAGAGAGACTAAACAATTTTGAAGTTAAAGTGAAAATTCTCCTGTGGTTGGACAACAAAGAATAGAAAGCATTCTAAGAAAATTTCCCAAGTATAAATAACATGAATTTAAAAGGGACTTTTTAAAAATTACTGTCACACAGATGCTTGTGGGGCAACTAGAAGTAGGTGTTTTCATTTTTTTCTGAAAGGTGATTGCATCTCGGTTTTCCTGCCTTCTTGAATCGTTTTCTATTTTTGTTTTGTTCAAAATCCTTGTCTTTTCCAAAACTGTAATTTTTTCCATTTTTTTGAAGATAATACTTTTTATCAGAAATTTGTTATCCTGCCTTAATAGGCATTCAAAACAAAATTTTGTACAAACTTTGTATTTGTACCTTTTTTGTATTAGCATAATTAATGTTCTTTCTTTAAAATTTTACAAAGTGGTTGAGTCATGTTTTGTGATTTGCACCTATCATGACTTGCTCTACTCACTAAGTTTTTTTGTGTCTAGCACAAGAACTTATATTTGATAAAGTATAAAATGTTTATAAGATGGTATTCATAAAAATTATTGTTTTGATTATTTTTTTTTTCTAAAGATATCTTAGAAGCTGGAGAAGATTTTCTAAAATGAAACAATTGTGAGAAAGGCTCAGCTTAAATTTTCAGTCTCAGCAATAATATTCATATGATTTAATATTTAAAATAATCATTTTAAGAGCATTTAAATCAATACTAATTAACAAATACTGAACCTTTCTTTTATAACTAGTCTTATTGTTATCAGATGTTTACAGCTGACAAAAAAGAAATTAGAAATTGTCATATTATTTTTAATACCACCCTTCAAAACATTCTGACCCACAGCATAAAAAATTAATACTAATGGAAGGTTTTATAAAATGCACAAAATAAGCACAACTTTGCTTATATTTCTGTATTAAGCAATAATACCAGTGAGAAAAAACTGGCTGGTTACATTAAATCCCATGAAAACCAAATTGATCAGACACCGAACTACCACCAGTCAAGATGAACAGATGTCTCCTCGAGGAAGAAGTTCTGTGCCTTGAGAATATTGGTCACCAAACTCACACCTGACCCTAGGTGGAACTTCTGTATATGATTCATCGCTAAAGATGCAAGTAAAATGTTCAGCTCCCTGAACCGTTTCAGTAAGTACCTGACTTTTTATACCATCCTCTACTTTTTATAAGAGAAAGATCAGGCTGAATATGGAACATTGCTGCCATATTTGGATGGGAGTTGCCCAGTGTTCACTTCCCAGTCAAGACAGAGTTTAAAATTTTCTTCTAATCCTTGTTGGAGAAGTATTATTTTCCACCCTCCAACCTTACTTTCACAGGCAGGATGTAGTGAGTCTCACACTCCTCTATTGCTACTACCATGGAAAGTGGTCAGATGAACTACATTCCTTGGTTACACTAGGTTTAACCTTCATGGTTAGGACTCACCATGTCATTTACATAGTAGCAAACCACCCACATTCCTTCTGTATTCCATTGGCAAGAAGTAAATTCCACTCAAACAGCTTCTTCTCATGAACTTTTGCCCAGTGGAACAGACTCAAGCGGATATTTCCCCAGTCACTACAATCTTAACCTGTTCAAGTCTAAAGGTAACAGTTATCTTTTCTTCCTATCCATATAAACTACCCCTTAACTTAAGCCTCTACTTCAAGTGGGCCCCAGGCCCACTTGAAGTAGAGGCTTAAGTTAAGGATAAACCTTACTAAAAAGGATAAGTTAAGGATAAACCTTATTTTAAAAAAAAAAAAAACGCTACATACAAAATAAAAATCTTTTTTTCATGACCACTCAAATGTTGAGTGGTTATTTCTCTCACTAAGTTGATATATTAAAAAAAATTCTTTTGATATCATAAAATCATTAACGCCCAACAAGGTTTTATTTATTCATTTATTTTTTTTAAAGTAATTGCAGATATCACAAAAAATAATCAAGGGAGGAATCAATAAAAATCATTCTATAAAAAAATTTATGTAATCCATCCAGATATAATGAATGATATTTCAATTTTGTTAACTTAGGCAAAAAAAAAAAAAAAAAAAAAAAGAAGCAGAATTCTAATTATAAAATCAAAGATTCTGGAAGGAAAACACCTCTTATCTATGTTGATAAATCACACATGATTTATGATTATTGGCAGTTTAAAAAATAATCTATTTAAAAGATAAATGAAATACAATTTCAATTATCAGTAAGACTCCAAAAAGACCTTTTTTCACTGACGAAGAAATAATAAAAAAAAAAAAAATGACAAAATGTAAGGATATAAACTGAAAGAAATAAAATGAACTTGATTAAAATCTTTAAGAAACAAGTTTAAACTACCTGAACTTTTATTTTCTTTAGTTCATTAAGTGCTTAATGTGTAATCTGAGTTAAAATTCAATTGTCACATATCTTTCATATAAATGTACAAATGTAAAACCTCACAACCAAACTGGTCTGAAGTGTACAGAAAAAAATATAATTCTTCCTTCAGACTTTTGCATAAACTTGAATTTCTAAATGAATTTTATAATAAACTTCAAATAAATGAAGCAAATTGATTTTATGTCAGAACTTTTTAGTTGAGAAAATATCATTATTACATGTTTTTTTATTTCAACATCATGGACTGAGCATGCAAGCAACGATAAAGTGTTGGAAAGAATGGCAACAAAGAGGAAATTGTCAGGAAGAGACAACTGAAGTTCCTGGGACACGCAATGAGGAAGGAGAGCCTAGAGAACCTGATACTGACTGGCCAGATAGAAGGAAAAAGAGACAGAGGAAGGCAGCGGATAACATATTTGCAGGGCCTGATCAGGTGGTTGACGGAACGGGGGTTGACAGGAGTAACGGGAACAAACATACTAGGAGCCACAAGGGATAGGGAGATGTGGAGAACCATGATCGCCTACGTCCTGAAAGGACAGGGCACATAAAAGAAGAAGAATCATCCTTAACTTGGTTATACTAATGTTTTGGTAACTGTGAGTTTCAATCTGTAGGAATAATTGCAAAACACTTACCCCTCCCCTTTTATAGACAGAAGCACACAAATGCTTGCTGCAATTTTCTCCTGGCCAATAAAATATGCTGGTTCTAGATTTCACCTGACTCATTCCCAGTCAGTTTTGAAGTCAGATCGCTACATTCACTTGTCCAAACCTACTTTTGTGTATCAACACCAATTCTAATTTTGTCAAGTTTTTGCCTTTACTGTTGCTTCACCTCATTATCGTTAATTTACCTTACATATATTGTTTACTTGATTTATATTATTTTTTGCCCTGTTCTTTATCTTGTTATTGCTTATTGCAAACTTCAACAGTTCTGTTACTTATTTTGCATTTGACCATGGCTCCTTACTCCACAGTACACTCTGGCCTTCTTCAGGTGTCATTCATACTTGTTAAACTGGATGTCTTATGTTCTCATTTCACTTTGCATGCTTAGAGGAAATCTTGTAGAAGTTAATTCTTTCTACTTTATTGATGGTATATGAAATGGAAGAAAAACATGTAAAATTTAAGGTTTATTTTGTTCCATATAAACATTGCCTTTCCTTCAGTGATTTGCCTTTGATTCACTTGCCCATTTCTTCCAATGGATCAGCATGTATGACTTTTCAGCATCAACCAACCAAGGGATTGATTTGAGTTTTGTTTAATGGCATATCAACCTGTTTTTTAATGCCAAAAAAGTAGGGTTTTTAGGTATTTTTTTTAATGTTCGGTTATAGTGAGAACGTTGATTTAGTCAAATTTTGATAATTTTTTATTTTTATTCTTTTTTATTTTAAAAAACTGAAAATGTCTTCTAGTTTTGTATTCAAAAATGTTTTGCTGAGAATAACTTCCTCCAAAATGTGTTATGGTAATAATTTTCCTTCAAAAATGTTCGTAATATTTTCCCTTCAAAAATGTATTGTTTGTAATATTTTCCCTTCAAAAATGTATATCTTTCTATATTTCTATATTTTTATACTTTCATAGTGTTTTGACCCCAGTTTGGGGGTTAACTATTTGTCCATAGCTGGGATCCTAACAGGTGCTACCACTCCAGGTCAGGATGGACCTCAGAACAGCAGCAATTAAGAGGTGGTTCCATGCTCCTCACAACCTCCCAATCAGAGGCCTTGCTGCCAGATGCAGTTTACTGTCATGTCCAAAACCAGCCAAGGGATTGAAACCAGATATGTTTTAACTAACACTTTAATCCACTATGCCATGTGTCTCTTGGACAGTCTAGTAGTATAATACTGAAACCTGATGTATGCAATCAGGTGGTGGAATTAAAAAAAAAAAAGCAAATTAAAAGTGTTCCTTCTTTCTTAATCTCATATTTGTCTCAATGTTAAGGCTACTGAGGAGGTTGCATCAGATGATAAACATCTTACTAGATATCATGCACTGATGATAATCTCAGCAGCAGTAACCTATTTTCAGTTTTGGGGAATGCATATAAAAGAAAAAAACTGGGAGAATGCATGCTTTAAATTCCAAGAGGCTAGCTCTCTTTCACTTTGGCCTGAGATTTGGATTCTTCTTCTATGTACCTTCTTCCGTTATTCCACTCACTCCCCACTCCACCATCCATCTGCTCAAGTCCATCAGGTATGCCGTGCACTGCTTTTCCTTGTCCCTCTTCCTCTCTATCCATCCTGTGAACATCAGGTTCTCTAAGCCACCCCACCACTTCCTCATTAGATGTCACAAAAACTTCAGCTGTATTTTCCTAATGTTAAGTAGGATTTTCTTTTTTGTGTCCATCCTGTCACAAACCTTGTCATTACTTGTGAGTTCTATCTATGGTATCCTCAGTATCCTTCTGTAGAACCACATTTCAGTTCCTTCAAGTCTTTCCTTTATCTTCAATGAGATTGTCCAGCACTTTCCGCCATATTGAAGGACAGACATCACATAACACTCCAGTATTAGTGCTCCATGAAATAGATGTATATGGCATAGAACAGCAGTCCTTAAGCACAGGGTTGAGGACTGGTACCAGGCCAGGGACTATTTACTATCAGGCTGCACAGGAAGAATAAATTATTTTCTCATTTTATTGACTATTGTGGTCTTGTTTATTGTTTTGATATGCATATGACCAACACTGATCAGGTCTGTAGAAACATAGTTCTGCATGACACCAATCTGTGACTCAAAAAAGTTTGGGGATTGCTGGCATCGACAACACACTTCACTCACTTTCTAATTCACCAACAGAGTAAGTTCAATTTTTTCTTCATCCTTTTTATAGAAACACTCTAAAGAATATTCCTTGAATTCACACTTTCTTTCAGGAATTATCCTCAAAATTTTCTCGACATGAAAACATTCCCCATAGAATAAATATTTCTATCTCCATTTATTTCACTCTTTTGCTTGTCTATTTGCTCAAACACTTAAATCTTGTTTGTTGACACCAACAGCTTCTCAACTTCAAATGATGACTCCTAACCTAATATCAACAAAGCTGATAAATCCTTCACAGATTCTCCTTCAGCTGTTGTAATTGCTAGCCTCCTTGGAATTTTAAACTAAACCCTTTATCAATCCTCTTGTGTAGATTGTTCTCATTCAGTATTTAGTGATATTAATCGACTATTTCATTTTTGTATTGCTTGTTTGGTTTTTTTTTCTAATGAGCTAGTGTATATGACTTTTCTTCACTTCCCAACGCAAGAAACCAGATATGTTTTAACCAGCATTTAAATCCTCTCAGCCATGTGTTAGCTAATGATAGTTTTAAAATCAATATTTATGAACTACAGACATCTAAAAGATTTGAGACTGTTTTTTTGCTGAGAGTCAGATGTATTGCTGGTATGTATTCTCTTTCCAAAAACAAATTGCTGGCAATATTTTATTTTCCCCTCAAAAATGTATGCAGGTAATATTTTTATTTCTTCAAAAATTTATTGGTGGTAATATTTTATTTTCCTTCAAAAATGTATTACTGATATTTTTTCTTTCAAAAATGTATTCTTGAAATTTTTACTATAAAAGTCTATTTTTATACTTTCATAGTGTTTTGACCCCAGTTTGGGGATAAAGTATTTGTCCATAGCTGGGACCCTAACAAGTACTACCCATCCTGTGTCAAGGTGTACCTGGGAACAACAGCAATTAATTGTTTCTCCCAACCTTCAATCAGAGGCCTTGCTGCAAGATGCAGTTTATTGTCATACCCAGGATCAGTATAATTTAGTAGTAATGTTTCTGTATTGTATCTAAAGGAACACATTGAACAAGTGGATTTAAATAGAGCTACTTATAAACAAAGAAAAACACAAAACTGTTATAAAGAAAAAAAATATTCTTATTTTCATGTAAGAATAGAGAATTACAATAAACAAATATATACGTTAACACCATCAGTCAACTGATTGTTTTGCAGTATTAATTATACATTTAGTTAACTATTACTTCTGAAACAACAAAAATTTATTAGTAAAAGTTTTAATAAGGGGAAGGTTACTTACTATTTGTTTCTGTATCTCTAAATCTTCATTCAAACTGTTCCTATGGGTGCCAACAATAAATATTGGCGGTGAAAGTGTTGTGTTAGTGACTGAATTCTTTGTATTCTCAGCAGCATGGACATGGACGGACTTCATCCAATAATCAATGTAACCTAGACTGGATAGTTCTTCAGTCAATATATCTACATCCTACAACAACAACAACAACAACACAGAAACAGTCATACAACTGGTTGTAAACAAATTCATAATTACAAAATAAGGTATTTCCATTGTTATTTCAATAATAGCCACCATAAACAATAATGCTAAAGTGACAAAACCAGAAAAATGATTTACTTTATGATAAAAACAAATTCAAACAAGCTATTTGAAATAGGTAATCAATAGGTATTGCAGAATTGGACCTTTTTTTTTTTCTGTATATATTTTTTATACTAATCTGGTGGCTGACAAAACTGAATTTATTGAATTAATGTTTACATATGAATAAAAATTTAGTTCTATGAAGAGGCCAATTTTCAAGATCAAGATCCCTAAAATAGATGTTAACCATAGTTATCATTATCATCTTCGTAATTTTCTTTGGTGTTTCTTTTTTTTATAACATCATCGATTTTAGTACCAACATTGTGGTTATGAGCTATTTCATAATATAAAACACAATGTGACTTCATATTTATGATCACACAATCTGATCTCCCATTCTTAACCTTTAGCACACTACATTTTATTAATATTAATTCCCTTTCCACTGTATTCTTTTCCAAGGTCTCTCAATTCCAGTAACTTTATTGTTAATTTCACTCAAAGGTGTTTTCTGTTGCCATAGCAGGATATGGCAACACAAACTATGAAATTCAAATTTCAGTGGCAGGATAAACTTTTTTTTTTTTTTTTTTTTTTACAGCAAATGAAGTTACCTACAAAGTATGTAAGTAAATAGTCCATGGCCTGGTACCAGTCCACAGTTCAGTGGTTGAAGACTGCTGGTCTATGCTATATGGTTAATAATTAAATTGTTATGTCAGGAGGCATTACATGATAGTAATAAGCAATCATGCCTCATAGTCAATGCAATAACTCCTTATTAATTAGGGAAGATCAGGCTGCTAATACACTACTTTTCATTTCTTATGTGTCATGTTAGCTTTCTTTGGATACTTTTAATGATTTAAAAATCAGAATTCTTTCTTACGCACAACATTAGAGTTGGGCACCTCAATGTGGTGTAATGGTTAGCAAGTTTGTCTCATTACAATTGAGTAGTGTATTCAATTCTCACTGGGTGCTCCATACTCTTGGCCTTGTGACACAGCTAAGCTGCGCTTAGAAAAATCACCTATAACATTAGAGTTAAGTATATAGATTAATATCTTAAATCTTAAATTAAAAATCTAACAAATGCAATTACAAAATTACTTAAATATTGCCATCACTTTTTGATGGCACACACAAACTAGTAATAATAATAATAATAATAATAATAATAATAATAATAATTACATTTATCTTTAGAGTTTTTTATTTGTATTGGGTTGGCCAAAAAGTTCTTTCTACTTTTGCTGTTAGTGGTGTCAAAAGCATGTCATTTAAACTAACTTCAATTAAAAAGACCTCATTATAAAATTTGTCATATCAGTGGGCAATTTTACAAAAAGTATTTGTCAAAGCTGGCCTATTTATAGAAAAAAATATACAATATTTTCAGCATTTTTTAAGAAAAATTCTACTCAAATACAAAAAGAAAAAATATGGAAAAAGTAATATGAATGATCAAATATGGTTTGCAAAATTTCATGTTAAAGATTTCTTGCTTTATGATGAATTGTATATGGGAAATCACCAATATTCAAAATTGGCCAAATGAAGTGCTGAAAATGATTTACACCAGCTCAGTTATGTTAAACTCTTTTATGTGTAGCTGCCACATAAGTGAATACTAGTCTAAAAAATATTTATTTTTTATATTTTTAAAATAGCATTTTAACTATAAGTTTTATCGGATCCATTATTTTTTGTTTAATTAAAATTAAGCAATAATATATTTAAATTTTATATGATTATTAATAACGATATACAGGACTGGATTATGACCTTTTGGATCCTCTAAGCTAATGGAATTGTGGGGCTCTCCTCAGATAAAGCCATCCCCAGCTACACACATCTTGAATATTTTTTTTTTTTACTTGTAATTTTTCTTTACTCTCTTCCTATGTAGCCCTCTGCATACCAGTGACAATACTGCCTTGCTTGGGGTGAAATGATTACTATATATATATATATATATATATATATATATATATATATACTGTAATGGTTGTTACAATGTTTTTAAATTCATAGTATCACTACACAAAAAATTTCTCATGTTTCGAAGCCGGCCCATTATGTTTTGGCTTCATCCTCAGGTGATTTTTTTTGGATGAAGCCAAAACATAATGGGCCGGCTTCGAAACATGAGAAATTTTTTGTGTAGTGATATTATGAATTTAAAAACATTGTAACAACCATTACAGTATAATGCTCTACATTTCTATCGAGCACTCTTTATAAAAGTAAATGCATGAACAAAAAGGTAAATAAACCTACGAGTTCAACAACTTAGTTACAATATATATATATATATATATATATATATATATATATATATATAAAATAGTTTTGATAGACTGGAGCCAAATAAAAACTATGTTTCACATTGGCTAAGAATGATAACCACCATTCTGAATGAGTACTTCAAATAACAGTTACAGGCAAAACTTAATCGACCTCTGTGATTGGCTAAATCATCAATAGTCATAAAAGTTAAACAAATCCTGGTTTGGTCAGAATTCATACATAGGACAAAATAAAGGATCACATGAGTGGCACAAATATTATTACACCTCTTGCAGTTATGCAGAAGCTATGCCAAAATTCTTGGCGAAAAATGACTACTCTCAACTGGGTCCATGGGAGAGAAAGTCTGATATCATGGAGGCCCAAAACTTTCTATGACCACAGAATAGACATCACTGACATTAACATTCTGGAACACAATATATGCATATAAAACTAACATTTCAGTAACATTTAAGTAAACTTATTGCAAATTATTTAAATAAACTAGAATAGCTATTTTTTTTTTTGTTTGTCAATAAAAATATTCTTTTTTATTATTTATTGTAATATTAGCACTTATTCTAACAACGATAATAAATAAAAGATCTTTTTATAACCAGCATTAAAAAAATCAAGCAATCAAAATAAATTATGAGTTTGTCATATTGATATCATTTCAGTTTATGAAACTATTTAGAAGTTATAACACGTATACAATTAAAATCACTGATTTATGAAAGCTTGAGGGGGCCCTAGGCTGCAGCGTATATTAGCCTAAATGATAACCCAGCCCTGATCGTATAGTAATAAAAGAACTAAAAATATAATACGAAAGTAGAAAACTAAATTTTAAATGGATCAGCTTAAATTTTATTCTACTTGAATAAAAGATGTTGGCAATAATAGATGATTATTTTATCATCTATTATTGCCAACATATTTATAAAATAAAAATAAAATTTTAAAAAACGATGAGCAAATATTACTAAAAATATTGAGACTAAATTTGATACAAGATATAAAAAGTAATAAAAAATATAAACATAATATTATCGGCAGAAATAAAATAAATTAAATTTGGCTGGTTATACAGATGAGGCTGTTTTATATAATGAAGCATCATTAAGATTTTGCTTTCTGAAGTTAATTTTGTACAAATTTTGAATTTAACTTACCTGTATATAATCACTGACAGGCTTTACAGTTGTCATAGCAGAAAAAAATTTTGAATTTAACTTACCTGTATATAATCACTGACAGGCTTTACAGTTGTCATAGCAGAAAAAAAATTTTGAATTTAACTTACCTGTATATAATCACTGACAGGCTTTACAGTTGTCATAGCAGAAAAAAAATTTTGAATTTAACTTACCTGTATATAATCACTGACAGGCTTTACAGTTGTCATAGCAGAAAAAAAATTTTGAATTTAACTTACCTGTATATAATCACTGACAGGCTTTACAGTTGTCATAGCAGAAAAAAAATTTTGAATTTAACTTACCTGTATATAATCACTGACAGGCTTTACAGTTGTCATAGCAGAAAAAAAATTTTGAATTTAACTTACCTGTATATAATCACTGACAGGCTTTACAGTTGTCATAGCAGAAAAAAAATTTTGAATTTAACTTACCTGTATATAATCACTGACAGGCTTTACAGTTGTCAGAAAAAAATTTTGGTCTTTAGGCACAGTTGTCATAGCAGAAAAAAATTTTGAATTTAACTTACCTGTATATAATCACTGACAGGCTTTACAGTTGTCATAGCAGAAAAATCCTCACACATGTTGAAGACAATGACATATATTGCCCGGGAAGAAAGAAACACCTGAAAATAAGAATTTTGTTAAATTCCATTGTATAGATTGAAAACAGTGATACATCTTAGCTTATAAAGTATCATCATTTATCCATCACACCCAATGATGCATAGGGCAGCAACTTTTTGTTGCTGTTTCTGTAACAAACTGTTTTTTTTACAGGGCAAGGTTGTTAGCCCTGCACCTAACCCCCAAACCTGGAGGACTGGTGGACCATCCTAGGTCCTTACGTTTATAGCACTCGGTATTCCAAAATAGTCACCCATTTAAGTACTGACCAGGCTCGATGTTGCTTAACTTCGGTGATTGGACAGGAACCGGTGTATTCAACACGATATAGCCATAGACTTATAAAGTATAATTAAACTGATTTCAGTGATTAGATTTTATTTTCAATACATTATTTGCTTTTAATGACTAACCTTTTGTATTTTTTCAAAATATAAGGACATGTGAACCTAACATTTTACTTTAGTTACAGGTAAGTGATATTGGTTACAAATATCATGCCAAATTCTAAGATGAAACCTTTTAATAATTCTCTAAATCATTCAGACTAGTATTCAAATCTTTGCTGTTTTTACCACAATGTTTTGGTAAATAATTTTCTTACCTTTTTCCATTGTATGTAAAATACATTAGTGAATTTTTTGGTATATATATTTTTGTAACTTGTCTGTTGCTCAACAGATACAATTTGCAAATCTGATAATCAAAGTCTCATGTTAACAAAAAATTCTTGGGCCAGAAAATATCTAACAATATAAATAGAAAATACCAGGATATCCGACAAGTTTTAGTACTTGTGCTTATTACTTTTTCAAGATTTAAGATCAATTTTTACACATCTTTTGTTACTAGAATTTCAAATTACTTGCTAAAATTGGTCCCTTATGAGAGAAGAACTTAAAAGATTGAATTTAAAATATCCCATGCAAATGTGAAATAGTTTATGTAAAGAGGAAATCAATCATCTACTTAAAGTCATGTTCAATGAACATAAATCTATGGTCAATATGGAAAAATCTGCTATACTAAATCTGATCTAAGTGCACATATTACTTTCTCTAGGATGAGGTCCATTCTAAAGAGTTTGAGTTTTAATGACATATCAACCTCTGTGGGTTATTAAATGCCAAAAAGGTGGGGTTTTAAGGTATTTTTTAATGTTTGGTTATAGTGAGAAGGTTGATTTAGTCAGATTTTGATAAAAATTTTATTCGTTTTAGAAAACTGAG
Organism: Ascarosepion bandense; assembly: GCA_037127315.1. Lineage (NCBI taxonomy): Eukaryota > Metazoa > Mollusca > Cephalopoda > Sepiida > Sepiidae > Ascarosepion > Ascarosepion bandense. The sequence goes on from JBBBDQ010000367.1 coordinate 4,652,563, forward strand.
AATGTCTTCTATTTTTCTATTAAAAATGTATTACTGGTAATAATTTCTTTTCTTTTAAAAATGTATTATGGCAATTTTTTTTTTCCTTCGAAAATGTATATTTTCCTATAAAAGTAAATTTTCATATATATTTCTATAAAAGTTTATTTTTATACTTTCATAGTGTTTTGACCCCAGTTTGAGTGTGTGGGGGGTAACTATTTTCCCACAGCTGTGACCCTAACAGGTGCTACCACTCCAGGTCAAGGTGGACTTGTGAACAACTGCAATTAAGAGGTGGTTCCATGCTCCTCACAACCTCCCAGTCAGAGGCCTTGTTGCCAGATGTAGTTTCTCCATCATAAAGAGATATAATTCATGAAGTATAATCAACAAAGTATAGCTGGTGAGTAAGGGAGTTGATAGAAATGCCATATATCAGTTTATTAGTTCAATGCTTAAGTCAAGCTCATAAGGATTTTAAAAGTATATAATTTTCTTTGTTTAGCAAAGAAGATTTTTTTTTTGAATTGGTATCACCCCATACAAGGCAGTAAAAGCCACTAAGACACAAGTGGTTACAGGGTGTGGAAGAATTAGGAACAGAAACATTTATAATGAGTGGGAAGAGAAAAAAGTAATCAAGAGGACAGTAGATAACAATTGACATTGCATTTAAATTTTTACAGATTAAAGTTGATGGAGTCATTTCCTACAGCTTATCAACCCTTTTCAGGTTATTTCAAGCCAGAAAATAATTTTAGATTGTAAGAATTGTATTTTTTGATAGTAAAGGTTTGGTGATACAAACCTTACTAATTAACTCATAGCATGGGGGAGAGAAGAGATGAAGCCATACTTTTCCCAAGGATATTTACATACAAGTGAATATAATGAACAAGAATCGTTCACTGATTAACAATTCTGAGCCATCATCTATTACACCAACCACACATTCAAGCTTATAGCACCTGGCATTCCCAAGTAGTCACCCATTTAGGTACTAACCAGGCTCATTGTTGTTTAACTTCATTGATCATACAGGAACCAATGTTTCAATGTTATGTGGCTGTAAGCCTTAGCAAAGGAAGTTCCAGGGAACGCCTAATAAGATGAAAAACATCTGCTATAGATAATGGGATAATAAAAAATGAATATATATATATATATATATATATATATATATATATATATATATAGTTAAACAGTACATTATATTTTCTACTGGTCAAAATCGAACCTGCATACTCCCAACACAAGACTAATTTTGACAGACATTGAAGCGCTTATTTTCTCAAGTTAGCCCACCCAATGAGAAAAGAAAAATGTCATCTATCAATGTTTATTACTCTACTATCAAACAAACTGATATTGAAGAAATTAATATTTGGTAAAATTATCTAAACATGAAACAAGCAAAATTAAAATTTTGAACTCAGTTTATACCTGAAAATAACATTTTCTATATTAATCTTAATGAATCAGATTTAATTAAGGAGAAAAATCTGACAGTTGATTTAAAATTTTTTGTTTGTAATAAAAGTATGAATGCTTAGAAAGTGAAAATAATGCAAACAACGGCAGTATTGTGAAAGCTTACCAAAAAGAACATTTAGTATATCCTGATATACAACAAGGTAATTCTCCCCAATCTCCATTTTATTTAAAATTATGTACCTTTTAAGAGGAAATATTAAAAGTAATTTTTTTTTATATTTAGAAGTTTATTCCTGTCAATTTCATGTCTATACCAACTGCATGATTGTCTTACGGAATATTTAAGTCATGCAGTGTCACCAAGCATCACCAGGTGCTTCCACTACAGTTATCTTATTTTAGGTTAAGCAAAGATTTATAATATTCTGTTATAACTCACAAATATTCATCTGTTCAAGCAATAACTAATTTTTTCATAACTAGTTTCACAACCAAAATAATTCTCTTGTCAATTAAGAAGTAGGATTTTTGCTTAAGACATTGGAGCAAAATCTCTCTTCTGCTTCTCAATGAATTATTCTGTAATCTGGCCAGGCCAGTAAAGAAAAAAAAGCGTTTGGACAGTAGGGAGAAGAAAAGAAATTATCAAAAAGGATCTACAGGTATATAAAATATCCCTATTTCAGCTAAGAGTATTAAGAAAAGAAATGTTTAGAATATAGGTCAACCTTTTGGAGAGAGTGGGTCAGAAAGTTATGCAGTGTCTCAGATGAGGGCCATGATACCAACTGTACTATAATAAATTGTCTCAAACTCAGAAAGCACTGTTCAGAAAGCTGTCTTGGTCTGAAGTTTTAAATAAAAAAGTGAACAGTGAAGTTATTATTATTTAAACGCAGTTCCTTATTTTACTGCAGGAATAACAGTAACACAATCAAAAAAAGATTCAGATTCCTTACTACAAACAAAATACAGTTGGAAATGGCAAATTATTTAATGAGACACTAGTTTCTCCTTATTAGTCTATAACTTCTCCACATCTGGTAAAATATTTGTATGTTATTGTTGTTTTCAGATACAAATTATAACTCCTAAGACAACCATTTATGCACTTTAAAATTCTCTTTCAAAGCATTATGCTTGTCAGGTAGTACAATACATTTATAAACAATAAGCAATTTCTATAAGATATGAGAGATAGAAATTAGCTTGGGGTTACCTGATGTGTTGTGTAATATACAGCCTGACCAGCAAAATCCCAAATGTCAAGGGTCACTTCCTGGTCAAGAATTTCAGCTTCTTTCTCAGTTTCTTTCTCCTGCTGACACTCTGCTTTCTCAGCAAGCCATTTCTCTGGTGACTGCTCTTCAAGCATTGCTTGTAACTTCTCTATGGCGCCAGCGGCAATATCCTTCAATAGTTCCTGTGGCACCTGGGTAACTGCCCCAGGAGACACCTTGCTGCCCACGCCACAGCTTAGCATGCTACTGTGAGAACGATTCTCTTTCTCAGACTGTTGACAAAGGGTAAATAAAAGAACATAAAATAAATCAAAATGCAATTGTTATTAGCAACACAACTCAATTGAATTTTTAAATGAAATCAAGCTAATGTTTTAAAAGTGTAAGATATAATTATTTCATAACAATTACCAGCATTAATATTTTGTTTGTTTATCAATTATTATTTACAAGTGAACCCGTGCTATCTATATATATATATACACACACACACACACACACAGAGAAATAAATACACAATGGTCTTTATTATAAGAGTATATAATTCCAGATGAAAAGGACTCAAGGTTTTACTATTTTGAGTGCCCTGGCATTTATTTTATTATGAACAGTGCTCAATATAATAAATATTTTGGAGATTAATATAATTACATATTTATTTTTGCGACATGGAAATTTTTATGTTTCGAGATAGATTCTCTTCATCAGGCAATATTTGATGTTGGTTGTACAAATGATTTACATTTAAATACAAAAACCTTCAGTTTGCTGTGTATGTATGTGGGAAGATATAAAATTTACATGTGTGTTTAATCAGAGCAATGATTCATTTTTTATAATACCGCCTTAAAAAATAGTGGATATAAAAACCCAAACATTAAATTTGTAAACAAAAAATGTAAACCCCAAAGAAAATATAGGAATAGAAATATTATCTGGTACACACCCCCTCTCAACCAAATGACTAGTAGTAAATTGGGGAGAAAATTCCTCGTTATTAGGAAACACTTTCTGGAAAAAAATCCATTAAGTAAGATTTTTTAATAAAAATACTTAAATTAAGTTACTCGAAATACACACACACACACACATATATATATATATATATATATATATATTCTTCACTACTTGATGACAATTATTGCAAAAACAAAATAAGAAGGAACTGTGACAGAGCAAACTCACAGCAAGAGCTTTCATAACTGGTAGTAAGTTTTAATAACTGACAGTAAAATATAATGAACTGAGGTGATGTCATGCTATTGTTTCTCTCTTCATAAACATCATGGGAGGGAAATTATATATACAAACACACATACAAAAATACTCAACAGTATTTATTATAATAGGGAGCATTATGCAATTTAAGCTCTGTTGAATTAATTTTTTTTTGATTAGTTAAATTAATTTTAAACATCTTATAGCAAAACTTTTTCAAAAATTTATAAAAACAAGAAAATTAACAAAAATTAAAAATTCAAACATAAAAATCATAATTCAAACATTGTCCATGAAATTAGAACTTATTAACATTTCTGTTGTTGTGGATGTACTTATACATCTGTACAAAACTTATATGGCCAGCTATATTTATGAAAATATATAAAATTTTATGTATAAAATCTTTTAATACATTTGAATTTGAGTAAATAAAATTTTCATTTTCGCTGTTGCTGAAGAAGCGAGGATTTCATTGTAGAAATGGCTATTCCATGGATTTAAATATCGAAATGGGCAGCAATCTTTCATTTAAACATGTTTCATTAAAACCAACTGACAAGAAAGATTTTATTAATTTTTTATTTATTTTTTCCAGTATTCTAACATGTTTCCCTTTTGCTGGCCATTTTCAAAGATCTTATTTTTCTGATGTTATTATGTCTTCATGTTTGACTGTAATGCTTTTTTTGTGCTTTTGAAAAGGAGAGTTTCTTTAAAGTTATTATGTAATGCGTACAGCTGGGCATTCATCTGTATTTTTTCTTTTAACTTTCAAAACTCCATTTCCACTGTTAAATAATATAAGGTTGATGATAGGAGAAAACTGTTTAATATATAGTACCTCTCTTATAGCAAGATGCCTTTGATATTGTGATTTAAATAGTATTTTTGTATTTTCAACCAAAGTTTTTCTTAAGAGTCCTTGTAAATTATGGGTTAATCAATGTTTTTTTATTGGACTATTATTATTAAATAGTAGCATGTAAGGTATCTACTCAGAGAAGTGTGTGTGTGTGTGTGTGTATAACACACCATTTAAAGACACATTCATACATTTTTATGAAACTTAAATTGCTTGGTGTTGACTTTTCAAATCAATTTCACCCCAAGCAGGCACTAAAGCCATTAGGACACCAGGGGTTATTAGGTGTGGATGAATTAAAAAACAGAATCTTTACTAAGAAGCAAAAACTAAAGAAGTGTAATCAGGAGGATGGTAGAAAGCAACTGACATTGCATAGATATATAAAGTTTTTAAAGTAAATAATTGTGGAATATACTTCCATTAGTAACCATTACTCATGCTAATATATATATATATATATATATATATATATATACACACACACATTTTCAAGACATTTTTATGAAACTTACATTGTTTGCTATATATATATATATATAGATATATAGATATGTACATGTCTATGAGATGTACATGACTACATCTTTATGCAACTTATATTGCATACTATCAATGTTTAAATAAATTTTTAAGAAACTGAAATAAATTAATTAGCTATTACTTTAGTGCTATTACTGATCCAATTTAAATTAATATTCATTAATAATTCAACTTTGTTGTCAGAATAACTATTTGATTTTTTTCTACAACAATGAAAAAGCTTAAAAATGTATCAAACCAAAAAAAAACAACAACAAAACAAGCAGATATATAGTAACATACAATACAACCTGTTTTGTGACATTTTTATAATATTGTGTATTTTGGGGTTTAACTTAGCCTGTACTTAACTGAAACTAAAATGGTTCTGACCATAATAAATTATCATCAACATCTTTATGGTTAGTTATTTGCAGTAAATGGTATTTTTCTATTTTTACAAAATAAACCAGCACTGCTATAACAATAGTGAAAGTTAATTTGTTTTAAAATATTTATACTTCAAGAAAACTAAATCAGCTATAAAAATACTATAGGTCAAAATTTTCATTAAAACAATAAAAATAATCAAAAGATTTCTACTTTTCTCCAACTGTACTTTAAATAAATAACAATATGCTTGAGCATAAAAAAAAAAAAAAAAAAAAACAGAAATAAAGATCTTTCAAGTATTCTATGATGGATAAATGATGAGCTATTATAAAGAAATATTTTGCTTATTTAGGCTCTAACATTAATCAATTTTAATTCTGGAATTTTTTTTTTCACCAGTTTATTAAGAAAGAATAACAGAAAAAGAGGAACATCTTTTAGAATATCTCTTTGAACATCTTTTAGAAAGATTCCCCACAAGTTTGTTAGGTCACAGCATATTTTGACAATATTTGAAGCTGTAGACTGACAGAGAGAAAAAGTTTTACAGTTCTGATAGCTAACTGTAATGAAAGTTTGCTCCAAGATTGTAAAAATGTATTGCTTTTGCACATTATATCTAATTGATTGAAAAATAAACTAATCCAACTATAGTCATTATAAGGGGGAAAAAAATAGTGTATAAAATCAATAAAAAAATTCTTCTTAAAAAAAATACATTAATTTAAAATATTTTTCATCCAAACACAAATTTCCCAAACCTACACCAAAGAGAAAATCTAAAAACTTATTTTTACTTTCTTTGAATTCCTGTCTTTTTGGAAGGAATTTTTGTTCTTTGATTCCTTTTCTTTCTTTTGGAATAACATTTCTAAGTAGACATTCATTGCTATGGCTTCTTCATATTCTTCTTCTAATGAGGCTGAACCACCTACAAGAAAAACAATTAGCAAACATGTGAGAAAATATTCACAATAGGCAATATTAAATACATTAGGTTGTTACAAAAATAATGGCCACTTGAAGTGTTGTATTTTGAAAAGCCATTTTAACATTTACAGGATATATTAGATGATTTTTGGTATACATAATAATTAATGTGTGCCCTTTAATAATTTTTAACTTATTTTCAAACAGAAATATTCTTGAAGCATAAAAGCCCTTAATTATAAACATGACAAAACATGATCTTGGTTTATTTTTCTTGCATGAGTTTAAACTTGAGCACATTGCCTCCCAAACTACTGCCAATATCAACAGAGCATGGGGAGATGGGTCTACAAGTGATCAGACAGTACAAAGGTGGTTCCAGAAATTCCATACTGATGATGAGAGCCTTGAAGATAAAGAAGGTGGAGGACGGTCATGCAGTCTTGACAACGAACAAGTGCAAGCAGTTGTTGAGCAAAACACATGTCAAAGTGTCAAAGAAATATCTCAGATGCTTGGTGTCAGCACTGCAACAGTCTCACACCATTTGCAGAGTATTGACAAGGTGAACAAGCTTGATAAATGGGTTCCTCATGATCTCAATGAAAATAAAAAATTTAAATGTTTAGAAGTGTGCTTAATGCTCCTTCTGCATAACACTAATGATAATTTTCTTGACTGAATAGTCACTTGTGCTGAAAAGTGGATCCTTTATGATAACTGTAAAAGATCAGGTCAGTGGCTTGATTGTGATGAATCACCCAAACATTTCCCAAAACCAAAGTTTTATCAGCAAAAGATTATGGTGACTGTCTGGTGGTCTGCAATTGGTGTTATGCACTACAGCTTTCTGGAAGCCAATCAAAGCCTTAATGCAGAGCTTTACTGCAATCAACTTGCTGAAATGCATGCATGCCTGTAAAAAATGAGACCTGCATTGGTGAATCAATGTGGTCCAATTCTGCTCCAACATAATATGCAGTCACATGTTGCAAAATGATGTTACAAAAACTCACAGACTTGGGATACGAGAGTTTACCACATCCTCCATATTCACCTAATCTTTCACCCACTGATTATCATTTTTTAAAGCACTTAAGCACATTTTTAATTGATAGAATCTTTTGAGCCAAACCAGAGGTGGAATCAGATTTCAAAGATTTCATTGTATCACAGCTAATAACTTTTTATCAACAAGAAATAAATAATCTTGTCCATCACTGGCAAAGGGGTATAGATGCTCAAGGCTTATATTTTGACTAATTTCCACAATTAATTTTTCAAGGATAAAATTATGTTTCTGAAAGTGGCCATTATTTTTGAAACAACCTAATGCTAACAATTTTCCCATTTTAACAAATATTATACAGATAAAACTTTATTGAAAAAATATAGCAAATATGCAAAATAATTGTATACAACATATCTATTAATCCTATATTAAGATGATATTTTAAGATTAGCTTTAATAATACTGCAACACAAAAACTTCCCTTAATGTTAAAAAAATACATGAAAAAAAAATTAAATAAATGCATTAATTAAAATTATGAATGGTGAAAAAGAAAATTGGTTATGAAGCATTTGTAAAACAGTAAGAATTCTTCAGTTGAAAATTACTGATCCTATTTAAATTAATATTTAAATTAACAATTCAACTTTGTTGTCAGAATAACTATTTGATATTTTACTATAACAATGGCAATGTTCCACTGGGAAATACTAGATTCATGTCGAAAGTATTTTGTTGTATATTATTTATTTCAAAAACCAGATACACCTCTTCATGGTAACAGTCTTCTACACTGGCAATGGCCTCTTTTTGCGGGACAATTTCTTCTGTTGAACTTTGCAAGTTAGACAGAAATAATTTCTGGAGCATGAAGAAAAGCTTCCTGTGTTGATCTTAATTATTAATTAGCTTCATAATGTAGCATAAGATATAAAAAAATCATTGAATCTGATGTTTTAAAATATCAAAAACAAATCTAATAAAAATCTTCCCATCTACAAACAGTTTTCAAACTGTAATTAGTTTCATAAACATTAAGAGATTTTTTCAATCATTAATTAGTTAATTATGAAAATGCATACTCTTCAGGGATCATAATAGTTAAGAGGCTAAAAATGGAAAATACATTATTAATCAATTTTTCTTTGGGGCTTGTCAATCTTTTAAAGGTTATTTAAAGCCTGAAAATATTTTTAGATTGTCAGAGTTTGTGGATTGAGGATAATAATGAGAGGTCCTCTTAATTAACCTATACATGGAGGAAGAAGAGGTGGATTCATACCTTTCCCAAGGATATTTGTATGTAAGTGAATACAACAAACCCAATGGGAATCAGAACTTGGCTTCATCAATTACACCACCCACACATCCAAGCTTACAGCACCATGCAGTCACCCATCTATGTACTGACCAAATTCAACATTGTTTACTTGAGTGATCAGACAGGAACCAATGTTTCAACATAATGTGGCCATAAAACTTAGCAAAGAAGGTGTTCAGAAACTCAGAACATCTGCTATAATGAAAAATGGATAAAAAATTTTGCATGTATGCCAAAGCTATCACCTATATAGGTACTGACCAAGCTCAATGTTGCTTAACTTCAGTGATTGTATAAGAACTGGTGTTTCAATGTGATATGGCCATAAGCCTAAAAATACAACAGGAAAACTTAAGCTTAAAACTTTTTTTTAATATTCTCTTATGTTCATTCACTTGGAATCTATTTTATGTTCAGTCATTCATTGATTTAAATAAAATCTTATTGCTTTATAATCATATATTCATCTAGTCTATGACAAACTACATTTAGCAGCATGGCTTCTGATTGGGTGACTTGAAGAGCATGGAACAACCTCTTAATTGCTGCTGTTCCCAGGTCCATCTTGACCCAGGGTGGTAACACCTATTAGTGTCCCAGCTATGGAGAAATAGTAAACCTCTATACTAAAAATCAAAGTACTAAGAAAGTATAAAAATACATTTTTATATAAAAAAATTACCAACAATACAATTTTATAGTAGAATTGAAGACATGCCATACATTGTCAAAAAACAAAATTTGCTATGATTAATCTTATTTCTTGTAATGAGAAGTAAGTCTTCATTGTTTGATTTTGTAAAATTATTTAGTAAAAAAAAATGCTGTTAAGTATAATTTAATCATGAAATATTGTCATTCTCTTAAATTGATTATAAAGTTTGAGTTTTCATATTAGATTTTGGCATTAAATAACCCATACAGATTAATATGTCACTAAACGAAAACAACCAAAAACTAACCATCATTGCATGTGTGTGTCTTCTGATGGGCCAAAACGGTATGACCCTCTAGCCAATAAAAAATGTAGTTAATAGCAAGCCTATTAACTACTGCAAATTTTTGTTAAGTGAATTTGTTGGTCCAACGCAGCCTATAGAATTAAGATCAACACAGGAAGCTTTACTCTGTGCTCTAGAAACAATTTCTGTATAACTTGCAAAGTTCAACAAAAGACATTGATCAGCAAAAAGATACCATTGTAGAAGACTGTTACCATGAAGAGGTGTACCTGGTTTTAAATGATATTGAAATGAATAATATACAACAGAATACTTTCAACATGAATGTTGGGCTCTAGTATTTTCCATTGGAACATTACCAGATGATCACACTGCCTGCACTTGTTTTCCCAGTAATGCATCCTCATGATAACAATGCACCTTTTTCAAAAGAAAGGTATGATTCATCACACCAGACAACTGTTTCTTACCCAGAAAATTTCTAGCTGACTAGTGTGCTCATTGAAAACACTTTTGACAGTGGACATTAACACAGATACTCTGACTGGCCTGTGTCTTTAAGCTACTTGTATACAGCCCTTGAAAAAAGGATTGGGTCGTCCAAAAAGTTCAAGCCAATTTTTAAGGGAAATTAAAACACAAAATTATACTATTAAATATTTATGCAACGAAACATGAATCATTTTGTTGCACCTTTCTCTATTTTTCCTTCAATTACAAGATTCCATCTTTCTAGAATTTTGGTGGTTTCTTGCAAAGAACTCATTAATGTGTTGTTTTATAGCATCCAAAGAATGAAAAATTTACCATTGAGATTATTTTGCAAGGAAGTGAATAAATGAAAATTCAAAGGAGTAATGTCTGGCGAATATGACAGGTGGGGTAATAAATCTCAACCAAGCTGCAACAACTTTTGCCAGGTCACAATAAGCTGCACATACCTGAACTTAGGTATTAAACTGCAGATCCTATAAAGTCACATGCATAACTACAGAGTTATAACTGCATGTTTGCATGTACATTATGAAATTGCAATCATAATTTCATTATAATTCTACTTTATCAAATATATTGATGTATTTTTATATACAAGCAAGTAGATAAATGTTACCTGAGCTACTGTAGTTCTTGCCAGTATAATGATGCAAACATAGGAGCAGATCTAAGTGAAATTATCAAAAACAGATAATTCACACAGGTGTAAAACCAGAGATACCCAAGGAAAATGTGTACGTGTGGAAAAGATTTCATAATTATGTTACGTATGACCATAAATAATTTTTGATGGCTGGATCTGCATTCATTTTTCTATTTTTTTTCAGAAAATACATATTCATTTCATATGAAATTATCATAATTCAAGATGACTGTCATAAGGCTCACCGATTATTTCTTTTTGATCCTGTGATTCCTCTGGTAAACTTTCTTCTTCTTCTTCTTTAATTTGGTCATTCCCACTAATGGCTAACCTCCAGGCTTGTGTGTCTCTTGCACTAAAAGAGCAGGATTCACTGAGATCTACTCCATCAGTACTTTCTATTTCTGTGTCATGCCTACAATATATAACAATGTTGAAAAGGGAAAATAATTAAAGTAAATGGTAATAATAGACAAGGATTAAATTTTGCTTCAGATTAACAATCTAAAACTGTCCAGACATTTTATTTTCAATTTTTTAAATTTATTTCCTGAAAAGACACAGTTTTAGACGAATGAATATATGGACAGAGTTTGGTGCTTCATTTTGGTTTTATAGAAAAAATTTTATATTCATTTTTTTTTTTTTGGTCAGAAGACAGATATTCATAAAGAATCATTAGATAGACAATATAGAGACAATATTTTTAGTGGTTCAATCTACAGACAAACACCAGCAGATTTAGGTTTCTGAAATCATTATAATGATCATTCTAAATTTCTTTTTGTGTATTTTTACATAAGTTATTTAAATATTAACAAACAGTTTACTCAGATATACATCAATAATAAAATGTTTTCAAACACCACCTAAAATGATTATGATCAACTCCAAAGTAAAGACAATAAATACAAAATGTTTACCTGGAATATTTATTAAATATGAAGCGAAATAATAGTATATTAAAAAATTCACTGAAATTATTCAGTACTAGCAGTATAGCCCGGTGTTGCTCGGGTGTAAGGAAAGCTTTAAAACTAATCCATGGTGCTGGAGCTCAGACTCTTTGGACGTTGGCACGAAAAACTAAAAAGCAATAGTTGTTTCTAGTTAAAGCAAAACTGTAGACTGAAAGAAAAATGAATGTGTTTAAGTCAAATTTTGATTTCCTGGTATCGATATCAAATTTTCTGCACTCTTGTAAGAACTGCAACCTTGAAACTTCTGAATATTGTTTCTTATATCTTTGTCTATGAGTGTATCAAATCTGATTAAAATTAGACCACTCCTTCTATAACCCGATTTTTTCGATTATCAATTTTCGATATTTATCAGGAGTACCACGACACAAAACCTAGCTAAGAACACTTGCAGATGCTTATAGTACAACTGTGTAAATTTTCAAGAAAATTGGTTCAGCTATAGGTAACGGATACACACACACAAAGTTTCATTTATAAATATATTAAAAAATTCACTGAAATTATTCAGTATTTATTACAGTAGCCATTGTTTTTGATCACTTCTTGAATTTGACAAAGCCTGGATGGCACAAAGTTCAGGTCTAATTTCAGTGATCCAAATGTTTGTTAGTCTTCTTTGAAGTGTAAATATAAGTTTTGAAGTATCAGTCTGAAGCTTGCTGCTTTATAATGACCAACATGTTCTCAAAGTTTAAACCTGGATTGTTGCTGGCTAATCCAGCCACTTCTTGACTTTGCTCAAGTTGTGTACAAAGTTACAGTGCTGCTGGAACAGGATGCAGCCCAAATTTTTTAATGAAGGTAGAACAATGATACTCGACTAACTTTGATATATATTGTGAAGTTATTATTGAAATAACTAACGAGAAGACATCAGGAACCGTGAAAAACAACAATGTATTAACAAAAATACAATTGGTGTTAACGCCGAGTCATGTCTCTGCTCAGCTACAGGACGAATCTGGTTACGACCCTTACTCCTTCACTCTCTACCTCTGACTGCCCGGAATACATAACTTGGTAACCGGACGTGACGTCAGGAATAGTCCATTAGACTCACAGGGGTGCCACCCTAACAATATACCAGTCAGTGCACATTGTAATGTTCATGACACAAAATTATGTTTACTTCAGGTAGCATTCAAAATCATTTTTGCTGTCATTGTAATCACATCTGTGGAAAACTAATATTAACTAAATATGTAACTAAATATTTATAATATAATGTATGAATTTACTCGAGCTACTAGACTAGCAACTAGGTCCCACCCTTTTACAGCGAAACCAATAAAATGTAACTGCAACTTCTACTCTAGCAGCTTCTTTTCTTGCACTTCCTGCCTGTGGAATTCCCTTTTGTATACTTGCTTCCCTTACAGCTACAATCTCCAAGAATTTAAATGTAAGGTCAATAGTCATCTCCTATCTCACTGACTCGCATCCTTTCTCTCATGCTTTTTTCTCCATTCACTCTACTCCCATCACACCAGTATTCTCATCTTTCTCTTACCCTCTTCCTGACACCCACTATAACCTGTTCCTCTTTCTCATCACTTTCCTCCTGTGTAAACCCCTGCACACCAGTCACAGTAAAACTGCCTTGCTTGGGGTGAAATGATTAAAAAAATAACCTTAAATGCAAAAATAAAATTAATTATAATTACTTCAGTAAAATCAACAAAAACAAAGCTTAAGCTATGGATTTTTAGAAAAAATATAACTGAAACTGTAATACTTTTTGACATTGTGCCTATAAAATTTATTTCTGCAAAAGAACCAATATTTGATTCATTTAATTAGAAAGATTTCATTAGCCTCTTATTAGTTTCTTAAAGTATTAGATATCTTAATACTAAATATTTCTTTTATTTCACTTATTTTTATTACACCTATAATCAAAATAAGATGTTAAAATTTGTTTAAAAGCTTAGAGCTTTGATTAATATCCACTTTTGACATGAACAACTCATTTTAGATTAGAAACCAATTTGGTTTCTTGATTCTTGACAAGTGAATTGTACCTGTTGAACATAAACTCAGACAGCAGTGACAGTTATGGTAATGTAGAATGGTCAGTGCTAAAATCATTGCCTCTTTCTTTTTTCTTGATTTTGTCAATAACTGCTACCAAAAAATAAAAGAAAGTAATAAAAAAAAATGCTTAGACTAATAAGCATGGAGACAGAGAGCGTCTATACACAGCCAAGCAGATAAAGTTCAGATCATTGAGACAAAGTAGACAAGAAGGAAAAGAAAAATATTAAGCTAGGGAAAATAAAAATCTCAAGTTTGGATTGTTTATAGGAAGTTGCCAGACAAGTCAGAACAAAGTTAAGCTAAAAAATTCACATAAATGGACAATGGTTAAAATAAACTACATATCTCAGGATTTTAAGGTTTATCTTTACTATTTTTATTATATTTTGATCACAGTAATATTTTACTGTAGTTATATCAGATTTTTTTATAGTAAAAATTCAAATTATACATTACTTATTACCTTTCTTGGATCTCATGGCTGATACTACAGATCAATGTTTTTTACATGAAAATAAAAAAATGTGGAATTATTAAGATTTATTAAAAATTGTAAATCTTTATAGTATAGGTTTCAGTAGACTACATAAACAGAAATTAGATTTTGTCTTATAATTTATGAAAATTAACCTATACAGGCATTTTTTAAAAGACAGTTTAACTGCAGTATAGTAAAACTTACATGTGGACTTCCCTAATCATTTCCCTAGCAAAATAGACTTCTCTACTTTATTTCTTACTTCCTCTCCTCACTCTTGCCAAAATTCACAATGCTGCCCTCTTGATAACTAACCATTATTCTGTTATAGCTATTGATATTCCATTCTAGTCATCTATTAAACAGGAACTCACTATCACTATCTCACATCTCTTTCTGTTACCAGCATGCTGATTAGGAGTCACTTTGAAATTTTCCTTGTGATGCACTTTGGTCTGATATCTTCAACTTCCCAATTAAAAATTGTGCCACTGAGGTTTCTTTTGGGAACAAAGCTGGCATGGAAACTTTCATCCCTTCTCAGAAATACAAGGTGAAACTGCAATCCTTTCCCTGGTTCACACATGCATGCTTGGCTGATATAGTACACAGGAGTCACTAATTACAGATATAGTGGTATGACAGCTCTCAACATAAGTGCCTATTCGCAACTGCTTGTAATAAATGTAAGAAAGTCCTCGAAGGAGCTAAGTTCATGTTTGCTGAAAGAATAAGGCACCACATAGCCTCTGACAACTGTGACTTTCGTGATTACTGGTGTTTCTGTAATAGGGTATTAACTAAGTACAAGGTCTCTTCCCCAATTAATTTGAGGTGTTATAATCCTGATAAAACTGAATGCTTTGCCTATAAATTCTCAAACTCTCTTCACTCATCCAGAATATCCCTGCCTAATTTCCCTCCTAGAACTGAGTCTCTATTGAGTGATATGCATATAACCCCTTCCATGGTTTCTGCTGTCCTCTCAAACCTAAATCCCCACGAAGCATGTGGACCCAGTGGTATCCCTGTAGTAGTCATTAAGAAATGTGCTCCTGAACTGACACCTGTTCTCTCTAAATGGCATAATAAATGTCTCACTGCCTCCTGCTTTCCTACTTGCTGGAAGTCATCTGTTGTTCCAGTTATTAAGAACTCGGGTGAGCTGTCCAACTCTTCAAGCTATCAGCCTTCTACTTCTTTTTGGAAAATCCTAGAGACCCTTATCAATGCAGAATTAGTTAATCATCTCTCATTGCAGGGTCTTTTCTTAGACAAGCAATATAGATTCTGTTTCTCCAGGTCAACTGCTGATGTACTGACAATAATTGTGGAAAATGAAAGTTGTCCTGAATGGCCATTCATCTAGATCTTTTCATACCAATGCAGATATCACCAGCGCACTATCCTTGGTTCTATGCATTTTTTAATTTTCATTAAAGAATTTCCCAATGACATCAACTCGGCATCTACGCTTACAACACAACCATTTATTTCTGCATCAATAATAAGGCTGATCAGTCCGACAAGGTCAAAGTAGCAGCTGGTGTCAAAAACAAGCTCAAGTCCATCATTAAGTGGGGCAAAAGATGACTTGTCAATTTTAATGCATCCAAAATTAAGTTCTCTCCATCAAGCAGAGAGACCCTTTGCTGCATGGCTGATACTAACCTCCAGGAAAATGATTTCTTGTTCCTTCTCAGGCTAATGTTGACATAAAATGGAAAGACTGTATTGAATCCACTGGTAGGTCAGCTGCTAAGAAAGTCAGTTCACTGTGCCATGCAAGACAATTTTTCTCTCCAGAATCCATCTTACATATCTAAGTCTACCATTCATCCATGCTTAGAATATTTCTGCCACATATGGTCTAGTGCTCCTGCTATTTACCTTAAGTTCCTTGATAAAATCCAAAGAAGAATCAGCAATATTATTAGCCCTGATCTGGTCATTTTTCCCCACAAAGTTGCCTCTCTGTGCCTTTTTTTTTTTAATTAAATTATTTCATGGTAACTGTTCAGATGAGCTCTTCACTATTGTACCTAGACTTTATGAATTTAAACGCAGTACGAGAGTGGCATTGAGATCTTATCAATTTATAGCTGAGATGGCTAAATGTAAGGTCCTTTTCCCACACCTCTCACTTTTGGCTCCATTCTTTCCAGTCAACTTTAATCTGCAAAAGTTTAAATGCAATATTAATTGCTATCTACTGTCCTCCTGATTACCCTTTTCTTTTTCTGCTCATTATTAATGTTTCTGTTCTTAATTCTTTCACACACTGTTACCACTTGCATTTTAGTGGCTTTTCTACCTTGCTTGAGGTGATACTGATTAAATAAATAAAATCTCATGATATTAATATTATAGACATATTGTTAACAATAATACAATATACAATCACTTACATATTATCACTGAATATAAAAAAAATTTTCTGATAAGAAAATCATAATGAAGAAATTTTTAAAAATGTCAAATAGGCTTGAGAAAGAACATCTAAAATAACATTTAATTTACATTGTTCTCATCATCTTTATAGCCATATTCACAACATTTCGGCCATTGTATGTTCCAACCTTCTTCAGGTGATTGGAATTTCAAACTCTTTATTTCGATCACTATAGTAGATTGTTTTCATTCCACGATTTATGCCACTTTCAGATGCCTTACTTATCTCCCTTTAAATCAACTAAGTTTTTTGTTCATCACTCCTGTAGCCAGGTATTGAACTCAACTTTTTGGATCAAGGACACATGGCCCAGTGGATAAGTGTTGGTTAGATCCAGCGACTTGTCCAGTGGATGGCAATAAAGATGAGGACAACTGTTCAAATAATATAAATAATTACAATACCTCATCTCAGAAATATAGACAAAAGCATTTAAATTTGAATATCTTAATTATTAATAGTTCTTATACAGAATAATGATTTAAGACTAAAAAATAGGATGAAAATAGTTTATAAACTTTTTTTAACAATATATTTATTTTAAATATAACATAGATCATCATATGAGCTCACTAAGTTCATGCAAAAAAGAATATAAACAAAGCACTTTCTCTCACAACCTTTTTCATTTTGCTGACAAAGAAAATTAAATTAAATGAGAATATTATATCCTTTTATGAAATTAATGATGTCAATTGTGAATTTACAGAGTAACTTGAAAGACAACAAAATGAAAGCAAAGTATTATAATTAGTCACTTGTCAAAAAATATATTCCAAGTCTGATCAGAGATTTCAAAAAGAAAATTTTGTTAATACATTAAGTTTTATTAGCCAAGCCAAGTATAAAATTAAAATAAATCTAAAAAGAAAATAATTTAATGAAAATTTTAGATTATAATTAAAAAAGAGAAGAATTGATTGATTTGCTTTTTACAGATTATCAACCTCTTGTAGATTATTTAAAGCCAGAAAATATTTTTGGATTGTAAGAATTTTTTGGAGATATCAATTTATTGATACAAGTCCTATTAATTAAAAATTACCAATAGAGAGAGGAAGCTGATTTCTAATTTTTCAAAGATATTTGTCATGAAATTGCAGCTTGGCTCTCTCATTTCAAATTCAAAGATATTATCCATTACACCAGCTGCAGAGCCAAGCTTAAAATACATGATATTCCCAAGCATGATATTCCTCAATGTTGCTTAACTTTTGTGACTATATGAGAACTGGTGTTTCAAAGTGATATGGGTGTAGACCTAAAGAAAGAATACATAATTACGCTAAAATGTCAGGAAAATGCTTGGGAAAGCTCCGATAGAAACAACATTTTAACTGATAGGCTTATATATAAAAGTGAATAATGTTGGGAGTCTTTAGATTTATTTGCTTTGGTAGAATATTGCAGTTAAGTCTGTGTGCAAGTAAGAAATTTGGTCGCAAATCTCTTGCGAACAGTCAAGCCGGCAACATAGTAACAAAAACAGGGAAAGAAATCCAGGCTTCACCTCACAGCAGCAGAAACGTACTTTTGCTCACCAAGCTGCCAAAAATCCTGACTGCAGTCAGTAAAAAAAGCAATGGCCTTTATTCACTAAGTGATTTTTCTGATTGGCCATACCAGACACAGGCAAGAACATTAGCATAATTTAATACATATATCACTTCTTGTCATACTATATTATGAGAAAGTACTCCTCAAATAAAAGGAGGAAGAAGAAAAAACTGAATACGACAACAAATCAGCAGAAGTTTGTTGGCCCCAATTTCTATAAACATTTTTGGCATTTTAAAAAAAGTTGTCAAGTTTTTTTTGCATTACATTTTCTACCATTTTTTTCCCCACACGGATATTATAGATTTTTCTTAGTTCGAAGTCCTACATGCCTGACAAAGACAAACTCTCTTTCGTTGAGAATAAGGGAAGTCCTGTTCACCATTTCTGCTATTCTGCAGTTCTACTTTATATCCGCCACAAGTATCAGCCAGTCAGTTAAGTACCATACATTATACAATGTTTGGGCGATCATGTCTCTTTCAATCCATGAATAACTAGGCAGAAGATTTTCCTGCCATTTCTGCAGTAGACTGGTTGCCAACCAAGGCATAGAATCCAATCTGTCCTGCTATTCAACCCATAGCTGGAGGGAAAAGAGAAAGATTCATACCAAAGGTATTTGTGCATAAGTGAATGCAATGAATTCAACTGGAATTTGAACTCAGTTCTCTGATTTCTCATTCTAAGAAAATGTTGAGAATTTTTAGGCTTATTTGCTTTGGTGGAGTATATTCTCCCTAAATTAATGAACTTTTTTTTTTGTCCACTGTGCATATAAAAATCTTAAATAAAACCAGTAATGTTACTACACAGAGAATATGTGTCAATCTATGAAATGTTTTTTACTTGTTATATGCAATATTTTCTACCAGAAAATGCATATTAAAATAAAATCATGATTTTATTAAGGGATAATTAGGAAAAAAATTATCAAATATTTTAATTCATAACCCATTTCCTCAAAAATCAGATTTCAGATTTCAGGCTAGAAAAAATTCATTACTCTCCTGTTTCAAATAAAACTTAAGGGTTGTGAGGCAAGAAATATTTTGATTCATTGATTTTCGATGGCTTAACAACACTTTGCAGTTTGTTTTATCACCACTGTAGAGCCAATCATCACACGCAAAGAAAATCAACCCTATCTTAAACACTTCTTATCAATCGTGTGAATCCATCTTTTTCTAGCTATAGGTCAAAAAGCAGAGCTGACAGCCCTCTTGCATTTGGTAACAAACAGTCCAAAAGGAAAACCCAAAACCAGCCTGGAGAGGGATGAACTCTGTTTGGGTATCTTGTCTAAAACACACCACTGATGCCATGGATGCAGTACATGTGGTATCTCAATGACCCATTGCATTTGTGATGTGATGAAATTCAGATTTTAGGTAGACAAGATTTATTACTGTCAATCATCATTCACAAGATATAAGCTAAGTTGAAATAGACTTTAAGCTGTGCTGATTTTTTACAACAAACGTTTAGTGTTTCCATGTGACTATGAGACATAAATTGACTTTGATAATAAAATAAAAAACAGCTTAAGCAGTCTATTATTTTAATTTGCTTTTCACCTGTAGAGGTGATATTTCTTTTTAGGCTACTTTTACAAGTAAAACATTACCAATAGCACCAACCAGGAAATCTATAAAAAAATTACATTGATTGATTTGGTTTTTTTTTTACAGTCTATCAACCTTTTGCAGCTTATTTAAAGCTAGAAAATATTTTTAGATTGTAAGAATTTTTTTAAGATAATAATTTAATGATAAAGTTCTACTAACTTGTGTGGAGAGTGGGTTCATACTTTTCCCAAAAGTATTTGTGTGTAGGTGAATATAACGAATCCAACTGGAATTAAAACTATACTCTCCAATTCTGAGTTGATATCTATTACACCAGCTTACAGCACCTAGTATTCCCAAGCAGTCACCCATCTATGTACTGACCAGCCTTGACATTGCTTAACTTCAGTGATTGTATGAGAACTGGTGTTTCAACATGATATGGCTGTAACCATAATAGATTACAGTTAATATACAACACTTGAGCAGATGCAGAAGATTCACTGATATTTTCACATCAAGAATTCAGCACATCTGTTTCTCATCTTGTTCACTAGCACAGATGAGATAACTCATCTTAAGCAAAGTCATCTGTTACAGATGGGAGAATTTCTTTTAGCAAGTCATTAATTTAGTTCCAAAAACTAGATTATGTGTCTTAAAATCACGTGTTATTCTCTTACAAGATGTTATTTCATAACATTTATGTATATATTATATTTATTAGATGACCTGTATAATACTGTAAGTGTTCCTTATGCACCCACATTGAAATAGTATAGATGGATCATGGATTCAAAAACTGACCTAGATGGTTGAAGAATGACTCGATGTGTGAACATTTTTTTTTATTTTTCTTGGAAAGAACTGGGAAAAGGGAAGAGAGAGGAGCAGGCACTAGGGGTGGCTGGCACAATCGAGACACAAGGCACTCACAAAATGACATTGATTTATGTGACAGCAAATAAACATAAACCAGGTGAGAAGTCCGTCTTGCTAGGGAGAGAGGGTTTTTTTCTCTTTCTTTCTTGTTTGTTTTTCTTTTCTCTCTCTATCTCCTCGGAGAACTTGGGTTGACTTATCTAGGTTGACTTATCAGCTGGTGGCGAAAAGGACCACCCACATGATGAGAGGAATTATAATTAACACTGGCATGTGAATGCACAAAATCAACAAATCTTTGTCTCCAAGGCTTCAGGCCAGCAGACGTTGGCATGAAATCGTAATGGATGATTAAAACCAGATACATGAAATCGACATTAGCCTTTTGGGGAAAAATACTGATTCCCAGCCAGCACCCCCCCACTGTGCCAGATCAAACGATTTTCAACAAAAGGGCACACAGATTTGAGATGCGGTGGAGTTAAGACGTGAAAATTGGCTCCTCATGCTAACAGGCACATTCACCGTTGCTAAACAGAGAGAAAAGGAAAGGGTAGCATAAGGAGACAGTGACTCTCTTACCTCTAGCGGCAGTTAGACATAGTAGCAGGCAGTAATTTGTGGACTATGAGAAAAAGTTGTACTGTGTTTTTTTTTTTAAATTTTTTATTAATTCTTTTTTCTCTCCCTGTTGCTGTACAAAAATTACAAATATCATCATTAGTTAACATAGACTGGCTTTTGCTGCTGTCTCTTAATTTTTTGTTTGTTTGTCCTTGTCTGCTTTTCACTATTCCTGAATTGTGCACCCACCCTGCCTCTTCATTGCAGTTATCACTGAGTATGACAAGACGACCATC
Organism: Ascarosepion bandense; assembly: GCA_037127315.1. Taxonomy (NCBI): domain Eukaryota; kingdom Metazoa; phylum Mollusca; class Cephalopoda; order Sepiida; family Sepiidae; genus Ascarosepion; species Ascarosepion bandense. The sequence continues at coordinate 4,674,398 of JBBBDQ010000367.1, forward strand.
CTCTGAGTCCTCAGCTCACCACGAGATCAGAAATCCCAACATGGCAGGGAGAGTGAGGGATTGGACAGACCATCAACACCTTTGATCACACAGGGATGGAACCGCAGGTGACTGGCTGCAGCCTCAGGTGCAGTTAACTTACGGCCAGTTGACGCACGCAACACACATCAATGCAAGCCTGAGACTTTGGGGTTGCTAGGGAAGTCATACCTGTTGTACATACTAATTGATTTGCATGCAATAAAAACTTCATATTTTTGTCAGTTTTTTGTGAGAAAAGCCTGACACAAAAATTACAATATGATAAATGCCTACTAAATATTGTAATGCTCATATTGTAATAACTATGCATTACCAAATTTAGAGACTTTGCTACTGAGTAACAATATATTAGAAGTAATAATGGTGTTAAAATTAGGATAACTTAATAGTTTCATACAAAAAAAAAAAAACACATTTATCTCTTATATGCAGATATATACACTACTGGCCATAATTATTTGGCTATCCCAGTTTTTTAAAAGAAATTATTTATTTCATACTATTTTTAGTATTTATTGCCAAATGAAAGTAGTTTACAAGGCAAGGAAGCAAAGATGAACTTGTCTGAATCACCCTAAATTTTCTTCATTCTGTCATTGATGAAACTGTAATGTAGCTAATTATTAAATATTTATAAATTCATTTGATACTCATGTTATTGTGCAATATTAACAAAAGAACCAATCTATTTTCATTTATAATTATTCACATGGCAATAAATACTAAAAAATAGTATGAAATACATCATTTTGTTAAAACACTGGGGTGGTCTAATAATTATGGCTGGTAGTGAATACAAGCATTTAGCTATAATTTTCTTTAGGAGTAAGGAAACTGCAACATCTTTTAGCTTGTCTATGAAGCAACAAGGTAAATATCTGGTCCCTAATAAGTCTTAAGTTTTTCTTTTACACATGATATGCTTCTCTTTATCATTTTCTTGAGTTTGTTCCAAATTATTGTTGTTTCTGTCTGAAAAGTGTTTTCCTTGTTTGTTTGTTTTTAATGTATAATTTTTTTTTGTTCATTTCTTTTTTGAGAGAGATATTTGTGTTGTTTAAATTAATAGCCTTTGTTCTTATAGTCATTGCTTGTTTTGATTTTCTAGTCTTCTCTTTCACTCTCTGCTTGGCTTTTCAGCAATCTACTAACTGAGCAGCTGTCAACAATCCTCAGTGGGATTAAAGCTGAGTGACAAAGGTTCCCCCAGGCAAGAGACAAAAAAACAACTAGAGAGAGAAAAAGCCTTCACTTTTATAGAGTTCCACTGGATAATCTTATTCCAGTCAACAGGAGTGGCATATCAATTAAAAGCTGATACCACTAGCTGGTTAACTGAAGGCTGTGAGTTCAATCTCTGGCCTGGGTAGTATATTTTATTTTTATTTTTCTCTTCAACCACAATTTATTATTCATTTCAAATTTTCTTAGCATATTTCTTAAATAAAGGATAATATCAGTATGAAGCATGGACCTTTTTCCTTGAAATCAGTTACAAAGATGTAATCAATTGTTAAGATTACCTTTTATAATCAAAATACAATTCAGCTGCCAGTGTATATATTTGTATATGAAAGGATCAATTTATATATAATTTATTTGCTCAACTCTTTTGCCACCAAAATTCATTGTCTTCATAATTATAAATGAAAATCAAATTAGTGTGTCATAAATTACAGTATGAAAATTATGAAAATTGTTTTAGGTTTATAAAAGATTTTTCTATCATTTAGGTATAAGGGAAACTGAAAAATCATCTTTTGAACCAAGAAGCACTTCCCACTTTCATAAACATTTGATATTTAGTCAGATTTAAGAAAGTATGAACTTTTCAGCACTCCCTCATACACTACAGACTAAGTATACAATATTCAAGTTGACAATTAGTAGGAGGGGCAAAAAAAATGCCAAAGCAGAAAGAGCAGTGACTGACATGATTATTGTGATTGCAAATAAACTATAAATGTGGTTTTAATTGTTGGAAGGTATTTTTTTTAAAATACTGATTTCATCTTTTTATAGGTTATTTAAAGCCAGGAAATATTTCTAGATTGTAAGAATTATTTTGAGATAATACTGATTTACATTATCATAAATCAATGTTGCATTTGTTAATCCAGCTCAGTGATGGGTTATTTCATTAAACTCTAACAAGTCTGAAGTTTATGGATTTGCAGATAGTGTGATTATTATTGACGTGGAAAGTGAAATAGGCAGAGTCGAAATTCTGGTCAATTCTATTTCGTTCATGTTGCACTAATGCACTTGGAAAAAGCCTGAAAATTCCTAATTAACCCATAATTGGGGAGAGAAGAGATGGATAGATACCTTTCTCAAAGATATTTGGGTATATGCAAGTAAATATAATAAACCTGACTTAAATTGGAACTCAGTTCTTCAATTTATAATTCTGAGCCATTATCCATTACACGGCTTACACATCCAAGCTTACAGCACCTGATATTTCAAAGTGGTCACCCATTTAGTACAGAACAGGCTCAATGTTGCTTAACTTCAGTGATCATATGAGAACCAATGCTTCAATGTGATATGGTTATAAATTTTTTTCTTTCTTGATAAAAGATAATTTTCTTTTTAATCATTTTTATTAAAACCATTACCTCCTTGATGTTTGTAAGAAAGTGATGGTTATTAGAGAATTTATAATTTTTTTAAGGATAGTTATGTATGTCAGTCAGTTAAGTGCCATACATGATACATGCTTGGGCGATCATGTCTTGAAAGAGACATGACTGACTGGGCAGAAGATTATCCCACAGTAGGTTGCCATTGATTTCTGCGGTAGACTGGTTGCTGACCAAGGCTATAGAACCCAATCTGTCCTGCTATTTAACCCATAACTGGAAGGAAGAGACAGATTAATACCTTTCCCAAGGGTATTTGCACGTAAGTGAATACAATGGATTCAACTGGAATTCGAACTTGGCTGCCTGGTTTCTCGTTCCGAGCCGATATCCACTGTACCACAACGCACATCCTTATGTTATGTATGTAGTATACCTAAAACACAAACTACAAAATTGCTTTTGTATAAATCTGAGATATATTCTTTGTAGTGTCTAAATGTGATGTGATATACAAATTATCAAAATTGAGAAGATAATAGCCTTTAAATATCGACTGAGTTATTAAGCAAACAATTTTCAGCTAGAATCGTACATAAGGAAAAGCTTTCATATGCATATGAAGAAAAAATATATATTCTGTACAGCTACATTTAAGACAAAAATTAAAATTATAAATACCATCTTACAAAAGAGTACACAAAACCATTCCTTATACTAACATTTGAAGAAAACAGAACTTACTTTTGACCCAAAAGTGCCTTTTTGAGACTGGTCTTTCCAACTTTATCTTTACCCACTAGCATTAAACGTGTACGGTAAACAGCTTCAATTCCTGAAATGCATGCTTTCTCGTAAGCTCGCATCGCCACCTCTCCTCTGGCAAATATTTCTTTGGGAGCATCATCTGAAAAATAAAAATGAAACATTGAAATTTAACAAAACCCACACAATAGGACAAACAGCAAACAATTAATCAATACCATTGATAGACTTACTGAAATTGAAGCTTTAATAGAAACAATGTTAACAGAAATGCCTTTTTTACCAGGCACCTACTTATTTTGATACTGAAATGAGGAAAGTTTGTTGAAATTTCAAGTGAAAGTATAACTATATGAAATATGATTAGTATATCTCAAATGTAAATTAAAAATAAAACTGAAACCATTTAATATAAAAAGTTAATCACAGAGTAAATGTAACAAAATAAAAGATACTATTAAAATATTTGTTGTCTTCAATAAAAGGAACCATGAAGTATTATGGGATTTTTCTGTTTGAAGGTAAAAGGTATAACAGAGGAAATAATTTAATACAAATTTCTTTGTTCTTTGTCTATATTTTTGAGATTAGGTATTGTAACTACATCATTTACATTGTTCAGACTATTGTCCTAATCTTTATTCTCAATGCTTTGGCTGTTGCACACTCCAGCCTACTTCAGGTGATATACGTTAGAATTTTTAACTAAACCCTTTGAAGGTGAACAAAAGTTTAAGGCGTTGCATTACTAAAGAGAATTAACTAAAACTGAGATATCTAGAAAGGGCATGGCATGTGAAACTAGAACAATCTACCCAAGTGAACTAAATAAAAGGTTCAGTTTGAAATTCCAATGTATATCACCTAAAGAAGGCTAGAGCATACAATGACCAAAATGTCATGAATATGACAATAAAGATGAGGGCAACAACTAACAATGTAAATAATGTAAATAAATTTCTTTGTATCATGTCTTTATACCTCACAACTAAATTAACTTTTTACGACTGAATAAGAAATGAATTCCTTCTAATTATCTTCTCAGTTCAAAGCATAAAGATTGAACCATGACTAATAAATTCAAAATTTGTGTTTATTTTATAGCAGCGTAGCAGATTTTGAGCTCTGGGATTAAGTAGGTATCCATCAATCTTGGAAGACTATGGAATCTCCTAACGTAGTTAGCTAATTGCTGTTGCAGATGCCTGTTCAGGCACATCTGTATTTCTTCAAAACCTACAGAGCTAACCTAAGATTTATACTGCTACTGTGCAGGCCTTAATTACAGTTTCCAGGAGAAAGCACATTATCTGGCATGATTGGCAGTTGAACAAGGCCAGTATGTTTAAACATTTGGTCACAATAACTTGTGACTACTTGCCAGCAAAACCACTGATAAACAGTCAACCGGTTTTTAAGCACTTCCTAATGATGTTGCACACTGGGTTTGTCCCACCTGAAAAGCTGATATTATCAAAATGTCATCTCTTGGACAAATCAACCATTGTGAAATTTGAACCCAGATTTCATGGTCAGAATGATTACATTCTAATAATTTGGATATATATGCATGAAAACTCTGGGATCAGTTGGTTGATTTTGTTTGATGGCATATCAACCGTTATAGCTTATTTAATGCCGAAATCAAAATATTTTAAACACAACTTTATGGTTTCAGCTAAATATATTTTGAAAGTAATTGTATGCCTTCAAAAAAAAACAAAAAAAACAAGTGCTACCACCACGGGTCAAGGTGGACCTGAGAACAACTACAATTTAGAGGTTGTTCTATTTTCCTACAAATTTCCGATCTCCCAATCAGATGCCTTGCTGTCAGATGTAGTTTATCATCTTCAGAACTGCTGTGGAATTAGAAGTATTTGCAAGTACAGTTTAAAGAACAGACATGGAAGAGTAGGACACATAATGTAACAAGCACTGATTATTTGTTCATGGAGATGAGGCAATCATGAAACCAGTCACATTTTATGTAATTCAAAAAAATTTACATCATTTACATTAGCTATAAGATTAATTAATATTTGTCTATACTTCTGAGATGAGGTAGTATTTACATTACTTACATTGTTTGAACTTTTGTCTTCATCTTTATTGCCATATTCAAAGACATACTGTCAAGTGGATAAAAGTTTTGGTTAGAGCAGTGACTTGACCCAGAGAGTTGAGAGTTCAATACCTGACTGCAGCAGTGGTGAACAAATAACTTAGAGAGTTGAGTTAAAGGGAGATAACTACATGACATCCAGACATTTTTTTTTTTTTTAATCATTTCACCCCAAGCAAGGCATTCCACTGCCACTATTGCACTTGGGGCTACATGGGGGAAGGTAAATAGAAAGAGTGGTTAGATATAGGAAATGTCAGAAGGGGGGGTGATAGATAGTTGGGTGGGTGGGAAGAGTGTTTGAAAGAATGGAAGCGAGTTAGTTTGTTAGGAGGTGTCTATTGACCTTACATTTAAACTCCTGGAGATTGTAGCCATCGGGGAAGTAGTCTTGTGGAAGGGAATTCCACAGTCGGGAAGCGCGTGAAAAAAAACTGTTGAAGTAGAAGTTGCGGTTGCATTTTATCGGTTTCACTGTAAAAGGGTGAGATCTAGTTGCTAATCTAGTATCTCGTGCAAATTCGAACCTATGGGGCACCAGTGATCTAAGTTCATCAGAGCAGAAGCCGTGAAAGTATTTATAGAAGAGACACAGGGAAGCCACATCGCGCCGGTGAGGGAGAGACTGCAGGCGGTCTGTTAAGTTGGTATCGATCACATTACAGACCCTCCGCTGAACCTTGTCGAGAAGCCCAAGGAGAATAGCAGGGGCACCCGACCAGATATGGCAACAGTGACATCTGGAAATAACATGGCACATGGAATGAGAATGATATACCCCAGGGATCGAAATAAAGGGTTTGGTTTGAAATTCCAAGCACCTGAAGAAGGCCAAAGCACACAATGGCCAAAATGTTGTGAATAGGTCAATAAAAATGAGGACAACAGTCTGAACAATATAAATAATGTAAGATGAATCAACCAAAAGAAACCAGTTTAGATACTCCAGCTGTATGCTTTTTATGTAAACATTTTAATAATAAAAAAAAGCTGATTTTTATTTAAATGATTTTCCATGCAACATTAATAAAAGCTCACTTATTTTGGAATAACCAGTCAATTTTAAGTAATAGTGAATATTTAGGAGGTGCGTTGTGGAGCAGTGGATATCTGCGCAGAACGAGAACTTGGGGAGTTGAGTTCGAATTCCAGTTGAATTCCTTGCATTCACTTATGCGCAAATACCCTTAGGAAAGGTATTAATCCATCTCTTCCTCCCAGTTATGGGTTAAATAACAGGACAGATTGGGTTCTATAGCCTTGGCTGGCAACCAGTCTACTGCAGAAAGCAATGGCAACCTACTGCGGGATAATCTTCTGCCCAGTCAGTCATGTCTCTTGCAAGACATGATCACCCAAGCGTGTTTCACGTATGGCACTTAACTGACTGAATATGTATTAACGGCTTTAAATATTTTAGGAAAGTTTTGCAGGAGTCAACAACTGCAGTTTCCTTGGTACATATTATTTTCAGAAATTCGAGTTGAATTCCTCCTTGCAATAAATTACACAAGTATGTGTTTGCATGTGAATTTAGAATTGAAATGGTATATATCCAGTTAACTGTGTTGGCCTTTTCAACGTCACTGATTTAGAAAAAAAACATATGTCCAGTATACAAATATTTTAAAATGTTTTTCTTAAAATTTATTATGAAATAATAAGAATCTAAATTTCCGAATATGCAAATTAATTTAATAAGTTCTGTTGTTACGGTTTCCCCAAATCAAGAAATTCTTTGTAATTATTTGAAATAATTTGATATGCATAGTGATATCTGCAGTTCAAATATTTCAGTCAGCAATCTTTTTTATCATGAGACTATAGGAATTATCATGAATTCCCTAAGTCTCAAAAGATATGGGAACTTATAGTTTGAATAACAAAATTTCTGGCATCTCCAATTACAACTCATTGCAGAATTATTGAACATTTTATAAATTCCAAACTATTGCATGTATTATCTAAGTTTCATTTTTTTTGCTTTGCACATGTTTCATTTCAGTATTCAAATGTAATTTATCTTGAAATTTTATGTGCAACTATTTAAATGTTATATAAAAAGAGACTTTCTTACTGTATTTAAAAATTGTAATGACTAGAAAGTGTTGAAAACTTATATATATATATATATATATATACACATTTTAATTCAAAGTAAAAAGGCAATAAAGAGGATTTATTTTCTGCTAGATTTTATTGCAATTTTTAAAAAAAATCTTTATTTACTATAATAAAAGTGTATATGACTAAAAGCTACCAAGCAAATATCATTATCTATGGTGGATATTTTTTTGAAATTAATTTGATATAAACATCACATAGCTTACATTTAGAATTATCAAAATCATACATACACTTAGCCAAAAGTTTAAACATGACTTCTCATGGTGAGCACTGTCCAAAGTGAGAATTCCCCTCTTATGAGAGAGATCACCTCCCCTCCCACTAGTGGGTAGGTGAGGGGCATCAAGTAGAAGATCTGGGAAGCATATTAACAGAGGAGAGAAAGTATGACACTGAAATCTGAAAATGCATTGGTATAGTAAAAGTGCCTTTCAAAAGCTGAGAAAAGTATTAAGAAACAGGAAAAATATTATAAGAAACAAAGAAAAAAGTGCTGAACTGTTAAGTAATATCAGTCCTATGTGGCGGTGAATGTTAGAAAATCTTCTCACAGGTGAAGAAGAGAACTGAAGAAACAGAAACGTGGTTCTACAGAAAGATGCTGAGAATACTATGGATGGAGCATGGGAGTAACAATGAAGTTCCAGAAACAATGGCAACAAAAGGACACTTATGCTTATCATCAGGAAGAGATGTTTGAAATTTCTAGTGCACATAAGGAAAAAGGGTTTAGAAAATGTGATACTCACAGGACAGATTGAAGGTAAGAAAGTCAAAGGAAAGCAACACATAACCTACATATCAAGCTTGAGTGAATGGATGGTAGAGCAGAGTTTGGGAGATATGACAAAAAGACAAAAGTTATTAAAAGATATGGTAATGGGCCTCCATCAGTCAGGGTTGACCACGGGTAGCATCCTAGTTGTCTGCTTGGCTGGAGCATCGGCATCTGTGACTGTAGAAGCTGATGCGGGAGTGATAGTCTTTGTTGCAGAGGCTGCATTTATATTTTGCTTCTGGTTTGTTGGAGCTGTCATTTTGCTTTCTGCAAACCCGCCTCTCCATGTCGACTTGTGTCAGTTGCTCCTCCCATGATTTGAGCTGTTGAGCCAGGGGTCCTCTGCATTTGGTCCAGTTAACTGCTGCGATTTCCCATGTCCCCGTGTTGATGCCCACAGCCTTCATATCACATTTTATGATGTCACAATACCATAGCTGTGGCCTCCCAGTGGTTCTTCTTCCAGAGTCCAGCTCTCCATACAGGAGGTCTTTTGGAATGCGACTGTCTGGCATGCGGTGAACATGGCCTAGCCAGCAGAGTCTGTGCTAGAGTGTGAACATGGTGGACAAACCCGCATGAGATGGCACCTCACTGTTGGGCACCTTGTCTTGCCATGAGATTCCCAATATGCGTCAGATACAAGGTTGTCATAGCCAGGTGTGATAGTGTGGATAAGCTCCCACTATCTATAAAATGCTCCCATGGCATGCTTGTTGAAATAACCACTGACAACTAAGTTCAACCCCTGGTGTGCTCATCGCAGAAAAAGATACAAACAACAATCTTTTAAAAGATACAAATGACAGAAAATTGTGGTGATTCATGAGCACTAACATTCTAAAGGGAACCAGCACATAAAAGAAAAGATGGTAGATGATAATATTTTGAGTAATACTCAAAAGGCTAACAGACATTGAAAATAAACATTAAGTAAAACATTTTTCAAAAATAAATTCAAGTACCAGTTTACAGAAAATTGTGTAGTTTTGGGGTTTTTTGTTTTTTTTTGCTTTTTCTGCATAATTTGTTCCTTCAGAATATTAGCAACAATAACTCAATAAATGCTTGCTCTTTGTGGTTCTTAAAAAAATTTATTCCACTATCCATTTACTCAAACTCACTAGTTAGTTTATGCATTGTTTTCCTCTGTCCCTCATGCTTTCAATATGTCCTGTGAATATTAAATTCTCCAAACTCTTTTTTATATGCCCTAGAAATTTCAAATATTTCTAATGTTATATATAAGTCTCTATTTTGTTTTCATTTTCTCTAAAACTTTATTGTTGCTCACATATCCAGGCCATGGTATTTTCAGCATCCTTCTATAGAATAACATTCTTCATTTGCAAAGAGAATGTCCAGTGTTCACTGACTGCCATATAGGACTGATATTATGTAACAGTTCAGTGCTATTTTCTTTGTTTCTAATGAAATCTTTCTCTAATATTTTGCTTAGTTTTTGGAAGGCATCTTTGACTATCCCAATATACCCTCAGATTTTAAGTTGCACTTTCTGTCTTCTGTTAAAACACTTCACAGATTGGTTTGTTTTTTTAATGGCAAATGAACTCCTTATGGACCATTTAATGCTGAAATTTAATTTTCTTTGGAGCCTTGAAGTAATAAAAATATTTGTTATTCTGCTTTCACAATTGAATACATGGTAGAGGATACTCAGCTGTTGTCCATATACATGTTTGTGTGAATATAATTACTAGCAGCAGTGATATGTATTCTTTGTGTTGTAGTTTTGTTGAAGTTATATTTCGGAAAACAGTTTGATTTCTTTAAGAAATTGTAGGATATTGTATAGATTAATGGCATGAAAAAGTTGTTTCATGTTGGTTGCTTGATTTTATTTAGTTGCATATCAACCTCTATAGGTTATTAAATACCAAAATCTAAATATTTTAAACACAATTTTATAACTTCAACATAGATAAAATGTATCATTGGTCATTTTGCTATAAAATGTCTTGCTCATCATTTTGCTTTAAAATTGTATTGGTGATAATTTTACTATAAAATTGTATTGTTTATAATTTTTTTATATAAAAATGTATTTTTATACCTTAATGACGGTTTGTTTTTGTTTGGGGTTTCAGTATTTGGCCATAGCTTGGACATTAACAGGTGCTAAAACCCTAGGTTGGAGTGGACCTGGAAACAACAGCAATTAAGAAGGAGTTCCTTGCTCCTTCAAACCTCTCAATTAGAGGACATGTTGCTGGAAGTAGTTTATTAGCATGTCCATGATGACACTTCCCAGATATTTAAACTGTTGTACTTGTTTGATTTTGCTGTCTCCAATTTGCAGTCTCTCTCCCACCGGCGCGACGTGGCTTCCCTGTGTCTCTTCTATAAATACTTTCACGGCTTCTGCTCCGATGAACTTAGATCACTGGTGCCCCCTAAATACGAATTTGCATGAGATACTAGATTAGCAACTAGATCCCACCCTTTTACAGTGAAACCGATAAAATGCAGCCATAACTTCTACTCCAACAGTTTCTTTCCTCGCACTTCCCGACTGTGGAATTCTCTTCCAAACGATTGCTTCCCCGACGGCTACAATCTCCAGGAGTTTAAATGTAAGGTCAATAGACACCTAACACACTAACCTGCTCCCATTCTATCAAGCACTCTTCCCATCTGCCTAACCCTCATCCTCGCTATCCTTACTCATCTGTCACCTTCCTCCTGACATTCCCTATGTCTAACCACTCCTTCTCTTTACCTTCCCCTATGTAGCCCCATGCACAATAGTGGCAGTGGAATGCCTTGCTTGGGGTGAGATGATTAAAAAAAAAAAAAAATTGAACTCTTCCTTTTGCAAACATTTATGCATTCTGTTGGTTTCTTGTAATTGATGTTTCTTTTAGCCTAGTATTGAAAATTATATAAAGACATAGTTTATATTTTAAAAGCAAGAAGTATCTTATAATTTCTAATCAGCCTAGTTAGGCAGGTAAAAAAAAACAAAAACAAAAGGAGGTAAAAACACTACAAGTATCAAGTTCAGTGTTTATTTTGCCTATAGCTGGTCTTAAAATAAACCTGTGCACAAAACTAAGCTATCAGCTAAAGTTAATTACTACAAGCCAAACACTAGTGAAATAAGAGAGCTTATTCGGGAGAGCACAAATATGAATCAAAAATCCATGTGTAAAAACAATCATGCCAAGCCAACCTGAAATCACTAGTTCTTTTTTTGAAACCGGGGAGGGGGGTACATGGGAAGTACATATAAAAGTGCTATAGAATGATTTCTGATCAATATATATTGATATAATTTTCTTGAGATTTTGCTTATACTGTACTAAAATTCCTTAAGTAATTTACTTGGAATCAGTTTTCAGGAAAATAGATATTATCATCGGTATTTCTAAGCAATTTTAGTCATTAGTTATGATAAACAGATTTGTTTTTTTACAGATTAACTCTCTGCAGGTTATTTTAAGCCAGTTTTACATTGTAAGAATTTTTTGAGAATTTTACTAATACAAGTCCTACTAATTAACTCATACCTGGTAGAAGAGGAGGTGAATTCATACCTTTACCAAAGAAAGTTTGAATGTAAGTGAATATAATGAACCTGTTTAGAATTCAAACTTGACTCACTGATCTCCTATTCCAAGTCATTAATTACACCAGCTGCACACCCAATCTTACAATATCTGGTATTCCCAAGTGGTCACCCATCTTAGTACTGATCAGACTCGACTCTGCTTAACTTTGGTAATCATATGAGAACTGGTGAACCATGACATGGCCGTATAGACAGAAGTCAAAGTTTCATTTATATTTATGTTATTTGATATAAATCTTATTTATTAGGTTGAAATTTAAAGAAATTATTAAAAAAAAATGTTAATATTTTTTAATTGTTTCACCCCAAGCAAGGTGGTATTATCACTGATGTGCATGGGGGTTACGTAAGAGTAAAAGTTTAGGAAGAAGGATAGTGAAGAGAAAGATGAACCAGTTACAGAGAATGTCAGAGAAAGGGCAAGAGAAGGATGGGAACACAGGTGTGAAGACAGTTGTGAAGGTAGACAGAAAGGAAAAAAACAAGATATATGGGGTGATGTAGAAAGGACTGGAGTCAAGTGGATAAGAGATGGGTATTGACATTGCATTTAAATTCCTGGAGGTTGTAGCTGTCAGGAAAGCAAGTATACGAAAGAGAGTCCTACAGGCAGGAAGTGCAAGAAAAGAAGCTGATAGAGTAGAATTGTCAGCAGCATTTGGTTGATCTAACTGTAAATTGGTGGGACCTTGTTGCCAATCTGGTTGCATGAATAAATTCTTGTGGCAGGAGCACCAGTGACTTAAGTTAATATTTGTGTATTATTTGAAAGGATTTATATCTATCCAGACTAGAGCAATTTCAACCATATTTTCATACTTTTTCATTTTGTTGCTTCTGGTTAAAAATTAAAAAATGGTTGAAATATGTAATGAGAAAATATAAGTAGCTAAAACTACATAATATAAAGCAAAATTATTTGTACTATAAAATCAGCAAATGATTGTGTAACTGCCTTTAACTAAGATTTTTTGGACACAAAGAAGGGTTTCGCAAACATAACCCTCACAGGGCATATTGAAGGCAAGAGAGATAGGGGGAATGCAGCTAGCCATTTATCTGATAAGCTAGTGTGAATGAATTGCAGAAAAAGTGAGGGTGCTTAGTAAAAGGAGAAAACCACTAAGGGATAGAAAGTTGTGTAGAGTCATGACTGCTTATATCATGAAGGAATACAACACAAAGAAAAATAATAAAGCTTAATATTATTATATTCAGATTGTATTACAGATGATTTTTCATTTCTAATATTATTTTACAGAAGTAATGCATTGGGGATTTCTGCCACATCACACTAATTTCTCATGTTTTATTGTCATACTGTTAACAAAAAAGAAATAAGTCTTAATAAGCAGTGATGATAGATGCAGTAAAATTCAAAATTCACCAATGTTTTTCACATAAATGGAAATTAGTAATGATTAGAATTTGGAGACTTTTTGGTACATTTTCTGATATCCATAATTCAAAGCAATAAATTCCTGAATTCAAGAAATTCAAAAACCTTATTCCAAGAAAATGTTCCTGTAGAATCCCAATGATTTTCACCTTTTTAAGAGAGACACTTTGTTTAGCAATAATAAAAACTCAAACTGACGTCTATATTTTGCTTGGTGGTCTTTCCCAGTAATCTTTAAAAGAGAAAGCCACGGATTAAGTTGTCAAGCTCTTTACCACTAGTATGAAGAAACCTCCTTGCTCTGTTGAAAGCGGGATATTGTTGATGCAGTCTATAAATGGATTCCTGACATCTCAAACTAGAATCCCAATTAAAGATGGTCATCAACTGGATGCTCACAAGCATCAGCTAGGAAAAAATAATTAATGATTGTTTGGACCAAAACATGACTTCTGACATTCAACTGTCTGTAAGTGGGATTTCCTGATCTGAAAGAAAACTGAAATAAGTCTTGCAGCCTGCATAAGGAGGGTGTGAAATAGAAAATAGAAAGTTGTTAAGACACAAAAGAAAGCATTCAAGGAAATGATTAAAAAAGTTTCATGAAAGAAGGGATTACAGTGACGGCGGAATCAATTACAGTGGTGAAGTAGAAAGAATGAAAGAAAAATGATAAAACTAAAGACTATTAAAGTATGAAATGCAAACAAATAGCAGAAAATGGAAAGGGAACAAGGAGAAGCAAGATGAAAAATAATAAACATATGGAATTACACATTTTCAGGAAAGAAAAGGAAAAAGTAAAAAACAGAAATAGATAGATTATTGGAGTAGATAGACTAAACTATCGCCCGGTTCACACTCCACCCACGTCTATTGAACAGGTGAAGAGGCTCATCCCTTGTTCCCTGCTTAGGATGTGGTTTCCAGCTTTCTCTTTTCCAATCTTTTCACTCTTACGTAGCCCCCTGCACATCAGTGGTGTTACCGTCTTGCTCGGAGTGATATGATTAAAAAAAAAAAAAAAAATTATCTCAAAATTTGTCTTTTTTGCCTTCTACATCATTAACAATTTTCTGTAGAAAATACACTTTTCCGATAATACATTTTTACAATGATGAAAAGAATCTACATAACTTGGATATATTAATTTTCTTGGAATATTCACCATAGATTTCATCCAACAGGCTTATCATGCAAACCATTTTTTTTTTAAACGGTTTCACCCCAAGAAAGGCAATAAAGATACAAGCTGTTATTAGGTGTGGAAGAATTAGAAATAGAGACATTAGTAATGAGCAGAGAAAAAAGTAATCAAGAGGACAGCAGATAGCGACTTACACTCCATTTAGATTTTTAGAAATTAAATTTGGCTGGAATGCATAGAGCTGAAAGGAAGTTCCACAGGCAAGAACTGTGAAAAAAACTTAATTTCCCTATTCTTGCATGTAGTTCTTACCTGAATTCCCAATTGATAATTTCTGTCTCAATTTTCAATGTGTAACAGTCAGCTTGAATGCGAAAACTTGATAAAAATATCTTATGAAAGTATGACAAAGTCTAGTTCATCATCACCAAATTTTCCACTGTTCTCACAGATATTTAGTTTGTAAGTACAGAATATAGATAAAACTAAGTGAAAGAGTAATGAAGTAATAGTAAAGTCAATGGGCAACAAGAAAAACTGAAATGCTGACTATGTATCTCATTCTTGTGCTATGCCCCTTCAGGATGATCAATTAATTCATCAGTAGAAACACACCTCTATTTGTCTATGCTTCTGAGATGAGGTAGTATTTAAACTATTTACATTATTCAGACAGTTGTCCTCAGTTTTGTTGACATGTTTATATCATTTTGGCCGTTGTATTCTCCAGCCTTCTCCAGATGCTAGGAATTTCGAACTGAACCCTTCATTATGATCACTGGGGTATGTCATTCTCATTCCATGTGCGATGTCACTTTTGGAAGCCATATAGTTATTTCCCTTTAGTGACTGAAGTCAAAGAGTTGTGAGTTCAATATCAGGCCACAGCAGTGATGAACAAATAACTTAGGAGAAAACTACATGGCTACTAGAAGTGGCATCGCACATTGAATGAGAATGATATTCCCCAGTGATCATGATAAAAGGTTCAGTTCAAAATTCCTAGCATTTGAAGACGAAAGTATACAATGGCCGAAATGTTGTAAACATGGCAATAAAGATGAGGACAATAGTCCAAACAATGTAAGTTGTGTAACCATACTTCTGTTGCTTCAAGTCTCTTCAACTTTGAAATTTTTCAGCATTTGTTTTTTGTGTCTTATGCTGGTTTCAAATGCAGCTAG
Source organism: Ascarosepion bandense (assembly GCA_037127315.1). NCBI lineage: Eukaryota > Metazoa > Mollusca > Cephalopoda > Sepiida > Sepiidae > Ascarosepion > Ascarosepion bandense. The sequence goes on from JBBBDQ010000367.1 coordinate 4,690,142, forward strand.
CATTCAAATATGACCATCATTATTATTATTATTTCATTTCTTCTGCTTCCAGAATTTTCTGAGCTATCATTTTAGTGAATGCAAGTTTTGATATTTTTATTTAATAAATCCTACCTATGATATCATAGAAATTGGTTGTATTGAGTGTGTCACACTTAGGATAGATACATATGCAATGAAGATATTGCATTCTAAAGATTAAAATCAACTACAAACTTAATGGACACAAGCTCAAATTATTTTCATTTATTTCCCCAATTAATTTTAATTACATAAAAAAATGCCATTAATGAAACTTTAAAAGTCTTGAAACTGATAAACACTAGCAAGTCGAAGCTTTTATTATATACTAAAATAAAATCATCTTTCATGTTAGCATAAAACTTTACAGATCTTTTCAAGTGACACATTTAAAAAAGAAAAAAATCATTTTATCATCCCTGAAAGGAGGTTAGATACAAATAAAAAATAAAAATAGAAGATAAAAGTCTGGTACTTGCATTTAGATATTAATTACTTTTAAAGATTAAGTAACCCAAAAAAGTTTTTGCTGAACTGAATGCAATTGTCAGAAAGTTAAGACTAAACATAAGAAATATTTTCTTTCCTGATCCTAAATATATTCTCTTGCTTTTTGCCTCTCTATGTTCTCTACAGTCAAACATTACTAATTGAATCATCTCAGTAGCTGAGCCAGTGTTTATTTAACCCCATCTATGTATCAACAAAGCAAATTAATCAGAATATACTCTCCTCCAGAAAGTATATTATGCACAGTTAAAAGGAGGCCTACACATTCATTGACCTTTAAATTATCTATAATATTATTGCACTATGGTCTATGTAAGTAAAATGCTGGTGAGGTCTTTCAAGGGCAGGTAATTGATGCAAATTAATTAAACATATTCAGTTGTTAAAATTATAAAAAAAAAGGTAAAAAAAAAATAAAAATAAACACCGACATTTTAAGGTTTTTATTTTTAAACATGAAGCCCTATTAATTTATTTTATTTAAAAACATTGGCTTAATTTTTAAGTACTTAATAATGTATAATCTATCTTTGTATACACTATGTTGTTTGACTACATTATTGGTGCAAAGGTTCTTAAAGAGGTTTTTTTTTTTGTTTTTTTGTCAGTATCATCCCATGCAAAGCAGTAAAGCTACTAAGACACAATAGATTACAGGGTATCAAAGAATTAGGAACAGAAACATTAATCATTAACAAGAGAAAAATTTAATCAGGAGGACAGTAGATAATGATTGACATTGCGTTTGTATTTTTGCAGATTAAAGTTGGCTGGAAGCATGGGGCCAGAAGGGAGTTCTAAAAGCAAGTATTTCAAGAAAAGAAACTTCGTATAAAACTTATTTAGATCTAACAAGCTCAACTGTAAATTGTTAAGATCAAATCTTTGTCTTATTTTTTGTTATAAAATATATAGGCTGTGAGAGCAGCAAAGTTCTTTCCTTCCTTGATAGTCTTCACTTTCCAATAGCACTGTCTTGCTTTGAGGTCAGACCTTTCCTGTTTCTGATTGTCTGGTCAAGCCAATCAGCACAAGCAATTAATCATATGGTTAGGATATTCTCTCGCAAAACTCTTTTGGTCACATCCAGTCTCACATAAGGCAATCCATATTTTTTCTTTGCTATCTTGGCAACACCTTACCTAAATTATATACCTACACGCGAAACAAGTCCTTGCTTGCTTTTCTCCACAAGGTAAATCTCTTCCATCACTACACTTCCACCTGATTACACAAGTGGCAGGGAAATGGCACCCACCTTCAATGAACGCTTCTTTGCAGAGGCAGAGGGGCTTGTCTATCTGTACCCTTTCTGTAGTCAATTCCCTTATGATCTCAATTGTTCCCAGCATCATCATCAGAATCTGCCATTTTCTCTTCTGATGCTGCAGTTGAACTGCCCAGAACTACCTGATACTGTTCCAACAATATCCCTGATTCAGTCTTGGATGATGTAGCCCTTCTTTCACAGCAGTTGATCCATAACATTGGCAAAGATCTTTCACATGACCTGATATACCATTAAGTAGAATGGTCTGAGGGCTGACTATCCAATCAACTTTCCCATTGCCGAATATGGTTGGTACATCAGCCGTTCAGAGTTTTAACCTAGACAAGATCTCCCACTTGATATGGATTACCTACAACTACAGAGGATGGCGTCCCATCTAACCCCTTCACATGCTGTTCATACCAGTAAATTTCTTTGGCTGGTGCAGTCAATGGCATTATGTCATCCTTAGGCATCACGTTGTACCAGTACACGGCCTCTTGAATAGAGCACCGCTTCTGGTTGCAATTTTTTTAATGATGCAGTGACACCTTTTCGCTATACCATTACCCTCTGGGACATGAGCACATTGGTACTGCATTCGTACTCCCAATTCACATGTAAAGGTCAGAAAGTCATGGCCACAAAATGTGGAGTCATTGTCTGTCAGTATCTCGACCGGTGGACTGCACTCACAGAAGACAGATTTCAGTTGTTGTATGATGGTTGATGCATCTTGGCATGCCAGTGAGCATCATATGGTGAAATGTGTTAAGCCACAATTTATCAATATCAAAAAATGACAGCCATTGTAGTGGGTTATGTCCATACCCAGCCTAGACCAGTTACCATCTACTTCAAGCTTTCCTCATCACCAACAAACTGGGATTGGGTCTACCATCTGGCACTCTTCGCAGGCTTATATAACCGACTTAACCACTGCTTTAGTTGAGGAACACACTCTTTAAATGAAGCAGGTTGTACATCGAACACCAGTATGTACAGTTTGTTGATGTATGGCCCAGATACAATCAGGTGTCAGTTGATTAGTTACGACAACACATGACTGCAGCTCTGGTGAGGTTGGACTCTTGTCTCATCATGTCAAGCCACCTCTTCAACCACCAGATTTTGCTTTGACGGAATTAAGGTGACGTCGACCCTCAAGCTGTGTTCTTCAATCGGCCGCTTTATGATCACCAATCTTCTCCGCACTAACATTTCAGTTGTGGCTTTGATCTTTACTCTGGTTTTGCCCATCAGGGAGTCCGTCAACTAGTGTTCAGAGGGTCTGTGTAGAGATGCGCCACCTCAGCTTGCCATTGCAGCGCAAGATTAAGACCTTTCAGTATGGTGTCAAATTCTGCCAAATTTATGTCCATGATTACTTTGACTTTGGAATTCTCTGGAAGAATAGTTGGAACCACCACACATATAACATACAAGATGTCTACTCTTATGAATCATCTATGGCACTTGTGAGTGATCTGCAGTATGCCCCTTTGGTTGGAATGTGTCCATTTTCATGGCTGTTGCTATATTCCAACTTTGGTCCCTTGTAGTTAGCATTCTGGCCCTTGCTATCAGGTCTCTTATTGTTAGGGTGTCAATGTTTGGCACCTGTTGGAGTTCAATGGAGATATCTGGGAACCCTGTGATGACAGTCAGCTTTACAAGCCTCTCCAGCCCAACTCCCTCGAACTGCCTTATCTTGTTTGCACATATATATATATATATATATATATATATATATATATATATATATACATACACACACACAAATATACAATGGTCTTTATTATAATCGAGAGGATAATTGATTTGTTTAAAAATCTGGTCAATTTATACTTAAATTTATTCAAATTTAATTGACAAGTGAGTGCCATATAGCCTTTGTTCTGTTTCAGGATGAAAATTGACAGTGTAATGATGTTTTTCCTTACATTCTGAAACAATATGTTCCTCTACTTTATCTTTGCACCAAAAGACACAAATGAAAATGCACTATTGTAGCTGCAAATATTTTTCTTGAATTTGACAAAACTATAATATTGAAAAAAAAAAAAAAAAAAAAATATATATATATATATATCTCTAACAACCTTAATAATATCTACATCGGCCACACCACAAATTCGCTCTCACGGCGTCTGACGTTGCACTTAAATAAAAATTCAAATATATTCCGTCATTTAGAACAACACGGTTATCAACGCACACTTCTGAGACAAACGCTTGTTGATAACACGTACATACTCAAACAAGAAAATAATAAGCAGAAACTAAAAATCCTCGAAGCACTCTACATAAAACAGTTTAAACCTGGTTTGAATACAATCAATTTCGATATTTCCAACAACGTACTCAAATGTCTGTAATCAGACCAGGGACCACAACACCACTATTTTGTCACTGTCTTCGGCCATCCGCCACGGTAGGGATGGACTTATATTTTCAATTCAATTATCTTTATTGTTAATAGCTTAAATGTTCTATGTTTACTGTGTGTTATTATTTACTCTTTGATAATGGCTTATGTGAGCCGAAAGCTTAGACCTGATAAAAAATTCAACAAATACTGTGATTTTTTGTTGTCTTTTAACGACATCACCATCAAGTATATCAGACGGTATGAACGGATCCTACACAAAATTAATAGACAAAACTTGTCTATATTATTCAATGAAACCTGCATTAATATATATATATATATATATGGATATGGATATTTAGAAGAGTAAGTGGCTGTTGTAAATATTTTTCTGGATAAGTAAATTTATCTTTCAGACCCCACTTCTGTTCCACCTGGTGTTTAAAAACTCCGTCAAAACTATTTTCATATGAGTAATTAGAATTGCAAAAAAGCATGCATAAGTGATTTATTTTAGATGTCAATTTTGATAGGGGAGTAAACAATACTTAGGTTCATAATTTAAACTAAAAATCAATGTTATAAAAACAAATATTTACAAGTCAGTCAGTAAATGCCATATGTGATACACACCTGGGCGATCATGACTAGGCATATTATCCCACAGTAGGTTGCCATTACTTTCTGTGGTAGATTGGTTGCCAGCCAAGGCTATAGAACTCAATCTGTCATGTTATTTAACCCATAACTGGAAGGAAGAGACAGATTAATACATTCCTTAAAGGTATTTATGCATAAATGAATGCAAAGAACTCAACAGGAATTTTAATGAGGCTCCTTGATTTCTCATTCTGACTCGATATCCACTGCATCACAAAAAAGGATTTCTCAAGTCAGTTGGTCAGGTGTAAGAATAACTAGTTTTATAATAGTGTGCTAGAGATTAAAATACTGTAGGTACAGATTTACATATCAATCTCTAGAATAGTATAAATGTTTTTAACAACCATAACTATTATTTGCCCTTGCATTGAATATCTGGTCTGGTGCTTCTGTTATGTATTTAGAGATTCTTGATAAAATACAAAGAATCTGCAATGTTACTGGTTATATATATATATATATATATATATATATATATATTCATGATGACTAACATTTAAAATGAATTATTAAAAGTAAAAGTTACTTGAAGCTTTTTTTTTTAGTTTTAATTTTAAGCTAATAGAATAAATTTTATATTATTTTCAATTAGCAAAATACTTGATTGTATTTCAAAAAATAATTTCAATTGACTGGTAGTATTTTTTCAATTGTTAAAAAATCATTGATTTTAGTGCTATTTTAGTGTCATTTGTCAGCACAATGTAATTCTCTTTATTAAAAAATTCTTCAAAAATAAAATATACTTCAAAGAAACTTTATTTGATGAATATTACAGGAGTTAAATTTTAATTAATCTGATTTGAAATAAATATTACTTACTTTTACTTTAAAATAACATTTGTTTTAATATGGAGAAAGGTGTTTATTTGAAATATTGACAGGTTGACTGACAGCCAAAAGTTTTAAAATTATATTGGATTTCTCACTGGCTAAAGGGAAGAGATGGTCTGTTAGTCTATCAAGAAAAGTAGCAAAATTATCTCATCTACTTACCCAAGACTGTAACAGGTGAATCCCTGAATAAACAATTAAATATATGGGAAAGAGAAATCCTGCTTTTAGTTTGCTATTTTGGCCATGGTGTTATTTTACATTTTGTTCTCTTGTGAATGTATTTCCTAACCTTTCCCAGTTTTTGTTTACTCTGATACAAATTGGAATCGAAACAGGATAAGAGATGATTTATCCTGTCAATGAAAGACTGAGAAAGAGGTCTCCTGTGATATGTTTCCAACAATATCAATAAAGAATTATAGCACAAGCTGTACTAAAAAGTCCTTCTTAGAAGGGTTGAAAATTAGAACGTCCACACAAGAATATATAAATGAAATGTGTCGAGGAGCAAATATTCGAAATTTATACCATATAGTGCTTATGCAAGAAAAAGGTCTGATGTAATATCTTAGAGGATAATGTTTCTTTTGTAAATTTGTTTTATTTATTCTAACCTTAATTAGAGCCTTGTATGGAGGTTAAATAATCATGTAACTATCCAGTATAGAATTAATACAACCATGTTTTTTCAAATATCTTGCTACATGTGCTAGACAAAGGATATGTTGCAAGCTAAGAAAAAAGCATATAGCTTTATTTAACATAGTTTCATTAACAACCTGATAATGTTCTATGATTAGACTACGGTTTTTATAGGTTGTGTTAGGAGTAGTATCAGTAAACAGAAATGGCAGTAAGTGTATAATAGAAGTTACCATGACATTCTCCCCCATCGACTAAGGACAACACTTGGTGTTATTTAGATTGAGTCAAATTGTTTTATTCCAAATAATCTTTAAGTACTAGGGTTTTCATTTGATATGCATAGAACGACATACAATTGGAGAAAAAAAAACTTGATTATGTTTTCCTTTTGTTCAAGCACAGGCCTCTCTTGAACTTCAGGTATTTCTACTATTGGGTGCATCTGGTTAGCATCAGCATTTTATTTGTCTTGCTCAGGCACCAGTTTGCAGCCATCAGTAGAATTTTGATCTATTAACCTCACAGCTTGAGGGGGCCAACACTTTTAGCAAAACTGTAGTTGCATGTCCCTTTTGTAGATGTACATGTGCACAATTAGGGTTAGCCTCAAACTTGTCTATCAGCAGTTCAAAATTACTTTAGTGCACATGATGTCTTATCAAAACACTTCTAGGTTGAGACAATCATAAAGGGAGTGAATATGCATCTGCTGTTATCTGTTGGTGATGTAACATTCTCTCAGGTGTGGTTTCAGTAGTAGCTGTACACAGCATGCTCCGAATACAATGAAGAGTCTGAGAGAGAACAGACTCCAATATGGAGGCCTGGAGACCTTGTGAATGCAGAGTTGGAGATATTGTCTGCCAAATTATCCTGTTGTCATATTTATGATTAGGATGCTCTCTGAAAGGACAATACAAATGAAGAAAGACTTGTACCTATGTTTTATTGATTATGCAAAGGCATTCAACAAAATATGCCACAAAGAATTGATGGGGATGCTCAGCAGCCTGAACATATTTCGGAAAGACAGTTATTAAGAATCTCTACTGGCAGCAAACTGCCTGTATACAGACAGGTAAGGAATTCAGCAGATTTAAAAAGATAGAAAGGGGTGTAAGACAAGGATATATCTTTTCACCAGATTATTCAACTTGTACAGTGAGACTATTCTGAGGCCCCTAGATGTTATGCCAGGATTTGTCATCAGAGGCCACAATTTGAACAGCATACAGTGCTGATTGCAGACACGGAAAGTAACTACAAGACCTCCTACAGAAGGTAGCTGAAGAGAGTGACAAAAAAGGACTACAAATAAATGGCAAGAAAACCAAATGCATGGTCATCAGCAAAAAGAGCAACCCAAAATGCCAAATACAGGTGGGTGATAGTAAAACCAAGCAGGTACAAAAATTTAAATACCTGGGAAGTGTTCTAACAGAAGATGGAAAGTGCAACACAGTTCTGAAGACGAATTGGCATGGTGAAGGACACATTCCAGAAGTTGAGTAAAGTATTAAGAAACAAAAACTTTCACTAGAAACAAAGAAGAGAGTACTAGATTGCTATGTGATGTCAGTACTTCAATATGGCAGTGAATTTTGGACAATATCATCAAAGATGAAGAAAAAACTTGAAGCAGATAAAATGAGGTTCTACAGAAGGATGCTGCAGATATCATGGACTGAGCTTGTTAACAATGATGAGATGTTGGAAAGAATGGAAACGAAAAGGAAATTGAGCATCAGGAAGAGAAAACTGAAGTTCCTGGGACATGCAATGAGGAAGGAGAGCTTGGAGAACCTGATACTAACAGGCCAGATAGAGGGGAAAAAGAGACAGAGAAAAGCAGCAGATAACATATTTGAAGGACCTGAGCAGGTAGATGATAGAATGGGGGCTGCGAAATGTTACAGGAGAAAGCGTGCTAAGAGCCACCAGGGATAGGGAGATGTGGAAGGCCATGACTGCCTACATCCTGAAAAGACAAGGCACATAGAAAAACATGAATTATAAATAGTTGAACGACTCCTATTCACCTTGCATGTTCAAAGATGTGGTAAGTTCTTAAAAAAGAGAGACTGGCTTCTGTACGCCAATATTCTAAATTGGCAGAAAATATCTTGCAAATAATCGATTGTTTGCGAGGTCAAGACCTTGCAGGGAAATGCAAATGGAAATAAGCTAAATTCATTGACTATAGTTAACATTTACCAATTTTTTTCATTTTAGAACACACAGGACAAGTTTTTGTTATTCTTTTTATTTTTAGTTTATCCATCAAACAAAGGATACAGATTTTTTTTTATTTGTTATTAGTTGAAAATACTTTCTTAGCAAATAATGTTGCCACTTTATGCAAAGACTCTACAATAGCATATGCCTCTTTTTCAATAGATGACTTTATGTTTGGTAACTGTTAATGTCCTACAAAAAAAAATGGCTTTAAGTCTGCTATTTTGGCTGAGCATTGTGACAATGGCTTGTTCTGAGGCATCAATTTCAACAACAAAGGTATATCATTTTTAATGGTAATGACCACAGCCTTTACAAGGTCCTGCTTAATATTTTTAAAAGTTTCAACAGGGAATTGTTCAAATGGAAATTTTCAAATTTTTAGTAGGATGTATTTTCTGGGAAAATTAACATACCCACTTAGAGCAAGTAGAGAACAAACTGATTGCTTAGGGTAAGAAAGCTTTGTTAGTTCATCAAAATTGAAAGAGAAACTCATAAGGAATATAAATTCTGTATTTTGTTTTTTCTTGCAACACATATATAGTAAATCAATAAATGTTCAGTGGACTTATTTCATTGATTAACTTCAGAGTTTCATGTCAAATCACCTGTCAGGGTCAGATGTTCAATAAATCTACTGAAATTATTATCAGGTCTTATATTTATATTCCTTAGAACAAGCACTAATCATAAATTTCAAATATATATTTTCAGTCAGTTGATTATGCAACCTTGGTTTCAAGCTTTTGGTATCTTCAGGCATTTTATATCAAACATTTGATATAAAATACCTGAAGATACCAAAAGGTTGAAATCAAGGTTGCATAATCGACTGATTTCCAAATGAAAATATTTAAAAGCTCTACATTATATATGTATTGAGAACTTTTTAATACAACTGTATACAAGTCTAATTTAATTTTGTCCAATAACTGGCTAATAATAATTATATATTATTAATTCAATAATATCAAAATCTTGCTCTCAGAGCTTGAAACTGAGTAGCAAATTTTGGTATTATTGAATTAATATTATCATATTTAGGCTCTGTAGACTTTATCATTGAGCTGGCAGTTTATTTTATAGTATAGGATACAAATCCTATATTATCCAACAATTAACTAAAATACAAAAAGTAAAATTGTACACCTGCAAAACTGAATCAGAATGACTGAAAACATTTTGGAAAAACCCAGACCAATGCAAATTTCACAAGTTGGTGTGAAAATTAAGATTCTGGATTTTGATTGGATAGGAAATAGCAAATTCACCCCAGTCAATTTTTCTTAACACCTATAAAAATGGGTATGTTGTTTGATCCAGTCACATGACTAAATTTCACTACTTAACCACATCTCTTGACTGGTCAAATCAGTCAGTCAAATGGATAACTACAATCTCCTTTATTACTTGACTTTCCTTTTCACTCTCTTAGCAGTCAAAAAAGGGAAAGAAACACAGACTTTATTAGTAGCCTGATTAATCTTTTTACATACATGCATACTGCTACTATCAACTATAAGCTCTGAATTTCTGTGGAACATTTAACTCATACAAATTAATTAACATTTGAACATTTTCTTCTTACACATTTATGTTATTCTGTTCAGGAAATACAATTTCACTTATTTTATAAATTTTTCATTTCTGTTCAGTTGGTAAAATTTTTACTTTAACGTACAATATAAAATATTTTACCCTTCCACATTACAACCTTCAACCTTCTGATATTTTAAATTGTGGGCACTTCGATTGTGTTTAACACAAGGCCAATTTGACAAGCATAGCTGAGGCTCCTATAATAGTTTAAGTTTCAGCTTTTATTTTCTCTTTATCAAAGGATGATATGAATAAAGACAACAGAAGAACTTATCTTAGCTGATGCTTTTCAACGTCTGAAGGGCTTTTGTCAAGGCAAATGAAAGGATTTTATTTTGTAACAAGTATTTTATATATATATATATATATATATATATATATATATATATGATTTATTTTCTGTTTTAATCTCTTAAAAAGGTGGGTGTAAATGTCAGTATATTAAACATTATGTCTGGAACTCTTAGAACATGCTTTAATGTTAAGAAACTTTCTCACTAGTTTTCTGAATTATGTAAAATCTCCAATTTGCTTTGTCTGAAGATTTTTCACCTTCTGAAATTTTCTCTTTTAAGGAATATCAGAATGTCATTTATCTTTGCTAACAATCAACACAATTTTCTATTGCCCCATTATTTTTCTAGATTATAAAGAAAATATGATTGTAAGAAAATTGGCTAAAACCACAAATGGATATTTTAATTAAAATTAAATGTAGATGTTTCCTTTTTTTTATTATAATTCTATTATAATGCCAAAATTGGATTCTTCAAAAATATTAACTGGTCAGAATTATAAAGAAAAATATGAAGTCTGGGTCATCTAATTCAACCCAGAAATTTGTTAGAGAGAGAAAAAGATATGGCAGTTCGAAGCAAACAAGCAAATATCAAGCTATACCCAGAAAAAATCTCCTTAGTTCTGATGGCATTTGGGAGGTATCTGCAGGCCTTCCTGGTTGGCATAATGATTACCCCAAAATAATATCAAGTAAAGGTCTGCGAACAGATATTGTTCTTCTATCAAGGGTGAATTATAAAATCATCTTGATTGAATTAACAGTACCATATGAAAGCCGGATGGAACAAAGCCACAATTATAAAACCAATAAATATGAAAATCTAAAATCAGAGCTAATAAAGGAGGGGTATAATGTAATTGTTAGAGCAGTGGAAATTAGAGCAAGGGGTTTCGTTGCAGCCACTCTGTACCAATTTCTGGGTCAAATTGGAATCAAAGGGCATAATAGGACCAAAAGTATGAAACACCTAATAGAAATCACTGAAAATAGTTCTATGTGGATATGAAAGAAAAGAAATATTCCGTGGCGTGTTTCAGCGAACATGACGGCATGACATGATTGATTGTGAATGCATAATAAGGTTCACGTTGCATTCTTGGAACGCAAGGTTTGCCATTTTTCGTAAATTTCATTTCGCCATTAGACATTTAAACAATTATAACTACACTTGTATATTGTTATAATGGGGCCTCACATCAGTGAGGGGGGCCAGTGTGCAAGTGAAACCATTGAGAAAAAGGCCCCGAAACAGTGCACATTCTCTCCTGATGACCCCAAATTTAAATATAAATTCGAAAGGATCAAAAGAAGTTCAATGAAGTCATATGCCGTAGAGAAGCTCGGCGGAAATGTTATTGGTATGAGGAGCATTTTATATTCAGCTTGCTTCAGGTGAGTTTCAATTACTTTCCAGTAATTTCCTTCTTTTAGAATTCTTAAAACTTCTGTTTTATGTGAATAAACTCAAAAGCATCCTTGACTTTTTCATTATAGCTCTATCTTTGCTCATTCAGTCTTTAATTTTTCTTTTGTAAAATTTGAAACATGAAATATTTTCTATTCTTACTCTATTTCTAAAATTTTCATATGAAAAATTTTCCTTGAAAATTTTATAATTGTTTAACTTATTTATTTCACAAACTAAACTTCAAAGTTGTTATATCCTGTCATGTTGATTACTATTCTACACCTACCGCCAACTGCATCTACTGATACTACTCCTAACACAACCTATAAAAACCATAGCCTAATTGTAGAAGAGTTCCATTAACAACCTAGCAACGTTCTATGTTGAATAAAGCTAAATGCTTTCTTCTTAGCTGAATAATTTATTCAACATAAACTATGGAAAGCAATCTGGAATGCTTTCATTTCAAGGCAGACACTAATGTGAGTGACACTGCAGACCAATGGCACTCTTTATTTAAAATTTATTGGCACTATTGACCCTGAATGTACAACCAGATTACATGTATTTATTAACTTTCTGTCCCCAGCAATTTATATATTAAAGAATCAACCTCTTATGAGACAGATGTAGACATGTCTGGAAAGTTATTTGAAAGCTCTTCTTCCCTAAGAATGAGGTAATTGCACAACATTTGCTCTTCAACTGCAAACATGATCCAAATGAAAACCTAGATCCGTACCTTGAAAACCTTATGGTTTTAACACAGGACTGCAATTTTCCATCTCATATTACTGAGGAGTGCAAAAACGAACACCTTAGAGGCACCTTTATTAACGGTATATATTCCAGCTACATTTGCCAACATCTACTGGAGAACAAAACCTTAGATAGCATTTGAACAGACACGTTCATTAGAGCTAATTAAAAATAAGTTTGACACACATACAAAGTTTGACTACACTGTTAATGCAGTTGTTTCTGATACTATTCCTAACAGTACCTCTTCTGACCAAACCATTGCAGCCAATTTAAGGGCTCCATGTTTCTTCTGTAGGTTTTGAAAACACCCATATATACAGTGCCCAGCCAGTGAGGCTATATGCAAATCCTGTGGTAAGGTTGGACAGTATGCAGAAGTCTAAGTTTAAACCAAAGTCTACTGGGTCTACTGCAATGCATTGGCAACCATATCCCTTATTCTGCCAAAAACTGTTCTACTGGAAAGAATAAATGGTAAAGCAGTGAACAGACTATTCAATACTGGCAGAGTTTCTTAAGTCATTCACTAGTGAAAAGGTATAGGTAGAAACCTCTGGCATCTAACAAAGTTATCTCTATGGCAACTATCAATTTGCAGTCTTAAGTAGCAGAACACTATGTAGCATATGTTATCATTGGCAATCATATATATAAGAAAGTACAACCAATTATTCCTGATAACTTATGTGTCAATGTAATAATCGAGCATAACATTCTGAGCCTACATTCTTGTAATTGGTTTCGTGCTTAAACAAAATTTTCTGTTCAAAAATTACTTCCATAATAAAGCAAACAAATTGTAAGTCCAAATTCTAATATCAGGAACAGAAAGAACTGTCAAAATTTCAATTCACAGATCCTAAGTCGCAAATCCCAATGCACACCTCACCAAATTTTGTGTGATAAAAAGTACATGAAAAAAAAAAACAAAAAAACCCCAAAACAACAAAAGGGGAGTTAAAGGATGATAACCATAAATCTTATCATTGAAAACTTTTCTAGCCTGCAGACCCTAGTTACTATGTTCTTAATATTTGGTATAATGCAAAAATATCACAGTGACAAAATCAGTCAATAATTATATATAAATATTTATACTGGGACTCATGAATGCAATTACAAGTAATCAATAATACTTTAAATTTTGACATCATTTATTTTAGGCTTATGAATTTTTAAAAAACTGTTTCTAAATCTTTGTCTTTCAATCATTCCACCCCACCTGCTATCCTTTTCCACCACACCTATGGAGGTGCACCATATCTACGAGGCAATCATTACCATTTGAGAGTCACTGCTGTAGATGGCCCATGTCTTGCTACAAAGGAGTATTGAAAAGCTGGCCAATTTGTAGAAAGTGACTTAAGTTATTGTAATCAGATCTGTTATGAAATACCAAAAGTAACAGGGTCAAGTCATATTGGATTTTTGTATCCCATTTTCTAGTTTACATGAAGAACAAAAAATGCTGACAAAAATACTTATTAACTTATACATTATTGGTTTCTTACGTTGAATATTAAGATTGTTTCTTTTCCGTTTGCAGAACCTGAAGGGCAAGTTAAAACTAGGCATACTAAATTAAGTACCTTAGTGAACTCCTGAACACCATTAACACAACTGGACCAAATTTTGCAGATTGATTTGTATTAAAACTATCTTACATATCTATAAATCTGCCATATATTTATGCTTTGAATATTGCTGCCACATCTGGTCTGGTACTTCTGCTATATATTTAGAGATTCTTAATAAAATACAAAGAAGATTCTGCAATTTTATTAGTCCTAATTTGGCATCTCAGCTTCAGTCACTTTTCCATCACTGGAATGTAGCTTCTGTGCTATTTATATAAATATTTTCATGGTAATTACTCTGATGATCTTTCCTTATTGGTATTTAAGCCTTATGAAAGTGCAGTATTAGATGAACAACAAGGTTTCATAATTTTTACATTTGAAATGGTTAGATAAACTAACAGTTTCTACTCTCCTACTTCTCACTCGTGGAACTCTTTTTACTTCCCAGTCAAAACTTGAAATGCAATGTCAATCATTACCTTCTCTTAATTTATGTTCTTATACTGTTCTGTCTTTTTATCCTCATATTCTTTCACTCCCAATAACCCCTTGTTTCTTAGTAGATATAATGCCTTGCTTAGGGTGAAATAATAATAAAAAAACATGAACCCTGATGTCAGTCCATTCTTTGCAGAATTGCATAAAGCATGTAAGAGACTCAAAAACAACACCTCTTGTCCCAATGGAATTCTACAAATTCCAGCATCCCATTATCATAGAATATTTCTGGGATGCTGACTTTGTTTCCCAGTCTCTGAAGGATCATATCAATAACAAAGTATCTATAGAAAAGAGCAAGGAAAGCAGACTCTGGAAACTACAGTAATGAAGTCATCAAGACTAATAACACTAGAATCTTCTATTTGACATTACATTTTATCAAACTTCTGACTCATCCCTTGCCAAAAACAGTGGATCTTACATTTTTGTCTGAGATACTTTGTACTATCACCACTAAGGTAAATGTTTATATATCTATCACTGCCAGGTGGTCTGGTCATATGTATCTACACTTGGAAGGTCACCTAAAATCAATCCTGCATTTGGTTCTCCTTGACGATCAAGTGTGACATTGAGTGCTTAGTCTATTCTGGCATGATCTAGAATTAGAGACTACACCATCATGACATCTCTATGTTGGATTAACTGGAAAAATCTTTGCTTGTATTTTACTTACATAACTATTGACACCTGCAGTCCGACTCATTGTACCAAAAATCCTAATCTCTGGTTTTCAAAAGGACAGTAACACTAGATATAGTAGTATACCTCAAGTCACTAAACGATATTTTATACACTATAATAACACCAAGATATTTACCCTGTTTCATCCACAACTTATTATCCTTTGTTGCTCTTAGTAATGTTTATTTTTCCACTCCCTGTTATTGCCTTCTATTTACACAAGCTTGATAGGCAGGATGCTTGCTCATTATTTTTGTCCTTCTTGACTCAAAGATGAGTTACTTTGAGTTAAACAATGTTGTAGAGTTCAGCTTGGTTCAAATCTGCCTGTAATTAATAATTGGTTAAATATAAATACATAATTTATTGATAGTTTAAATGCTATTTTTAATTGTTCGGTTCTTTTATTGCTCTTTCTTCTCACTGATATTTTCTCATCTTCTTTCACTCTCAATAGCCCCTTGCATTTCAATGGCATTACGCCTTACTTGAGCTGAACACCCACTCAATAAAAAAAAAAGAGGAAAAAGAGGAAAGAAATGTAAAAAAATAAGATGTCTGTAGGATTTTGAGGTGTATCTCAGTTCAGAAAAAGAGCTCTGAAAAGTATGACAACTTTTGAGTCATTCAAGTTTTAATAAAAGAAAATTTGAGACACTGAACTTGTCCTGAAGCAGATAACCATTAGGAATAAATCAGTAAACTAAAACAGTTGACCAGCTAAGAAATAAAGCAACAGTTCAGTTGTACTTAACCTACTATCCCAAATCATTTGGTTGCAATCAGCAAAGTCTTTAAGTTAAGAAATTGGTTACTGTATTCATTGAGAAACAAAATTAGTTACTGGTTATATATATATATATATATATATTTTTTAATCATGTCACCCCAAGCAAGGCATTCCACTGCCACTATAGCGCAGGGGGTTACACAGGGCGATAGACGAGTTGGGATGTACATAGGGGGAGAGTTGGAGAGAATGGGAGGGTTAGTGTGTTAGGAGGTATCTATTGACCTTACATTTAAACTCCTGGAGGTTATAGCCGTCGGGAAAGCAAGCTTTTACTACAAAATTTTAAGATAGATCGGGGCTCCTAAAATTACGACATCATGCAAACATTTGATTTGAAACAGACTTTGTTCTGGTAGAAAATGATAAATAACAATAGAGATTATATTGTATAGTTTCTAACCAACCCAATATCTTGTACAGTATTTGTTTCCAACCTTCATTTCAATTGATTTCCCCACAATTTGACAGACCAACGAGTAGAGCCTGAGGTTTGAAGCTATTAAAAAAAGGAAATAAAAGAGTATTATACTATATGCCACAAAAATCTATTTGTGTGTATGTATACAGGCACCATACAATAACATAATTCTTTCTATACTATTTACATTATTCAGACTACTGCCCTCATCTATATCCACTGGGCCACGTGTCCTTAAGGACAAGAACAACTGAATTTCTTGGACTTATTATATAGGTTTATAAGTTCAAGAAATTCAGTTGTTCTTGTCCTTATAGATGTTAGTTCTACTCACTTGACCCAAAGAGTTGTGAGTTCAATGCCAGGCTACAACAGTGGTAAACAAGTAACTAAGAGTCTGGTTAGAGGAAGATAACTTATGATTACCAAAAGAAGCTTTGCACAAGGACTGAGAATGATATACCTCAGTGATTGTAATAAACGGTTCGATTCAGAATTCCTAGCACCTGAAGAAAGCCAGAGCATACAACAGCCGAAACATCATACAAATGGCAACAAAGATGAGGACAATAGTCTGAATTGTGTAAATACTACCGTATCTAAGAAATATAGACAAATTTCTTTCTCTATTATTGAAATTAAAAAAAAAATGACCTTAAAAGAAGAATTTCTTTCAATGTTAATGAAAATAAAAACTCACATGAGATTTTCACAATACACACCAAATGTCAAAAAAACTCAATAAATCAAACAAACAAAAAAAAAAAAACATGTTCTCAAACAGCTGCTTGCAGGATGCAAAATTTTTCTCTTGTAGATTTAAAAGTTATTGCTTACTTATTAATATATCAATACACAAAGCCTAATGTCTTATAACAAAACTTCCTTCTTTTCACACTATCTTTTATTCAATGAAAATAATTTCTAATTGATATATTGTTTACGAGATCCCCCCCTCCCCACCAGAAGGCAAAAATCATAATCGTTTAATCTTTCTTAAAAAAAAAAACAAATGTATTTTAAAAAAATAAAAAAAATAAAATAAAAAAAAATCTCAATTTGCACAAAAACTGAAGAAAATATAAAATAATTTGAAAATAACCTAAATAAGAAGTGTTACTTTTTTTTATGGCAGTAAATGTTGGAAAATTTCCTCACAAATGATGAAACAAAATGTGATTCTATCAATGAATGCTTAGAATATCACCAGTAGAGCATGCAAGTAATAAGGAAGTTTTAAAAGGAATAGAAAATGCAAAGAAACTGCTGCTTACAATAAAATGAGACAACTAACATTTTTAAGATGCTCAATAAGGAAAGAAGGATTAAAGAATTTAACACACACATGCCAAATTGAAGCCTCGAGAAACAAAGGGAAATTGTGAATAACCTGTGTCACAAGATGGGTAAATGGATAGTAGAAGAAGAACGACAACAAAGAGGAGTGATGAAAGGGTAAAACTTACTTAGGGTAACAGAACAGGAAGTTGTGGAGAGTCAAGATCGTCCTCTTCCTAAAAGGATATGCACATGAAAGATAAAGTACGCATTATACCTGTCTATAGAAAAATTTATCTTTTTTTTCAATAATAAAAGCACAAAAGACTTAAATATCAAAAGTAGTTTGGTTAACTGAAAGCAGATCCCCAATTAAAACAGGAATATGAAACTAGAATGTAAGAAGCTGATTCTATTTTCAATTGTTACATCCAATTAATATTTTCTAATGGTATACAGTAAAAAAATAGAAGCTTTAACTCATTTTAAATGGTAAAAAACTCTTAAAATTTATATATTTAACAAGGAAAATGAATCAATAATAAAAAAAAAGGATTAAAAAATTAAAAATCACGACGACTTGTAGACGAAAAATAGTCAACAAGTTCTACACATTTTTGCAATACTCTGTATCTGTTTATTTACAAGTCAATGTTTTCAAAATAAAATTATCAACCAACTGATGGTAGCAACATTTTCAGGATCTATTAATATGTGAATTTCAGATTATGTTTTATTAGAAACATTTCAATAACTTATTTGGTGGTGTAATATTTTATTATGCAACTCAAAGGTTATTCATTATAGTGAAAATAAATATATATTATAGGATAGATATTTGTTTTTTAATTCCAGACAGAAATATAATCATGGCTCTTAATAGAGATATAATAGAGATATAACCTCAAAAGAGAAGAATGATAAAGTTATTTAGTGATGACAAAGCAACAGGAAATATGGTGAAAAGGTTGAACTGAGATCATAGAACAATCAAAACAAAAATTGAAAACATTGCTGATATAAAAAAAAACAAGAAAATAATCAGCTTTAAGAGGGTCACAAAAATTGATTTTGAGGAAAACTAAAGAGGTAATAAGCATGATTATTTTTTTTTTTTTTTTTTACAGCTTATCAACCCTTTATGAATTTTTTAAAGCTGAAAAATTTAGAATTTTGGCTTACAATAACTGGTGTCCCTAAGTGGAACCCTATCTAAGTTCTGACCAGGCTCAATGCTGCTTCACTCCGGTGATTGAGTGAGAACCTGTGATTACAGCATATGATGGTAAGCTGATTAGCAAGTAAATATTTAAAGGTGGCATTGCAAATGTAAACAGAGAGAAAAGATCCAGAATATTAAGAACATTGGCTAAAGTCATGAAAGTAACTAAATGATCAACTTCAAGTAAACATCACAGAGATAAATATAAGTTGGACAAGGAAGTACATGAAAACTGATTTCTCAACAGTAATTTTTACTGATGAATGTAGAGCTACTTTGACAGACTTGATAGTTAGAGATTGGGCCCTCCACAGAAATAGCCAACCAACACAATTTAGAAGAGGAAAAAAAAAAAGAAATAGAATAATGTTTTGGACTAGTATTGTAATCAGTAACATTTAAAGTCCCGTCAAAGTTATTGATGGCATCAAGGTAAATGCAGAGAAAAGTTGGAAGTTCTTAAAAAAGAGATAGTTATAACCTGTACAGTTGAAATAAGAAGCTTTAAAAGTATATTCAGACAAGACAACTGCCACTCACCTTTCCAAATAAGGTTTCAAGGACACAAGATAAATGTAATTCCACTCATCAGATGTTAAATAGAAAATTTGTGGTTCATCATTAAGAGTAATATAGAAATGTAGATGAAAATGGGAAAAAATATTCAAATAAAAAACATTTCAAGGAAGCAATAAAAACCGCTGTTAAGTTTATAAACATATATTAGTAGCATAAAATAATTAAAAATAATAATTAAAAAGTGTAAGTAAATAAATATTAAATAGTCTGAGTTTGTCTTATAGTGAAAGAAAGCCAGACAGTTTATTAAAGTTTTATTTTGTGTGTAAGTTTTTTTATTTATTTATTTAGAATTGGCTCTGAAAAGGACCACCAAAAATAATTATCATGGTAAACTGTTGGGGATTCATTTTTAACATTCATAAAAAATATATTTATTGTCTAATAAAAATTTGGCTTTTAACATCATAAATTTAAAGTCAAGATTCATTCACTTCCAAAGATATTCAAGAACACAGATCAGTGGATAGAAGCCAGAAGGTGGAAAGAAGGTGGACAGCGTTAGAAGTTTTGAAAAAACAGAACATGTTGGCTGTTGGTTTGACTTGGTCATCAGATATGAAGCAGATGAAGCTGTCTGTGGAAAAGATTTTAGGCTTCATCAGATGAAAGTTACGAACAGAGTAAAGGACAGAAAGGTCTCAGCAT
The DNA here is from genome assembly GCA_037127315.1 of Ascarosepion bandense. NCBI lineage: Eukaryota > Metazoa > Mollusca > Cephalopoda > Sepiida > Sepiidae > Ascarosepion > Ascarosepion bandense. The sequence goes on from JBBBDQ010000367.1 coordinate 4,710,470, forward strand.
TCTTAAAAAAACTATGCCAATGAAAAAGAGGAACAAGAAAGAGCACTCTTATGCCAACCATGAAAGGGAAACTTTAAAATAAAACAAATCACAAAAAATTGTTAACCTTCTCTGGGATTCACACCAAAAAAGCATAGGTTTTCTTCACTTAATTTTTAGGTGGGTGCACCCCATTTTTTTTGAAGGGCAATTGAATTTTTCATATTCTGCACAAAAATTAGTTATTGAAAATTAAATTTTTACAAATTGAAATAGTAGAAAAGTTTAAAAAAAACAAAAAAACAACAATGAAAAAGACTGCAGAAGATTATTGAATGTCAAGGAGCTCATTATCATGTAAAATAGTAATTTATTCAGCTATATGGTCTATTGAGTTATCAATGTTTCTATGGTATGTATCATTTGAAGTTATTTATAAATAAAAAATGATATTGCACCTAGTGTCAGATTTTATCATGCAAACTATCAAAACAAGTTATCAATATTTTTTTTAATTAGGAGAGATATTACCAAAGGGCAGATATAAGTATAGATACTACCAAAAGAGAGAAATAGTACATAACCAAGGAGAGATATAAGGATAGATATTAGTTGATACCAATTTTATTGTGAAAACATTGACTGAAAATAATTGTACCTGACAGTGTACAATAATTTCAGTCAGTTTATAATCTTCCCCCCAAAATTGTTGAACTTGGGTTTGTGTTGAAAATAATCTTAATCAGAACAACTTGTATAAGTAGGTTCTAAGGGCTGTAAATGATATATTTATATGAATAGAAGAAATGAAGTGGATATTGAGCAAGAAAAACTTGCACACTGTCAAGATGATTACATCAAGATATTCATACAAAACATTTAATACAAATTTTACAAGTATGAATTCTGGGAAAATTTTGCTGAAAGAGCAATGTCTATCAATTGATCTACACTAAAATCTTGGTCTGACATGTAGCCAAGTATTAGCTTTGCAAAACTGTCAAGTCTGTAGCTACTTAAAAATGTAGGCAAGAAAGTCATATTGGAAATCATTAGATAATAAATCACTTTATTAAGTCAAGACCAAGATAAAAAAAGAATGCAGACACATATTTACAAAATTATAAACCTAATTCAGTGAATATATCTATACGCTTACAGAAAATGAATTTAAGGAACATTAACTGTATGCAAAAGTTTCCAGCATTTCTTTTTTGTAAGTTTTCTTCTGTATATTTGAGTCTTTAGTCAAAAAAAAAAGTGGGTGTTGGAAGCTTCTGCACACATTATATACAAGCTGAATTCAGTAGTGAATGATCGAACTTCTAACTTTAATATGCATCATAACCGAATCTCAAGGATGCATTGTGAAAAAAGTTTGGCAATGGGTATACAGTCAGTTAAGTGCCATACGTGATACACGCTTTGGCGATCATGTCTTGAAAGAAACATGACTGACTGGGCAGAAGATGTATCCCGCAGTAGGTTGCCATTGCTTTCTACAGTAGACTGGTTGCCAACCAATCTGTCCTATTATTTAACCCATAACTGGAAGGAAGAGATGGATTAATACCTTTCCCAAGGGTATTTGTACATAAGTGAATGCAAGGAATCCAACTGAAATTCGAACTCAGCTCCCTGATTTATCATTCCAAGTCAATATCCACTGCACCACAATGCACATCCTGGGTATACAGAAGGTGGACAAAATTATGGATACACCTGGCACCATAATAGTATAATTTGGAAGATTTGATTAAACTGTCAAAAGCTTGTCTATTTTTATGTTTATTGTTTTTTTTTAACAGATATTATTTAAATAAGTTTATTAAAATCAACAGTCAGGACTATTTAAGAATTTTAAGTGATCAACTTCATCCTATGGTTCAAGAACTGTTTCCATAGGAAAATTCTATCTTTCAGGACAATAATGCACACATACTGTTAAAGTTGTAGCTGAAGGAACAAGGAACATTCTAGTGAAGTAGAACATCTTATCTGGCTACAAGAGTCACCAGATCTCAATATCATTGAACATTTATGGTTCATTTTTGAGAAACAAGTGAAGGACTCGATATCTTCCACCATCATCATTGAAAGAATTGGAAACTGTTTTAGCTGAAGAATGGATAAAAATTCAAACTTTGTACGAGTTGACTCCCACACAGAATTCAAGCTGTAACTACTGCTAAAGGTGGTCCTACCACATACTGAAATAAATTTACTTGAAATTTCAAGGGGTTTCCATTATTTTGTCCACCACCTTGTATATGATTAATGAGAAAAGAATTAGAGACAATGCTTCATAAAGAACAGATAAAAATAAATATTTTTTTTATAATGATGTTCGCCCTGTACAAAGTCCATTATCCAAGAAGATTACAGAGTAAGATTGTTCATCAATTCATTTTTTATGACTTATCAACCCTTTGCAAGATATTTAAAACTAGAAAATATTTTTTCAGAGTGTAAGAAAGTTTTGTTTTTTTTTTTGTTAGGAGGTTAATAAGTTTTACTAATTAACATATAGCTGGTAGAGAAGAGGTGGATATTTGTGCATAAATAAATATAATGAACCCAACTAGAATTGAAACTTAGTTTTCTGATTAACAATTCCAAGCTATTATCCATTACACCAACCATACATCCAAGCTTACAGCAACTGATAGTGTTAAGTGAACACCCATTTAGGTACTGACCAGACTCAATGTTGCTTAACTTGTGACTGTACAGGATCCTGTGTTTCAATGTGATGTAGCAGTAAGCCAACAGAGTAAGAGGCACAGTTTGTGAGGAAGATAACAGTTAACCCTAAACTTGAACAAGTTAAGGCTGTAGTGACTTTTGAGAGTTGGTTCCACAAAGGAGTTGTTCGTGGGAAGAAGATGCTCAAGTAGAATTTATATCTCACCACTGGAATATGAAGGAAATGTGAGTGGTTCACAACAATGTATATGACATGGCCAGTCTTAACCATGAAGGTTATTTTTTTTTTTTTTTAATCGTATCACCCCGAGCAAGGCGGTAATGCCACTGATGTGCAGGGGGCTACGTAATAGTGAAAAGATTGGAAAAGAGAAAGCCGGAAACCACATCCTAAACAGGGAACAAGGGATGAGCCTCTTAACCTGTTCAATAGACGTGGGTGGAGTGTGAACTGGGCGATAGATAGATCTATCTACTCCAATTGAAAAAAAAAAAGAAACCAAAGTGAGAAGATTGGAAAAGAGAAAGCCGGAAACCACATCCTAAACAGGGAACAAGGGATGAGCCTCTTAACCTGTTCAATAGACGTGAAGCAATGTAGTTTATCTGAACACTTTCCAACAGAATAGCAATAGCACAGTGAGAGGCTTGTGACATTCTGTTCTTGTGTTGAGAAGGAACAGAAATGTGGTTCTGCAGAAGGATGCTGAGGATACCATGGACCAAACATGTGAGCAATGAGAATGTTTTGGAAAGAATGGAAACTCATACTTATCAGGAAGAAACATTAAATTTTTGGGATATGTAATGAAGGAGTGTTTGGAGAATCTGATACTCACAGGAAGGATAGAGGGAAAAAGAGACAGGAAGGAAACAATGTGTGGCATGTTTGATAGGCTTAAGTAAATGGATGGCAGAGCAGGGTCTAGGAGAAATACTAAGACAAAAAGGTATTAAGAGCTACAAATGATAGAAAGATGTGGGGGGCCATGATCACATACATCCAGAAAGGACACAGCACATAAAGGAAGAAGTGTTTAAGAATCTAAAAAAAATGAAACAATTAACCTAAAAACCTTCAATAAGATATGGAGAAAGAGAACTGCAGAAGATATGTTAGCAGAATAGTTAGTTTTTTAGTGTAAACAGAATATAGGAATAATATAACAAAAGCCAACTTTTCCTTGAGCAGTGTTTGAATTTTAATGACTAATGAACATGTTTTCATTAGATTGCATAGTTACTTATACACTAGTAATATAATAATAAGTGCAGAAGAAAAAAACTATAAGCTCTGCATTTTTTGTTATCAACTATGACTCATTCTGTTAGAACAAGTAACGTTACACAAAAAAAAAAAAAAAAGTGGGTGACTCCAGACAGTATATTTGAGTCATGGAGCTAGCATGTGTATTCATATAGTTTAAAAGTTAATTTAATGAGTTTATTTTTGAAATGATTTTACTTGGGGCACATTTAAATTTAAAAAAAAAAAAAAGAAAGAAAGAAAAAAAGCATTGACTGAATTTAAATAAAAATATTTGATAATTTCTGTCTTAATTTCTGAGATATGGAGTTATTATCTAAACTATTCACATACAAACTATTGTCTTCATCTTTGTTGTTGTTATCACAGCATATTTGACTATTGTGGCCTCTGGTCTTCATCAAGTGTATATCAATAAGGGTAATCTACAGAAAATTCCAAACTGAACCTTTTATTTAATCTACTGGAGTTGATTGTTCTTTTGTCCACTGCCCATGTCCGGGGATATCTCAGCAGCAAAATAAGAACAAGCTATCCTATAGATTAAATAAAGGGTTCAATTCAAAATTCCCTGTAGGTTACCTGAATCAAAATACACCTCACGAAGGTCGAACGGCACAACAGCTGAAATGTTGTCATAACATAGATGAAGACAATCCACATGTAAACAGTATAAATGAAAATATTTGAACAAAATATAAGTGGAAGAGATACTCAACTGTATTCTCAGTACATGCTGTTAAATTTTTGTTTATATGTATAGAAAATGTAAGACTTCAAAATATGGTTCTATATAAGTGAAAGCTTAATTGAAAATTAACATATAATCAAAACTAAAGCATGTTAATTGGAGTAGATAGACTAAACTATCGACCGGTTCACACTCCACCCACATCTATTGAACAGGTGAAGAGGTATATCCCTTGTTTCCAGCTTTCTCTTTTCCAATCTTTTCACTCTCACATAGCTCCCTGCACATCAGTGGCATTACTGCCTTGCTCGCAGTGATATGATCATAAAAAAAAAATAAAAAAAAGCATGTATTTTTCAAAATAGTTATTTTTATAATAACCTAACATCTTTTGTTATCAATTTATTAACAGAAAAATTATAAAAGAAAATGATACAAATAAGGGACACTATTAAGGACACTAATTAAACTAATTAAACTAATATTTCCATAAAGCACAACACCTAATACTAAAATGTAACAAACAGAAAAAAAATCTGTAACAGAAAATAAAAGTATTTACAGTGTTCAAACACCTGTTTTCATCTTTATTGCCATATTCACAATGTTTCAACCATTGTATGCTCCGGTCTTCTTCAAGAGATATTAGTTGGAATTTCAAACTGAACCCTTTATTTAGTCCATGGAATAGATAGTTCTAATTCCATGTCACTTTTGGATCACACAACCAATGGCCCAGAGGATAAAAGCATTGGTTGTGTGGTTCAAAAATGACTTGAATATGGCAATAAAGAGAAGGACAACAGTTGGAACAATGTAAATAGTGTAAACAACTACAATACCGCATCACAGAAATATAGACAGATAAAGAAAATAAAAGATAAAACTGAAAAGCCTTCATAGCAAACACTTCGTATCACAAACTTTATTTCCAAGCAATCAAGATATTAGAAAAATACACTTAAACTTGTACATGCATGCAACAATACTTTGCAATGTCTTTCACCACATAACAATGATTAGGCATTGGCGATTTCCTGGTTATTTAACACTATTAATGCATGTATATGAAACACAATTTTTTCACTATTAACAGTTTATATTTACTGAACAAAAGAAGCAGAGTGCTCATGCATGATATCAAATTGTGATCAATTTTGTTCTTTACTAATATTATCTTTATTACAATTAATATATATTTATGAAAAAGCAGGTATCCATTAGCAACAGCAACCAAAGATGCTTGTCAGATCAGAAATTAGATCAGTACTAATGTGACAATAACCAAGTTATTTCAAGTAATGAGTAAATGATACTTGATAACTACATGCTTGGGTGATCATGTCTCAAGAGAGACAAGACTGTAGTAGGCTGCCATTGCTTTCTACAGTAGATTGGTTGCCTACTAAGGCTATTCAACCCATAATTGGAGAGAGAAAAGATGGATTAATAACTTTCCCAAGGGTATTTGTGCATAAATGAATGCAACAAATTCAACTGGAATTCAAATTCAGCTTTCTGATTTCTCATTCTGAGCCGATATCCACTGTATCACAATGCACATCCCAAAAAATCAGTTTTTATCAATAGTAACTACTTTTGCAAAATTGAATTGTGTCTATTTAAAGTCCAGTCCCAAACAAGAAAACCCTAACCTTAAAATTTCAAAGGAAAAACTGCTGAGTTTTCAAAGATTTTTTTAGTAAAATTTTATTCAATAAATTAAGAAAAGTTTAAGTCATTTACCCAGTTAGCAGACACTAGAGTTTTTCATGAAAATGCTCACCAGGGCCAGATGAAGCAAATCTATCAAACATTCAGTCCTGATGTTTTGATACAAAATGATTGAATTGAGATAAGTTATTTGAACTGATCTTGATTTATTTAAAGTTATGTTTTGAGTGTCTAAAAAAAAAAAAAAAAAGTAAAATTCTCATAGTCTTTACATACTAGAATTTTTTTGTATCATGATAACATGTTCAAATCATCACAGTAGTTAGTATTGTTGAAGTTATCGTTAAAATTTTTGGCGAACCTGAAGGAGACTACTACCACCTTTAAATTTGTTGTTTTTCATTTTTTTTTTTTTTACTTTTTCAGCGTAGTCTTATCCATTATTACATAAAGTTGCTGATCATAAAAAAATTGGAAAAATTTCAATATTTAAACAATTTTAGGCAGGGCTCATTTTCTCATACAACGTTATAGTAAATCGATCCTCCATTTTGGAACCGCTCATGTTGGGGTCACTTTGTTTTGTTTTTGTCTTTTTCAGTTTTTACAATGACATCTTCATCAGAAGATACAGTTGTTGAATATGCGCAAACAAAAAGTTAATTGCACATCAATTTTTACTATAAGATTGTATGAAAAACTGCCCCCCACCAAAAAAAATTGTTTAAATATTAATATTTTTCCAAATTTTCTTTGTCATTCGGAAAGTTTTAGGGTTTAATCGATAAGATTACACTGAAAAAAGTAAAAAAATTGATAATCAACAAATTTACAGGTGGTGGTAATGTCATACCGGTGAGTGATTACAAAATGGAGGATCAATTTACTATAACATTGTATGAAAAACAGAGCCCCCATAAAATTGTTTAAATATTGAAATTTTTCCAAAATTATTTTGCCAATCGGAGAGTTTAGGGTGTAATCAATAAAATTCACTAAAACAAAGTAAAAAAGATGAAAAACAACAAATTTAAAAGGTGGTGGTATTTCTCCTTCAAGTCTGCCAAATTTTTTTGTCAAGATTTACAACCTCTACTCTTCCTGCTGTATTTATAATTTTATATTTACAGTGCTGCTACTGTACATTATATTTTACCAGCATTAAATTTATAAAATCTCAAAAGTTTTGCTAAAAACAATATTTCATTTTTATTAAGTAAGTATCAAATCGTTTTTTAAGATAGCAAGAGTATTTTGTATGTTAAATAATAAAAATGTTAAAATGCATTGTGTTAAGATATGCACCCTAGTAAAACCAACTGCATTATTTTTTTTTTTTTACACCCTTATCTGTTTGCACTTCTCACCCAAATTTCGTTTTGATCAGTCAATATATGACTATTGTAAAGAGTGTGACAAATAGAAAAACAGAAGACAGAATAAGATAGATAGAGAGATGAGATTTTATATATATATAAAAAAGGTGGGGAGGGAGAGGGAGATGAGAGAGATTATTATTATTAATAGTAGTAGTAAGGGTTTATATTGACTGGCATATAGGTTTTTAATTTTATCTTTATTGTTAGTCAATAAAATTGGTAAAAGTAGATAATTTTGCATGGATGTGAGAATATTTTCTGGGTTCACCATGGATATCATATGGTATTTTTTTCTGAAAATTAGCATGTAAAGTTTATCAAAAACAAGGCTTTCTTTTCTTTTTTGATTGAGAAAGTACAGGAAATCAGAATTGAAATTCTACTAGCAAGGTGAAAACTGAACAGATATTAGATTTTGCTACCAGGTAAATGACCTAATGCAGGCTATGTAACATCATATATACCTACAACATGCATGAATTGGTTCATGTCACTTAGTTCATTTCTATGCTTCTAAACCAGTATTACTTCAGACAAGCAAATTTACATGTATAAAAAATTAAATTTATTCTAATACCCAAAAGTGACTGTGTAAACATGTCAAGAAAAAAGAATGCAGAATTGTAATGTACTTAAAATAGTTAATCTTAGTTTGTTTTACCAGCATATCAACTATTGTTGGTTATTACATCTTGAAAATCAGATTTTTACTCGATAATATTTTTGAAAGTTAAGTTTTATAATTCAGGAAATATAATTGAAAACTGGTTGAATAGTTTGGCTCTAGGTGAAGTTGTGTGGGTTAAAGTCCAGTGTATAATTTAGTTTCCCTTAAGTAGATCAAAATAGTTGTTATATTTATGTTTTGGAAAAATTCCTTATTGCTAGTAACTTTATAAAAGCATTTAAGATATTTAATTATAATATATATTTATTTAAGTATAAAATTATGCTTTTTGTTTTTATAGATATACAAGTTGTAGATCATAAAAAGTATTTGTCTATATTTCTGAGATGCAGTAGTATTTAAGGACACATGGCCAAGTGGATATAGGCCTTGGTTAATTCCAGTGACTTGACCCAAAGAGATGCGAGTTCAATACCAGGCTACAGCAGTGGTAAACAAATAACTTAGAGATTTAGGTTAAAAGAAGATGACTACCAGAATCAACTTCACACAAGGAATGAGAATGATATACCCCAGTGATTGTAATAAAGAGCTTGGTTCAAAGTTCCTAGCATCTGAAGAAGGCCAGAGTGTACAATGGCTGAAACGTCGTAAAAATGGCAACAAAGATAAAGACAATATTCTGAATAATGTAAATAATATAAAAAGTATTGTTGGTAATTTTACTATAAAAATGTATTTTTATAATTTTTTTACAAAAATTTATTATAAAAATTTACTATTGATTTTTGTTGGGGTGGGGTCACTATTTGCACTTAGCTGGTACCCTAACAGGTACTACCACCCAAGTCAAGGTGAACCTAGGATAAAACAGCAATTCTCAACAAAATCCAAAAGAAGGATCTGCAATATAATTGATCTTGACTTGGCAGCCCACCTTCACTCACTTTCTCACTGATGTGATCTGGCTTCCCTCTCTTTTCTACAAGTATTTTCATGGCAACTGCTAAGACAAGCTTTTTTTCTGGTTCCCCGACCACATGTATTTACACATGCTAGTAGATTAGCATCAAGGTCTCACCCTTTTACCACCAAAATAGTTAGATGTAATCACTTCTAATCTAACAGTTTCTTTTCTCATACTTCCCATTTGCGGAAATCCTTTCTGTTTGCTTGCTTCCCTGATAGCTACAATCTCCAAAAGTTTAAATGCAGCAACAATTGCCATCTTCTATCTACTTTATTTCTATCCAATATCTTATCCTTTCTTCGACATTCTCTGTACCTTGTTTTTTTTCTCTCACTATAATTCCCTACACATCAGTGGCGATCCTGCTTTGCTTGGGGTGAAATGATTATTAAAAAAATAAATAAATAAAAAGGTGGTTCTGTGCTCTCCAAAACTGCCAGATATAATTTATCATCATATCCAGGGCGAGTTAATCTTAGAGAAACTAAGACGTAAAATGCACTTACCAGTAATGATGAGTTTAACTGCCGAGGTATTTCCATAAAGGTCCAGAAGGAACCAGAGTTGAAGATGTGTTGGAATGCCATTTAAAAGAATTCCTGTATAGTGATTGTTAACATAAAAATGTAACTCTCCTACAGAATTAACATAAAATGTCAATATATGGTATGAGACAGCAAACTGTTCAGCCACCAACCGCACCCAGAAGCCATCTTGTTTTACAAGCTCAGGACATGCATAATGGGGCAGTGTCTTTTGTTCCAGAAATTGCTGAGGATTGTGTGATGTAACACCAATGCGCAATGCACCTTTCCAAGTTGTGATACATGTTAGCTGAATGGAAATACGACAACCAATTGCAAGCGGTTGATCACCAAACACAATTCCATCACAGAAGTGTTGTTTGTCACGATAGGCATGAAGACGATCGTTGGACAGAGTGATCGCTGACCCATGAGCATGGTGAAATCTCATATTCGTTGGTTTGCAACGCCATGAGAATCCGTGGCTCATAGGTGTCTGTAAGAAGTATCAGGTGGCATTTTTGTCAGGGTAAGTTCCCATGCAATATGACAAATTGAGTTTATCTGAAATAACAAAAGAAATTAAATGTTAACTAATTATTTAAATAAAGATAAAAGTTGTTTTTCTTATTGCTTTAAATGATTGAAATATGTACTTATAGCTTTTATACTCAAAGATATGTAGTTTACAGGAATTACTGCTGTCATTAATACTCGGATAAGTTCTTTGGGAGAATATCAGGTTTGTTTTCTTTTTAACACTATCTAAACATTCTATTGAAAATAATGTTAAAATGTACATTCAACTCTAAGAAAAATCTACCTTCTAATCATAAGTAAAGGCCTGGGAACTACCATTTGGTGTCATACTAAAAAAAGAAGACATGAATAAATAAAATTCACATATCAATTTTAAATAGCAGAAAGCAGATACCAAATTTTCATCATATATAAGCTCCTAAAAAAGTGTTTATCTCTACAACTCAATTCTTTTATAAGTTAAAAACAAAAAATTATCTACTAAATAAGTCAATCAGTTAAGTGCCATACATGAAACACGCTTGGGCAATCATGTCTCGAAAGAGACATGACTGACTGGGCAGAAGATTATCCCGCAGTAGGTTGCCATTGCTTTCTGCGGTGAACTGGTTGCCAGCCAAGGCTATAGAACCCAATCTGTCCTGTTATTTAACCCATAACTGGAGGAAAGAGGCAGATTAATACCTTTTCCAAGGGTATTTGCGCCTAAGTGAATGCAATGAATTCAACTAGAATTTGAACTTGGCTCTCCGATTTCTCGTTCTGAGCCGATATCCACTGGACCACAAAACCAACCAAATTTTAAATAAATTAGTGTCATGGATGTTTACAATAGTCAGGTTATAAGTGCATAACAAAATTATTCTGATGACTTAACTTAAACACAGGCGAGAAGTAAGAAGGTATTAAATAAATATATATATATATATATATATATATATATATATATATAAGAAGCAAAGCAATGGATCTTGCTTCTATTTTATATAATTTATCTGAATTTTATCAATATTTTGTTTATTACTTGATTAGATATTTAATATATAAACAAGTTCTAATAATAACAGCAGTAGTAAAGAAAAATATCTTAAAATATTAACCACATACAATTTATGCTTATTAAAATTTTAAAAAAAATAATTGCAAAATTTATAAGTGGGTATTGAAAATTTCTCAGCCTAACCAAGAATTCTTCAAAAAAGAAAATGTTTTGTCATATTTGTGAGAATTGATCAGGCTGAGAATTTTAACAGTTCTTCATAAATTTATTTTTTCACATAAGACGAATTAATTTTGTTTCAATGGTAATGGTGTGTTGAAAGTTTTTTTTTTTTTAAAAAAAACAATAGAAAGATATTCACTTGAAGATGACGTTATAAAAAAAACAGATTGGCAACAGGGATAAAGTGGGAACATCTGCAACACCTTAATGAGTTAAAATAAAAATTCACTGATTTACAAAGTCTTTGAAAATAGGTACCTATAGAAATATTGTATAACACATTTGTTGTACCTACGCCATTAGAAATTGTTAAATCAAGGTTTTACAGTAAGAGAAAAAAAAATAGCAACAGAATTTTTAAATATTGAACCAAAGCTGAAGAAATACAGACTCTAGAGAAAGTCATATATGAAGAAAGTGTCATTGCCAACATTCAAACGGTAAAATCAGTTATTGTAAATCACCAAAAGGTTGAAACCTAGGTCGCAGAAATAACTCATTTCTAAATGAAAAATATTCAAAAGTCCTACAATTGTATTGAACACTTTTTACAGATGTGTACTTGTCTAATTTAATCATGAACAGAAACTAATTATATATATGTAAAAAAATCTAAACGTGAGCCAAAACCTACCGCGGTTTCACACTACGGTTCTTCAGGGCATATGGCTAACAACCTAGATGAAAAAGGCAAATATATAGTCACTGAGACATGTAACAAACCAAGCTAAACGGAGGGGAGGGGGAACAAACTTTATTATCCACAAAAAAAAAAAAAAAAAAAAAAAAAAAAAAAAATACAAATCAGTATATTAAGGCAAATCCAGTAATACAGAAATACTAATTTAAGAGACTATTTTTCATGTGTTTATATTTATTTAATATTTCCATTTTTGAATCAAGTAAGTTTGAATAGTGTGATAGCTAGCTTTTCCTCCCCGCATAAGTTACAGAACCTACTGGCAATGTTATATTTGGGACATTTTTTTAGTATTTCCCATGTCAGGATAGGATCTTTATTAGTGTTTTTTTTTTTTTTTTTTTTTTAAATCTTCCACACGTACGCCACTAGCAGTGCTATGGCTGTATTTTTCGTGCTTAAATGTGCTTGTATGGTTATAAAACCTGAGTTTGAAAGAATCCTGCGTTGCACCTATATATATATATATATATATATATATATATATATATATATATATGATAAAATAAGTAAAGAACAGGTAGGAAAAGTGTCTTTAAAATGTTTCAGTTTATTAAGTTTTTTCAAAGATTTGTTAATAAGACAGATATAAAAATGCTTAAATCTGTCTTACCAACAAATCTATGAAAAAACTGACAGTGAAACATGTTAGATTAAAGAATTTTCCTACCTGTTCTTTACTTATTCTACCATCTTGTCAGATTTCAATCAATATATTCAACATGTGTGTGTGTCCTTCAGTAAAAGAAAGTACTTTCTGCCATATATGTGAAAATCAGTTAAGTGTTTGTATGTTAAAGTAGATGCTTTTAGCTTCTTTTGAGAAAAAAAAAAGATCAAAAGTTATGACATTTTGAAAGTCAAACTTTCAAACACAATTTTCATTTTTTTTATTTTGCACCAGAAAGTACTTTTTAATACCAAACCCCTCATATATGCATGCACAATACTTTACAAAAGTCTTTGGTCACTTTAAACTACTGCAAATTTCTAATTGTCAGCATAAAACAGGATATATCACATTGTATTTTGTACATATGAAACATTAGCCTTATTGGAGTAATTGTTATACCTAATTATCATATTTTATAGAAGGGATTCTGAGTAATAAGTTAAAAATTCATGATCATCAAAAAATGGCTGGGCAAAAGTTTTCAGCCATCTTGTGTAAATTAAAACAACTCATATACAGAGACTTAAAAACATAATTAGGTATGCTATGAAATAAGTTATTTTAATATTCTCATGTATCATAAATAACTTTCAGACAAAATAATCACATACCATCTGAGGTTGTTATAATGATGGTTAGTAAGATATATGATATACTTTATTAAGCAAATCAATGTTTTCACAATAAAATTATAAATCATTCAATGTTTTTCAAGATATACCAGTCATAAATATAAGCATACAATGTTTGTTTCATTTTACACCATCTATTTTTGTTAAAAACAATATTGATGATACAGTATAGCCATATTTGTAAATAAAAGATATAGGGGTTCATCCCTAGTTTCTTGTGAAGGATTGGGTTTCTGGTTCCTTTTAAAGTCTTTTCATTCTCTTTCTCTTCCAATGGCTCCTTGCATCTTAGTGGCATTATCACCTTGCTTGGAGTGAATTGATAAAAACAAAGTTTTAAAAAATTAAGAAAACATTCCAAAGCTAAACTTTATAATCAGTTGCACTCGTGGGAATTAAAATTACAACACCCTGAATATAATTTGAATTTATAAAAAAATGCTACTTTAACTAAAGGACAAAGCAATTTTTTAATAAGATGAAACTGTAGAGAAAGAGTTTTCATTCATGATAAAATTAAATTTGGATTCTTACAACATTTCACTTTTCTTCACAGGTCTTCTATTAAGACAATGTGGGATACTTTTTTTTTCTAAATTGGTATCACCCCAAGCAAGGCAGTAGAGCACCTAAGACACAAGAAGTTACTGGGTGTGAGAAAATTAGGAACAGAAACATTACTAATGAGTAGGATGAGAAAAGAGTAATCAGGAGGTCAGTAGATAGTGATTGATATTACATTTAAACTTTTGCAGATTAAAGTTGGGTAGAAAACAGAACTGGAAGGGAGTTCCCAAGCAAGAAGTACGAGAACTATTAGCATATAATTTATGGCTAAATTGAGCCAGCTCATTTGTAAATTGATGAGATCTCTATACCAGTCTAACCAGTCAGTGAAGTGCCATATGTGATACACACTTGGGCAATCATGTCGCAAAAGAGACATGACTGACTGGGCAGAGTTTGAGTTTTGTTTAACGGTATATCAACCTTTGTGAGTTATTTAATGCCAAAAAGGTGAGGTTTTAAGTTATTTTAAAAAATATTTGGTTATAGTGAGAAGGTTGATTTAGTCAGATTTTGATGAAAATATTTTTTTTTTTTTTTAAACTGAAGATGTCTTCTAATTTTGTATTCAAAAATGTATTGCTGGTAAAAAAATTTTTCTTTCAAAAATTTATATTTTTCTATAAAAGTCTTTTTATAGTTTCATAGTGTTTTGACCTCAGTTTGGACATTAAGCATTTACCCATAGCTGGGACCATAACAGGTGCTATCACTTCGGGTCAGAGTAGACCTGGGAACAACAACAATTAAGAGGTGGTTCCATGCTCCTCACAACCTCCTAATCAGAGACCTTGCTGCCGGATGCAGTTTATTGTCATACCCAGGACCCTGTGCAGAAGATTTTCCTGCAGTAGGTTGCTGTTACTTTCTGCAGTAGACTGGTTGCTAATCAAGGCTATAGAACTCAATCTGTCCTGTTATTTGATCCATAGCTGGAGGGAAGAGATGCATTATTACCTTTCCCCAAGGGTATTTGTGCACAAGTGAATGCAATAAATTCAACTGGAATTTGAACTTGGCTCTCCGATTTCTTGTTCTGAGTAGGCACGGTAGTGAAGTGCTCAGCCAAACAATTATCATGAAAGTATTTATACAAAAAGGTACTAAAAGCAACTGGAAAGTGACTGAAGCCAAGATGCTAGATTGCAATCTTTAAATTCTGCCTTTGCTTTGGTGAACTGATAAAATAAAATCCCAAAGTTAAACACTAGTAACATTTGTACTGGTGAGAATCAAATTTACAACACCCTGAATATTTAAATTATTTATATATATATATATATATATATAAAAGTTGTGCAATCAAAAAAATATTTTCTGACTTTAAGTTACAATGGATTGCTAAGCTGCAGAAAACAAATCCATCAATTACAACCATAAATGTATGTCCAGTTTATCTGGAGACTATATTTGGCACAAACTTGAAAGCTTGTTTATAGGCACTTTTTTTCTTTGTTAAAAGCATGAGAATATTAATACAAAGCCATGAAATTTCACTGAAGCAACAAATAAAACTACAATATAATAGATTTCTCCTGTAACACATTATTTGATCTGCGTCAAAGTTCAATAACTTTCAAGCTTACTTTTCTTTTTTTTACTTATGTACATTTTGATGGACAGTAATGGATATGTCCAAATACTTATATAATACATTAGACACTATTGAGAGAGTGGTGCTACTTACTGTTTAGCAGTTCTCTACTAGCAGTGGTTATCTACTTCACACAGCTTGCGTGTCTTGTATTTGATGATGTTATAAATATTACTATTTATTTTGAACCTCTGTTTTGGTTATTACTCATTGAGTAACATTTTAGGTTACAAAATTCTGGCAACAAAAATTTAGCCAAATACAACATTTTAGCTAAGAAAGCTTTTTGTGCCAAAGTTTTGGTGACAACCATTTTGCCAATTCACAATTTGTTGACAAAGTCTTTGGCTGACCTCAAGTAAAAGATCACCAATACAACATGTTTGTGACAAAGGTTTTGGCTGAATATAACATTCCACAAAATATCAGCAAAGCTCACAAAAAAAAAAAAAAAAGAATTAATGTAACTTTTGAAACAAGGGTTTTTACATAGAATTCACCAAAGATACATTGACAACAGAAGATCAACAGAAGATCAAACAAAAAAATTTTTTTTTAAATTTAAAAATTAAAAAAATAAAAGTACCAAAGCTACAAGGGTTTTCTAAGAATTACGTCGTGGATATCAACCGGTTGTTCGAATTACAACTAAAGATATATATATATATATATATATATATATATATACACACTTTTGTGGAAAGTAAAAAATGGAGTTGTTTAAAAAAGTTCAACAGGAAATCTTAAACAACAACAAAAATGTTTAGAATAAGCATTTTTGGTGGTGTTTAAGATTTCCTGTTAAAAATTCGATGAATTGTTTTTAGAACAACAGAAAATCTTAACGAGTAACAGGAAGTGCTTTTTCTCAAGATACTGTCATAAATGCAATAGCAGAATTTAATTATTTTCCAGATGAAGATGTAAGATTTTCATTGTATTTCCATAAATATGAAGACCTTCACAAAACAGACTGTGCAAATTAGTCTGACCACAAAAAGGTCACACTTGTTTTAAGAAAACTAGGCACTGTCAAACACACAAGGTTTATGAATTATATATTACCAAAGAAAACTAGTTGGTTACTTTGCTTACAGAGAAGTATTTAGTCCAAAGAAGTCATTCTTCAATAAAAGATGGAAATGTATAAACTTGGTATAAAATGATGAAGACTTCACAATGTAAATAATACATGTAAGGGATTCAAATTAGCAGTATTAAGCCCTGACAATTTTAAGTGTTTAATAATTGTTCAAGGTTTGATGTCAACAAGAAACACTGAAATCAGAAGGGTTCTGAATAAATTCGAAAATGAGCCCAATCTCACTTTACAAAACCTAGCAGATTATCAGAGATTTATAAATGTTCGATAAGACACTTAGTATATCAAAGTAAGTGGTGCACAAAAAAATCAAGTGAAGAAGAAAAAAGACATTACTGCTATGCATGTGGAGAATGACATTTTTATAATGTCTGTCCATTCAAAAATAGGAAATGTTTTTACTGAAAAAGAAAAAACTGTCAGATAAAAATAAAAAAATGAGTGAGTAATCATGTTAAAGTAGCTAATGCAAATGAATCTTCCAATCAAAATACAAGAAAATTTGTGCAGGTAAAAAATCCTGAACAAAAATATTAAATTGCAATTGGATCAGATTTAAGTATATAATAAATGAATATACATAGAGGAAAATCGGAAAACCAATGTAAATGGTTACCAAGAAAATCACTCGTAGTGTTACAGGACAGGAAATAAAATTTGAATTTATTACAAATGTGATTTTAAATGAAAAAACATTGAAGTTAAGATGTTAAGATTATTGACCATCCCCTTGATTAGTATCTGTGGGATGCAGTTCAGCAAGAGGCCAACAAAACTACTTGTAATACCGAAGATGAACTTAAGGCAAAGATTATAGCAGCATTTACCAACTTAAAGAGACTGTCTAGAAGAGTTGTAAGAGATTCTGAAATCATCTGGAGGTCATGGTTAAAGCCAATAGTGTTTTTATCAAATAAATTTACTCTTTAGTATTTCAAGATAATTTTGTGTAATTTTGGTAAATGTATCTGTTAAAATGAGGTGTTATTTTCATTTTTACACAATTTAAAAGACAATTTATCCATTCCACACACACACACACACACATATATATATGTGAGAGAGAGAGAGTATTTTTATATTTATGCAAGGTCATTTATCAAGGGCAACTAATACTGTGTAATCCAACATTAACTGCTGCATGATCAAATCATCAGTGACTAAAACTTATATTTAATATTCACAATAATTTATCATTTACTAAAGACAGCTTTTAATGTGTAGATAGTATAATAGAGATTGGTGTAATAAATGGACTTGGCAGGGAAAGTTCAAATTTCAGAGACTACTATATTTACTTTGCCCTAATGCTCTTGGAAAGTGCAAGAATTCATTCCTTGTCTCTCTCCAAAATATGGGTAAAATAGTAGCGCAGATTATGCTCTATAGCCTTGGTAGTTGTAGTTGTTCTATGAAGGCTATAAATCAAGGAAAATGACAACTTTGAATTTAAAACGAGATAAGGCAATGAGAAAGCACTCAACTGCCTTTCTTAAAACAGTTCAGGTGATTCAGATATTTACAGAGAAAAAAAAATGGAAGTTGTAAAGAATCATGTATGTATGTATGTCCTGAAGGGAGATGGTTAAAAAAAAAAAAAAAAAAAAAAAAGAAGAGTATTACAGTTTTATATAATTTCTATTCTTCATGTTGAAGTCCCCTAGGTTATTGTAAACAACTTTGATATCACATTTTTCTGCCAAGTGAAACAATACTAAAAAAGAGGAGGAGAGAAGATGGATTTGCTTCAGTGAAGGCTGTTATACTATATTATCTATGTCACAATATAATTTTTTTTAATTATTTTTTACAACATTTATATGCAGAGACTATATACATTAGTATTGATTACAGTTCAGTCTGCATATGGCTACTGTTTGCTGTCAGACAAATACATATTGAATAGTTGGTAACCAAATACATCTGGAGAAGCATAACTAGTATCCATATTAAAAATCCAGAAGATAAATAGTCCATGATGATTTCAGTAGACATAAGAAACATTTGATCTTAACTGACAAATTTGCTTTCAGTCTTCAACTGAAAATATTTTTTTCTAAAGCAAAGTAGATAAATGACATGATCAGCCTTTGACATTTTAAAAAGAAATCACTCGACCGGCAGTTGAGAGCAAGGAAAAATTTACTTGCCCCCAAATCATTTTACTCAACCGACTCCATTTTCTTAATAGTTGCCTTACATAAACAGTGTGAATCGCTGACGGAAAACCAAAAGTGAAATTTTAATTAAAATTTCAAATGTGTTAGAAAGAATTTAAAAAAATTTTTAAAAACAATAACAAAATTTGATCTTTCCTCTTAATTGCATAAACATTTTGATGATAAAACTTTGTTTTTATTAAGTTTAAGCCCTTTTAACATCATGATATGCTGGTTGTTTCTTTTTGGCAGTTGAGTGGAGGTACCTAAATTTGTAGTTTCTTTCTTCTGTTTGACTACAACCACCATCTTATAGATGATAAAAAAATAACAAATCTGATTTTCTCAATGATTTTCTATAAAAAAAATTACATGTATAATTTGTTTTTCAGTGCATGATTGAAAGAAGTATGTGTATTATTTTTTCTTTCTTTCAAATATTCATTTTTACTTTTTGTAAGCGGAGAAGAAATTGCTATTGAGTCAAGGATAATATTTTTTCAAACAAGTTTCTAAAAGTCTGTGAGCGTCTTTAATCTAGGCAAAAGAGACATTTTGACTCCACTCTGGAAGTGTTAATTAAACGAATGTTAACACTGACCGGCCATGCATAAGACCAAAGAGTACAATAATGTCATTGTAGGTCATTCTAAGTAACTTGTGAATCTTCAATGGCATACTTTTGGGTTGTAAAAGGAATCAGATTTCCTTTTAAGGGACACGTTTCATTGGGAGATTTTTAATCGACCGCAGGGGAGTAAAGCAATAAAATTCAATCGCCCAATTAAGTTTTTAATTGACTGAGTCGATCAGGCGAGTGAAATCTCAAAGGCTGGACATAATTTCACTTTGTAAGACTTATCAGTCAAATGTTAAGACTAACCTCCAGTAGAGTGACTCAGTGCACCTTCTTGGACTAATGTTTTCCACAGACATGAAATGGAAAGTTCATGTTGAATCAATTAATATTTCTGCTACTAGGAAAGTTGGTTCACACTAGACAATTTTTCTCACCAGAATCTATCTAATATATTTATAAATTTATCATTCATCTTTGCTTTGAATATTGCTGCCACATCTGATCTAGTGCTTCTGCTATGTATTTACAGATTCTTGATAAAATACAAAGAATCTGCAATGTTATTGATCCTGACTTGGCATCTCAGCTTCACTTTCCCACTGCCATAACATAGCTTCCTTATGCCTTTTTTTTATAAATACTTTCATGGTAATTGTTTTGATGAACTCTTCTATGGTACCTAGACTTTATGAATTTAAGTGCAGTACTAGATTGGCGGCAAGGTCTCATTATTTTAGAGTTGAAATGTCTAGATGTAACTATGTCCTATGCTAAAAGTTTATTCTACTACACTTCTTGCTTGTGGAAGTCTCTTCCAGCTTCTTACTTTTCAATCAATTTTCATCTTCAAAAATTGAAATGCAATGTCAATCATTATCTTCAGTCTTATTAATTCCTGTTCTTTTACTATTCTCTCTTGCTAGTGTTTTTTTTTCTCATTTTCTCTCACTTAGTAACCACTTGCATCTTAGTGGCATTATTGCCTTGTTTGGGATGAAATAAAAACAAAAAAGAGAAAAATGCTTTTGCTGATTTATTATTTACTTTATAGTAAAACTTTTTTCTGTTGTAATTGTTTATATTTTACAAAATAGAAATAATTATTAGAATTTTAAACTTTACAGTTTCTATTCAATGTCCTAGAGCAGAGCCAGTACATTTCATACGAAATGTTCGGTTTTAAATATTTCATCTGAAGATATCCTCAAGCACTGTGTATGTACATTTGTAATAAAGAACCAATTCTTCTTCTATGTATTGTGTCCCTCCAGAAAGGTGGTGATCATGACTGGCTCTCCACAATTTCCTGTCTTTTGTAGCTCTTAATAAGTGTTGTCTTTTTCTTATTTCTTCAAAATCTTGTCCTGCCACCCAACTCAAAGCTCATTCTTCTTCTGTGTTTCATGTCCACTCAGGACATAGGCAAACATGGCTCTCTACAACTTCCTGTCTTTTGTATCTCTTAATAAATTTTATCTTTTTGTTATTTCTTGTAAACCTTGATCTGTCATTCATTTACTGAAGTTCATTCTTCTTCTATGTGCTGTGTCCCCTCAGGACGTGCACACATGGCTCTCTACAACTTCCTTTCTTTTGTAGCTCTTAATAAATTTTGTCTTTTTGTTATCTTTCCTAATCCCTGTTCCGCCATCTTTTTACTGAAGCTTGCTAGAAAAGTTATGCACTGTTTTTCTATCCTTATCATCATCATCTTCTGTGAATATAAAATTTTCTAAGTTTTCTCTCCTTATTATGTGTCCTAGAAATTTAAACTCTTTTCAATGATAAGTCCTTTTCCTTCCCATTATCTTCAAAACTTCATTGTTGTTTACGTAATCAGTAAACGGCATTTTCATTACCCTTCTATAGAAGGACATTGTTGCTTCAAGTCTCATCATCTGTGAGAAGATTGTCCAGCATTCACTGCCATATGGAAGGACTAGTATTAACAATTCAGGACTCTTTTTTGTTTCGAATAAAATTTTCCTGCTAACATTTTACTTAGCTTTTACAAGGCATCTATTGGTAATAATAGATGCCTTGTAAAAGCTAAGTAAAATGTTAGCAGGAAAATTTTATTCGAAACAAAAAAGAGTCCTGAATTGTTAATGCACTTTCAGATTTCAGTGTTGCACTTTCTATCCTCTATTAAAATATTTCCCAGATATTTAAATTTTCATACTTGTTTGGTATCTCCAATTTGTATTTTGCATATTGGGCTGTCTATTTTACTAACAACAATGCATTCTGTTTTCTTGCAAGTGATGTTTAATCCTTTCTTCTTACTTTCCTTCACTACTTATGGAAGAATTCTTGTTTCTTTTCTGTCTGCTATTAAAACATCTGATGTTGTTAAGATTGCACTCACCAATAGCAAATCCTGGTAGGACTTTTAATTTTCTCAGAATCACTTCACTGTATTGGTTGAATAAGCCTAGAGATCTTGTCTTATATACCTTACTATTTTTGTTTACCTACTAAATTAATTTGCTAGTTGTATATAGTTGACGGATTATTCAATATCTTTCCTAAATATGTCAAGGAACCAATACTAAGCAGTAATTTCGTTCCAGATCCCGGAACTATATTTTCACTTACAATTTTAGTTTATAACAATCTTGTATCATTTGTAACAAATTATTTTCTTGTTTTTGTCAACATTAAAAATAATATTATTTAGTGATTATCTAGAGGCATCATAACTAAGTTGCAATGTTACTATTGTGTTATTTTATAGATTAAAATACTCCTTTAGTTGTTTTCAATGCAACATTTTCAAAACTAACTTTCAAACATTTTCTCTTTAGTTACTTAATGACATTTTTTATACAAATACAAATTCTTTTAAACTATTAAATTTCTTACAAAAATTCGTACTTTTCTGCTGTACTTGTTGAGAGATTCATTTCATTCATGTCACTCGAATTAAAAATTTATTCATAAGATCAACTATTTGTTCCAAATAGAAACTTAACTATTTGAAATATTTCAAATTTCTTCATATTAAAAATAAAAGTGACATTTAGTTTTTTATTTTTTCATTATGTATATTATTAAACCCTATTCCATTACAAGAATTAGACTGGCCAAAGTTGTGAATTGCAACTCCATTTGGGGGAGGGATTCAAATCTTATTTATGCGAAAAATAGACTAAAATCACATACAAGTTAATTCATCATTTTCTAATTATCAAAGTAATGATCAGATTAGTCAATACTAATTATTAGACTTTGTATGAATGTAAATCATGTTAGATAAAAAAGAAATCCCATTTAGTACTGTCTGAATTTCTGGGATTAGGAGTTATCATTTACATTAAGATTCAGAATGCTGTCATTATATTGTTGTTATTATCACAGTTCAGTCATTGTACTTTCCAGCTGTTATTATGTGCTTGCTAGTCTGGATAACCATCAGGTAATTTTGAACTAAGCCTTTTATTTAATCAATCTACCCCTGTTGACTAAATAATGGGTTCAGTTTGAAGTTTACCCAGACTGACAAAAAACCTGATGAAGGCCAAAGGGTACAACAACTGAAACACTGTGACAATAACAAAGATGAGGGTAATAGTTCAAACGTAAATAATCTAGAAGTTCATTTTATTTAAGTCAATAATTATAGTACTATAATATTTAACTAAAAGTTCCCTTTGTACAGTTAATTGTAAGTACCAATAGAATTTTCAAAGTTTGAAAATTATATCCAATGTTACGAATGTTCATATGCTTCTTGTTTACAATTAAACAGACCAGCAGTAAACAAATTCTTTCTTCCATGATTAAAAAAGTTAAAGTTTTATTTTTTTAGTGAATAGTTTAACCAAAGCGTAAGAACAAGTTTTTAAATCTTTACACAGCAAAATATTATCTTAAAATTCTTATTTAGAAGGTATTGGATATATAATGAAACATCTTTGATTTTGGCCAATGTTGTTCACTTTAGGAAGAAAAAACAAAAAAGAAAAGAAAAACATTAGATGCCTATGAAATCTGTATATTTTGATATCAACTTCTATCATCATTTTATTATTGCTGCTACTGTTGCTTTTATTAAAGTTATATGCAGGGATGCATATCAACCATACTACTTTATTTAACAGCAAAAAAAATTAAATATTCAACAATCATTAATTTTTTTTTATAATAAACATCAAAAACTACTTCCTCATTATTAAAAAAATTATTATTTTTTAGAAGCTTGAAATTTCATGGTAAAAATTATACCATAACAGTTCATTAATAATTTTTTTTCTTAATTTTCTAAACTATAAATTTTTTTATTAAATAATTTAGCTAGTATCATAAAAGTTAGGTTATCATTATTTTGATAATTCTAATTCTGAACTACTTCTACTAAACTATAAAAAGATACTTCAAAAAACAGATTACTATAGGATTTTGGCTCCAGATGTACAAAATGAAAACGTGAATCATTTCTTTAGGATAATGCTATTACTTATTAAGATTAAATCAAATCTAGCAAAGGGTCTCATTTCATCAGTCCTCAAGGAAAATATGTTTATAACTGGCAAGGAAGGCACTCTGACTAACTAATATCCACATCTTTGTAGGTGTCATGTCAAAATGATGGCAACATCTGGTTTAATGAAATCAGAAAAAGTACATGAGTATGAATTTGATTTTGAAAATGTGTTAAATGTTTAAATTTTAATCCCCATAAATTTTAGTAGTATTAAAACAGAATATTTAAGACAACCATGATAAAATAAAGTAAATAATAATACTATTTTCCAGTAATACTAATCAATTTAAAAGTAAAAATACATAAGTTATTAATAAATACATAGAATAGTAAATAAACTGATTACTATGCATAAAAAAATATAAGTAACTTACCTCCTCATTATCTTTCAAGTTTACCTAAAGTAAATGACCAAAATAATTTAAGTTGAAAGAGTTAATGGATTTTTGCATTTTACAATCCGTTTTGATTTGTTGCCAGCACAAAACATCATTAATAATCATAGGTAAGAGATTTTGTACAAACTCCAGAAGAACATTAGTGTTAATGAACAAATATATTTTCTAATGTTACAAGTTATATACTCTTGTAATTTCTGTAAAAGAAAAGTAGAAGAAAGCTTACTTTCAATTCATATTCCAAATTGATTTAAATATGAAATGAAAGATAAGCTATGAAATAGGGTTCTACAATTTTCCTTTATCAAGTATGAATGAATTCAACGTAATCACACTAAGAATTGATGAATGACTGGAGAAAAAAAAGTTACTTTGTACCAATGGTAACAGGTGACATCACTGAACAGATCAATACATATGAATGAAAGATGATTCAGGTCACAGATGTCTCAGACATTGATAAATACTGTCTGATATATTTTTCATTTAATATATTCTTAACAAAAAGAAACAATAATGTTCACTAACAGTAAAACGGTATACTTTACACTTTTTTGGCTCATAACAGATGTTCAAAAATATAGCCAATATTGAGTTTATGTAACCCAGAAAAAAGACGAAACAAAGAATGGCAAGATGAGTGAAATACTAAAAACTTTTTAATGTGAACATAAAGATATTTTTTTTAAATGGATTAAATAGAACAAAGATATTTTAGGAGAGAAAATAATTTCTTTCATATCCTAAATGTCAAATTAGATAATATCACCCAGGGAATTATTCTCAGAACAAAGGATCCAAGTTTAAATGCAATGTCAATTGGCATTTTATCTACTTGATTCCCATTCATCTCTTATCTTTGATATTTCTTGTATCTTTTTTATTCTATCACTGTAACCCCCTGTACACCAGTGGCATTTCTGCCTTGCTTGGGAGGAAATAATTATAAAAAAGAAGTATTATATAAGATTTTATATGTACCCATAATGACACATGAGTATGCGGTTTCCCAAAAAAAGAGAAATGCAAGTTCCATTTTTGATGAAAGGCATATTTTCTTTAGTAAGACTTTCAATGATCCAGGCCAGTAAATGTTAATTTCACTGTTTGAAAATAAAATTTTTAAAAAACCTATTGAAACATGTACAACCACTAAAATAACATTTATAATGTTAAAATAGATATGCCCATGCATTAGTGTAAACACCTTATACAATATATATTACTACAGTGTTATAGGAATCACAAAAATAATGTTAAAATGCATAATTTCCCTAAATAAATAAATAAAATAAATAAATAAAAAATTTTAAAAAATTAAATAAAATATATAATATCAAATCACCCTGCAGATTTTGGTGAAATGAATTTCAAGCTTGCTAATAGTACTTCCTTATAGATGCATTACCATCTGAAACTACATGCACACAGTTTTGGTAACTATCAGTTGGAAACAGCAAGGTCCTAATAAATTTATGGTCAAAAACCAAGACTTTTTTTCATTCTTTAAGCATTAAAAAAAGTCAAATGGAGATCAGTGTCTTTTTGAATTTTCTGATACTATTCTAACCCTTTCCTCTGTCTTTTCTACAAATATTTTCATGACAACTGCTCTGATGAACTTTACACCTCCCTAGTACTTCAACCACATGAATTTAAGTGTGCTACTAGACTGGCATCTAGGTTTCACCTTTTACTACTGAAATAGTTAAATGTAACTGCCACTTCTACCTAAACTGTTTTTCTCACACTTTTCCCCTGTGGAGCTCCCTTCCATTTGCTTCCCTGACAGCTACAATATCCAAAAATTTAAATGCAACATCAATTGCCATCTAGCTTCCTGAATCCCATTCATCTTTTATCATTTCTTCAATACCCTCTGTACCCAGTTATTTCTCTTCCCTGATAGCTACAATCTCCAAAAATTTAAATGCAGCATCAATTGCCATCTATCTTCTTGAATCATGTTCATCTATTATACTTTCAATACCCACTGTACCTAACAAAAACAAAAAAAAAACACTATAGCTTATCAAAAATTCAATGTTTATTTATTGATAGGATCTGATTGTACTTTGTTTTTATATATTTTTTTAATGTTTATAAAATGATACTATACTAAGATGTTCTTCTATGTGCCCTGTCTCTTCAGGACATAGGCGATCATGGTTCTCCATGTCTCCCTATCCCTTGTGGCTCTTAGTATGTTTGCTCCTGTTGCTCCTGGCAACCCCCGTTCCATCATCCACCTGATCAGACCCTGCAAATATGTTATCCGCTGCCTTCCTCTGTCTTTCCTTCCTTCTATCTGACCAGTCAGTATCAGGTTCTCCAGGCTCTCCTTCCTCATTGTGTGTCCCAGACACTTCAGTTGTCTCTTCCTGATGCTCAGTATCAATTTCCTTTTTGTTGCCATTCTTTCCAACACCTCATCGTTGCTTGCATGCTCAGTCCACAATATCTGTAGCATTCTTCTGTAGAACCACATTTCGGCCATTTCCAGTTTTGTCCTCATTTTCGATTATATTGTCCAGCATTCACTGCCGTATTGAAGAACTGACATCACGTAGTAGTTTAGCACTCTTTTCTTTGTTTCTATTGAGATTTTCCTGTGTGTTAGTATTTTGCTCATCTTCTGGAATGCGTCCTTTTCCATGCCAATTCGCCTTTGGATCTCCGTGTCGCACTTTCCATCTCCTTTAATTCTGTACTACTGAAAAAAAAAACTGATTTGTGTCATGCTTTTGTACTAATCCAACTAATTATAACCAAATGATCATTTCTTTTTATAGATATAAAGCAGGATTGTTCTATGATTTAATAATCATACATAGTTGACATTTTTGTGTACATACTTTCAAATTCTTTGTTAAAAGCTGTTATATTTTATAATACATTTTATATTATCTACTATATTTTATAAGACAATTATATAATAATAATATAATAGTAATAAATTTTATAATAAAATAATTATTTTATACCATTTTATATACTTTATTTCCTGAGTATTATTATATATTTAATATTTCTCAATATGTCATATTTATCATTTTTGGACATTAACTTATTTTTGCCCTTAAACAGGATACTTAATATTACCAATATTCTTTGTATGTTACCAATACATTCTATTTAACACTCCTAGAAAGTGTAAGGCTATTATTTAACCTATAAACTTTTCAAGTGAGAAAGAATAATTGTATTAATATATATTGTTTGTTGTTAAACAATTGTTATGTTTTATTCATTGTACAGAGTAATTTATTCTTAAATTGGGTGTAACTAGTAGAACTTGCAGACATGGTTCAAGTATACAGGCATATAAATTATTTGATCCTGACAGCTGATTACGTAGACTTGTACAGCCAAGTGAGAAAATTTACTTCAAGTAACTTTCTTCTATTACTTTGTACTTGTAAAATCAATGCTATCCAAGCAATACATATATCTGGATAGTTAATTATTATTTAGTTTAAAAATTATGGAAATGAAAAATATACAATTAAGATTGCATTTCAAGTTACAGAACCTTACGGAAATATCTAATTGCTACCTTTAAAAGAAACAAATTGTCATGATCTTCAAATTCTATGATTGTCAAATCTGTAAAATAAAAAACAAACTTAAAAAATATTACTGTGATTATGAGAAATTAAATATTTCTCCAAAGACAAGGGTTCAGATTCAAATGAAACAATGTTATAAGCATAGTTAATATCTAAACTTATTTATAAATGGAACTGTGTGTGTGTGTGTATCCGTTACCTATAGACTCCAAAACGGCTGAACCGATTTTCTTGAAAATTTACACAGTTGTACTATAAGCATCTGCGAGTGTTCTTAGCCAAGTTTTGTGTTGAGGTACCCCCGATAAATATCAAAAATCGATTATCGAAAAAATTGGGTTATAGTAGGAGTGGTCTGATTTTAATCAAATTTGATACACTCACAGACAAAGACATAAGAAACGATATTCAGAAGTTTCAAGGTTGCAGTTCTTACAATAGTGCAGAAAATCGATTATTTATATATATATATATATATATATATATATATATATATATATATATAAAAATCGAAACCAGGAAATCAAAATTTGACTTACATCCATTCATTTTTCTTTCAGTCTACGGTTTAACTGAAAACTTTTTAGTTTTTCATGCCAATGTCTAAAGAGTCTGAGCTCCAGAGCCATGAATTAGTTTTAAAGCTTTCATTACACCCGAGCAATGCCGGGCTATACTACTAGTTGTTTGATATGTACAAATTTCAAACATCTGTAAATCTGTCCATTTTTATAACATTTCTCTAAGTATACTATTTTATGTACTTTATTTCCTGAGTTCTATTATCTGTTAAACAAACTGTGCATACAATAATCACACAAACAATAAGATACAGATGGTAAACTAAATTCTTCATCACAAAGTGGGATTGTTACAGAAAATATAATACAACAATTTCAAATGACTAAGTGCTACGTTTCCTCAGCACGTAGGTGACCATGGCTCTTGACAATTTCCTGTTCTTTTGTAGCTTAGTAAACATTGTCTTTTTGCTATCTCTCCTAATCCCTGTTCTGTCAATCATTTACACAAGTTCATTAGGTAGGTTACTTGCTGCTTTCCTCTGTCCCTCTTATCTTTAAATTGTGAAATTTTCTTAGCCTTCTTTCTTCATTATGCACCCAAGAAATTTTGTTTCCCTGAAACTAAGTGTCCTTTTTGTTATTTTTTCTAAAACTTTGTCATTACATACTATGTTTTTAATTAGTAACTTTTCCTCACAAATTTTTACATAGTTTCATTGCCTTCCAACCATTTTACCCAGTGCACACTTTTCCCCATATGTCAGAATATTATCCATTCCCAAGATTGTCCAATTTGAAAGATGCATTCCAAATAAGCACTCATAAGTGATAGGAAAAGAGAGATATGTAAAAGATGAAAATCAACAGAAGATATTTGTTTAATGATTGATTAATTAAACACATGTAGAAAGAATATGTGGTGATTCAGCAATTAACCAGCCATCTGGGAAAGCAACATGTTAGCAATAGCTTTAAGCGGTAAGGTAACGAGTTGAAAATAATTAGGAACCCAATGGTTATTTCACATTCTGAATGAGAACTAACCGCATATTATCTGAAGTTTAAATTCTCATCTGAGGTAGGAATATTTTTTGCAAAATAAGCACCAGGAAAAACTGACTTTAAACCAAAACAGGAAATCTTTTTTTTCTTTTTTTTAATTAATCTTTTAAAATTAATGTAATCAAAGTAACACAGAAAAGCTAATATCTTGTAATGTTATTTCAGCATACAAATCTGTTAAAGTTCCAGAAATAGAAAAAGTTATTACATGGCTGGGTTGTTAAAACAGTGGCTCGCAAGCCGCATGCAACTCTTTGACCATTATTATGCAGCTCATGAAAATATGTTCGCTGAGCGCCAATATTTCAAAATCTAATTTTGTAAAACTAAATTTTAAGAATCAAAATCCTAATCTGCATTCTAGATCTGAGTGAGACCTTTAGTGTGGAAGGAAGCATTGTTTTTTAGTGCAGAGTGAAGTAATGGTGGTAGGCAGAGGCATAAAAGAAATTTCTGGTCAGTGAGGATTATAGAGGAATGTCAAAAGACTGAGCCCATGGATAAGGGGATTAAGGGAATTGCACTCGAATCATGAACCTATATAATTTTATTTGTACAATTTTCTAAAAAGTTCCTGTAATTTGTTATCCTATTAAATGCACTCAATAATAGTTAAATCAATCATCAGTTAAAATGTTGAAAACATTTGGTGTATATGTGTGCGCACACTTTGTGATACCTGAAACCAATACAAATAGTTTAAAAAACTGCATATATGAACAAATATTGCATCCATGCATTTCATATTTAAATAAAAAATTTCTAACAAAATGTGTATGCAACAAAAATGTATGTGTAAATTTTGTTCATGTCTTGCTGTTCTCAAACATCTGAACTTTATCATATGCGGCTCTTAGATTAAACAAGTTTGGCCACCCCTATATATGGCATCAAGAATAAATGTTATTTATAACAGTCATGTCATCATAAAATATTCCTGTTGTTACCACAGTACATAAACTGCATTGTGATACTATCTCTTTGTCCCTTTTTTTAGTTTAGATACAGTTTTTAACACTTCAGTTAGCCCTTTGTTATCACCAGAACCTACACAATAACAGCATGAGACCAAACATGTGGTTCTTAGTTTTCTCATCCTCCTAATCACCAATATGTAACTTCTAAAGCTTTTCTTTTTACTTTAGCTAACATTATCGTGTTATTATATTAACATTTGTTAAATGTAGTTATCTTTTATGTCTGTATGAATAACCCTTTTCAATACATCATCTGTTTACACACTGTCACCAAATGTAGCTTTCATGTAACTTTCTTCCTTTTTGTGAACTCATTGCATAACTGAAATGCTTTTTTGTAGAAAACTTTATACATCTTAATGTAAAAGTATTTGCTACCTTTCCGTCCGTTTAGACAAACAGTCTTACTTCTATACTCACCTGCCATTTTGGCGGGTTTGTATGACCAGTTACAACCAGTTTAGATATAGTAAGACAAGCTAAGTATCCAGTTAGCACGTATGTGGGGACTGGGTAATATTTGACCAGTGGCTTGAGTGTTCTTTACTTTAAAAACTGACCTTGTGTCACAACTTGTCCCAGTGGTGGGGAGAGTGTTAAATAGTCTTGTTTCTATGTTCAAACTTCTGGCAGATTTTGTTATTCCTTGTTAACATTTTGGTTTTTATTCAGACTGTTTAGTCTTATATTTTCTTTTCTAGTTTTACTCTTGGTTTTTAACAAACCTGCTGATTTCAGGACTTTATCTTCAGTTTAAATTGCCTTAAGGCTTTCATCTGGTTGCCTTTAGGAATCAACTCATACTCTGAAGGCAGAACAATTGTAAGTCAAATTGAACTTAAATTCATATAATTCTTGAAAATACATCTTTAATTTTTCTTATTTAGAAAATTGTGAAGTTTAAAAATGTTTAGATTTCAGTTCAATTTTAATGAAATACAGATATAAAATGGAGTCATAAGAATATTCATTTAAAAATTTATTAGGATTAATAGAAATGTGTAATCATTTTCTATACAATTGTAATTTTTAAAAACTTTTATCATGTTCAATGGATTTTCTGTTTAGCCTTTTATGCTCAACAGAACAATAAATGAGCAAATAACTTACTCTAATAAATGAGCAAATAACTTACTCTAATAAATGAGCAAATAACTTACTCTAATAAATGAGCAAATAACTTACTCTAATAAATGAGCAAATAACTTACTCTAATAAATGAGCAAATAACTTACTCTAATAAATGAGCAAATAACTTACTCTAATAAATGAGCAAATAACTTACTCTAATAAATGAGCAAATAACTTACTCTAATAAATGAGCAAATAACTTACTCTAATAAATGAGCAAATAACTTACTCTAATAAATGAGCAAATAACTTACTCTAATAAATGAGCAAATAACTTACTCTAATAAATGAGCAAATAACTTACTCTAATAAATGAGCAAATAACTTACTCTAATAAATGAGCAAATAACTTACTCTAATAAATGAGCAAATAACTTACTCTAATAAATGAGCAAATAACTTACTCTAATAAATGAGCAAATAACTTACTCTAATAAATGAGCAAATAACTTACTCTAATAAATGAGCAAATAACTTACTCTAATAAATGAGCAAATAACTTACTCTAATAAATGAGCAAATAACTTACTCTAATAAATGAGCAAATAACTTACTCTAATAAATGAGCAAATAACTTACTCTAATAAATGAGCAAATAACTTACTCTAATAAATGAGCAAATAACTTACTCTAATAAATGAGCAAATAACTTACTCTAATAAATGAGCAAATAACTTACTCTAATAAATGCTGCTGTGTAAGGTTTTGTGGAATTAGATCCTGGTTAGAGTAAGTCTGTATAGAATTTGTAAATTTGAATAAACATTAGCAGTTAGAATAAAATGTCTCATTTATATGCAGGCCAGATGGATCACACAGGCTGAACTTCTGGGTTGCTAAAAAGAAGCCAGAAAGCCTCTGATTGGTTAGAAATTGATATTGCGTTTATTTAACATTTTTATTTATTTTTGCCAGAAGAAGTGCATTAATCTTTAAGCACAGAGACAATTTTTTTTTTATTTTGATGTTTTATGTTGAAGGTGTTTATATCCATCTGCTGCTTAAACTATGCCACAAGTTCTGTATTATCTATGTATACAATAACCATAAACATTATTTAAAAGCTGGCCATGTGTTTTCAAAATTAGCCTTGTCCAAGCAATCCTCAAGCTCCTTACACACTTGGTTAATCTTTCAAATGGTAGACATTGAGCTTCCTTGTAATGGTCACATTTAAGGAATGTATTTTTGGTTTAATAACAAGATTCTGCTTAGCATCAATACTAAATACAAATTGTACTAAGTTGTCATAGTCACATTATTTGCCTTGACAACAACATAATAACCAAGCAAATACTCTATAGTATTTGAACCCAGAATAAACTAAGGATGTGCTTCAAAGACTGTTTAAAAGTGTCTCTTGCAGCTTGTCATATAAAAGATCCCAAATGGGACATGGCTGCTTGTGATCGAAATAAGCAGAGATGTACAATTGGATCTTCCAAGAACATGAAATGAGGTTGGCAAATGTCAAGAGTACACTTAGGAAAAGGATGAAATCACTGATCCAGCAAACCGCTACATATAATGAATGTGGCAGAGTATGTTTCTCATTAGCCACATGAAGAGTTACATTGGTATGCCTTTAACAAATTACAATCAGCATTTTGCTGGAAGTAACATGTGAGGTATGTCAGAAAACTTGCAGAGACTACCCCAGTCTCATTGGTTTAAAAACCGACAAGTAACCTGAACAGAATTTACAATACAGGCCAAGCCCTGTACAGAACAAAGTTTGCCACATCTGCAACAAGCATTGCAAGTCACTTGTTGGTTTTAAGAACCATTGTCATTTTCATGAGAACTAAAAACACTAATGAACTTGTTAAACAAGTATGTCCATTGCTGACAAGTCAACAGCCCTCATGCATGGCATAGTAATTCGCTGTATGTAAAGTAAGGCAAACTTTTCTTATATGAAAAAAAAAAAATTATTTTTAATGTATATAACTGAGTGATATATTCACGGAATTATTTTATTATCACTACAGGATAATGATAAACTATGAAATCAAATCCAAGTGAAAGTAATGAATTTTTGAAAAAATGTGGCTAATTTAGAACAATCAGGAATCATTAAGAGTAAATAGAATAATGAAATCAACATTTCAAAAGAAGAGTCATGATCTTAAGTTATACCACAAATTGCTTACTAAATGTATTATCATATACAGGATGCATCTAAATTACACAAAAATGAATAACACTGACATCTCATTTTAACAAGTACATTTACCAAAATTACACAAAAATATCTTGAAATAAAGAGTAAATCTATTCAATAAAATTGCCATTGGCTTCAACCATAGTCTTGAGACAACTTCAGAGAGTCTCCTGCAACTCTTCTGGATGGTCTTAAGTTGGTGAATGCTACCATAATCATTGTCTTCATCTTTAGTATTACAATGTGTTTTGTCTCACACTCAATTCTGCCCCACACATTATAATCAGTGATATACTGTGCAGTCAACTAAATGAAAAACAATCAATGCACAAGTGCAAAATTAAGAATACAAAATGGTGACAATTTACTAATCAGACCCTGTAGATGCTTTGAAGAATGGACAGACAAAGCAAATAATCAATCAGCTTTCTTTGATTAACAAAAGGTTTAATGCCCACATTAGAAAGCTTACTATTTTTTCTAAGTCATTAGAAACAAAGAAAAATGCTGAACTGCTAAATCATATTCATCCTCTTTTATGGCATTGAATGCTGGACTATCTCCTTACAAATGAAGAGAATTGAAGCATATGCATCTCAGACATATGTGAGCAATAAGAGGGTTCTTAAGAAAATGAGAACTAAAGAGACATACAGACATACATAAAATCAAGAACAGACAGTTGAAACTTTTAGGGCGCATTATGAGAAAAAAGGGCTTGGGAAATTTAACACTCACAAGATAATGGATATCAGAATAGGAACAAAGAAGAACACAAAGCATCAACAGTTAAAGCAACAAAAGAAAAGAAGTTGTGGAGAGTTATAATTACCCATGTCCTGAAGGGACATCACACAAAAGAAAGAAGAAACATTGGCAATATTTCAAGTTTCTTGTCTCCCACTGACTTTACTGTTACTCTGTTACTATGTCAATGTTATCCATATTCTATACTAACAAATTAATATTTCTGGCAATAAAGATAAATTTGATAATCAAGAATTAAATTTTGTAATTTTTTCTTAAGTTGTTTTTAACAAGTTTTGACAGTCAAAAATGTGAGCAAAAAGGAAGTCTTAAGGAAAATAAAAATTACAAGGAAACTTATCAAAAAGAGATAGTTGAAATTTCAGGGACACATTATTTTATTTTTTTTATAAGCCTTTCACCCCGAGCAAGGCATTTCACTACCACTACTGCGCAAGGGGCTACATAGAGTGGAGGAAGGATGATTAAATATAGGAAATGTCAGAGGGTGGGTGATAAGCGGGTAAGGATACCGAGAATGAGGGTTAGGTAGATGAGAGTGTTCTGAGAATAATTGGAAGTTAGTGTGATAGGAGGTGTCTATTGACCCTACATTTAAACACCTGGAGATTGTAGCTGTCGGGAAAGCAGACTTGTGGAAGGGAATTCCACAGGTGGGAAGCACGAGAAAAGAAGCTGTTGGAGTAGAAATTATGAGGAAAGGGTATGGAAAATTTAAAACTCACAGAACATATTGAAGTGAGAAGCAGTGAGTAACTGATCTAATAAGTTTGTGTGAATGGATGGCAGTGCAAATAGTCAAACACTGCTCAGAGCAACAAGAAACAGGAAGTTACAGAAAGGACATGGTGCATGAAGAAGAATAGGTTATTACTGTAATTTTGCCAATGGCTCTCTTCACACTTGATGAGTATTGTAAAATAATGTGTCGCTTAAAGCAGCTGATTATTGATGATAGTGAATGTCCCATAAATATATGTTTGTATAATGGATATTGAATTTCTTTATAAAAATTTAAAAAAAGATAACTTTATGCCGAGCTAAATAACACTTAGTAACCTACCACATATGCTCATGTATAAGCTGATTTCGTGTATAGCTCAACTCATTAATTTTAACCTATCCAGAAATAATTTACCAATCATGGAAAATGCTTCTTTGAAAAAATTACCTGCATATAGTGCAATGTCTTATTTTCTGCATAAAAAACTCTTTATAAAAACTTGTACTGTACTCAAGTATATATGGTAAAATATGATAATAATTGTTATTTTTCAACAAATCCTAATTTAACCCGAGAACACTAACCATGGGTTTATAGTACCCAGTGCAAATGACACCATTTTAATTACAATTTAATTGAATTTTCAGTACATGATTTTCTTGCCTAAATGGTTTTCAGTTCCTATTAATGTTAACTCAAAGTACAAATTTTGAAGTGCCTGCATGTAAAATATTTCAAATAAAGGTTTATATTTAATATTTTTTTTGATATTTTCAAAATCGGGTATGATATATCCATGGTTAGTAGTGGTGTAACTTCAGTTAATGGTTAGTGTTCCAGGGTTAAAACAAAACACCAAAGAAAGCACCAAATTGCTATACACCCTTTACCAAACCACACATGAAATTTTGTCTAAGAGTATATGGAGATTCTGCCAAAACAGTCTCAAAGACCATCTTTCCTTTTAGAAACTAACCTAATATAATTTTTCATTCAGATTGTTAGTTTTGTAAATGTATATACTAGGCTGGATAACAAAAGAGAAAAAAATACGTTTAATGTAAATAAGTCATCTATATATTTACCATAAATTGTAACAGTTTGTAAAGTGTCAATAAGAAAGACGAGGCATTTGTCAAAGTCAACAGCTGGTGTAACAGATTTGTAGCAATACCAAAATTAAAAAAGCGCCTAAAGATTTTGGAGGCATGTCAAAAAAAGACTACAGAAAAAAAAAACTAAGTTGGATGATAAGTTTTAACTTTCTATTTACTACATATATAAAAGTTAGAGGAAGGAGAAAACTAATCACAAGGCATGAAAGAATTTTCAACCAATCATTGTTAGTTAAAGTGAACTTAAAAATCTGACTATATTATCTGAAAACATAAATACAAGACTCTGCAACAGGTTTTGGTCAATCAACTCAAATAGTCCTACTTTATACATAAATCTATGCTAAGTGACTCCTTTCCCATAAAGAGATAAGCAAAGTGGCTATAGAGCAAAAGAATCAACAACTAAGTGGCAGCTTCTTGAATAAATTTCCTTTTCTCGAGCAAACTCTGAATGATATTTACTAAAATGTATGGACTTTCACCATTTCAGGCACATGCCCATATCAAGTAAGACTTTACTACAAAAAGCCACAGAAAATTAACTAACACACAAAAAAAACTTTGTAAAAATGTAAATTGTTTTAATTTTATCACAATTATTAGATACACCATAGATTCATCAATTAAAATATGCATATAACATTGTTAAGTTATACAATTAGCATCAGCCTAAATAATAGTATATGGGATGATTAGCTACTACTATATACAAGGTGTGTTAAAAAAAAAATTATCCAACCTTTTGACATAAACAAAAATTAATTTTGTACATTTCACAAATTCTATTTAATCAGTTTCAAAATAAAATACTCCCTTTGGGAGTTCACATCCTTCTTCCAGAAGTTCTGCCATTGCTGGTAACACCTCTGGATTGCCTTCACTGGAATGATATGGAGCTCTGCTGTTATTTTTCTTATAATTTCTTCTAGTGACTCAAATTGCTTCCCTTTCAATGCATTTTTCAAATTAAGGAAGAGCTAGAAGTCACATGGCGGCAAGTTGGAAGAGTAGGGGCCCCATCAAATAAGTGGTGTGCTTTTCTTGACCAGGAAAGTTTGGATTATATGGGTGGAACAAGCAGACAAATTTCACCAATACTCAGATCCACCATTAAAATGGAATGCACTGATGCTGTGCTTATTTTCCCTTTGCAAGCAATTTCCTGGAGTGTTACACAATAGTCTTCCATGAAAATTCACCAAACATTCTCAATCTGTTCCTTGTTTCTGCTTGTGGATCACTTGCCTCAGCATGCCTTCACTCTCTGCTGAGTTGTGACCATGTTTGAAGCAATTGATTCACTCATTGATTTGATTTTCTGAATCTTCTGGATGGTTTAAGTCAAGTATCATCAAGCTTTTTGGCAAAATGATACAATATTTCTATTTGATGTGTCAGCAAAATCCGACAAGTGCACACTACATGTTTGTACTCAAGGTGTAACAACCAGGAACTGATGCAGAAAAACTGTGTGAAAATGTTTATACATGTGCAGGAAAGGTGGAATCACCTTCAACCCAATAGATTTTGCCTACATGGCATTAGTGTTGGTGGGGAAAAAATAAAGTCAGATGATTTTTGAAAGCACCTTGTATGTGTTAAATTATTTTCTTAGCTGTTACTAAGATTAAGGGATGTGTTATGAACTTTTAAAACTAAATCATCTTAATAGGTTTTGAATAATCATTAATCAATACTTTTAAACAATTATATTCCTACCCATCTTTCCACAAATGACAATGACTACACATTAGATGTGATTATCAGGAAATAAAATGAAATAAAAAAATTCCAGTTAATATTGTAGCAGTTAAAACTAAAATAAATAAAAAGTAATATTATCGTAAGAATTAAAAAGAAGTTTGTTCAAACGTGTTTAAAAATATAATAAGCTTTATAAGAACTTATAAACACTGGAAATGAAAATAAAACCCCTCATCAACTGAATGATTTTTTCTTTTTTTCTTTAACCTGTTACTGTTTTTGTCTGAGGCAAAAATAGATATTTTACTAACAGCTTGTTGCTATTTCACAGTGTTAAAACAGCAGCTGTTGGCAAAATATATTTGAACGTTTTTTTTTCTTCTCAGTACACTTGAGTAACTCTTTTTTCCTGTGCTAAAGGCAGCACGTGCAAGTGGTAGATGTGCTGCAACCATGATTAAGCTTCAGCAGTCAGCAATAAAAGAATTTTGTTTTCTTTCTACTTCATTAAATAAAGTGCTTGTGCAGTTGGCAACAGTTGAAATAAAACGTATAATCATAGATAATCAATTTTCTTTCTTTGTTTCAAAGATTTTAATTATTTTAATTACTAAATTTCCTATCAAAGATATTATTCACTAACCCTCCATTCGTAAAATAAGTCATAAAATGTTACTTTGAGCTCTACAGGCTAAAGATGAAGATATAAGCTTTAACTTAATTTTTTTTCTCTTCAGATTTTGCAAGTCAACATTGAGGTGCATCCTTAATGTCAGAAAGTACAGAAAATCCAACTAAATTAACCAATTTAAAGAAAGTCTCATCTTTCACATCATAGAATACACAAAATAGTAAGCCCCTTAAAATGTCCCAAAAAGAAAGTCAGAGAGAAATAAACTGAAATAGAAACCTGGTACCTTTTGTTGCAGTTGATAAAGTACAAGGGGTTTTTATGCAATTAGTTATATCTTACACACACACACACATATATATATATATATATATACACACACACACACAATCATACAACTTATTTTTTTTTTTATTGTCTACCACTTTTCTTTTTCTACATGTCCTGTTCCTTCAGGATGTGAGTGATCATAGTTCTCTACAGGCTCCTGTTTTTGATTGCCTTCAACATGACTTTACAATCCCAACTTTCTCTTCTTTTTGGTACTTGTTCTGCCATTTGCACAAACTTGTCAAGTAGGTTGCTTGTTGGTTTCCTCTGTCTTGCTGAAGGCAAGCCTTATTTTATTATTTTTCCTCAAAATTGCAGCTACTTCTTTCTGATTGTTAGCAATAGTTTGAAGCTTCTATTTGTCTTAAAATTTGCTAATTTGTCACACTCTGCCCTGGCTATTCTCATAATTTTACAGTAGAATTGCATTATTGATAGCTAAAGTTGTACAAGAGTTAATAAAACTTCTGATTTTAAAAAGATAAAAAAAAAATAAAAATTCAGTATGAATTCCTTAAATGAATGAACTTGCTTACTTCATAAATACAAGTAAAGGAATTCTTAGCAGGTTACAGTATCTATTGGCTGTTAGACAATGAAAATTCACTGTTAAAATTTAAATTGGTAATAATACTCTGATATAAATCTCTTAAATGCAACTGAGCTTTATTTTAAAGAAATGTTTTTTTTTTAATATAGATTGATAAGCTAAAAGAAAAAAAAAATTAACCTTTTGTAAGTTATTTAAAATGCAGAAAATATTTTTAGATTGTAAGAATTTTGGGGTGATAATAATTTACTGATACAAGTCCTACTCATTAAGCCATAGTTTGCATTTATAACTTTCCCCAAGGGTTTTTTTTGAGTGTAAGCAAATATAATGAACAAAACTGGAATTGGATTCTGGCTCTCAGATTTCAAATTCTGGGCTGTTATCCATCATATTATCTGCACATCCAAGTTTACAGCAGCTGATATTGCCAAACAGTCACCTATCTGGGTACTGTCCAGGCTAAGTATTGTTTAAATTCAATGTTCTTATAAGAATTGGTGTTTAAACACATTAATATAGAAAAGAGATAAGTAATAAGAATGAATACAGATTAAAACAAGAGAAAATTATCAACAGATTTATAAGATAAATAGATTCAATCGATCAATAACAACTTCATTTGTCAATTTTGTAAATCAAGCTATTTGATATCTTATTCTGTTCTTCATTGTATTATGCATGTGAGCTGTTTGACATTAAAGAGATTCTGATTTCTTTTTAGTAAGTCAATTTGTACTATTGTCTGTATGATCTACTTACAAAAGTTTTTGCACTATAAATCTTGTCAAAAATACAAACAAATATGTTAATAAATACATGCACCCTCGAAGACAAATTTATTTCAATACAAATTGAATGACATTTTTATACTCATAGAAAATACAACTACACCTATGCAGTTGAGTAACTTGTGGCAGAACAAGTCTGTAGCAAAATTACATTTTCATACAATGAAAAGAATAAAATTTAAAACATTCTTTTATCTTTTTAATAGGTTAAGGTAAGCATTAGTTCCCTTAATATAAATTGTTTATTAAAATATTTAAAAATATTTAGAATCTTTTTAATGCTGTTTACCTATAAAAACAGATTTTAAAAATTAATTTTCATCATCTGCATCATTTTTCAACTTAAACAGTAAAGGAATATTGTCCAAAACTAAAAATCAAAGTTGGTAAATTTAATGTCTAGCTACCTGAGCAATTTGTGGCTGTAATACATCCTTTTGCTTGATTTGGCAAAACATAATCCCCAACAAAGAGTAACTATAAAATGCAAATGATTAAGTATAGTCAACAGATTATTAATAAGTAAGTTTATGAATGAAGCTCTTAGATTATATTTTTCAGAAACTAATTAAAATCATTATTAAATATGTCAAGTCCATCAGGATGTGGACAATCATGGCTCTTCGCAACTTCTTACCTTTTGTTGTTCTAAGTAATTTTTTAATCTTTACCATCCCTCTTTCTCTGTTTTGCCATCTATTCACACAAACTTATTAAGTTACTTGGTTTCTTCTTACTTCTACTGCCTTCAATATGCTTTGCGAGTGTTCAATTCTTTGCACTCTTTTCACATCTTGTGTCCCAGAAACGTCAATTGTCTCTTTCTGATTGCGAGAATAAGTTTCCCAGTTTCTATTTTCCTCAAGACTTCCTCATTGCTTACATGTTATGTCTATAATATTCTCAGTATCCATCAGCAGAACAACATAACCAAGGCATTAATGTGAAAATCTACTGTATTCTTGATTCCTCTTTTATTGTTCTCAATTCTTAATGTTTTTCTTGATTCTTTCACATTCAGTAATTCATTGTGTCTTAGTGACTTTTTTACCTTGTTTGAGGATGAAATAAAAAAATTATTCCAACAGAAAATCCATTCCATTTTAAAGCCCTTCTGTGATTAATTTACAAGACAAAATGCAGAATGACATCGAATGAATATCATTTTGTATGAGGTAAATTTTCAGAATCAAGATGGAAAAACTAGCTTGTTAACCATTGCTTTATGGTACATGTCTAAATATTTTTAAAAATTACATTCCATTTATATAAAACTAGCTGTATAGACTGACATTGCTAGGTTTTTTTTTAGTGGTTATGCTGAAATAGTAAGGTCAAGTGCTTATTCAAAAAGCTCTAATATGAGGTTGCCGTAATGTATAAGTTTTAAAAAAGTACAAAGTCAGTATTGGTTTTTGTTGTATTTGTAAAATGGGATTCATGCTTGGT
Organism: Ascarosepion bandense; assembly: GCA_037127315.1. Lineage (NCBI taxonomy): Eukaryota > Metazoa > Mollusca > Cephalopoda > Sepiida > Sepiidae > Ascarosepion > Ascarosepion bandense. The sequence goes on from JBBBDQ010000367.1 coordinate 4,752,433, forward strand.
CTGTGTGCCAAAAAATGAAAATGATGTACAATTACAAGATGGGGGTGGGTATTACGGGAGCCTGCAATGTGATGCGATGACATTATGACGCAGAAGTGGATGCATTGTTCCTGCAACATTGGAGGGGTTGTTGGCAGGTTGTAGAAAATGTGAAATTGTTATGGCTATAACAATATTTTGGCACAGAGCAGAGGTAATTAATTTTATTAATTAATTATTAACTATAACTGGACAACCTAATTGCTATTATAGATCAGGAGAAAACCTACTAAGAGAAATTTTCTTTATTCTCTGAATATGAACGAAGGAAAATGGAGGTAATTAATTTTATTAATCTTTTTTCTTTAATCATTTCACCCCGAGCAAGGCAGAAATGTCACTGATGAGCGGGGGGCTACATAACTGTAAAAAGATTAATTAGAAAAGAATGAGGAGTACAAACTAGTTAGAAAAGAGCAATAGAAAGCTGAGAATGCAGGTGCGATGACAGATACATAGGTGGAGAGAAAGGGAAGGTTATACGGGATGGGGAGAGAGCTAGAGTCCAGTGGTTAGTAGATGAGTATTGACTTTGCATTAATCATTAACTGTAACTGGAAAATCTAATTACTATTATAGATCAGAAGAAAACGTACTAAGAGAAATTTTCTTTATCCTCCGAATATGAGCAAAGGAAAACGAAAGTAATTAATTTTATTATTTAATTATTAACTATAACTGGAAAATCTAATTACTATTATAAGTCAGAGGAAAACGTATTAAAAGACATTTTTCTTTATTCTCCGAATAGAAGCGAAGGAAAAGAAAACATAAAAAGATAACAAATGGTATTCCTCTGTTATTTTAAACCAGAGAAAGAAGAGGAAGAAAGAAAAAACTTAGATATGTTTTAATGTCAGGAAGTGCCATAAACAATAGATGCTAGTTTCGGCCCACCTATGAAGACTAGCAATCGTCATTCTAAACCTAAAAGAAAGAGATAAATTCAATTGTTATTTTTTTCACTAGGTATTAGTAATAGCCGAAAAAGAGATTTCATTTTGTATCTAATTGTCTTGCTAGCATGACTTGTGAAAAGAATTAAAATAACAAATATCTGATTCTGAGTTGAAGTAATTTAGATAAGAGACTGTTTTACTTGACATCGGGGTGGAGCGGATGGCGAAGGCATTTTCCATTGCCTGAAAATGTCGGTGACTCAGAGATGGATATTAAAAACACAGGTGTGGAAAAATTCTTATCTAAGTAACAATGTCAATGGACCCTTGTCAACTTCTTTTGTTAAAGCCAGTTCAAAAAGGTTAATAGTGATTGTTTAAGAAAAAAATTTTGTGAGAAAAAAAAATTGAGAAAGAAAATTTGCCGGTTAAGTCCAGCTCAGAAAAGGGGTATGGGAAGATGACGTCATAAGACTGAGAGGAATTCCACTGGTCCTGTAAACAAGCACCGAAAGGGAGAGACAACCAACAACTGACATCATGAAAAGGAGACTAACCCCATTGGCTAAACCAAAGGCAACAACGAGTAGCAGCTAACCCCAGCATTCTATTAGTCGCTGAGATGAGGGGTCAGACACCCAGTGATCGTCAGCCCCACACCATGGCATGGGCATAAATACAGGGTTCCGAGGGACCAAAATCAGTAGGAGTTCCAGTGGCGGTTCGAGGCAGTTCATAGTTCAGGTCCAGCTCCCGGCCCAGAGATATAACAAAGATAAGCGCCATGTTGTTGGGCGCCAACTGTAGAGAGGCCTGATGCCAGCCAACCAGAGTTAAAGACAGACAAGAAGAGAATTTGCAGACAAAGTTTTGAGTTGGAGTTGAGTTGCAGCTCAAGTGGCAGTGAGTTCGAGTTCCCAGTCCAGAGACGTAATGACCAAAGATAGTTCCCAGCTAAAGAAGTAAAGAGACAGAAAGATGATGGCCATGCCGTTGGGTGCCGACCGTAGAGAAGCCTGTCGCCAATCAACCAACCAGAGTGAAGAGACACACACGAAGAGACTTTGCAGACAAAGTTTGAAATTACCAAATGAAAAGAGTTTTTGGTGAGAGTGATCCAACCCAGAACAAGAAATTCACCTGGATTCCGTTTCCGAAAAACCTCCCCATAACCCAGCACTTCGGCAATTTCCACGACATTCTGGAAAACAAGAATCAAGTTGACTAGACTTATAATGAACTTAGAACTGTTCGAAGCAACAAGCTGTGGCCAGCCAGATTTCTCGTTATTGCTTAGGGAATAATTCGATTTACTTGAGAAACTTCTGTTCCACTACCAGTTTGATAGAAGCAGGGATTGGGAATTATCCAAGAGACTATTGTATATATTCTGTATATAAAGACATTTTACAACACTTCAGATGTTGGTTCACTTATTTTTCTTGATGCTGTTTTTTTTCTTTTATTACTCAATTGTGTGCACGCTTCCCAGTTCAGTTTAGTTCAACAGAGAGACAGCTAGTGGAAAACTCACATGACTACCTGAGTGGGACAATGGAGATCATCGTGAACGGAGTCAATCATTGACCAGCTATTTGGATGGGAACCAACAGCAACCGGCCGGGTAGTGGCATAAGCATATAAAAGGTAAGAGTTACAAAAAGACCTGATTTTTGTTGGAATACAACTAAGCATTTTAGAGAAATAAAAGATTGTGAAAAGCAACATTTTCCATTAATTTTTGCCACACCCTGTGTGCCAATTGAAATTTTTGTTTGCATATAAAGGCATCAGATTTTGATCTACCAGTGACTCGATTTTGGTTGAATTTGTGTGAAGCATCTTGGAGAAATGCATAAAAGTGTGCAAATGACCACCCGAAATTATGTTTGTTGCTGATTTTTGACAAACCTTGTACATTGATTCAAAAAATGTTTGTGTACATCAAAGGTTCAGACCTTGATCTACAAGTTACATAATTTGGGTTGAATTCACATAAGACGTAACAGAGAAGAAGAGTTCATAAATTCAAAACATTTTGGCGATTTCTGCCGTACCCTGTAAATTGCTTAAAACATTTTTTCCGTACATCAAAGGTTCATGCTATGATCAACAAGTGACCTAATTTTGTTTGAAATTGAACCAGGAGTTTCAAAGGAGTAGGGATTCTTACAATGGAGACACACAAACACTCATAGACATTTATATATATATATATATATATATATATATATATATTACATCTGAGGATAGGTGTATTAGTCTGAATGGAAAGAATATATAAAATGAATATTACTAACTATAACAATTAAAAGTTCTAATAATATCAGATATATCAGAGTATTATTGATATGTTAGCTAAAATTATTTAAGTGTTGATTTAAATCTTGAAAGACTATGTTTTTTTTGTTTTTTTTTATTTAATCATTTCTGCAATCTAATTGTACCACTTGAATAAAAGAATAAAAGACAATCATTTACAATCAACAGTCAGATGTACAAGCAAACATTTTCAACAAAGAACCCTTGTGGAGTAATTGAGCATGGCTAAGTGTAATTGGCAAAATGCTCAATATGCAGCATTGACAAAGTTCTCAAACAACAAAGGAAGGAAGAAAAAGGACAGATCAAAACAACACTAAGCAAGCAACACATATGCAAGTCAAAATTAGACACAGCAACAGTAATAAAAGCAAAAAATTCAAAGTAAGAATTGTTAAGTGATTGTAGCATTCTGACTTCAAAACAAGAAAGAACAAAAATATGGCAGATGAAACAGAGAAGTTGTCCATTTTTATTGGTTAGGAAGAAATCCCAGCATGCAACTGTATGATTTGTCTATAAATTTAGCGAGGGAATGTTTTTAGCAGTCATTATTTTTTGGATCAGAACCAACAACACTCATCTATTACAAAGTATGCCCAGCTTGTAAGGTTTATTGAAGTCTTAAAATGTGTGTTGTGGTGCAGTGGATATCGGCTCAGAACGAGAAATCGAAGAGCTGAGTTCCAATTCCAATTTGCTGCATTCACATACATGCAAATACCTTTAGGAAAGGTATTAATCCATCACTTCTCTCTCCAGCCATAGGTTAAATAGCAAGATAGATTGGGTTCTATAATCTTGGTCAGCAACCAGTCTACCACAAAAAGTAATGGCAACCTACTGCAGGAAAGCCTTTTGCTCAGATAGTTATGTCTCTTAAGATATGATTGCTCAAGCGTGTATTATGTATGGCACTTGACTAACAAAATCTTTGTAGAAATTATTTATATGTTATAAAGTCTATCAGAGAAAAGCATAGTCGGTTATTTGCAAAGGATAGTTATCTTTGTCTCTTATGAAAAGAATTGAAGAAAATATTTGATAAATGAGTATTATTTTAGCAAAGAAGGTTTAGTAATATGTCCTGTATATACTTATTATGACTGAAGATTGGTTTTATATAAATATACAGGTTTTAAACTTGTTTCCATATATCTATATAGCTTATATAATAATTGACTTTTCTATCATATAAAATAAAAATGATAGTGAAAATACTTCACCTAAATTTAAAAAAATTAATAATTTCCTTTACCAATAGTTATATAAAGATAGGTTTGGTTTGGTTTGTTTTATGGTATATCAACCTCAATGGGTTATTCAATGCCAACAAGATTTTTTTACAATAGATTTACATGAATAGAAAAAATATTCTTTGTAAAAAATAAGTTTGTAGATCAGTTTTCTTTGATGTATTTTTGTAAAGTGGTCTTTGTTGAGAGCCAGATATATTGCTGGTATGTATTTTTTTTTTTCAAAAATGTATTCCTGGAATTTTTTACTATAAAAATTTATTTTTATGCTTTCCTATTGCCTTGACCCCAGTTTAGAGATAACCTATTTGCCCATAGGTGGGACCCTAACAGGGGCTACTACCCGGATCAAGGTGGACTTGGGAACAACAGCAATTAAGAGGTGGTTCTATGCTTCTCACAACCTCCCAATCAGAGGCCTTGCTGCCAAATGCAGCTTATTGTCATACCCAGAACCATATAAATATATACAAAACTAAACCTGCCAAACAAAAATCATCCAAACCCCTCAACATTTCTTTCTCATGGTATATGTACCAACTTCAACAGTGTGGAATTTTTCCTCCAAGAAAAGTCCCCAGACATCCTAGCACTTTGTAAAACCAACCTTAATGCTACAATCCTCTCCTCCCAATCTCTGGTTACCTTCTCCTTCCCCACTTTAAAAAAGAACTTCAATGTGCCCATACAAGGTTGGGTGTTTATGTCAGTGAACTTCTCCATCTGACTAGGGTGATTTTTCTTATATCTGATCATTCTTACATATGTCTCCGTCTCTCTCTGCTAAACTCAGCTATTTTTTCTTTCTCTATGGCCCCTCTTCCTCTCCTAGCTGTTCCAGACAAGGCCATTTCCTCTCACCCATTCATTAATATTTGTATTTGGTGACTTCAATTCTCACCATGCCAAGTGGCTGAAGAACTGTCAGTGATCCTGCTGGCATCCATTGCCTGAACTTTTCAATCAATCACTCTCAAGTGATGGATTTCCCCACATGCTTTTCCAGTAACCCTGAAGGACACGTTTCCCTTCTAGAGTTCTGCTTCACTTCTATCCCTGACTCTTCATATGACATGCAGCTCTAGTCTCTTTGCAACTCTAATCATGCTGTGGTTTCCGTTAATATCTCTTTCCACTCCTAAGGAACCTGCTATCAGAGAGCAGAGTGGGAGGCATTCCACAATTTTCTTTGTGACATCCCTTAGAACAAAGTATTTAGTCTCTCTGTTGAAGACTGCACCACTGAGGTCTCCTAGGTGAAAGCTAAACTTCATCTCAGCTAGGAAGTTTAGACTTAAACCTCATTCATCACCTTAGTTCTCTTCTGCTTGCTCAGCTGCCATTGGCCACAGGGATCACTTCTTCCGGCTTTATTGGAGAGATCCTACTGACTACAATAGGTGCCTTTTTGTCTCTGCTCATAATGAATGCAAGCGGGTCCTAAATGATGTCAACTAGTTGTTGGCTGATAGAATGAAGCACTGCATAGCATCCTGCAAGTTTGGCTCTAAAGACTACTGGTGGCTCCGCAAAAGTATTAAACACCACCAAAGCCTTGATCCTTCCTTTATTCAATAAATTTGAGATCCTCACAGCCACAGCAGACAAGGTTGAGCACTTTGCTCACAAATTCTCCAACTCTACATTTAACTTCTCAGGAGTACCCACACCCAACTTCCCACTTCCCACTTAGAATTAAGGCTCAACTGATTGATGTATACATAACCCCCTCTCTGGTCTTTAACAAATTTTAAGCTTGACTCTCACAAGGCAAGCAAAGGTGATGGAATTCCAGTCATTATTCTAAAGAAATGTGCCCCCTGAACTCTTCTGTTCTCTCAAAATTGTACAACTATTGCCTCATTGCTTCTTGCTTTCCTGCTTGTTATAAGTCCTCCTGTAGTTCCCATCTTTAAAAACTCTGGAGAGCCCTCTGAGGCTATTATCAATGCTGAAGTACTTCATTTCACATCCCACAACCTATTCTCTGACAAACAGGATGGCTTCCACTTCATTAGGTCTACCCCGATATGCTAACAATCATTAAATACATATACTAGGCATTTAATAAAAACAGCAAAGGTTGAGTTGTGCCCTGGATATCTCGACAGGGTTTGACATGCTGGCCTACTGCACAAACTACAGGGCTATCATATAACTGGACATTTGTTCAATCTAATCCAATCATTCCTATCAAATTGCATAATGAAGGTCATATTGAACAGGCATGCTTCCAGATTTTATCATACGAACATGTATGTCCCTCAAGTCTCTATCCTAGCTCATATACTTTTCCTGATCTTCAACAATGATATTCCTGATGTCATCAGTTCCCAAGTAGGCATCTATGCAGATGACACCACTATTTACTCCTGTCTCAATAAGAAATCTGCCAGGGCTGACAAAGTGAACCTCACTGTTGCTCTTGAAAAGGACCCCTAATCTGTGGTGGAATGAGGTATAAAATAGCTCATAAATTTTAATGCTTCCAAAATGAAGCTGCTCTCCTTTAACTACCACAGAGAAACTTTCCTACCTTTTATCAATATGGATCACACTAGTCTCCCAGAAAGCAATACAATGTGCCTCCTCGGCCTCACTTTCTCAGCTGACCTCAAGTAGAACGACCACATTGAATCAACAACTACATCTACTACTAGAAAGGTTTGGTCACTGTGTCAGGCCAGGAAGTTCTTGCCAGAATCCATCTTGCACATATACAAATCTACCATTCGTCCGTGCATTGAATACTGTTGTCATATCTGGTTCGGTGCTCTCAAGAAAATTCAAAGGAGAATCTGCAATGTAACTGATGTTGATTTGGTAGCTCGACTTCAGTAACTTTCTCACCAATGGGATGTGGATTGTCTTTTCTACAAATACTTTCATGGCTTCTCCTTTGATGAGCTTTTCTCCTTGGTGCCTCATCTACACGAATTTACTCAAACTACTAGATTGGCAACTAGGTCCCACCCTTTTACAGTCAAAACACTCAAATGTAACAGCCACTTCTACTCTATCAGTTTTTTTTTTTTTTTTTCATCCTTCCCACCTATGGAACTCTCTTCTGTTTACTTGCTTCCCTGATAGCCACAATCTCCAAGAGTTTAAGTGCAATGTCAATTGTAATCTTTTATCGCCTTCATTCCCATCTTTCTCTTATCCTTTCTCTGAACCCCTGTACAATAGTTTTTTTTTTTGGTCATTCTCCTCTCCAGTAACTCCCTGCATACCAGTGGCAGTACTGCTTTGTCTGGGGTGAAATGATTATATATATATATATACACACACACACACACACACACACACACACACACACACAATACTTTTTCTGTATACATAGTCATATTTCATATTTTATTATTCTAATCAATTTTTTAAATACATTTTTTTTAAATCGCAGGAGTGATAGGAAGTAAAAGTTGAGCCTTGAATTATGGAAAATAAAGCTCAACAACTGTAATTATGTATTACAAAAGTTTATAGATTAGAATTTTAAAATGTCATGATTCGGAAAATCTTTCCATGAAGTCTTTGGATATTAATAGGTTTACGAAAAGTTATAACTACTTCTCAAAAATCCTCTTAACTTAGTAACTAACCTAAGAAGTTTGAGCAAATGAGTGGCAGAACAGAGACAAACAGGGATGGTAAAGATTTACATTGTTTGTACTGTTCCTCTTCATTTTTATTGCCATATTCACAATGTTTTAATGCTCTGACCTTCTTCAGATGATTGGAAATTTAAACTGAACCCTTTATTTCAAGCAATGGAGTAGGTTGTTCTCATTCCATGCCACTTCCAGATGTTGTAGTTATCTCTCTTTAACTCAACTCTCTAAGTTTTTGTTCAACCAAGTATTGAACTCACAGCTCTTTTGGGTCAAGTCACTGAGATCTAACCAATGCTTTTATCCACTGGGCCTTCAAGGACATCAGTATATGAATTTTTTTTTAACCAGAGTTTATATTACAATTTATGTTATTAGTTTTCTCTAGCACTTCATATTATTGGTTCCCATATTGAACTCATTTCTATGCTTGGCTGGTTTAGGAGATTTTTGTGGCTCATCATAAGCGCTGATTTCTTAAGTTTTCATTAAAAATTACTTAGATATTATGAACAGAAACTTTTGTTTTAAAACATTTCTATTTATTTATACAAATGAAATTTATTTATACAATTGAAATTGAATATCTTGCCTTCTCAGTACAGGCACTGAACTTTTAATTGGTTGGTACAACAATAATAGTTACTTTAAAATTATCTCTCTTACTATATTTATACGATAATGATATAGGAATAACATAAAAGTATTATTTTGTTGTTTAAAATGGATCTGATAAAATGAAATTACTTAGTGTTAAAATCCAACTTTGACCAGTTTAACATAATACTATGTCACTCATTTTTATGTTTTCATAATATAAAATTAGTATTAACCAACCAATGTTTGTAAAATTTTCAGCATATACTTTATATACAACCAATTAAGACCAGCTAAGACAAGCTTAGACATGCTAAGACAAGCCTAGTACCCAGCTATTGACTGGGTAATATTTAACTAGCGGCCTGAATCTACGCGCTTGGGTTCTCCATGTTAAAACTGACCCTATATCACAACTTGCTCCAGTAGGGAAGAGGAGTAAATATCTAATTTACATGATAAAATGAATTTCTGTTTATAGTATCTATTTTTATTAGAAATAAATTTACAATAACTCATTTTCTAATGTAAGATTTTATTATGCAACTTGAACATTCAACATTTTGTAAATTAATGTATATAATAGTGCAATTATCAATATTTATTTTTTTAATTTCACTTATTTTATTTCTTTTAATCATTTCACCCCAAACAAGGCAATAAGGTCACTAGGTCGCAGGAGGTTACAGGGAGTGAAAGAGAATGAGAATACTTTATTGAGGAGAAGTGAGGAAAAAGACAAAGGGATAGGAATACAGGAAGACAGAAGATCGGGATTGACACTGCATTTAAAATTTCAAGACTGTAGGTGGCAGGGAAGCAAGAAATTAGAAGGAGAGTTCCCCAAATGAGAAGTACAAGAAAAAAACTATTAAAATAGAATTGATGATTGCATATAGCTAGTTCAACAGTAAAACAGTGAGACCTAGTTGCCAATCTTGTAACATTCATGCAGTCAAGGTACTAAGAAAGATTTCCATTGGTCTTTACAAAGATATAACCTCAAAAGAGAAACAAGGATAAGGACTATAATGCTGAAAATTATAAAAAGGTTAAACAGAGATCAGAGAACAATAAAAAGAAAATGAAAAGATTAGCAAAATAAGAAAAAAATTGGCTTCAAGAATGAAATAAATGACACTTGAGAAAATTTTAAAAACTTAAAAGTGGAATGACCAACAAGAAAGTAAGTGAAGATGGTGTTGCGAATGTAAACAGAAAAGATACAGAATACTAAGAACATTGGTTGCATTCATGTTTTAGCCAAACTAACACTTTTTCAAATATCACAAACAGAAATTTTAAGTTAGATGAAGCAGTACATGAAAACCGATTTCTCAACAATAATTTTAGTGATGAATGTAGAGCTATATTGGACAGCCCTGACAAGTAAGCAATAGGTTAGTTCTTTGCAGAAATAGCCAATTAATTACTAAGACAACAATAGAGAGGTGGAATAATATTTTGATCTTGTATTATTATAAGTAGTAAAATTAAAAAATAAACACAGAAAGTTATTGTATGTTCTTGTATAACACATAATTGCCTTGAAAAAAAAAAAAATATATATATATATATATAATACTATAATATTGCATGTAAAAAAAAAAATGTAATCCTAAGTTTAGTAAGATGGAGTGAAAAATTATTTCTAGTGATATTGTCGATCGCAATATGCCAAATAGACGATAAAATTGCTTACAGTCAATCGCAATATGAGTTGAGTTAAAAACAGATATTTGTTACAAAACTTTTAAAATCTGAATAGAAAACCCAAAAAAAACAAAAAAAACTAGCTGAAAATTGAAGAGAATAAAAAGAACAATATATTTTTGCAGCTGGGAGCTTTGGGCCTTTATGGCCAGTGGAAGTGAAAAATATAGGTAGTCAAAACACGTCGAAAATCTTTGATAGCAGTTAAGGGAGGTCAAATCCATGATTCCTGAATTTGCTAGGAAAAGACTTGAAAACCTAAAAGAATGATGTAATCGAGAAGAAGAAAAGAAATTACGTCAATAAAAATATTGCTATTCATTGGTAAAACCAAGGGGAGAAAATCACTCCGCCTCATGATATGAGCTGGGAGTAATCTCATTGATTAAAGATTTGATTTGCATGGACACCCTGTGTCCATCATGCACCTCCCAAGAGAATTTGGGACATGCATAAAAACCAGAGCCGAGAAGGTAAATAGCTTTTGGACTTATTCATAAATAAAGAAGATCATGTTGCACTTTGTTTCTTTGCAAAAGAAAACCTGTCACCACTCCTAAACAAGTTTAAGTTTTGTTTAACGGCATATCAAGCCCTGTAGATTATTTAATGCCAAAAATATAGGGTTTTAAGGGTTTTTTTTTTCTAATGTTCAGTTATAGTGAGAAGATTGAACTCCTAAACAAGTTAATATTTTTAATAAGCATAAATATTATAAGCTGAAACCTAAAAGAATTATTTGCTCAAATAATCCTAAAAAATTTAACTAACAACTGTTGGTTAATTCCAATTTTAGTGTGAAAATAAAATAAAAGCTTAGAGTGTAGTTTATCTAAGATAAAATAAAGAAAATATTTTACTGGACAGAAAAATATCAGTTCTGAATATCTACACAACATGAGCAGATTCATTTTACACTTTTAATTGTTAGGTTTATAGAAATACAACCCTGGTACATCATATACATTGAAAGAACATGTTAATTCTGAAAGGACAATAGGCAAAAAAAAAATATAGACACATTTGTCTGACAGTTAACAACCACTTCACAAAATGAAAATTTTAAATTAGCTTCTAAAATAATAGTCATAATAATAAAGAACTGACAAAATAAGCCATCAGACTATTGAAAGAAAATATTTAAAGGCATCAGCTACTTTGTTTGACATCATGAACTCACAAACAGTAGGTTCATTTTTCAGGAAATGACCTTAGAAGATTTATTCTAACAATTTTGTGAAACTTTAATTGTAAATTAATCAAAATGTAAATTCTTGCCTCATCAAACAGCATCAAGAATGTGACTAAAAAATAGTTATCCTGTCAGTTTCTTTTGTAAGCATTTTCCGATTACAATTTTCTTTGGTTAGTCAGTTTTATAAACCATTTCTAGTTAGTTTTGTCCATACAAACTCCAATTATTCTGGGCCTTGTATCAGATTAAGCTAATATCTATGTTCTATATTTCCTCAAGTGACTAAACAGATTCGTATATGCATCTTATATTTCATATCTGTATTCTGTTTAGTCACATAGTCTCACTGTTATAATTATTTAGTAAAAAAAAAAAAAAAAAAAAAAAAAACTGTTGACCCATGAACTACATTAGAAATACAGAAATTCTTGGCCTTATGAAAGAGATAACAGGCAAAGAAATGGTGTGGTTATATTTGAGTTTAAATTTTAAAAAAAGATCTAAGCAAAATAAAAGGAAATGTTTTAATGAAAATGTGAAGAATTTGAAAAATCTGCACGATACAGGCAGCAGATATGCACAAAATGATCAAAGAAATAGCAGGACAGAAAACATGTCTTTCCATAAGCTGTATAAAATCTGAAAAGAGAATTATCACAATGGAAAATAAAAAGCTACTACAATGGTGAAATGAGTTTGTAAAAAAGCTCTTCTCTGATAATAAAGAAAAACTAATAATACACAAGATCTGGAAAAAACTTTATGTACCATATCCCTTCAGGATATAGGCGATTATGGCCCTCCACATCTTTCTGTCTCTTCTAGCTCTTAATAAGTTTTGTCTTTTTGTTATTTCTCCCAAACCCTGTTCTGTCATCCATTTGCTCAAAACCCTCAAGTATGTCACAAGCTGCTTTTCTCTGTCCTTCTGTCATGTGAGTATCAGAATTTCCAAGCCCTCCATCATTCATGCATCAGAAATTTTAACTGCTTCTTCCCGATGTTAGGTATAAGTTTTTTTTTGTTTCCATTCTCTCCAAATCCTCATTGTTGTTCACATGTTCGGTTCATGGTAACCTCAGTACATTTGTGTAGAACTACATTTTTATTGCTTCAAGTCTCTCCATATTTGAGAAGATGGTCCAGCATTTGTTGCCATACAGGAGGACAGATATCACATTTTCTTTGTTTCCAACAAAATTTTCTTGTCTCTTAATATTCTGCTTAACTTCTGGAATGCAGCTTTTGCCACCCCAATATGTCTACAGACCTTAGTGTCACACTTTCCATCTTCTGTAAGAACATTTCCCAGATTTTTAATTTTTGTACCTGCTTGATTTCAGTATTCCAAATCTGTAATTTGCATTTTGGAATCATCTTTTTGCATTCTGTCTTCTTATAGTTTATGTTTAGTCCTTTCTTCTTGCTTTCCTTCACTAACTTCTGTTGGAGGTCTTGTAGTTTCTTTTCCATGTCTGCTATCAGTACTGCGTCATCTACACATCTTATATTGTTAAGATTGTGGCTGCCAATAATGAACCCTAGTAGGACTTCTAATTCTTTCAGAATTCCCTCACTGTATAAGTTGAATAAATACAACAAGAAGACACATCCTTGTCCTACCTCCCTTTCTATTTATGTACATCTGGAAGTCCTCTTCTGTAGTTCCTGTAATTAAGAACTCAGAGGAACTCCTCAGACCCAGCCAATTATCACCTTATTAGCCTCCTACCAATTTTCAGAAAAGTATTAAAGGCTAAAATAGTTCAATGCCAAAATAGTTCAACATCTTACCGGCCATAAACTATTCTCAGACAGACAGTATGGCTTTCACTTTGCCAGGTCTACTGCCAATATGCTAACAACCATCATAGAGTATATATACAAGGTCCTTGATAAATCCAGTGAAGCTCAAGCTGTTGCTCTGGATATCTCCAAAGCATTTGATAGGGTTTGCTACACTGGCCTTCTACGCAAGCTACAGTGTTATGGTATCACTGGACGCTTGCTTGATTTGATCCAATCTTTCTTATCAAACCACATAATGAAAGTTGTTTTGAATGGGCATGACTTCACATCCTACCACACAAATGCTGGTGTCTCCCAGGGCTCTATCCTAGGCCCAACATGATCAAATCGCAAGTAGGCACCTGAGTCCATCTTACACATATACAAATCAACGATCCGACCATGCATTGAATACTGTTGTCATATCTGGTCAGGCACCTCTGCCATTCATTTCAGGGTTCTCAACATGCTTCAAAGGAGAATCTGTAACATGATCGGTCCTGACTTGACAGTTGACTCTAGCCACTTTCTCACTGGCAGGATGTGGGCTTCCCTCTGTCTATTCTACAAATATTTTAATGGCTTATATTCTAATGAGCTTAGCTTACTGATGTCCCCTCCACAAGAATTTACTCAAGCAACCAGACTGGCAATAAGGTCCCACCCTCTTTCAGTTAAACCAACTAAATGCAGCTACCACTTATACTCCAACAGCTTCCTTTCTAGCACTTCCTGCCTGTGGAATTCTCTTCTATATAGTTGCTTCCCTGATGGCTACAATCTCCAAGAATTTAAATGCAATGTCAATTCCATCTCTTGTCCACTTGACTCTCATCCTTTCCCCTTCACCTTGTGTATCTTGTTCTTTTCTTTCTCATGCTACCCTCAACTGTCTACACTGATATTTCCATCCTTCTCTTGCCCTTTTTCTGATATCCCCTGTAACTGGTTTGTCTTTCTCTTCGCTCTCCTCTTGCTTAAACTTTAACTCTTCTCTTATGTAGCTCCCTGCGCACCAGTGGCAGTACCGCCTTGCTTGGAGTGAAACAATTAAAAAAAAAAATTCTGCTGATTTCTTTTTCTGTCAGGATTGATTCTTGATTATTCAAACCTCTTTTCTAAATATGTCAAGGTAGCTGAGTAGTTCTAACAGCATTGTGGCATACTTTGTCAAAAACCTTTGCATAGTCTATAAAACACAGGAATATGTTCTTCTACATTTGTATTGCCATTTCTGATAACATTCTGAGCATAAATATTGCATTCCTTGTTCCGGTGACTTTGGTGAACCTGCACTGTTCTTGCCCTATCTCTGGTCTGATTCTGCTGCAGGCTATATTCATCAGAATTTGGATGATTAGTTTTGTTATATGGATTATTAGGCTGATTGCCTGGTAGAGTTTGAATTTTGTTTAACGGCATATCAACCTCCGTGGGTTATTTTATGCCAAAAAGATAGGGTTTTGAGGTATTTTTCTTAATGCTCAGTTATAATGAGAAGGTTGATTTAGTCAGATTTCGATGAAATTTTTTTTTTATTTTAGAAAACTGAACATGTCTTCTAGTTTTGTATTCAAAAATGTATTGCTGGTAATATTTTTTTTTTCCTTAAAAAAACAAAAAAAAATGTATTATGGCAATTTTTTTTTCCCCTTCAAAAAAGTATGGCCAAAAGATTTGCTACACAAGCACTCCAGTTATGAAGAACTTGTGTAGTAAGGGTCATCTCGATCATAAAATCCTTCCTAACAGGTAGGTCTCTGAAGATAGTTATTAACATCCTCCAGAGCCCTAGTGGTCAATGCAGATGTCCTCCAGGAGTCACTCCTCAGACCAACCTCGTTCTTGATTTACATAAATCATCTGCTTAAAAATATACTCAGATTATTTGTAAACATCTACACCAATGACATGACTATACATTGGCACATCTCTAAAACTGATAGTCAGAGATTGTTGATTGATCTCTTCTGATCTTGCACAAACTACCCAATGAGGTAAAGACTGGATGGTTATATTCAATGCCTCGAAGACCAAGCTAGTTATATTCCATCTTCACTGATCTGACCCTGAACTACCATTAGTCATGATGAATGGATGTCCTCTTAGAGAAGTACCATGACTTGAAAACTATTGGGCACCCAACCTTAAGTGGAACTAGTACATGCAATCCATTGCTAAGGATGCAGATAAAATGAGTGGCTCTCTGTACTGCTCCAATAAGTACATTACTTCTTCTGCTATCCTTTACATTTACAAGAGCCAGATCAAGCCAAAAATGGAGTACTATTGTCATATTTGGGTAGGAGCAGCCCAGATCTCATTCTTCAGCCTTGATAGAGTCTAAAAGTATCTCCAAGTGGGTAACAAATTATTCTCCTACAGGCAAGATATGTTAAACTTCTTGCTGCTCTATCACTATTTTCATAGAATGTGCTCACATGAACTACATTCTGATTCTGCCAAGTCAACCCTTCACGGCAAGGACATGCCATGTCCCTTACATAGCAGCAAATCACCCTCATTCTCTTTGTATTCCATCGTTGGGAAATAAATTCCACTCAAACAGCTTCTTTCCACAAATCACCGCACTGTGAAACTGAATCCCAACAGGATGTTTCCCCCACTCACTATAATCTTAACCTGTTCATGGTTAGGGTTAATCATTATCTTCTATTCCTAAATGCATAAATGACCTCCTAATGTAATCAATGGAACTAAAAAAAAAAAAAGTAGACCCAAAAGTGTCAGGATATATACATTTAAAGGCAGGTGTGTTTGCATGAAGAAGTTTGACCAAAAGTAAAGAGTTGTAGATACATACACACCTGCCTTAAAATGTATATATCCTGACACTTAAATCTGAAAACAAATTCCAACACCACAAGTAGTCCCTGTGCCTTGTAAATAGTGAACCTTATTGTAAAAAAAAAAAAATACACACACATATTTTTTATATATATATATATATATATATTCAAATTTTCTTTATCAGATGACCATTTGGAGGAAGAGAATGAAAAGAAAAAAGATTAACAAATAAAAGATAATAAAAAAAGTAGGTTCAAAAGTGACAGGATACATACATTTACACATTTGCAAGATACTAAAATCTGAGGTTAGAACAGCACTGGTCAAAATCACGAATAATAGAGTAACAAAACTAGAAAAAAAGTGATAATGTCACAAGGCTAAACAAAAAATATGTATGCCAAAATACCAGAGGGTCTAAGTCAATCAATCATCATAACACTGCCAAAGAATCCAGCTGCAACCAACAAATGCCAACACTAGTGAATTGATGAACCACATATCAAAACTAATGATTCGTGCTAATAAATAAGCTTGTAACAGAATTAAACTAGAACTCAGTGAGGACGAATGTGGCATTGTTCAAAACACTGGAACCTGAAAATATAATTTTCTATTAAAATAGAAAAAAAACATATCTTCATTTCATAGCTTACACACAAAAAAAAATTCTGAAATGTTAGGAAAGCTTGATCTACATGGAAAGGATACAGATATAATCTATAACTGGAACTGTGAACAAATTGTTAAGTGAATACACAAAAATAGAAAGATGATTAGGTTGTATTTTCTCACTGGATATCTTTATGTAGAGCAAGAAGATTCCAAGATTCAAAAAAAAATCTACAAGATTTTATTATCAGTGGACATAACTTTAATAACACATGCTATACAGGCAACACTAATAGCAGATGACAAACTATTAGACAAGGTAGTAAATAAATACAAAGAAGACTGTCAATTGCAAAAACCTACTTGACAAGTTTGAGTAAATGAATAGGGAAAGAATTACCATAAAGAGAAAGTTGTAATGGAACAAGTATTGATTAGCGCAGTGATTCCAAACTTTTTTTCTCTTCGGCTGCATTTTCAGAAGAAAAATTTGTTTGTGCCTCAGCAAATTTCATGTGATAAAATGTACATTAAAAAAACAAAAACAGAGAAAGGAGATAATTGTGGATTACAAGTTGGAACATTATCATTCATAACTTTCTAACTTGCAGACCCTAATTACTATATTCTTAAATATTTGATATAATGCAAAAATATCACAATGCTAAAATTAGTCAATTATTTATAACTATTTATACTTAAACTCATATATGCAATTACAAGCAATTCATAATAATATTTTAAAAATTATTTTAAAACTGTTTCTAAATCTTTGGCTGCCTTTCAATCATTCTGCCTCACTATCCTGTTCCAATATACCTATGAAGTTCATTACACTGTTTGGGAACCACTGGATTAGAGCAACAAAAGGCAGAAAGCTAATACTGTTGTCATATCTGTTCAGATGCCTCTGCTGTTCGTCTCAGTGTTCTCGACACACTCCAAAAGAAGAATCTGTAATGTGATTGGTCCTGACCTGGCAGCTCGACTCCAGCCATTTTCCCATCAGTGGGATGTGGCTTCCCTCTGTCTCTTCTACAAATATTTTCATGGCTTCTGCTCTGAAGAACTTAGGTCACTGGTGCCCCCTCCGCAAGAATTTACTCAAGCAACCAGACTGACATCAAGGTCCCACCCATTTACTGTTAGATCAACCAAATGCAGGCGACAATTCTACTCCAGCAGTTTCTTTTCTCGTGCTTCCCGCCTGTGGAACTCTCTTCCATATACTTACTTTCCTGATGACTATAACCTCCAAGAATTTAAAAGCAAAGTCAATTCCCATCTCTTATCCGCTTAACTCCAGCCTTTTCCATATCACCCCGTGTATCTTGTTCTTTTTCTTTCTCTCTACCTTTGTATCTGTCTTCACTCTTGTGTTCATATCCTCCTCTTGCCCTTTCTCTTTCCCCTCTTGTAACTGGTTTGTCTCTTTCTTCACTCTTTTCCTGTCTTAAACTTTAACTCTTATTTAGCCCCCTGCACATCAATGACAGTACTGCCTTTCTTGGGGTGAAGTGATTAAAAAGGAAAAAAAAAAATGGCCTTGCAAGAAAAGTGATGCAAGCCCACACATTTATTTGATAGTGCAAACTGATTTATTTATTTTTTTGAAAATCAAGAACTGCTTATCAAGTAAAACAATTTTATTTTTAATGAAACTTTAAAACCATGATTTTTGCTAGTGAATTCACCACAGACTGTAATAGTCTTACTTTATGTATAGTTCAATTTATATAAAAATTGAAGGCATACTTTTCATTTCACATGTAAAAAATAAAGTTTTAAATAATTAAAAATATCAACAAATTTTGCATTCACACACAGAAATTCATGTTTGTAGTTTTGGCCAGTATATTATGTGCTTATTGAATTTCTCAACATATTGTATTTTATTTTATATAAATGCATTGTTACAGAACAAAAAGTACATCAATAAAGCATAGAGCAAAACTATACACTTCACTAAGTTATAACAAGGCTGATGGTTTTTGTCTAAAGCTGATATCTGATCCAAAAAAATGTTACAAACAAATTTCAAGTATAAAGAAATAGTTACTGCTTGGAGGGTAGAATACTTTAGAAAAATGATAAACACCTAATATAGTGTTAAATTAACTTTTTCAACAGCTTTATAATTCTTTTGTGCATGTGACGTACAAATTGTTTAATAATCTAGAATTCAATTTAAAACTACAGTGATAATAGCAAGAGTAGCATACTTTTAAGGACTTTCATAGAGTTTCAGGCCATTTCTACTATTATGAAATTTTTATGACAAAATCTAGAAATACCTCCTGCCAAATACTTTTCTCTACTTTTTATTCAAATTTACTTACAGAATGTAATTTTTTTTTTTATTCAAGACTGACTAAAAATAATGTTTATGTTCAGTGATGAATAAAAAAAATGTATTTTTGACTGCACTTGGACCTAAATCTTGACAAAAGAACAAACACTGATTACAGGTGCAAATTGTGTTTAATTAATTTGTAAATAAACAAAATCTTTTTCCCAACACTATGCAACTGATTTTTAATTTGAAGGCACAATTAAAATCAAAAGAAATTAATCAATTTTTTTGATCAGTAGAAATCTTTTGTACAACTCCTGTTTGAAAAAATTCACTTTTTTTACTTGTTTGGTATATAACTAATTCACAACAATTTATTTAGCACTTACTTTGATTAACTGTTACTTTTGTTTGTCTTGTTTGATGACATATCAACTCCTTATGGGTCATTTAATGCCAAAATTTAACTTTCTTGTGAGCTTTTATATAATAAAAATATGTGCTATTCTGCTTTCACAATTGAGTACATGGTAGAAGATACTCAGCTTTTGTGCAAATACATGTTTGTGTGGACAACTACTAAAAGTAGTGATGCGTGTGTTTTATGTTGTTTTGTTGAATTTATATTTTGAAATATAGTTTGATTCCGATAAGAAATTGTAGGATAATATATAGATTACTTTTATGTTCGGTTGATTCTGTTCATGTTTGCTGGTAATTTTATTATAAAAATGTATTTTTATACAATCATAGTTCTCTTTTTTTTTTTTTTTTTTAGTGAGGGAAGTCTACAATTTGTCCATAGCTGGTACTGTAAACAGGTGCTAACAACCAAGGTCAAGGTGGACTTGGGAATAATAGCAATTAAGAGGTGGTCCCAAGCTCCTCCAATCTCCCAATCAGAGATCTTGCTGCTAGTTGTAGTTTACCGTCATACCCAGGACTATTGTGTTATTTAGAATGATCACTTTGCTGCTTATGTAAACAGTCTTAATTGGCAAGAAAATAAGAGACAGATGGCTGTTTATGGTTAATTTATTTAAATAATGCACTATTGTTTGCATCACATGGAAATAATTCTAAGTAAAATGATTTCCTAAAATACATAACCAAGTAATCGTTTTAAGTTTTCTGTGTTTAAATGATTTGGGGATTTGAAGTAAAGAGACATTTGAAACTACATCAGACGATTTTGAATTCAGTCACAAAACTAATACAATAAATATATAAAAATTATAAACATCTGTCAACAACAAAGCAGTTTGTTTTTAAGTATACTAAATATCTAACCTTTTGCATTGTGCTTAGCATATGGTGATCAAAAAATAACTCAGCCTTTGAAATCAGAGTCTCTTTGAAGTATATCAGTCTGTAGCTTTTAGGAATAGCATTAACTTTTTCATATATTTGTATAATTAAAAAAAATGTTAATAAAAACAGATGAAATTGTCATATAAGTTAACAAAAAAAATTAACGAGTCATTGCATATTTCAACATACTTTAAATTTTTATTTCTATATTTTGTTTGACTATCAGATTTAGTTGTTTTTAGAAACTAATACACATCTGAGATAAGAGGCATATATTGAGTAAAAAAATTACATGACAAATTGTATTACACATTTTCTCTTATTCTACTCTGACTGATGTGCAAAGATTTGAATTTTACACCAATTCTTGATGAAATTCATTCAGAAAGAGATTAAAATATAGATCACAGCAATGATGATGAAGTAGGCATTCTAAAAACTTTATCAGCATACATTTTTCAGACAGTTTAAGTGATAATCAAATAGCTTAATTACTACAGTAAATAAATCTAATAACAGTATAACGGTACCATAAAAAATAAAAACATTTTTCTTCAGCAATGGAACCAGCCAAGATATAGAATATTCTCTGACTTATGCAGCTATTTCATCAATAACAATATAATCAGGCACATTCTATTTTGTACAAATTAACTCAATTAGAAAAAAAAAGGTTCTCATTTGCAAGTGAAGAAAGAAAAAAATTTAAACTTATTCAAATTAATTTTTATAGGAATCAAATCTGAGATGTAGCAACTATAGACTGAAATAAAGAAATCATTATTCAAACAAGGAGTGCAAATTGCTCTGGTTGCCTACTCTTATATAACAAGCAGAGAAAAATATTCAAATTATATAAAGTACACTTCTTTATATGCGTTGTGGTGCATTGGATATCGGCTCGGAATGAGAAATTGGGGAGCCGAGTTCGAATTCCAGTTGAATTCACTGCATTCACTTACGCGCAAATACCCTTGGGAAAGTTATTAATCCATCTCTTCCTTCCAGTTATTGGTTAAATAACAGGACAGATTGGGTTCTATAGCCTTGGCTGGCAACCAGTCTACTGCAGAAAGCAATGGCAACCTACTGCGGGATAATCTTCTGCCCAGTCAGTCATGTCTCTTTCGAGACATGATCGCCCAACCATGTTTCACGTATGGCACTTAACTGACTGACACTCCTTTATCTAAGTATTACAGGAAAACTTTATAAAATATACATCTAATTGTCCAACAAAAGATTAAATCAAAATTCAAATAATTGGTAAAAAAAGAAAAAAAAAAAAAAAAAAAGATTTAAACTACATACTCACAAGGGGGAAATATAATAGCCACAAAATCTGGATATGAGCAGAAAATCGGGCTATCGTATATAATGTGTGTGCATATAACTATCTAGTCCTTTGATGAGCAGACACCAGTTCTATGAAAGTCTTAGGAAGATAAGCTTGGACATTTTATCTTATTTGCTTACTATATATGCACGCATATATATTGGTTGATTGATTTTGTTTAGTGGCATATCAACACCTCTATGGGTTATTTAATGCCAGGATCTAAATATTTTGAATAGAATTTTATGGCTTCAACTGATTATATTCTGAATACAATTGTGCGCCTCCAACTATAGAGAAAAAGTATTGTTGGTCATTTTGGTATATGTTGTTGGGCACTTCCTTTTTTTCATATAAAAATATCTTGCTAGTATTTTTACACTTTCATAGTGATTTGTTTTTGTTTGGATGTTCACTATTTGATCATGGCTAAGATACTAACAAGTGCTATTATCCCAGGTCAGGCTGTGATTAGATATCTTGCTACCAGATGTAGTTTATCATCATACCCAGGACTAACAGATACATAAAAGTTCCAAATGCGTTTTTTATTAAGTTATTCTTTTTTTTATTTTGAGATGTGGAGGCTGAATGTTCAATATAAAACCTAAAGGATTTGTTTTTGATTTTTTTTTAACTCCCTTACTTGAAAGAATTTGAACTTTTATATGTATACACACACATACAAAAAAAAAAAAAAATCAAATACAGGATATCTATTAAAAAAAAAAGTGAATTAGTGGATAAATATTTAAGTGGTCCTAATATGACTAATATTCAGTAAATTTAATAATTCCTAACGAGACTTGCTTTTATTAACTAAGTAAAACTACTGAAATTTTATATCTTTGTTCCTCTATTTGTCTTAATGGACAAAGAGTTTCCTTTGGCAGCATTTGTTTTATAACAAGGTGATAAATAAAAGTGTTCATAAGAGAAAAGAATTTTTCCAGAAGCCATTTGAGTAACAATAAAAATATGAATTTTGTAAATGTATTTTATCATTTAATATTGAAATGATCTTTGAAACAGAATGTCGTAGCATAAACTGCATGAACTTGGAAGAAATAAAAAGCACAAATTAATTATAGAAAAAGAGTCAAAATTTGTGTTGTGATTGTATCCTTCTAATCTTAGTGTTATCCATTTTGCCCAGGGTTAATCCCAATACCAGTAAAAACAAAAAACAATTTTAGGTAATACCTGACAAATTTCCTTCATACAAAACTGCCTTAAATTTAATATTGAAAATATTTTGCTCAGGATCTGTAAAATTTCCTGAATATATATGTATGTATATGCCATGTTCTTAAGGGACATGGCAAATCATGATGTTCCATAGATTTCTTTACTTTATTATCTGTGAATTGCCATTACTTTTGGAAAAGATAGTGGAGTGGTTTGCTGTTGCCTTTTCCATGATTTTGAATTCAAAGTTGTCCTTCTAAACTGGCTAAGAGTTCAATCTACCCTGTTATTTAACTCATAGTTGGAGAGAGAGAGAGAGATAAATTCAAAAAGGTATTAGTGTAAATGTGAACACCTGATACTAGGCCAGAATTTGAACTCCACTCATCAATTCCACCTTCTGGACAAATAACCATTATGCCACCCAAGCATTGCTCCAATGTGTGTGCAAATGTTGATATGCCAGATGAAAATCTGGCCAGTTTTTCCTGTTACATTCTTTTATAATTAAATTCTTTATGATAAAAATAGCAATATAATTCATACCTACTAGAGAGACCTGTAAAAATTCCTAGTTAAATTTTCTGAAGAATCTTACTTAATTCTCCAGTTAATGTAATAGTCTCATAGCAAGTTCTAAGACAATAAAATGTCCATAAGAATTCACCCATCCCACTGTTAAATATTTGTGCTTAACAACTTTAACAAAATATTGGAACAACAATCATAAATATGAATGTTGGTCATTATTTTAAGTACAAATGAAAAGATTTTAAATTGACAACTTTTTCTATTTCACTGAAATTGTCTGTTAAACACTCCTATACTTCCTTCATTTCCTCACTAATCAAGTAGTGTATATCTTGTTTTTCTTTTGATAAGCAATCCAAACAGAATAGTCCAATATTTATGAGGTATTGGCAGGAGTGATTAAATACTTCCACCTTTTCTTTCTTTCTAGCCAAATCTCTATCTTATAAACATTTATCTTAATAATTTTAAGATAATTCAGTAGATGATATTTCATTTAGGGTAATTGGATTTTTGGTGGTTACCTTACTCAGTTTCCACTATTAATTTCAAAATAATTGATAACTTTCTAATTTTAAAATAATTCAGTAGATGATATTTCATTTATGATAATTAGATTTTTGATGATTGCCTTACAGATTCCTGCAGTTGGATACTGCAACTCTGAAAAATGGTGATTTTGGGCCAGCTAAGATCAACGTGTACTATCTGTTCTTATCAGTTTAATCTCATTCTCACTCTCCACTTTTATCTTCCATTCTTTCATTTTCTTACTGAAACCAAGTAGTGTTTTCCTCTTTCCATAGGATCAAAATAAAATAGTCCATTATTTGAGTTATTGGCAGGGTGTAATGGTTGTGCAAACTAACAATACACTACAATGCACAATTACAATAGGATATGGACTGTGTTGTCTTAAGCAAGATTCCCCTTTGTACTTTTAGGTTTTGTGTTAAAAAAATAAAAAAATCACATAGTTAATAAACATTTTTTTTTGTTTGTATTTGCAGATTAAGTAAACTTTTTTCATAAAGTTATTTATAATTTTAAAAATTAGATGAAAATTAATATTGATGTCTCCATTAAATTCTGTTTAATTTTTAATCATAATGCAATATTGATTAAAAGTAGAATTTGGCTAAATGATATTTATAAACACTGATCCAAATGAAAATCTGAGGCCTTGATTATATGTGATAAGAAGAGTCTTCTAGCTTAGAATGATAATCCAAGATTACAAAAGCTCATTGACTGAACTCGGATGCAAGAAACAAATTTCCTTTTAGCAGAAAACTATTTAATCATGTAAAGAGTTAATAAGTACAGGGATAATTAAGGTCATTAAACTAATTAAAATTTGAAAAAAATATTGATTAAAAATACAAGCAGAGAAATTATACAAAATACAACAATGAAATCATATTTACTACCATTGGAGATATGCTTTAAAGGGGGAAAAAATTAACTTTCAGGAATGAAAAGATATAAAAGAAACAGAAAAAAAAAAAGAAAAGAAATCTGACATTATTAAAGAAATGGATATAATCTAAAAAAGTGATGCCAATCCTAATTTTCAGTTTAAATTTATAAATTATTTCAGTTTTTTTGTCTGTTTACAATATTAAGGTATACACAACCCAATAAGAATAAAAAACCAATAATAAATCAGTCTCAACAGGTAGTTGCAATTTGCATGTCTCTTGTACCTGGCCAACGAGAAGGGAACAAAAACATTGTTTACCATTTGGATGGTAAACATTTAAGATAAAAACTAGAAAGAACACAAATGATTAAATATTTATAAACTGATGCTTTTTACAAATTTACAAAAAGAAGTAATATGTTCATAGAGAGTAAAGCAAAAAAATTGCTTTGCCAGTATAAAAGCACAATGGTTAAAGCATAAATTCAAAAGATGATGTATCTTAGACAATAAAAAAGACTGTCTAAGAATGATGATTTGTGACATTGTTAAATCACCTGCTCTGAAGAACTCATTTTAATAAAACTTATAAAATCTGTAATAGCCCTATTCTATAAATATCATAACACAAAAATTATACATGCTTACTATCAGATTATAGGTGGTCAAACTTTTCTAGGAAAATACAAAAATACTTGTATTCATTAATGAAACAGAGGGTACAAATAAAAATATAAATATGGATACAAAATATCTTCACTTTATGAAACTATTTCATAAAATAATTTAAAAATTATAACAATGAAAATGAAGAGATAAAATGGTCAATAATCATAAACATAAGACAAATTTAGAATGTTCAATAAAATAATTTCCCAAGAAAGAATATATATATATATATATATATATATATATATCTCTAAAGATTAACAGAACTGGTTATAAACAACTGACAATGATTTGTTTGAACATTATTTTTTATCGATACTCGTATTTAAGTAGATATTCTGTTCATAATCAAACAGTATTATATATTTATTTCTATTGGCCTGATTAGTTATCATAAATTTTTGTTAAGAAAATGTGTGTCATTCACCAGGATTCGAAACTGCGACCCCTATCCACATAGGGGAAGCCACCAAGTGATCTGGCACGTCTTAGACTTCTCAACCACGAATGACAATCAGTCTAAACAAAGTCAAATTAAGCCTATAACACAATTTTTGAATTCATCATAATAACCATTTCTGCCCTGAAATGTATCGTAATGTCAATAAATGTAAACATGTTATGAAGATAAATGAAACTATTCAGTACTTTTGTTTGTGCCTTGAGCAGCTTTTGATCAAGCGTCTGCTGGTATAACCAGTACCTCATTTACTGTGTGTGATATAAGTGGCTTAAATTAATGGATATATATTCCACAGTTTAATATTTAGTTTTTATAAAGTGCTCAATACAGATGTAAAGCATCTATAGATATATTGTTATTATTGTTAAAAAATTTAAGATCCAACCTACTGTTAAAAATTGTCTACCCATTTAAATAATGTATGGCCCTACAATGTATCTTAGACAAAATAATTCTCTCTAAAATTTAATAAATTACAATGTTTCATTTATAACTTATGCTCCAATATAATTTAAAAATCAAAAATTAATTTACTAAAATAAATGACCCACAAAATCCTTAGTTGTTTTTCTTAACTACAATATACCTAAGTATACCATAATTATTTAATCCTAATTCTAACCTAAACATTCCAGCCCCTTTCTTCATGGGGTAGCACAAAAATTAAAAACTAAAATCCAATCTGTAGTTAAAAAGTAATGCCTACCCATTCAAATTGCACTATGTATGTTATCCAGACAAAATTAAACAATAACATGTCTAGACACCATGCCATCTGGCTTCCTTTCACGAACCAGATCTTCAACTCCATGATTATCTAATTCTCATTTTTGATTGAACAATATTGACACACCTAAAAAGCATATTCCCACTACCACTCCCTAATTTTCTAAATAACCATGAATTTATCTTATACTTTCAAAATAAATCATTTTCACCATTCATTTTGACATATCACCTGAAGAACAATATTGTTCTGAAATATGAAAATTTTTGTGCAGTGATATGTTTTAATAATCCATTGTACTAATAATATATATATATATATATATATATATATATAACGGATTTTTAATTATTAGTTTGGATTATGCACATTTCGCTGCTCTTGTGTTCTTGGCATGGCTCTTCAGATCCAAATGGTACAACAATGGGTAATCGAAATATCACCCCCCCACCCAATTAAAAAACTGAAAATTCCTTCTCTTATTTGGTTTGCAGTAGACACCCACATGCCCATATTAGGACGGGCATTTGTGACGTTTATATATGAAAACGGGTGGTGATATTTCAATTGCCCATTGTTGTACCATTTGGATCTGAAGAGCCGCACCAAGAACACAAGAGTGGCAAAATATGTATAATCCAAACTAATAATTAAAAATCCGTTATATAAAATATTACTCTGTTAAATAAATGAATTTAACATTGAGTTCTCTCAAGTTCGTCTCCTTTGGAATTTACTTGGATTACATACCAAGTGTACTATATATATATATATATATATAAGAAAATTTAGCACACATTTTTATATACCAGAACAAGTTAAAAGTTTAAAATTTCAGTGTTGCTTACATGCACATGTGTAGTAACATCAATGTAAACATTACTTTAATACAAAAATGCCACATGAAAATTTTGTCATTAATTTTCCTTATGTGTGTGTGCATTCATTCATTATTATAGTGGACACTTATTTGAAATAGATGCTCCATTTTTATTTATTTATTAAACAGTGTGCACATGCATTCAATGAAATGTAAGTGAACAAAATATGTCCTCTGGCAGGGATTGAACCTGCACAGGAAAGCACAGTTCAATTTGGTGTATCTCACCACTCAAACACGAAAGACTTCAAAGTAAACAAATGCCCTTTTTAGCCTGTTTAAGGAAAGTGCACACGCTCACATTATATATAAATATATATATATTCTTCTGAAGGTAAGTGACATGCTAATGCAAA
This sequence comes from Ascarosepion bandense, assembly GCA_037127315.1. Classification (NCBI taxonomy): domain Eukaryota; kingdom Metazoa; phylum Mollusca; class Cephalopoda; order Sepiida; family Sepiidae; genus Ascarosepion; species Ascarosepion bandense. The sequence continues at coordinate 4,780,453 of JBBBDQ010000367.1, forward strand.
GTCTTCATTGCTGATAATACAGATTACACATCCTGTAAAGCTTGGCTTATAAATGCATTAATTAATCAACATCATATTAACAGTCGACTAACGCCAACATACACATATAATGTCTCTTACAACAAGGGAAGAAGTAAACATATGGATGCAAAGTATTAGAGAAGCATCATAATGCACCAAGTCACTAAGGACATGATTCAATTAGATGCATTTTTCATTAGTCAATGCCAATGGCATATTTCCAGTCATTTAAGATGGATTATTTTAGCATGTTCTCTGGCTTTTGTAAGGTCAGCTTTATGAAGGGACACTGCCAAAAGTCTGGCAGAGAGGGTTCTTTTAGGGCCAACAAGTACATTTAGTCCAGAAATAATTCTATTTATACTGTTTACTAATATAAGAAAGAAAAAAAAATTACATTTATCTGATTCCTAAAAGTTTAGTGATAGAGCATTGAAAAACTTGGTCATTCAAATCTTAATGGTGAGTAGTCGAAGCTTATAATATATCTAGTAAAAAAAAGTTCAAATCAAACCTAGAGTTAAGTCAATATATATATATATATATATATATAAAAGCAAATTCTAGGTTATGGGTTAAAGGTCAGAAATTTATGTCAAAAGGTAATGTAATCTGATTTTTTAAACTAATGCTACTAAGCTAAAAATCAGAATATAAAGATAAATTGAGAGTAGAGTAAATTTTGCTAGAGTTTATGATCCATTTGATCCCAAGAAACATATTGCATAACACATTGTATTTGTGGATTTTAACACATCCCTCAATAAGTCCCAGGCCTGATATATAGATGGCACCACTAATAAAAACTCCAAATGATTTTTATGAAGTACTAACCTTCAAATGGCACATGACAAAATTTGGGCCCAATCAGATTATTAATTTACAAATTGCAGTTATGTAAGTGAAGCTACTGTTGCAAATTTTCAAAACAATGGAAAAATCTAATTTCATTTGTTGATAAAACATTGCTTTCTAATGGAAAAAATACTGTTCAAGCAAAGCAATGGCTTGATAAGTGTTATTCAGACTCTGCTCCATTGAAAACAAAAGTTAAGAGGTGGTACGCTGACTTTAAATGCGGTTGTACAGATACAAATTATGCTGAATTCTCAGATCGCCTAAAATCAGCAGTTGTCTGGGAAAACATTAAAAAAATCCACAAACTCCTTTTGGCCAATCATAAATTGAAGTTGAAGGAGATAGCAGAGAAGTTGAACATATCAGAAGACAATGTATTCACCATCTTGCCTGAACATTTGTCAATGAAAAAGCTGTGTTTAAAGTGGGTGCCAGGTTAGCTCACAGTCAATCAAAAACAACAACACGTCGACAATTCAGAGGGTTGTTTGCAACTGTTTCAACACAAGGAGTTTTTGTGTAAATATGTGACAATGGATAAAACATGGATCCACCACTTCACTCCGGAGTCAAATCGGCAGTCAGCTGAGTTGACAGCAGCAGGTAAAAGCTGTCCAAAGTGACCAAAGATGCAAACATCAGCAGGCAAGGTTTTGGCCTCTGTTTTTTGCAATGTGCAAAGTATTTTGCTCATCAATTACTTCGAGAAAAGAAAAACCATCAATAGCGAATATTATATATATATTGGTGCATTTAAAGGAAGAAATCATCAAAAAAAAAAATGGCCACAAATGAAGAAGAGAAAAAGTGATCTTTTGTCAAGACAGCATGTCACAACAATGGCAAAACTACATAAATTGCAATTCGAATTGCTTCCACATCCACCCTATTCTCCAGATCTGGACCCCAGTGACTACTAGCTGTTCGCAGACTTCAAAGGAATGCTACAGGGAAAGAAATTTAGCACCAATGAAGAAGTGATATCAGAAACCGAGACGTATTTTGAGGCCAAAGACAAATCATTCTACAAAAATGTCATCGAATTGTTAGAGAAGTATTGGAATCAGTGTATCACCCTGGGAGGAGACTATGTTGATGAATAAAGTAAAATTTTACCTAAAAGTTGTTTTATTTGTTAGGCCTGGGATTTATTGAGTAATGTGTTATTTACACTATTTACATTGTTTGAATTATTGTCCTCATTTTGGTTGTCATGTTCACAATGTTTTGGTTGTTGTACACTCTGACCTTTTTCAGGTGATTGAATCTGGATACATGGCCCCGTGGACAAAAGCATTGGTTCAATCCAGTGACTTGACCCAAAGAATTGTAAGTTCAATATCTGGCTACAAAAGTGGTGAACAAAAATGTAGAGTTGAGATAAAAGAAGATAACTGATACTGAAATATCTGGAAGAAGCATGACTCATGGAACAAGAACAATCTATTCTGGTGAATAACATAAAAGGTTCAGTTTGAAATTTCATTCACCTAAGATGGTCAGAGTGTATAATGGCCGAAATGACATGAATATGGCAACAAAGATGAGAACAACAATGTAAATAATGAAAATAATTACAATACTTTATCTCAAAAATATAAACAAATATTCATAGATTTTTGTTGTGAAAGAATAAGAAACAACATAATTTACATATAACTATGACAATAATAAACATAAGATCCAAGTAAGTTAAATTAGATTTTGTCAGTTTGATTTAAGAATGAATAAATTATTCAGGTTTATGTGCTCCAAAGAGGTACTCAAGTACAACAGGTTTATTTTGAAAACCAAGACAGAATCAATCATACTATCATGACATTCCTGTAAATGCTGAGAAAATGCATCAATTAAAATTGACATTATTTACTGGCCACTGATTTAGTTTTCACTTTCAATTAACAACTCATACCGGTGTTTATCTATCTTTCTTTATAACGATTCTATAGTAAGCAAAAACAACTCTGACATTCATATATAGGCAAAATGTCACAGAAAACTAAAATTTAATTGTAACTGCATATTAGGTGAAAATACTGATGCAAATATTTTTCAAAAGCTGAGAGTGAAATTGTATAAAAAGCCTTATCAAGCAAATAATTGCCAAAACAAAACTTTGCTTGAATTAAAATACAATCACCCAATGTAAACTAAGGCAAACACATATAATAAAAAAAAGATGAGATAACAATTAAATCAAATTTAAGTAGGAAAAAATAACCAGGTTGTTTTCCTGGACTACTGAATAGAATCAGCAATAGTTTTGAAGACAAAAATAAAATTACAAGATGTTTAACAGAGGTGTCTAACAAGTGATAAAAGCTGGGAAGAGACAGTCAAACAATGCAGTGATTAATATGATGGCAAAAACACTTTGTCTGGTCAAATGAGCCTTTTATGTAATTACAATGAATCTCATTGACAGATCACATTTGCACAGAAAGACAGACTAGCTTCAACTCAGAATTGCATTTGTACATGCTATAATGGACATCTGAAAGCCATTTAAGTGATGAATAACTGTTGGCTAGCAATACAATAGAACATCCCTGCATATAACAGATGGAATTGCTTGTGTTATATATGATGCTGGGGGTGAATAGAATGGTCTGACCAGTATATTTGCATCCACTTAGTTTTTGCGTGAAATCAGAATGAAACAACCAATATTATGGCTGTGTTAAGAATGACATTTTTTATTTACTTATATTTTTTTGTTATAGAGAAATTAACTCAAGTGGACTTAACACATATTGATTTGGGGATCCTACTATGCAACATCAGTGACTAGGAATACAATACAGGGGTGTGCAAAAGTATACAGTCATAGAAACAAAAAGTATTGATTATACAAATCTATAAAATACTTGCTAGGTATTTACTTCTGCATCTTCCAGTATATATTAAATATAGATTTTACAAATTTTATTTATAATTATTACAAAAGCTTTTTTTCCAGTGGTCTATGCTGATGACATAAGTGTTTATAGTGGGAGTCCGTTCTAGTGAAGGCTAGTTGTATATTGTTTAGGTTAACAGAATTTGGCCTTGTTGTAGATGGCCCACTATAGTCATAAAATGATTATAAATCAAGAAAAGCAAATTGAGTTGAAAAATAACATTATATATATATATATATATATATATATATATATATATATATACACACTTATCAATTAAGGTTTTCACAAAGTAATACTTGAAGTATAGGTCCAACGGACGTTAAAATGTTCATGGCAATAAAATACTGGAAGAGAATTAATGCTTAGGAATGTGAGAGCATTGTAAATAAGGAATGTCTGATGTATTCGCTCCTTCCTTAGGTCAGTAAGTAGTTTTGAGACAGGGAAAAAGGTAAAGAGGTAAGGGAGGCAAATATAATACGCCACTTGACTTCGGTCAAAGGTAGCTACTAATTACACTCCTCTCTCTCTCTAGTCAGTTCGTGTGTGTCGGCCTGTGTCTGTCTGGCGATGCTTTCTGTATCAGCTTTTTATTTCGACTTTTTGGATTGCAGGTGATCATTTGGGAATTCATATCCGTATTTGATTCTGGGCTTTCCACTGGCCGATAAATAAAATTCGCGTAGGCTCGCAAACTGGAAAATCAATATTTAGTTAATTTTCATTTTTTAACCTGAACATCTGTGTGAATCCAGCTGCGCACCGTTGAGTTTTGGTCATTTGCTTTTTGGTTGTGAGGGTGCAAACATCCAGTCCCTTGCTTTTGCTTGGTTGGTATCACCACATATTCATAATTTATATAAGACTTGAAAAGAAAAATAGAAAAATCAACATTATCTCCCAAGTGTTCAAAGAAATAAGACAAGATAAACCTTTCTAAAACAGGAACTATGATATAGAATTAGAATGAAAGCAATGCTGGCATATACTCTGAACCCATCATAAAAAGTAAAAATACTGAACATTTCAAATACCTCGGTATATGGATCATTCATAACAAATTTTGTATAGGAGTTGATTTTCTAATTGCTGCTTAGATGTGGTACAAGAGTGAAAGTATGGTGCACTCAGTGAGGATGAAACTCACTACTCAGTTGTAATAGGTTCTAGCAAGACAAGCTTGCTAACCATTACATCACATTGAAGCACCCAAATTTAGTATAATCAACAAGAAAATTGAATATAGAATAAGTTGTGGGTGGGATAGTTTTGTAAAAGGCTACAAAACCAAAACATTATCCTACAATCTAGAGTCATGTTTTTAAAAAACCTCATCAGATCTAGACTCATGTCACGCATGGAGTCCAGCTTATTCAGAAATGATAACTATCAGTCAGTCAATTAAGTGCCATATGTGATACACACTTGGGTGATCATATCTCAAAAAAGATACGACTGACTGAGCAGAAGATTTTCTACGGTAGACTGGTTACCAATAAGGCTATAGAACCCATTCTGTTCTGTTATTTAACCCATAACTAGAGGGAAGAGATGGATTAATACCTTTCCTAAGAGTATTTGCACCTAAGTAAATGCAGGGAATTTAACTGGAATTCGAACTTGGCTCCCTGATTTCTCGTTCTGAGCTGATATAATTATATATTATAGAGTGTTTTATTAAGAGAGATCAAAATTAACAATAAATAAAACAATGTTATTGGTGAAATTTTATTGCTTCTACTGTTGGATCATGTTGTTTGAGTCATGGCAATTATATGTGAAAAATAATATTACCCAAATGTTTGCCAAGGCTTTGATGGTAACATTTTTGATGGCATCTCTGCATAGTTGTTCCTCGATCAGATCAATATGCCTTATTATCTCATCCTTCAGCTGTTGAATTGTCGTTGGTTTGTTGGCATAAACCTTACTTTTGAGATGATCCCAAAGAAAAATCTAATAGGCATCAAGTTGCATGATCATGGTGACCAATTGACATCACTATTTTGAGAGATGATGAAACCTGAGAACTTCTCATTCAATAAAGCCATTGTTGCATTGGCTGTATGTCATGTGACACTGTCCTGTTAGAACCACAAATCTTCAACATCCACAGTATTCAATTTAGGCCATAATTGCCATTACTCAAATAACATGATCCAATAGAGAAAGCAATAAAATTCATCAATAACACTTATTTACTGCTAACTTTGATCTGTCTTAATGGAACACTCTATAATATATAATTATATCAGCTCAGAACGAGAAATCAGGGAGCCAAGAACCACAAACAGAACTCTACTAAATAACAAAAACCACATCACTTTGAAAACTTTCAACAGTAACAACTAAAACGAATAGCACATGAAACTCAAAGAGTAAATGATATAATCAAAATGTTGACTTTCTTCCTTGCTTCAAACAAAAGGTTAGGAAGGAAGCTCTATCAATACAAGAAAGAACAATAACAGATACTAGACTTGCACCTATTTTCTGGAAAAATTGTTTTAAAAGATTTTACAGATTTCAACTGACATCAATGCTAAGTGTTCAGTCAATGAATGCCAAATATTTCCTTACAAGGAAATGGCTAATCATATCATTACCATTTTCATTGAATGAGCTAAACCAAGATGATAGGCTAGACAGAAATCTTTAAAGAGGCTGCCAAAAAGTGATTTTAAAAGCTCTGGGAAAGGTTTTGTTTTAGAGAAGTCCGAATTTCAATGAAAGAAGAATTTGGTAAAACAATAATTCTATGGAAAAGGTTGAAAAATTTGCTCTTATGAACAAAAATACAAAAGACATAACAGAAATGGAAAATAGTTATAAGATGATCCAACATTTGGAGCAAAACACAATACTATAGGTATAGTGTCTTTAAATATGAAAAAATTACTGCTTTATTTTTAATTAATATTTTTCATTTTTCTCAAGACATTTCTGTCTGTATTTTGTCTGTTCTCACAATTGATACTAAATACCTCACTAACTTTTCTTAAAGGTTAACTGTGTGTGTGTGTTGCTGCCAAGTTTGCTTTGTGACAAGGCAATGTTTTTTGTCTGTAGAGTGTCAGACATAATTACTCATCCAAACATGAAGTTGAACTTGTTGAAACCTGTTAATGAAGAGTGGCAGCAGATCAGCATACAACAATGGACATATTGAATCCAATCAGGTGAAAAAAAGCCAGCATAGAAAATCTGTGGAGCCAACTAGAGACAAGTTAGTGCAAAAATAAATAAATTCAGTTAATAAGATCATGAAATTTTTATAAAGCAGGGTCTTTTAATTCCACAAAATATACATTAAGAACAAGCTTGTATAATATTAATAAAAGAATCATGGAAAAAAAAAATACAAATGTTATGACAATAAAATGATTTTTTCTTTTTTATCTTAAATCTTTGGGAAGTACTAGTGACATATGTTACTTTACCTAATACTTTTAATCTATTTGTTGAGGTTATTTTTTTTTTTTTTAGGTACTGAAAATTAATTAGCCAACCAAAAAGTTTTTTTTTTTAAATTTGATGTTAGGTAAGATCTGAAAAAGTATGCTGAAAACTTTTCAGCACCCTTTCATAGCTGCTTTCTTTTACCTCATTATAATAGTAGTTTTTTTTTTTTTTTATTCATCTTGCATATGTTACAAGTTACACCTGGCAGCAAAACATCCAATCATGGAGTTTTCAGGAACTATCTCTTAATTACTGCTATTCCAAAGTCCACTCTGACTCGAAGAGGTAGCACTTTTAGGGTCCTAATTACGGGCAAATAGGCCCCAAACAGGGCTCATAACACTATGAAAGTATAATACATTTTCATAGCAAAAAAATTAGTAGCAATATATTTTTGTAAGAAAAAAAAAAAAATTTACCAACAATACTTTTTTCTAAAAGAAATTGCTAATGCTCCCAATTAAATTTTGGAAATAAATGACTAAGAATAAATGCTGCTAAACAAACTTATTGATGTGTCGGTTGAGCTACTCCTTTGGTTTTGAATACCAGATAAATAAGGTTTAATATATTGTAAATGCTTAACAGCAGAGAATTAATTATACTTCAGCTCAACAGAGTTCCTACAGAATGACTAGCTATCTATACAGCCTGTGATGCTACTATCAGGAGTTATTAAACAGATAGGTAATACATTTTTTTATTAATTTGGTTATGTATAATGCAAGTTCTGGAGATGGCAGAACAGTGGTTATAAAGCAATAATCACATTTGTAGTTTTACCCCAACTGCATTTAAATCCAATATGTGTCAGTAAGGTTTCAGTGATTTGCCTATTACAATACCACTTTCATGTTATGATTCAGCCGTTTGCTGCACTTACAAACTGAATATTTTTATTTCTTTATTTCATTTTTCTTTTAACTGCTATGTCCCAGTTTCCATCTCTTTAGTACCTATAAACTGTTCACTCAGATGATTGTTCTTGAGAAAGACAGTAAAATGATTTGAAGTAATTTTTCTTTGGTTTTAAAATGGAGTCCTTTTTTCTTTTTTAAAATAATGTTCCCATGTACTAGTCTCAGAAGTCACTCGAGGTAAAGTGGTTACAAAAAGGTAAAATAAATTTATGAGAACATGCGAGAAAGATAACAGTTAACTTTAGACTTGAACAGGTGAAGATTATAGCGATAAGGAAAGTGGACTCTTTGGAGTCGATTCCACAAAGTAGCTGTTTGTCAACCAAAGCTAGAGAGACCAATCTGCCATGCAATTTAATCCATTTAATAAGAGGAGGAGATAAATGCATGCCTTTCTTAAGGACATGACAGAGATGTGAACACGAACTGTAGAGGGACTTATTTTCTGTAAAAATGGAATGCGTTACTTGAAATGGAAATTCAGGATTTCAAAATGGAAATTTTTTTTTTCTTTTCAAACAGATTTGCCAACTGCCATTTTTATTTGTTACTATGTTTGCCTTTTGCAGCTCACTTGTCCAAGGGCACCTCGATGTGGTGTAATGGTTAACAAGCTTGTCTCACAAGAATCTTTGCAATTGAGTAGTGAGTTCAATCTTCACTAGGTGCTCCATACTTTTAGCCTTATGCAACATCTAAGCTGCACCACTTGCTTGACAGACATGAAAGGATAAAGTAGACAATGTTTTAATATTTCCCCTTCACCTCCTGTCTCTCTACAGTTTACAGTATTTAGGAACCAAATTTTAAAGTTGGCATGATTTAATAAAAAAAAAGGTGGTGATGGTGGTGGTGGTGGTGTAGGGTATCTCTTCATCTTTTAAAAACTTATTTAATAATTTCAATAAACTTAATTTTTCTATCACATGTGGTGATGGAGATGGAGGCAGTTTGTCAGTTCAGAAAGTTAAATTTTACAAATTAGGCATTTAAATGTTATTTAATAATTTCAATAAACTGACCAAATCAATAAATGTAGCTTTTTGTCTCTAGATGACCTTATGGTGCTACTTTTTAGTAGGTTTTGCCATTTTCAAATAATTCTTATTTAAGATTGTAGAATTCTTTGCATGATCTGTACCAAAAACTTATCACCCGGTTATATTAATAAGGGCTGAAGAACAAAAGCCCATGGTGTTGGTTTATCCAAAGGGGGGATATTCCAGCTAGTAAAATTTTTCATTTTCCATTTATTTTCTTGTTTTAATAAAATTTACACTTTCTCAAGTATTATAATGAAGCAAAAACAAATCTATACTGTAAATGGGGAGTAGGGAATAGAATTCTATACCAAAAATGAAATTCCCTAAAATTTGAAATGGGAAATTGCTCCCTCTAAAACTATCCCACTCTAAATTTGAGCCAAAATGACCAATTCCAATTTCCATGCAACCCTTTAAAATATTAAAATATTATCCAGTGATAAGGTAAAAAAATTGTTTTAGCACTTTGTATAGTGTGCATTTAAAAAATAATTAAAAAACAAAGTGACTCGTTAGTGTTTAGGAATTTTAATGCAACAAAGTTATTATATATATCTATGTATGCATGTATCTCAAAGCAGTTATTTTAAAGCATATAAAACTATGAGTACATCTTAAATTACTACATCACTGAAATAAATCTAAGTATGAATTTTTTTATCAAAGAAATTATTAAATTAATATGTGAGTATATTTGTCAAAATTCAGACATTAATCTAAGTGAGCCCTTTATGCCTTCCATCAGCATGGCTGATGCTAACCCCCAGGAGAGGCTAACATGAAGTAGAAAGACTATATAGAATTCATTTGCTAAGTTTGCTGTGCTTTTATTAAGAATCTCTAAATATATAGCAGGAGTATCTTCACAACTTAGTTAAGACTTTCAAGATTTTGGCCTTTTGTCATAAGAAAATCATTTGATGAGTACTCCACTCACTTTCATGATTAAGTTTAAATTAAAAATAAGCAACTCAAGCTCACCGAAATCAAACTTCATGGTCAGTAACCATCTCTTTGAATATCCCTAAAAATGTTTTTAAAAGATAATATAGTTGGAGCCACTCAATAGACTATTGCAAATCCAAAGAAGGAATATACAAAGGATATAGAAACTATATTCCTTAAATCACTCAGATTCATGTCATAAGTGTCAAAATGTTTTTCCATCTTGTATTTTCTTTTTCACATTCCAGAATATCTGTTAATCAAACCACTGGGTTGACACACCAAGACATTTGTATCAATTTGCACAATCAGAATGTGTTTAGATTAAGCATGAATTTGCTAAAATATCCCTAAGATGAAAATAAATCATTCTCAGAATATGGATAGAAAATGAATACCATAAATACACTAAAATAAAAAGCAGTGTAAGACAAGGATGTGACTTCTCACCAGACTTATTCAACAAATACAGTGAGCTGATTCTTAGAGAATTAGAAGTCCTACCAGGCTTCATTATTGGCAACCACAATCTTAACACATGACATGCAGGTGATACAGTGTTGATAGCAAATATAGAAAGAAAACTACAAGAAACCCTACAAAAAGTAGTGAAGGAAAATGAGAAGAAAGGACTAATTATCAATTGTAAGGAAGAATGTATGATTGTTAACAAAAGGAAGAGCACAACATGCAAATTATAAATTGAACACACCAAAATCAAACACATACAATTTAAATATCCGAAAAGTGTTTTAACAGTGTTATGGAAAGTGCAACACCAAAATCTGAAGACAAATCCAGATAGCGAAAAAAAAAAGTGGCTTTCAAAAAGCTAAGCAAAGTATTAAGAAACAGGAAAAATTTCATTACAAACAAAGAAAATAGTACTGAATTGTTATGTAATATCAGTCCTCCTATATGAAAGTGAGTGCTGGACAACCACCGCACAGATGAAGTTGAGCCCTGAAGCTACAGAAATATGGTTCTATAGAAGAATGCTGAGAATTCCATCGACCAAAAATGTAAGCAACAACAAAGTTTGAGATGAAAGGGAAACAAAAAAAAAAAAAGAAATCATACTTATCAGGAAGAGAGTGTTAAAAATTCTAGGGCAGATAATGAGGAAAAAGGGCTTAGAAAATTTGTTAGTCACAGGACATAAGGCAAGGAGAGCAGAAAACAATGCATAATAATCTAGCTAACAAGCTTGTTTAAGTGCTTAGCAGAATGAAGATTAGGAGAGAGAGCAAAAATACCAAATTTAGTAAGAGCTATAAAGGACAAAACTGAAGAACGATGATTGCCAAAATCCTGAAGAAATATGGCACACACAAAAAGATATAGCACTTTTAAACATAGAAACTTCTTCATAAACTAAGCAAAAATATGAAGTCACATATAAAATATTTTCTTTTATTAATTCTAGTCACAAAATCTACACTTCTATTGATAGTACAAGTGAAGTGACATATTGAACATATTGAAATTGATATGGCAATATTTTCAAAGATCTAATGAATTTTTGGAATAACTTGTCATCATTGATTAAACGTGTTTATATCTCTAAAATATAGAAACGAAACAAAATGCAGTGGTGGAACAAAGGCCAAAGAAATCAAGATCTGGGCAAAGATTATAACCATAAATCTTTGAGTATTTTGATGATTATCTTCAGAAGGATCTAACAGTTATGGCTATATACTTGCTATACTGATTAGCACATTGACTGCCAGAGGTCAATTACGAAATTGAATTTCAGACACCAACTTTATAAAAGCCAACTTAGACAATAAAAATTTTTCAAATCCTTCATTTATATTATTTACATTGTTCCGACTGTTGTACGGATCTTTATTGCCATATTCATGACATTTCAGTCATTGTACACCCTGCTCTTCTTCAGGTAAGGATAACATTTTCAAAGATAAGAGCAACAGTCTAAATGTAAATACCTCATCTCAGAAGTATAGACAAATATTGTTTCATTTATGTATTATATTTTAAATAAAGTTTTTTCGTTGACAGTATGATTTATTACTGTCTGACATAATGTACCAGTTATTTGAATTTAAAACAATGAAAACTAATGGTTGTAGCCATGATGGCAAACCAACTAAAACAAAATAACTTGTGGTCAGCATTGTAATAAAAACTACTGATTACAAGTTATTTTGTGGTTGGCACTCAATGTCTTCAAAGGAGGTACATTATTACATTGTACAAACTGTTGTCCTCATCTTTATTGCCATATTCCCAATGTTTCGGCCTTCTTCAGGTGATTGGAATTTCGAACCAAACCCTTCATTTCGGTCACTGGGACATTATTCTCTCTCCATGAGCCATGCTAATTCCAAATGTCTTAGTTATCTCCCTTTAACTCAACTCTCTAAGTTATTTGTTCACCACTGCTGAAGCCAGCGACTGAACTCACAACACTTTGGTTCAAATCACTGGATCTAACTAACTCTTACCCACTTTTAATATATAACACCTGACGATACTAAAATGGTAGCATAATTGGCTGATCTTCCTAATTTGAAGATGAGAAATGTTGTAGCACCTCATCATATATAATTATTATAAAACAAAATAGATAAATTAATGATAACCTATCATAATTCTTGTTTCCTTTTCTTTTAATTTAATAATTGATATTTTTCATCATTAAATTATTCATGAAAATATAACTTTCAATATTTTTTTTTCCTATAGTCATTTAAGAACAGAAAGAAATAACTATTATAAATGTATAATTTTAATAACAGCAAATTAAATTTCAACATTTAAGCTATAGCGAGATATATTTGAGTTCATAGAAAACAACTTGTTTTTAGTTTGTCTATCAAATGCATATCATACAAGTGATAAGGTAATCTTAAGTAAAATGAAAATTTATTTACATAAAGCATATTTGTTTTACATAAATATTTACAAAAATAGCAATAAAACAAACCATCATTAAAATTTAAAAAAAACAAGGTTTATTGTTATTTTCTTTAATCTTATTTTTACTTTAACATTCTGAAAAACAGAGCAGTCATTTTATTATAAGGATGACTTACTCCATATCTAAAATAATCATTTATGTATTCTACTTATAGAACATAGTTATATATTTTTATTAAGTAACAAGCTAATATTTGTTCAGATGTATGTCAAAAGAGTAATCATCTTTTAATTCTCATTTCCTTAACAATTTCCTGAGAAATAGCAAGAATTTAGCTCACAACAAGAATTAATATATATTATAACATGTAATTCATTCTTTAAGAACTGATATTTCAAATATACTCTAGGGATACAGATTTTTATACGTTAGAATAAAAAGATTATGACAAACATTATTCATTTCTTTTATAAATACTTTAAGGAGACCAATTGTAGTTATAAAACTACAATAGGTCTAACAAGAACTGTAGTATTTAAGTTCAGTTATGTGAAATTTATATATCATATACAAAATGTAAGTCTACAATTTAAGCCTTGTTTCTTTACATAATGAAGGCTTTTTAATGTTCACTTGTAAGTTGATAATTTAAACTAGTTTTGAAATCAGAAAGTGAATGTCAGATATTACTAGGATACATATTTGCGATAAGATTTTTTTAAAAACATCCAATCAAAATTGTAACTCATATTGAACACTTCCACATATAGATACAAAAGTAATCAATGAAATAAAAAAAGAAGCAATGATTGTTTGCCACATACTAGCTAGAACAGTTAATAAAACTTGTATGAGAGGAGGAGAAAGAAAAAGTTTTAAATTCAAACTAAAGTTAGTATTAATAAATTTGTTTTTTTTATTATTACATAGAACCCTTTACAAAATATAGTGTCCATATTAGCAAATAATGCATATTTCCATCCATGAAAGAATTAAAATTGACTAATTTTTAAAATTATTTTATCTAGAAAATAAAGAATGAAGACACATTGACAATCCTTTGTTTCAAGTAATTCTTTTCTTACAGTGAAGTCCACACTGTATAAGTCCCAGGAGCCACTTGAGATAGAGGGTAACATAAGACAGTTTATGTGGGGATGATAAAGGTTAACCCTAGACTTGACCAGGTTAAGATTGTAGCGATTGGAAAAACAATGTAATCATTCTTTGTTTTAAAAGTTGGTAATAATTTTATCAAGCAATACAGTGGTGGACAGAAATAAATTACAGAAAGAGTCAATTCTAACAAATAAAAAGCCACAATGAAACAATGACATTTTTAAGCACTATAAAACAAAACTATTGACATTTAGCACTTTGCATTATCTAAACTTATTTATGAATGGAACTATATATGTGTGTGTGTGTATCTGTTACCTATAGACTCCGAAACAGCTGAACCAATTTTCTTGAAAATTTACACAGTTGTACTATAAGCGCCTGCAAGTGTTCTTAGCTAGGTTTTGTGTTGAGGTACCCCCGATAAATATCAAAAATCGATAATAGAAAGAAAAAAAAAAAAAAAAAAAAAAAAAATCGGGTTATAGAAGGGGTGGTCCGATTTTAATCAAATTTGATACACTCGTAGACAAAGACATAAGAAATGATATTCAGAAGTTTCAAGGTTGCAGTTCTTACAATAGTGCAGAAAATTTGATACCGATACCAGGAAATCAAAATTTGACTTACATCCATTCATTTTTCTTTCAGTCTACGGTTTCGCTTTGACTGAAACCAACTATTGCTTTTTAGTCTTTCGTGCCAATGTCCAAAGAGTCTGAGCTCCAGGACCATGGATTAGTTTTAAAGCTTTCATTACACCCAAGCAACGCCGGGCTATACTGCTAGTTTATAAATATTACTTCTCTTTTTACTGTATATGGAATCCCCTCAAAATATAGTGCTTTATATAGATTTGAAATTGCAGTATTCTGGTTCTCAATATTGTTTTAGGTGTTACCATAGAAGGATATGATTACTCAACCAAGAAATTCAAATTTAATTTGCATTGGGAAGATTAAACTTTTACTTGGCAAAAATAGTCACCTACAGAGTGTTAAACATTTAAAAATTAATGCATATAACAGTATATGAAGTAATCCCAAATTAATGATTACTATCTTAGCATTTAGTTCATTTGGATACAATATACTAAAATGTAAGTACAATAGGCAAACAAATTTAGGTAATACTTAACCCATTAATAACTGAGTTGTCTTTTAAGACACACCCATTGTCATCATAGAGGTTTTGGTTGCTCATATATAGAGAAATGTAAGGCACTACTCTATGCATTCAAGTAACCCATTAATGCCCACTGTAAAATCTGAGATTGATTATAAAAATTGGTCAAAAAAGAAAATATATCAGATTAAACAAATTACAAACATTGTCTGCTTATTTTTAATAAAATTCATTCATATTCACAGATAATCTTTCATGTATTATAACTGTAACTTTGACAGATAATTTTATTATTCATTTCTCAATGTTCTCAAGTACTTTCAATCTTCCAAAATCATCTTCAGAGGTGTGAGTTGTGGTAACAAAAATAACCGCAAAACTGTGTTGCTAAAAATTACTGTAAATTTTTTTCTTGCTTCAAATATAACAATTGACAAACTGCTTAACGTTCACAGCTTTGTGGAGATTGAAAGTACTTGGGAACATCAAGAAATGAACAATAAAATCATCTATTAAAGTTACAGGTCATTTCTTACATCTTTCAATGATAATATCTGAAAGATTATCCGTGAGTATGAATGGATTTTATTAAAAATAAGCAGATACAATGTTTGCAATTTATTTAATCTGACATGTCAAAAAGAAAAAATTGCTGCCTAAATACACACACACACATATATACATATATATATATATATATATATATATATATATATTATACTATCTATAACTCATAGCTCACCATTCTAAAAATGGTACACTGAGCATTAGTTTGTGGAAGGCTGATGGTGAAAACTTTTCATTGCAAAATACTCAAGTCATCCACAAAAGAAAAATAGTAAAGGAAAAAATAAAGTGTAAATACATTTTTATAATCAAGAAATTGTAATTTTTGCAATTTTTTTTTTTTCCAGTTTCATCTTATCAAGATGATTTTCCTATGACAGAAAGTAGATTAAACTTAAATTTCTAAAGGACTCTTTTTACTATCCTTCATCTCAGTCTTTTATTCAGGCTGGCTACTTGATACATTGTTTTTATTTATATGACACTGACGTAATATCAAACATGGTTAAGCGCAAATATTTAACATTAAAATGCTTAGCTCTATTCTACAGCCTGCTACTTGGTGGAAATAAAATTTCTAACATAATATTCATAAAAACAGACATTTTGAAGTTTAAGAATTTCATTATTTGCTGTGTAAATTTTACCTTTCTCCATAAATTTTAATTTGTATCCACTCAGTAGAGATATCATATTCTTAATAATTGTCCATAAACGCATATCTTATCTTCTCAATAACTATCAATAAACACATATTTTATTAATAATTGTCAAACAATGATATCATAATGCCCAAATTCATCTTTATAGTATTGTTTCCTTTAATTCATAGTTGGGATAAGGTATCAACAGATTATTCTCCATTACATGTTAACTCATAATATAACTAAGGACAAAGGCAGAAAGTAAAAACGTATTAAGTCGCAGAGAACTAGAACTAATAAATATAGTGGCTAAGATAGTTGTATACTTCCTTTCCATCAGCATCAGTGATTGGGATAAATGCCAAGATTGTAGATACTGATCTCCAATGCAGGTAGAGCTTCAACATAATCTTTATCTCTGTTCCTTTCCAATCTTCAGCATGCTTAATAAATTCCTAAAACTAATAAAAAGAATAGTTAATCTACTGCTGTATCAGATGACCATATGCAGTGGTGAATTTACATATGGAAATCAGCCAAAGGGTCCCAAGACCAGAAAGACCGCTAATAAATAAAAAAAAGGGAAAAGAAAAGATAAAACAAAGGCGATTTATTTATTTTCACATTTAATGAGGAGCCATTGAACTAATTTGAAACAAGAGTATTTGGGCCCCTCTAGGATTTAAATGCATATATATATATATATATATATATATATATATATATATATATATATATTATATTCTTGACAGGCTCCAAAGGAGAATCAATAATGTGATAGGTTCTGACTTGGCCTGTTCTATAAATATTTTCATGGCTTCTGCTCCAATGAACTTAAGTCACTGGTGCCTCTGCAACAGGTGTTTACTCATGCAACCAGACTGGCAACTAGGTTTCATCCATTCAGTTAGATCAGCCAAATGCAGATGACAATTCTACACCTGCAGCTTCTTTTCTCGCACTTCCTGCCTGTGGAACTCGTTTCCATATTCTTGCTTTCCTCACGGCTACAACCTCCAGGAATTTAAATGCAATGTCAATACTCATCTCTTAACCACTTGACTAGTTCTTTCTACACCACCCTGTATATCCTTTCCTTTCTCTCCACCTTTGCAACTGTCATCACACCTGTATTCCCATCCTTCTCTTACACCTTTCTAACTAGTTCATCTTTCTTTCTCTTTACTCTCTTCAATCTAATCTTTTTTTCTCTTATGTAGCCCCCTGCACATCAGTAGCATTACTGCCTTGCTCAGGGTGATAAGATTAAATATATATATATATATATATATATATACATACATACAGGGTGATTGAAAAGTAACTCCCAATTTTATGTATGGGTGGTCATCAGCCAGTAGTCCAAAGCCAACACCTAGTTACTTTTTTCTTGGGAGAGAGGCATGCTAAAAGGAACAAGTCTACTATACCAAATCAAGATTTTGGAAGAAGATGAAGAGCGAATACAAGTTATGCCTTCCATACCACAAGAGTTCCTAGTGAAAACAATTGATGCAATTCCTGGTCTGGTAGTGAAATCTGGTGCCCATATTGAATTTTAAATAAAACCTCATGTTAAATGCTTTCTTCTCATAGTCATTTCTTGTAAAAATTATAGTTAACAAGTATTTTAAGATAGGGAATTACTTTTCAACCACCCTGTACATATAGATTTTGATGAAGCTTCATTTGAAAAATATATCTTTAGTCTTTATAATATATTTTCATAATAAATATTTTATAGATGTCAGGGTGAATATAAATGAAAGGTGCCTTTGACTTCTTAAGGCTTAAAAATCCGTCCCTGGTCATATACGCGTTCACTTATTAACATTAAAGTATTTCCCCTTGTACCATGGTTAATTAGTAAAATAATATTAAATTAAAATACAGATTTATCTGATGACAAATCTTTTTAGAATATAAAATGAAATATATCACAGGTTAAGGATAAGTTGTGTTGTGACCAATTACAAGGCTATTTTCTAATAACCGTAAAAAGGCATAATGCAGCTTTAAGTCACAAGAAACCTGAATTTAATCTGGTTACAATTTTTTCTAATTTTTAAAAAATGAAATACAGATTCCTACTACTTTCAAAGCAAATAAAAAAACTAATGCACTGGCCTATGGTTCATTTAAATCAACAAATGACTTTTTTTCAATTCTAAAATATAATTCCTGTAAAAGTGCAATTATATTTTTTAAATTTTCAATTAAAATAAAAATTGTATGGGTTTCTGGGATAAGGAATAATTGAATAATGTTAAAAAAACACTAACATTTCAACATTTTAATACCAACAATTGTTAAAAAGTCAAAACTACTACAAGTACCTGGCTCAGGTCAGGTATTAAAAAAAAAAAAAAAAAAAAACAACTTCCGAAAATTTGACCAAAACCATTGAGAATTTAAAGATTTCTTTCAGGAGTGGAGCATGAGATGTTTATCCATACCCACTCGAATGGATTAAATTACAAGGGCAAGGCCAAGTTTAAACTTTTTTTTAAAAAAAGTGAGAGTCCATCTATGTGTACATTATGGGGCCACAGGACAAAACTGGAAGCCACCTAGTCACTTTTTGATACATTGGGAGTTATTCATGCGTCCAATAGGACGGTAATGGGCCCAAATTTGAATAGAAATCTCATGCACACAGGGCTAGTCCACCAGTCTACTCTTAGTCTCATTGGCCGCCACTGGCGTTTACCCTTTTTGAGCACACCTCAGGGGACACGAGTGAAAAAGTCTCATGATCCTAGACTGGGCATGATGGTATCTCCACCCCAATCCCAGGAAATGACTAAAGGCCAAGAGAAACGATATTTATTATTTTTTAAGTTAAGGATTAAATACTGAGTGAATGTCGATTTTTATTTTTCTTTGTCTTGTACCACTGCATTATTTAGGAAAAGATCAAATCAAATTTACACAAGCTAACATAATGATGGATTCAATATTGAATTTTTAAAAATAATTTTTATTGCTTTTTTATTGTTTTTTTTTTTTTACTTTTTTGGTAACAATGATAAAAATTAAATATGCTTTATTTTTCATTTTTATCTTTTATTTCACAGGTTTAATTTTTAAATAAATAAAAAGTGTCAATGAAAAATCTCTTTGCTCACTTCAGACTTTAAAACTTCGGACGTGTTATTATAAAATTTTAAAGTTTGAAAAATAATAAAAATAAAAAATACTTTGATCTTTCCTCTTAATAACAATTTTTTTGTTTGATGAAAGAAGTTCGTTTTTTAAGCTTTTAACCTTTTTTTTCTTTATGCTTTTTTTTTGTTGTTGTTGTTTAGCGATTTAACAAACTCAAAGTCAAAACTCAAAAAGATTAAATTGTGCATCACAAAAAAAAAATTCTAAAACACCGACAACGCAAAAGCGAAAAAACTAATTAAAAAAACTGACCACCTAAGCCGTCCCCCAAAGGGGAAATGCCGAGGAGGATGGACTATTTTTGGCCTCTCTAGTCTAATGTACACGTGAAATTCACACTGTTTTTGTTTAAACTCGGCCTTGTATTACATTCGGATCGAGTAGGCGTTCGGATAAAAATGCCTGATCAATATATAGACACTATCTCAACAGGCATTGATAATTGGATTTTCTTTTTCTAATTGATTGACATTTGTCATTTTTAAGTCTAAAAAATAAAGCCTTTTTGTAGTTTCTTTTTTTTTTTTTTACCTACATATCGGTAGAGATTTTTCACTTTTTAGTCTTTTTTTTTTTGTTTTAATTAGAAATAAAATAAGTCTTTTTGTTTGTGATAAGTCAAGGCGAATCCATTCCAAAGTTATTAGGTATCGCTTCCTTTGTGGTAAGTACATTCAAGCTGTTGCCCTCTGAAAAAATAAGTGAATTACGTTGTATGTTTTTTTATCGTGTCTGCAATAATTCTCATTAAATAAAAAAAAATTAATAGAAAATGACAATTACTCTTTCTTTCAGAAAGAGTAATTGTTGATTTTTGTTATTTATTTTTTTACCCAGAAAAAGAGATTATCTATTTTTTCTTTTTAGACAAAACAAAATTAATTTGAAACTACCCAATTGTAATTTTGGCTTTGTTGTGCGTATAAAAGAATTCTTTCCAAGCAGACTTCAGAACAGTAAAATGAAAGTTGAACTGTACTCTTTTTTTTTTTTTTGGTCACATTTTGTTTTGTTTTCGAAGGAGTTTTGAACTGAAATTTACCGTACGCAAAGGCTTGATAGAACAGGATATTTTATAAAAAGTTAATTTAATAAATCACTGAAGACCAATGATGAATGACGAATAAATTAAAGTATGCAAAAAAATGTACATAGTTGCAAAAAGAAAACAGAAGGTGAACAAAAAAAGTACCAAAAAAACGAGATGGGGAACTTTTAAAATTAATAACTGTAATAGAAATTTTGAAACATGAAGCTTAAATTCTCAGAAGAAAATAAAAGTTAACTAATGGAATGAGAGAAAAAAAACATTTAAATCAGGATTTTAGTGAGTGGTTATGGCAAGAGAAAAAAGATTTTTTTAAAAGTTCCAAAGAAAGTAGTCGTAAATAGTCAGAAAAACTGAAACAGTGTTATAAAAAATAAATAAATAACCTGCTAGAGTTTAACTTAAAGTGAAAATTGGATAAAGAGGGGGAAGATGAAGAATGAATGCGAAGAAATGAAAAGAAAAAGTGTGTGTAACAGTGTATAATCATCTCTAAATTCTAAACAACAAGCAAGGGTAAAAAAGACACAATCGAAAATAATGACGATATCTCCTCAGAACATAAACACAAGTAAAATGTGGAGTGAAAGACAAAAAAAAAGCTAATGCGACCCTTTTTTACCGCATCCCTAAACTGCTTACAAAATATGTTGATGCAAAACTAAGGGTCACAGGTATAAATCAATGATTGTAAATAATGTAGATTTATTTTTTTAAAATGTTTAATAGTGGGAATAATTTTCAATTAAGAAATCAAACTAAGGGTTTCTCATCTCACCATTTCCATAAATAAGCTTCAAACAAGGACGACAGCTTAAGCTCCATTTTTTATAGATTTCTTCATTTACTCTTTCTTTACTAGTCTTTCTTTAGTGTAAAAAATATTTCATGACAACTCTTAAGCTTCAATAATCACACAGAAAACAATAAATCGATAAATTAAATAAAAAGTAATACTAGTTGCTAGGCCTATC
This sequence comes from Ascarosepion bandense, assembly GCA_037127315.1. Lineage (NCBI taxonomy): Eukaryota > Metazoa > Mollusca > Cephalopoda > Sepiida > Sepiidae > Ascarosepion > Ascarosepion bandense. The sequence goes on from JBBBDQ010000367.1 coordinate 4,802,137, forward strand.
ATACCTTTTTTAGTTTTTTGGGACTCCTCCACAAACCAGCCTAAGGGTTGTTTATATAATAGTGAAAAAAAAAAGAAGTAAAAAACAACAAAAAAAAAATCAATTTTTTCTTTTTTTTTTTTTTTTTGAAAAATACACTCATTCATAATTTTATTCTATTTAATTTAAAAATTTTAAGATGAATTTTTATGACTGTCATTCATTGCTAACTTTATTTCTTAATGTTATTTTTCAATAATGTTTTTTGTTAATTTAGATTTTTAAATATTTCTACCAAAAAAAATTAAACTCTTTAAAAAAAATTCAAATGAAACCTCTACATTCAAGTTTTTAGCAAATATACTTTAATTTTATTCTAAATTTTAAAAAAATAAGGCGACTTTCTAAATCCCATGACAAATGTTAAAGTTGTATTCCAAACTTAAATTTTTCGTTACCTAACAATTAAAGTTAAAGAAAAAAGTTTTTTTTGCCAATTAAGCACTACTAGGAAAATAATATTTAAATTTATTTTTAAATTTTATCCACTTGAAATTAGCATTAACAAATATAATAAGTATATATACTTTAAGTTTGAACAAAGATTTGCAAACAAAAATAAAGTTAATGTGATTGCGAAATAAAAATGATATACTAGTGAAGTGACAAGTCTAACAACGTAACGGACTCAATAACCCGTTGAAACTTCGTTTTAAAATTATACTAAAAAATTATATTAAATGTATTGTATATTGTAGAGTAATTAATATTAAAAAAAAATAAAAGTTCATATTTTTTTGTATTTAAAAATACTAAGGCTTTTACACACGTTTTACTTTTTTATCAGAAAAAAATACTTTAAGCTATTTTTAAGATTCTGTTACGAAATTCTGAAGTTATTTAAGTTGTTAAATTATATTTCAACTTTAAAATTTAAAGAAGACTTCATTTTTTTAGTGACGTTTTAAAACGTTTAGCTTTTTTTTTTTAGTTTGTAAGAACTTCTGAAAGGAAAATTTTCTCAACAGTTGAGAGAGATGTAAAAAAAAAACAAAGAAAACAAGAACTTTTTAATCTTAAAAACGTCAAAGAAAAACAAAGTTGTATAAAAAATTGTCCCAAATAAACAGTTGCTCATTTGTTTTTCAAAATTTATTTAGTTTTTCTACTCACCTAAAAAGTTTGGTCTTTTTCTCAATCTTCGTTGTTAAACTCCTACAGAGTACAGTACACCGTTGTTATGGACCATTCACTCATCCAACTGCACTTTTTTTATCATCAGTACCGTATTAACTTTTTTGTTGCTACTTCTCGGTTATAATAGTAATTGGTATTATTAATCACGGTGTTGTTGTTAGTTTACTTCAAATATAATTGGACTGATTGATTGTTGAATGTTGACAGTACAAAAATAAAAATGTTTAAATAAAAAAAGAAAGAAAGAGAAGGAACCACGTTTTAATTTTTTGTTTTATTTTGAAAAACTAAATGTCAAAAACTAATTCTCAGCTCAATTTAAAGAGTTTATAGAAGTGCTTAAATTTTAAATAAAGCTAAAATAAAACAATAACACTTAAAGTACTAACACTAAGAAATTTCAATTTCTTCCTTTTTTTTGTGGTGGGTGGGGGTTGAACTTCTTAGTGGTTAACTTTAAAAATACCATTCAAAATAAACAATGCGGAAGTATTAATGATTCCTTGTTTCCGCTCTTTTAAAAATTATTATTTAATTTTTGAATTTCAAATGTCTTCTTAAGATTAAGAAAGAATAAAATGATTGAATTATCAATAAACAGACATATTTCAACTGATCTCTTTCAAGTGGCGTGCGAGTGATTTTTTTTTCGACTTGTCAAAATTCGCGTTATGAGGAAATCCTCTTTCTTTCTAATGTTCATGTCACCCACTAAACATTGTTCATAGTTTCTTTCTTTTTTTTTTCTTTTTTTTTTCGTTCTTTGGTTTTCGTGTTATAATCTTTTCCTTAAAGAGCCTCTCTCTCTTTCTCTCAAGCCACAATTATGACAGGTTGAGAGAAAAAAAAATTAAAGCATTTTCTAAAGAAATAAATGGCAAAATGTATTTCACGTTTTTCCCTTTTTTTTTGTACAGATTTCGCACAACGATGTATCACATCAGGTGTTTTTTTAGCACTGCAACACGGAGTAAAACAGGTGACTTATTGGGCTTATTTTTATTAAAATTAATTTCTCACCAACGTAACGACGTATATATTGTTTGTAGTTTTTAAAAAATGTATCCAGCTAAACTTCGTTTCAACTTTCCTCTTAAATGCAGGTCGAAGGTAAGTGTTTTTTGTTGTTTTTTTAAGAAGGCAATGTAAATAAAATTTATAAAATAACTATTAATTTTTTTTTTTTAAGAAAATGATTCAAGGTAATGTTTAACTTAATTTTGCTGTGAATGTGCTCGATTTTCTTTTCTTTTTTTTTAAAATCCTATTTCTTTCTTTTCGGCAGTACGAGAGTTTTTTTTTTTTTTAGTCCATTGCAATTTCAATTGATTGAAGGAAGATAAGAAGAAAAGGGTTTGTTTGTTTGTTTTTAAAGTTCACATCCGTTAAAAAAAATATATCACATTACTGAAAGTTATATTTGAAAACCTTTCTCTATAATTCCATTTCTTTCTCAGTAAGAAGAAAAGTTTGTTTACAAAACCTTTCTTTTTTTTTCACCCAAGTCTTGTAAAAATGTTAATGAGATTAAGTAAGAATAAGTTGTGTTACGTATTTTTTGTTTAGTTTAGGTCAATGATGATGACAGATTTGATAGCCACAAAGGCAACAAATAATAAACGAAGGAGACAGGCAGTGATTAAATTAATAACAAAACGATCAGTGGTCGGAGACTTAGGGTACTACCACCGCCCGTTGTCATGGTACGCAACGGACAAACTAAGCTGCTAACCTGATCTCGGCTTGGTCTCGCGAGAATTTAACAACATACAACTTTACCTATGGAGTGCCACAGGAGTTATTATTTCTAGATTTACTTTATTCCTTTTTAAACGTTTCATTCAAATATTTCATTGTCCGTTTGGCCCAATGTCATCATCCACCCTCACGTCCAACCCGAAAAAAATAATTACAATACAACAATTTCGTGAAAGCTTAATCTGAAATATATTTGAATTAGAGACCTGTCACCATTTTTGCAATTGATGCTTTTGTTGTCGAATCAATAAGCATGTTTCATCAATTACGACCGAGTATTGAGTTTGAGCCTCACTGGGTAATCCATACATTCCGGCCTTATGTCATATAGCTACGCTTAGTAACTAATTATTACTAACTAGTGCATAAATTAAATACAAGTCGAGTGGGTCAGTTTAAGTTTAAATTAAAAGGCATTTTTTGTTTAACTAAAAAAAAATAAATGCGTACAAAATCCGGTTCGAAGTTCTCAATATGCAACGTTTTAAAAACTGCATTGTATGGTAAAGATTTATGCACGTATAAACTTTAAAATTTATATTTTCAGGTTATTTTGAATAAAGTAATAAACTGTGGTAAATAGAGATTAAAAATGACTCTAGTCTACTGTTTCCAATTTCACGAGCCAGTGCAAAATTTATTTCTGACCAATAGAAAAACAGATCAGTTCCCGGCTGAAGAAAAGAGTAAGACCAATTCAACGTTTTACGAGCCTGTGTGAAATCTATTCTGTCTAACAGAAGAAGAGAGCAAATTACAAACAGAGAAAAAGTAGTGAGCTGATGTCAAATGTTTTTTATAGAGAAAGAATGTTGATAAACAAGTGGGCAGAGAAGACGGACAAGGGAGCAGAGAACAGAGAGGACACCAGCCACAACGTAACAAAAAATTTTAGGCTGCCATCAGACACAAATGTTCTGGCAACCAGCATTCATACACTCTCACTTTCTCTCTCATGCTGCTTTCTTTATCTATCCTTCTTCCTCTTTACCTACTCACCATCCCCAAAAAGAAAGAGAGGAACAAAGATGTTACTACTTCTGGTTGATACACACAGAAAAACATAGACTTATCTTTTTTTGCACAAATCACATTTTGCTAAAACAAACGAACTCTGAATTCTTTAAACTCTTTACGACTAACTTTCTCTTAGAACATTTTCACAGTTTAATAATTTCATGCATACAAATTAGATGTTATTCAGCTCAATAAATAAATTTCCACTTATTTATACAAACAAGACAGTTTTATCTTTCCAACCTTCTTATAATTTGAAGTTGTGGGGATTTCCGTTATGTTTGGCACAAGGCAAATTTGATAAACATAATTGAGGTCCCTACGTAGCCTAAGAATTGTTTCATCATGTTCACATTTCAAATAAAGTTCTAAAGGCCTTAAAGCTCTGATTTCTTTCTTAATTATTAGAGTGCTACTTCTTTCACTAAATCTTATAGTAAACAAATGATTTAATTCAAATTTTTTATTTTTTTAATTATCTCACCCAAAGCAAGGCATTCTACTGTCACTGTTTCACAGAGGGTTACATAGGGGAAAGTGATGAGAAAGTGGGGTTAGTTATAGGAAATATCAGAAGGAGGGTAATAGACTGATAAGAATACCGAGGATGGGGGTGGAGTAGATGAAAAAAGAGCTTGAGAGAATGGATGTGAGATAGGAGATGTCTATTGACCTTACATTTAAATTCCTGGAGATTGTAGCTGTCAGGGAAGCAAGTATACGGAAGGGAATTCCACAGGTGGGAAGTGCGTGAAAAGAAGCTGTTAGAGTAGAAATTGCAGTTTTTATTGGTTTCACTGTAAAAGGGTGGAACCTAGTTGCCAATCTAGTAGCTCATGCAAATTCATATCTGGAGGTACCAGTGATCTAAGTTCATTGGAGCAGAAGCCGTGAAAGTATTTATAGAAGAGGCACAGAGAAGCCACATCACACTAGTGAGATAGCAACTACAGCCGAGCTGCCAAGTCGGTATCGATCACATTACAGATTCTCCATTAGATTTTGTCAAGAACCTCGAGGTGAATAGCAGGGGCACCCAACCAGATGTGGCAGCAGTATTCAATACACTGGCAGATGGTAGATTTATAGATGTGCAGGATGGACTCAGATGGGAAAAACTTCCTGGCCCTGCACAGTGAACCGACCTTCTTAGCAGCAGACTTAGCAATGGATTCGATATAGTCATTCCACTTGAGGTCCACTGAGAGTGTGAGGCCAAGGAGGTGTAGTGTTTTACTCTCAGAGAGAGTTAAGCCTGTTCCATGCTAATGGGAGGTAGGAATGATTGTCTATGATCGTTAGTAGATAGCAGCTTCGTTTTGGAAGCATTAAAATTTACGAGCCATTTCTTACTCCAATCCACCACGGATTGGAGGTCCTTCTCAAGCTCGGCAACAAAGTTCGCTTTGTCAAACTCAGCAGATTTTTGCTCAAGTAAATGGTGGTGTTGTCAGCGTACATGCCTACTTGGGATCTTATTACATCAGAGAGATCGTTAATGTAGATCAGAAAAAGCGTAGGACCTAGAATAGAGCCTTGAGAAAAACTCGCATTTGTATGGTAGTTTTGGGAGGCACGCCTGTTTAATACTACCTTCATTGTGCGGTTAGTGAGGAATGACTGGATTAGGTCAAACAATTGTCCAGTTATACCATAGCTCCGCAGCTTGCGTAAGAGGCCAGCATGCCAGACTCTGTCAAACGCTTTAGAAATATCCAGGGCAACAGTTCGAGCTTCGCTATTCTTGTCAAGAGTCTGGTATATATACTCAGTGATAAACTATTTTTTTCATCTCAAATACAGATACTGAAATGCTGAGCTGAAAATTTTTAAAATGTGATTATTTAATTTGATTATTCTTCTATTTGCACTTCAATCTTTTTCAAATGATTTTACTTTAGGTAATAAATAGCTACATTAATTATCTTCATGAAACAAATGTATTATCAAAGTAAGTCTGAACATGTTAACCCAAAAAATGAGTGCATCTAATTTAGGCAGTTTGAAGAAGTATGGTAACCGGAAATAGTTTTAAAAAAAGGGAAAGTCAGAAAGTACAAAGGACACCGAATAGGAAATAACTGCAGTTTGTGGCAAGGAAACAAGTCAGAGAAAATTAAAATGATATTTTCATTTAAATCCGTACTATTTCTCAATGAAATAAGTAATATTTTCATTTAATCATTACATCTTAATAAAATAATTTAATTACAGTAATAAAGTAATTATGTTAATCTCATAATACTTAATTGTTATAATTAGTTAAAATTAAATACAATTTCTAATTTCAAATATTTTTCATTATTGCAAATTAAATATGGCTGTGATTTTGTTTCTTACCAAGTTATGACTTATTATTTTATGACTTTCCTACCCAAACAAACTGTACATTAACTTTTCTATGGCTTTACTTTGCTCAAAAATCACAAAATGTTTTGAATTTTAAATTACAACATTTAGTACATTTTGTTAAAAGTACAATGAAATACAGTATAACCCGGATATAAGCTACCCGGATATAAGAGAAACCTGGATATAAGATAGATTTTATCTGGTCCCAAATTAGAGCCTGTGGTAATGTATATAAAATAGACCAAACTCGTATATAAGAGAAACTTGGATATAAGAGAACTTTTATCCGGTCCCGACAACTCTCTTATATCAGGGTTACACTTATATCAGGGTTATATCAAAAGATTGAGCAATAGACACAATATGTATAAAAATTATTTTTAATAAAACATAACATTAAATTGTATGAAAACTAATTTAAGAAAATTAGAATGTTACTAATATGGTTTCTTTAAAAAATAAATCATCAAAATAAAGCCAGACAGTTTCTAAACATGAATAAAAAATTTATGTGCAAAAAGGGGGCTCCAAAATGATGTTATAAAAACTGTCAAAATGAAGCCAGGTAGTTTATAAAATAAAAATAACAGCAATAAAGATTTGCAAAAATAGGGTTTTCAAATTGATGTTATAAGAAACTGCCAAGATATAGCCAGACAATTTTAAAGATTATCTAAAAAAAATTTACAACGAGAATCTGCTTTCATATCAGAACCCCACCAAATTTTTATTTTAATTTGAAATTGGTTGTGGTTTGGATAGTAATTCTCAAGTTTTTAATCAACGGGTATAGAAGGTATGCAACCCCTAAGAAGTTGGTTTTTGATCTGTTTGAAGCCAACTGTTTGCTTTAATAAAGGGAAAATTTTATTTGTAAAGTAAGTAAGGAATAAACCACAATCAGAAAAATAGAAGATTTGACTCAGACGAGAAAGGTTATGAACTGGGAAAAAACAAACTGATTCTACTGTTGCTGTTGAAAAAAGAAGACAAATCTCCTTAATATGATACGCAAATATCCTTTCTAAACTTATGAGTACATCTCATTCAAATGTCTTTTCTAAACCTGTAAAATTTTATTTCATATTTAAGAATATGTGTTCCAAAAAGCCTGAGATAGGTTGGACTTTCTCTCCTCCTGTGTTCTTTTAAATTTAAACTTCAAAGTAAAATATTTTTGTTGTTAGAAAAATAAAATTGATTTTCATGAACTGTTTTTCTATATAAAAAAGTAAGTAAAATTCCTTTGTTGTTAAAGAAAAAATTATTTTAACTGAACTGTTGTTTTCTAAAGAAAACAGATTTATATTTCAAAGAACTATAAATCTACCATGATTAGTTTATGGCAGACAAGGGAAATTTTGTGCAAAGCTTTCATTGTATTTTGTATAATTTGTACATTGTAAAAATAATTTTGCTATTTTAATAAATGTTTGTTTCTTTACAAATTTCACTTTGAGTAAGAGTCTTGCCTTTTTAATTAGCACCTATATAATTATTTGTAAAAAGATAAGAGACTTGAAATTCTCCCTCCTCTTCTTTTATTCTTTCTTTTTATATGAACAGTTCTCATAAAATGTTATTTGTTAAGAATTATAATTTATCAGTCATGAATTTTAGTTGGGCTTTTGGAATGATGCATATTTAGGACAAGCTATCATTTCTGAAATTCTGAGATGGTTATTATTCCATTGTTTGAACTAATATCCTCATCTTTGTTGTTTTTATCAAAGTATTTTGAATTATGTGTTTATGATTTTTTTGTTCTTTTTCTCATGATATGTTTTATCCAGAAATTCATGTGTTTTCCAATCTCTCTATCACTAACTCTTTCTCCCACTCAGTCCCTCTACTTCGTAGTTTAGAAGAATTCACAGTTCTAAGTGCCAAAGTTTTAGATTGGTACATAAGCTTAAAATCATCCACCCAAAAAAAAGTCAAGGCAATACCTATATAGATATCACCTTGGTGCAAGTTCATATACTCCATGAAATAATCCTGTCATTGACTAATAAGTTTTCTAAAAGATTTTGTATCAAATATATGCACATTTCAAATGTTAGGAAAAGATTAATAAAACTCTTTTTAATTAAAATTCTCATTTACAGACCGATCATTTTCAAAATTAAAATACTGTCAGCAATTAAGTGTTTCTTTTTGAATATTAAAACAACTGTTACAATATGGATTTGCAGTGAGTTCCAATAAAAATAAAATATATAAACAAAAATAAAAAGAATTAAAATTAAAATAAGGCATTTGCACTTTCTTTTAAAACCCTTATCTCTTTCTTTCTCTCTCCCTAAACTTCTGTTTCTATACTTCTCTCCATTAATGAGAAAGCAACCATCAAACAAAAAGCAGAAGAAAAGACTGAACCTGGCCCAAAAATGTCAGAAGCTTGCACAATCAGAGCCTACTTATTTGGGACTGAAAAGTACCAAAAATCAGGGAGGCTCCATGGCAACTTCCATTATAAAAAAAAGTGAAAAATAAAAAGAATGTTGGAAAATAAAATAATTTTGGTCAATCAAAAAAATTGACACAAACCGACTTTTGATGTTATCCCAAACCAAATGTTCGTACCAGAGTCTTGGAGTTTGGTCAAAAGAATATAAGCTGACACCTCTGATCTAGAAGCAGAAGCGACAGTGAGAGTGACAAACAGAGACACTCTGATGGAGAAACCAGCCATGTGTGATGAGTGAAGAAGTGGTAATATTAGAAATAGTTGCTATTGGTATTTCTGCCTTGCTTATATCCAAGAAAAACACAGTAGATTGACACTGATCTATTTCTAATATTACTTCTACCCCTATCATTATCTGACTTCAAAATCTACCACCTTTGGACTTTTTCTAAGCATATTATCAATATCTGCTTTGTAAACTCATCACTCTAAAGAAAATAAATGAAAAAATATATATTTTATAACCTTAAGTCAGTTCATTTTTATTTCAAAGTTTCCACAGATTATTAATATTTTACCCAAAACATTATAAGCTATGTCAGGTTTAACTGACTTATATCAAGCTAATCCTAGGTCACAGGTTGCTGAATTGTCTGGACTTTTATATTGACCTACAAACTCTACTGAGAAAACAAAATCAGTGCCTAATAAACACATTTGCGTTCATAAATATGTTAGCATTTAATGTAGATACAGTGGCAACCATTTATAAAGAAAGAGTTATTTACTCACTTTTTAAGCTTATTTTGTTTATTAGTTGTAGAAAGAATAACTACTGTCTTTTCTGAGAGATTTTTGATGGAGATTGTTTATTGTCTGTCTCTTTTTTGCTATTTTATTTGCTTTGAAGAGATTAGTAAAAATGAATCTACATATAAAACTCAGTGACTTCTGTTAGTTTGTTCAGCCATCTGTCACACCCTCTAAAATAGAGATACATTGATCAATCAAAACTAAATTTTTGTGAGAAGCACAAACTGGTAAGGAGGTACAAAGTACGGTTGGTTTTACTATGGTGTATTGCTTAGTACAATAAATTTTCATTAATTTTTTGGTAAAAAATTAAAACTTTATTATTTAGGATAAAAGATACTCGAACTATTTTAAAAACAATTTAATGATTAAAATAAAAAATTCTTCTTTAATAAAAATTCAATATTGTTTTTTGCATATCTTTTATTTAAGTTTTTATATATACAAGAATCGTTTACAGTTCAACATGTTTGCAAGAACTATAAACAAATCACAAAGCCAAACACTTCAAAATACAGTTGTATTTTGCATACTCAAGAGTAAGAAATCCTAAGAAGTTATTCTTAATGGTTAAAAAAGAAACAAATTAATTTTCTTAAAAAATATTGTTTATCACAAAGTTCTGTAAGTGTAAGGAGATGGTTAATGTTTATTAAATCGGCCTTGTGTGGAGTATAACCAAACTCCCTCCAGCTTACAGCTTATTTGTAATCATCAGAAGGTTGACAGCAGGTTGGAGATTGGAATGTGTGGATTTGTGAAAGAATAAAAGTATACAGTTTGCATGTTAAAATTAAAATTTGTTGATAGAAAAGAATAACATGAATTGTAAAAGTTAATGTTGTATGAGAAAGTTAAGGGTATCAAGAGTTCATAGTAGTATGTGTGTATATGCGTATGAACATTTGTTTGGTAGGAATGTCTTTGAAGTTGCTCAGTGTGAATGGTGAAAGGCAGGAGGTAAAAGGTGAACGATGAAGAAGAAGGAGGTGAGAGAGAAAGAGAGAGGCAATAATAAGGGTATGTGTTAATTGCACTCATCTTAACTCTCTGACAACGGTTGTGTTTGCTCTCTTTTATTTTGTTTAGGAATTCACTCCTGAGTGTGATTCTGGCCTTTCCATTGGACAACAAACATTTCGCACTGAGGTGTGAAATTTCGTGAATTTTGTGTGTGTTAAGCAAAGTTTGTAAATTTTAAAAAATTCATTTATTTCTAACAATGAGTCAGATTTGAATTTGTAATTTTAGAACTTGCTTTGTTCACCACAGTCCTATTAAATTAAAAAAATTATTTAACAGGGAAATAGTGTACTTGTCAAAGTATTTTTCTAAAATGTCAGCTTATTCAAATTTCATTGATTGGTTTGCAAAATTGAACAAAACATAGAGCTTGTAAATCTCAACACAAATTGTTGACAATAACTTCAACAATACAAAATTCTGTGAGAATTTCAGCACATGTCAGCATGTTGCAAAAAACTTCTACTTAAATAAAAAGTTTGTGAATACCAGAAAAAATTAATCTTGTATAATTTCCACTTTTGAACCACTTTTTTTTTTTTTTAAATGTCATTTCCCTTCAAGAGGTAGCCATCTTGGTTCTCCACAGATACCTCTTCTTTATTATCTTTGAATTTCCATAACATCTTATGAAATATAGTGCAGTTATTTCCTGATGCTTTCTCCACAGTTTTGGATTCAAAGTAGTTCTTCTCCTAGATTGGCCAGAGAGTCCAGTCTATCCTGCTATTTAACCCATAGGAAAAAAAATAAATTACTTCCATTCTCAAGAATAACTGTGCAAAAGTGAACTGATTAAGCCAGGATTTGAAACTCACCTCACAGTCTACTTTCCACACTGATATCCACTACACTTCTTGCCTCTTCTTTTCAAAACATTACCCATGTTTCTCTTATTACATTAAATATAGCACATTAATTGTATTCTAAATAAGCTTTAGATATGAATGGTAACACTTGGGCTGTTGCTTTGGATATCTCAAAGGCATTTGACAAGGTTTGGCATACTGGTCTTCTTCACAAGTTGAAAGGTTGTTATTTCTGGGCAAATTTTTGAATTTTTTTTTGTGATTTGATAAAAAAGACTGAAGTCTTTTTTATCAAATCACAAAATGAAAGTTATCTTGAATGGCCACTCTTCTATATCTTTTTGCATAAATGCATGTGATAGCATCAGTTTTCAATACAGTACCTATACTGATGACACAAGTATTTACTCTTATCTTAATAGTAAGTCTGATCGGTTTGATAACATCAAATTAGTAACTAATCTCAAAATAGCCTACATTCTGTTGTTAACTTAGGCAAGGATTGACTTGTTATTTTAATGTGACCAAAATGAAACTGCTCTTTGTTAATTGTCTATGAGAACCCTTTCTGCCTTCCATCAGTATGGCTGATGCTAACCTCTGGGAGAGTGACTCATTGCACCTTCTTAGGCTAACATTTCAGCTGGCAGAAAATGAAAAGAGTCTATTGAATCAAATGCCGAGTCTGTAGCTAAGAAAGTTAGTTCATTTAGTCATGCTAGACAATTTTTCTGATCAGAATCTATCTTACATATTTATAAGTTGACCATTCATCCTTGCTTTGAATATTGCTGGTACATCAGGTCTGGTGCTCCTGCTATATATTTACAGATTCTTGATAAAACCCAAAGAAGAATCTGCCATGTCATTGATCATGATCTGGCTTCTTGGCTTCAGTCATTTTCCCACCGCCATAGTATAAGTTCCTGGTGCTTTTTCTATAAATGCTTTGATGAACTTTCCTCTATGGTACCAAGACTTTATGAATTTAAGCAGAGTACTAGATTGGCAGTTAGGTCTCATCATTTTATGGTTGAAATGGCTAGATGTAACTGTAAGGTTTATGTTTACAGTTTTTTCTATCACACTTTTTGCTTGTGGAATTCCTCAAAAAGATCAAACTATACAGCAAAATATAATCTAAGTAAAGATCTGAAGATCAAAAATAGATCTGACCCTCACCAGGGGGAAAAATTTAAAAAGTAATACAACTTGAAAGCAATAGAAAAGTTTAAAAAGCAAGACGTCTTCCAAAATTCTGTAAAAATAATATAACCTTACCCAAAATCATTTGTTACAACCTTAAATGATCCCATAAGGATTGATAGGTCGTTAAACCTCGAAACAAACAGACAAACAAACTTCTTGTTTTCCACTCAACATTGATCTTCAAAAATTTCAATGCAACGTCAATCATTATCTTTTCTTTTCTTAATTCTTGTTCTTTTAATATCTTCTCTCCTTAATAATAGCTTTTCTTATATTCTCTTAGACTCACTAACCTCGTGTCTCTGAGTAACTTTACTGCCTTACCTGGGGTGAAAAAAATGATTTTTTTAAGCTGAAGAAATACATGAATACAAAGTATCCAGAAGTAATATTCAAAGAAAAGACATAAAAAAAATTAATTACCACCTTAAAACTTGCTGTCAGGTTTTATAAATCATAAATTTTGCAACCTATTTTTTGTAGCTTAATGGGCGAGTAAATGCTTGTGCATATTATCTACTTTTCCACTGTAAATATCAAGTCAATCAAATACTTCATAATGCTTTCATCTGTTTGGGCTGAATAAATTTCATTAAAAGAAAACCTAAGTCACTTTAAAAGAGTTTGTATCTCAGAAATCTTTAGAATATGATGTTATGCTGTTTTAATAGAATAATTGCTTAGGATAAGCAGCTTTACAACATTACTTTCTTGCATATTTATTTGTAACAAGTAGGCTTGTGCCATAAAAAATGACAGGAAAAATATTTATGCCGATATGCCATCTAAAATGACGGTAGCATATATATTGATGTACCAACTATTAAGTGTCTTACATTAACACATCATTCAATAAGCCCCAGGCCTGACATAAAGATGGTGCCACTAATAAAAACTTCATGTGATTTTTATGAAGTACTAACCTTCAAATGGCACATGACAAAATTTGGACCTAATCAAATTATTAGTTTACAAATCACAGTTAATTAAGTGAAGCTACTGTTGCAAATTTTCAAAACAATGGAAAAATTTGAATTTCATGTGTTGATGGAAAAAATACTGTTCAAACAAAGCAATAGCTTGATAAGTGTTATTTGGACACTGTTGGAAACAATGGTTAAGAAATGGTACGCTGACTTTAAACATGGTTTTACAGACACAAATGATGCTGAACACTCAGGTCATTCAAAATCAGCAGAAAAAAAAATTCCACAAACTCGTTTTGGTCAATTGTAAATTGAAGTTATGTAAGATAGCAGAGGAGTTGAACATATCAGAAGGCAATGTATTCACGATTTTGCATGAACATTTGTCAATGAGAAGGCTGTGTTTAAAGTGGGTGTTGCATTTACTCACAGTCAATAAAAAATAACAATGTGTCGACGATTCAGGGCATTGTTTGCAACTGTTTCAATGCAACAAGGAGTTTTTGCATAAATATGTGACAATGGATGAAACATGGATCCACAACTTCACTTTGGAGTGGACAGCGGCATGTGAAAGCCATCTAAAGTGACCAAAGACGCAAACATCAACAGGCAAGGTTTTGGTCTCTGTATTTTAGGATGCATAAAGTATTTTGTTTATTGATAACTTTAAGAAAGCATTATTAGTGTGTTTGAAGGAAGAAATCACCAAAAAACGGCCACAAATGAAGAAGAAAAAAGTGATCTTTTACCAAGACAATATATCATGTCACAAGTTGATCGCAATGATGACAAAACTACATGAATTGCACTTCAAACTGCTTCTGCATCCATCCTATTCTCTAGATTTGTCCCCCAGCAATTACTGGCTGTTTGAAACCTCAAAAGAATGTTCCAGGGAAAGAGATTTGGCTCCAATGTAGAAGTGATATCAGAAACTGCGGCGTATTTTGAGGCCAAAGACTAAGCGTTCTGCAAAAAGTAATCGAATTGCTAGAGAAGCATTGTAATCAGTGCATCACCCTAGAAGAAGACTATGTTGATGAATAAAGTTGAATTTTGCCTAAAAGTTGTTATTGTATTAGTTAGGCCCAGAAATTATTGAGTGATATGTTAAGACATAAGAAAAAAAAATAATCCAAATCCCTGAGTGTGACAGAAGGGAAATATATTATCTAAACTTATTTATAAATGGAACTTTGTCTGTGCCTGTGTGTGTGTGTGTGTGCGTGTGTGTGTCCATTACCTATAGACTCCGAAACGGCTGAACCAATTTTCTTGAAAATTTACACAGTTGTACTATAAGCGTGTACAAGTGTTCTTAGCTAGGTTTTGTGTCAAGGTACCCCTGGTAAATATCGAGAATCAATAATCGAAAAAATCGGGTTATAGAAGGAGTGGTTCGATTTCAATCAAATTTGATACACTCATAGACAAAGATATAAGAAACGATATTCAAAAGTTTCAAGGTTGCGGTTCTTACAGTAGTGCAGAAAATCAATAATATACATATATAAAAGCTTTCATTACACTCGAGCAATGCTGGGCTATACTGCTAGTATACAAATAAATACACAATGGTTTTTATTATAAGAGAGAGGATATATATATATATTCTTCACTATTTGATTACTCAACAACAAAATTATTATTGTAAAAAAATAAAATAAGAAGGCACTGTTAAAAATTGGCAAGTAGTAAAGTTTAATAACTCGTAAAGAAAATAATCTGACCCAACAATGCCTCGTTATTGTCTAATGAACTGAGTCGACGCTGCCTCACTATAAGCCTGTTTCGACAACAGTCTTTATTATAATAGAATTATTATTTGGCTGACTTCCATTCTAATGATTTTAAAAAGTAGTTCTTAATCAGGGTTCATATGGACCCTGAGTGTCCATGTAACATTATTGGTGGTCCACACACAAAAAAATAACAAATTGGATGTCCACAGCAATATTATAGTGATTTATAGATCAATTTCACATCAGAATGGTTGTTTCAATTGAGAATAAGAATTTCTACAGTAATCTATGCCATATTATAAGACTAAAAATAGAAAAACAACTCTAAAACTATCAAAAAATGATGTAAGTTACTCTACTGGACATTTTCATTGTAAAAGTTGAATAAAAACTAAGGATATACAAAGGAAGAATTATATATATAAAGGAAAATTGTATAGAGATTACAATTTATTATATAATTTAATTTGATAATTTGTTCATTTTTGTAACTTGCCAGAAATTTTTGTTGCAGGTAGTTTGGACGTTAATTCCATTTTTATTTCATTTTTCCTATATCACTCGGATGAGAACCCCTCTCTGCTATTAGCTCACTCTTTTAGTTAGGGTAGGGGGTAGTAAGATATCTGATTCCTCAGCCCAGTCTTGTTATTGGCTTTTGATAAAAGTAAAAACTTCATTTCCCCCCCACCTTTTAAAAGTTGTTACTTTTTTTCTCATGTCCAGTGAGCTAGATTCTATTCAGAATTGTTGAATCCCTTCAATGTAAGTCGTCATTTTTTTTGCATTTCTCTGAATTTTGCTTTGTTTTGCTCAATCAAACATTCTCCTAGTTTAGTCATCTTTTGTAACTTGTCAGAAATTTTTGTTGCAGGTAGTTTGGACATTAACTAAGTTAAAACTTATTTTTTACATATATTTATTTTTAATTGGAGTAGATAGACCCTTCTATCGCCCGGTTCACACTCCTCCCACTTCTATTGAACAGGTGTAGAGGCTCATCTCTTGTTCCCTGTACAGGAAGTGGTTTCCAGCTCTTTTCTCTCCTCAGACATCAGTAATGGTGCTTCTGCGATTTTCCTGCAATGTGTGTAGTCAGTGGCAATGTCTCTTCATTGTGAGGGTGCCAGGTTGGCAATTTTCTGGTTGCTGCTTCCGACTGGTAGTTAGGAACCCTACCTCTTGCGTAGTGTCAAGAGTGGTCGCTCTGATCAATAGTTGCATAATATCGAGGTTTTTGCAGTGCCATGTCGTGCATGGATAGGTGTCCCTGCAGGCGCTTTTGGTGGGCAACCCCGAGGCCACACTTTGCTGCTGCCCACACCAGTTCCCTTCCAGTGCATGTCGCAGCTAAGGACCGTTTGCCTCCTCTACTTGAGGTCTCTCTCCAGCAATGACATTAAACATGAACATCCATATCTTCGCAAAAAAAGCTAAACCAGGCAAATTAAAATCACCTAAACTTCTTAACATTCTCTTTACTAACATCCGGGGTACCCGAACCAACTTCTTTAGCGTTGAATCATTCCTTCATCAAAAGTCCCCTGACATCCTAGCTCTTTGTAAGACTAATCTCAACCCCCTCAATTCCCTCATCTGACTTCTCTATTCCTGGCAACCTTCCCCTCTTAAGAAAAGACTTCAATGTCCACATGCATGGGCTTAGTGTTTACATCAGTGAATGCCTTCCACTAGCTAGGATGATCTCTCTTGAATCCCTACATCATTCTTATATGTGTTTCCGTCTCTCCCTTCTAAGCTCAGTTAGCTATCTCTTCTTTTTCTACCGATTCCCTTCATCTTCCGACTGCTCTGTACTTGACAGCATCTCCAATAATATCAACAAGGCCATTTTCTCCCATCCTTTTGCCCATATATTTGTGTTTGGCGACTTTAACGCCCATCATGCTGAGTGTCTGGGGAACTCCATCACAGATCTTGCTGGTGTACACACCATGCATTTTTCAATCACTCAGTCACTTACACAGGTGGTGGAGTTCCCCACGCATTTCTGGTAATAACCTTAATGGACACGACTCACTACTAGAGCTCTGTTTTACCTCCACCCCCGACTCTTGCAATGTCAAGCATTCTGCCCTCTCAGAAAATCTGACCATGCAGTAGTTTCCATCAGCATCTCCTTCCACCTCCACTCCACCCAAGAATCTCTGACCAGCAGAATATCTTACTGCTACCAAAGAGCCGATTGGGACTTGTTCCGTGATTTCCTGAGTGACATCCCTTGGAACAAAGTATTTAGCCTTCCTGTTGAAGACTGTGCAGCTGAGATCTCCTCTTGGGTTTAAGCTGGCATCAATGCTTTCATCCCTGCCAGGAAGTTGAGACTTAAATCCCACTCATCCTCCTGGTTCTCTCCTGCCTGCTCAGCTGCCATCGCCCACCGAAATCACTTCTTTCGGTTTTACCAGAGTCACATGTCGGACCATAACAGGCGCCTTTTTGCCTTGGCTCACAATGAGTGCAAGAAGGTACTTAAAGGAGCTAAGCTGATATTTGCAGCTAGAATGAAGCAGTGCATAGCATCCCATAAGTTCAGCTCCAAAGACTACTGGAGGCTCTGTCAAAACATGCTGAACAGCAGTAAGCCCTCAATCCCCTGCTCTAATCAACGAATTTGAGGTCCTCACCTCTTCAACAGACAAGGCTGAGTGTTTCACTTGCAGATTCTCCACTAACTCGACACTGGACTCGTCTGGAGTATCTGTACCTGACTTCCCTCTCTGAACCCAGGCCCAACTGACTGACATACTAATTACTCCCTGGGTGGTCTCCAAAATAATTTCTAAGCTTCACCCCCATAAGGTGAGCAGTGGTGACAGAATACCAATCACTGTCTTAAAGAAATGTGCTCCTGAACTCTCCTCTGTTCCTGCTTGCTGGAAATCCTCCTCCATGGTTCCTATATATAAAAATCCTGGAGAACCCTCTGACTTCGCTAATTATCACCCTATCAGCCTCCTACTGATCTTTGGCAAAGCGTTTGACGCCATCATCAACGCCAAAGTGGTGCAACATCTCTCAGTCCACAGACTCTTCTCTGACAAACAGTATGGTTTCTGCTTCACCAGGTCTACTTCTGATATGCTCACAATCATCACTGAGTATATACACCAGGCCCTCGACAAGAACGGCTGAGCCCGAACTGTTGCCCTTGACATCTCCAAAGCGTTTGACAGAGTCTGGCATGCTGGCCTTCTGTGCAAGCTGCAGGGCTATGGTATAACTGCACAATTGTTTGACCTAATCTAATCATTCCTTTTAAATCAAACAATGAAGGTAGTATTGAACAGAGATGCCTCCTAATACTATCACATGAACGCGAATGTCCCTCAAGGCTCTATTCTGGGTCTTGCACTTTTCCTTATCTATATTAACGATCTCCCCGATGTAATAAGATCTCAAGTAGGCATATATGCTGACAACACTACAGTTTACTCTTGTTTCGATCAAAAATCCACTAAGGCTGACAAAGCAAACCTTGTTGCCGAGCTTGAAAACGACCACCAATCTGTGGTGGACTGGGCTAAGAAATGGCTCGTAAATGTTAATGCTTCCAAAACAAAGCTGCTATCTATTAACTATCACAGACAATTGTTCCTCCCACCCAATAACATGAATCAGGCTTCTCTCCCTGAAAGTAAAACACTGCGCCTCCTCAGATTAACTCTCACATCAGACCTTAAGTGGAATAACTATATAGAATCCATAGCTAAATCTGCTGCTAAGAAAGTTGGTTCTCTGTGTAGGGCCAGAAAGTTTTTCCTGTCCAAAACAATTCTGCACATATACAAATCTACCATCCGCCCGTGCATTGAATATTGCTACCATATCTGGTCGGGTGCTCCTGCTATCCACCTAGGGGTCCTTGACCAAATCCAACAGAGAGTCTGTAATGTGATCGATCCTGACTTGGCAGCTAGGATACAGTTGCTTTCTCACCAGTGCAATGTGGCTTCCTTGTGTTTCTTCTACAAATACTTTCATGGCTTCTGCTCTGATGAACTTAGCTCACTGGTACCCTCTATATATGAATTTTCTCGAGCCACAAGATTACCAACTAGGTCTCACCCTTTTACTGTGAAACCGATAAATTGTAAATGCAAATTCTACTCCAGCAGCTTCTTTTCTCACACTTCCCACCTGTGGAATTCTCTTCCGCATACTTGCTTTCCTGACAGCTACAATCTTCAAGAATTCAAATGTAAAGTCAATAGTCACCTCCTGTTTCACTAACGTACATCCTCTCTCTCATGCTTTTTTCTTTGTCCACTCTACTTGTCAGTATTCTCTTCCTTCTCATACTCTCTTCCTGACACCCTCTGTAGCCTGTTAGTCTTTCTCATAACATTACTCCTGTGTAACCCCCTGCACAACAGTGGCAATAAAATACCTTGCTTGGGGCCACACGATTATTTAAAAAAAATAAAAAATAAAAATAATATTAATTTTAAATATAAATAAAATATTAATATAAATTAATTAATAGAAAATACTTTTTAAAATATTAATAATAAAATTAATTTAATATATAAATCAGAAAAGGATTATATATAAAGAAAGCATATACATTTACTATTTCAATAATCAGTCAGTCAGTTAAGTGCCATACGTGAAACATGCTTGGGCGATCATGTCTCGGAAGAGACATGACTGACTGGGCAGAAGATTATCTCACAATAGGTTGCCATTGCTTTCTGCGGTAGACTGGTTGCCGACCAAGGCTATAGAACCCAATCTGTCCTGCTATTTAACCCATAACTGGAAGGAAGAGACGGACTAATACCTTTCCCAAGGGTATTTGCGCGTAAGTGAATACAATGGATTAAACTGGAATTTGAACTCGGCTCCCCGGTTTCTCATTCCGTGCCGATATCCACTGCACCACAATTCCTAAAATTAGTAAAACAGATAGTTTTTTTTGTTTTTTTTCATCAAATGTTTATGGAAGTCCACCCAAAAAAATGTAAGAGTAAAAATGGCCCATGGGTAAAACATGGTTGAGAACCACTGGTTTAAAATTTAAAACCACTGGTTTAAAATTTAAAAAACTGAATTTTGTTATTAATACTGTATTCTATATCAGGAGTGTAGAATAGAGAAAACATCAGAAATAAAAGTATTAAAACACATCCAAAACATAGCTTCATACTGCTAAAATCATTTTACACTTACATTTTTTTTTTTTAGGTAAAAAACTAACAATTAATTTAATATTATTTAATTGTAATTTTATATTAGGTCACTCTATAATTGCTACTGGTACTATGTAATCCAGTACTACCTGCCAGATGGTTGGGTTATCAGCAACTAAACCAGTTCCCCTACCAGGCTTTTCTAGTGAGAAGTGTGACTAGTCATCAAATAGGATTAAAAAACGAGACCTGTTAAAGAGTGGATGAACATTCTTGGAGGTGATGACATCAATAGGCAGGGGTCCTTCTAGACTGAAGTGAGCAGTCAGGGTTGGGGGTTCTTTGAATGGAATAAACAGCCATGTGTCCATAACCATGAAAGTTGTTTTTGAAGATTTATTTTCTTTTGTATATAAATACAAATTCATATCCTACTTGTGAGACTTTGTTGTTTGCAGTAAATTGAGAAAGAGAGAAAAAATGAGACTCCTCCTTCTTTGTAGTAGACAATTATTCTGATCAATTCTTTGGTGATTAGTGGAGTGAAGCAGTCTGTCCCACTTTCTGGTTGAAGGGTAACAAGAACTGACCTCAAATCCATGTTTTTCCTGGGTTTATATTGAAGTTGGTAAGTGCATGAAATGTGGTCAATACATGTAGGATTGTCCTTTGCTTTGGGACAAGATTTTTTATTTTTGGTTTTGCTTATCCAAGTGTCTAGTTTCAGAAACAAAGTTAGCTGATTGACCTGTCTTTAAAAATTCTGGTGTTAATGTTAATAACGTGTGTTGTGATGCAGTGAATATCAGCTCAAAATGAGAAATCAGAGCTGAGTTCAAATTCCAGTTAAATTTGTTGATTTCACTTATGCGCAAATATCCTTAGGAAAGATATTCGAAAAGCAGTTCATCTAAATGTTATATACTGCCTCTGCTGCTAGAAAACAACAATTTTCTTGGCTGATAAACGAAGAACACAGAACACGTATATATAAAAAGTATAAACTTATATTTTTATTCTTCATTTTCTCTCCTCTCTTCTCTGTGTTCTCTTGATCTTCTCTTCCCGGCCCGAAAACCCCAAACTTATATAAGCTGAAATTTCCACACATTTTTGCCTTCTTGGTGTTTTGTTTAATTGCGTCATCTATGGTCAGGCACATTTGCCAATCATTTTCATCAACTGTTGCCTTTGAAGCCAGCTACCTTTGATATAATTACACTTTTATCGGTCCTGTTTATATTTTCAGCCTTTGATGTTGATCATACTTTTGTCAGTCCTGTTTTTGATGTCAATCCTATTTTTGTTGGGACACACAAAATTTAATATGTAAAACCCTGATTTAAAACCTCTGCTACCTGGTGGTAATATCCAAACATGGAAAAGGCTATGGAAGTAAATAAAATCTTGAGTGGAGCTGAGAAGATGGTTGGCTCTCTTTGATCTTCTGTTTCACTTATCCAAATATCTGGTTTCAAAAAAGAAGCCAATTGATTGACCTGTTCTTAAGAATGCTGGTGTTAATGTTAATGTGATGATATGTAGATAATACTTTTCAGAGGATTTAAGAAATACTTTTATCTTATCTTATTTATTAAACATTGCTTACGACTACAGTCTCATCTACGCTCATTTTCCTGAATAACATCCATTAAAAAGTAATTCAACTCGACATTAAATATTCCTGAAAGCCTAGATTAGAACATTAAGTTATGTTTAACTATATTACTTATAAATAACTTTAAAATTATCCATAGCAAAACAGCAGGAATTTCTTTCTAAACCAAATAGTATAAGTAAAATTCATGTTTAAAAAATATCATTTTTAAAAGGTCATATTACAAATAAAGTTTTAAATAACAAAATTGCTATTTTTAACAGTGAGTCAGCAAACAATTGAAATCATTGCTTGGGGTGAAATGATTAAAAAAATATGTATATTTCTAAAGAAAGGAATAGATTTTTTTAAAATTTATTAATCCAACAAAGTGAATACTTGTATTTGAGTAGACACTCGGGTTATTTATTAAACAGTATATTTATTTATTTATTTTTGTCTATTGGCCTGAATATTTGAGAAATCTTACTAAAAAAAGTGCTTATTTTGCTAATAAGATTTTTTTGAATATTCAGACTGGTAGATGAAAATATATAAATATACTGTTTAATAAATAAATGGAGTGTCTACTCAAATAGGAGCATCCAGTATAAATAATGTTTAATAAGTAATATATATATATATATGTTCTGATGAAGTTTGATACTTTTATCTCTGTTCATCTCTGTTGGTCAAATATTACTTTGAACTTGAAGAGGCCCTTCTGCACTGCCTGCCTCTAGAATTATCATTCAAAGGCATATATCTGAGTTGATTCCTAAGGTCCTCAGGCCACTTTTACAGACATCTTTGTAGTGTAGTTAGGGTATGCCTATATAATATTGATATAGGTAACAGGAGAGCTTTACCTATTGATTCACTCTTCAGGAATCAATGTTTACCGGTATAAAATGGGTATGTGAATGGTTTTCAAATAACGGAAGACAAAAGGGTTAATATAATCAAAAAGTTAGTGTGATGTGAATTTATGCTACAATAGCAGCAAAAGACACAGATGAGTGGCAGTTGGGTGTTATCACACATGGAGACATGTATAGCTGAAATAGCTAAGTTTTTAGTATCTAGTTTTTTTCCTTTTCAACTGTGTACATATTGATGTAACTTTCCTTTGTTAATACATGCATTAACTGTTTGTTTAAAATCTATATTTTGTGTCTTGTTTTTGCCCTACACTCACATGAGTCCACCAAATATTGTTTGTAGGACAGACGTACCAGGAACCATTAAGTATTTACTGAAAAATATCCTCACCTTGCAAACAAAGGCAGTGATACCTTACAACATTAGATAGATAGAAAGATAGATAGACAGATAGAGTATCCAATTTTATAAAATAAGTCAGAGAGACTAATGAAGGTGGTATCAAAATGAAGTAAATTTATTTCTTTTAAAGATTACAAGTTTATTTTTCAACATAGTCACTGTTTAAAACATTTTCTCAAATATCATATCTACATTTTCATTCATCATTTTTTTTCATTCCATCCATGAAGAAAATTTATGGCTAACTTTTTGATCCACTTGCACACAACAATTTCAACTTTGGCATCAGATGAAGAATATTGACCTTTCAATGTTTCTTTCAGTTTCAGAAACAACCAGAATTTTGATGAGGCTTATGACCGTATCATGTTGAAACACCAGTTCCCATACAATTACCAAAGTTAGGCAACATTGATCCTGGTCAGTACATAGATGGGTTTTCTAATCGAGTCACTATATCACACCAATTCAGTGTTGCACACAGAGCCTTGCCTGAAGTATTAAGGTTTCAAAGTTGTTATTCTTGCTTTCCTGACAGCTACAACCTCCAGGAATTCAAATGCAAGGTCAATACTCATCTCTTAACCACTTGACCCTAGTTCTTTCCTCACTACCTTGTATATCCTTTCCTTTCTCTTCCCCTCTGCAACTGTCATCACACCTGTGTTCCCTCTCTTCTCTTGCTCCTTTCTAAATGGTTTGTCCTTCTCTTCACTCTCTTCTATCTAGTGCTTTTACTCTTATGTAGCCCTCTGCACATCAGTGGTGTTACCGCCTTGCTCGGGGTGATATGATTAAAAAAAAAGTGCATGTATCTTCAAGATTGGAGCAAACTAGATGTTCCATACTTTGTGACTGCCCACACTAACATTGGTGGCATATCCTAATTTCTGAAGGTTGGCTCTACAGTGACTGGGAGTTGTTCGGAGACAATATAGGCAGGTTAGAAGGGCCAGGTATCACTAGAACCAGAGTGGAGAGATTCTGTAGGTCTGAGAGGGAGCCTGTTTTCCACATTGTTAAGGTGGCTGCACCATAGGGACAGACACTGACTAGGAGCTGTATTGTTCAGTGGTTCAGCTGAGTGTCAAAAGACAGATGGGTGACTGGTTGGGAATGACTGGTGCTATAAGTTCAAATGTGCTAGTGGTGTAATGGATAATGGCTTGGAATGTTTTAGTTAGAGAGCTGAGTGTCAATTCTGTAATTTTCATTATATTCACTTGAGTACAAATACCCTTGGAAAAGATATGAAGCCAGCTCTTTTTCCCTAGCTATGGGTGAATTAGTAATATTAATATTACTAAATATTATATCATTATATCATTATCACAAAAAAAAAATTATAATATAAAAGTATTTTCTAGCTGTAAATAACCTGCTAAGTGTTGATAAACCATAAAAAATGAATCAATCAATAAAGCAAAGAATTTTGATGAATTTGCAAATTTTAGGCTTCTTTTTGCTTGCAGTGTCATGATATAAGTTATTTTTCCAGATTTCTTTTTGCAAGTGCATTGTTTGCATAAAGTTTTATTGTCTGTGAATTTTATTGGTACACAACTTTATATTGGCAAAAATGTTGTCACTGGTCATTGCTTTATATATAACACAGATGTAGAACACATGAATTATGAATACTACTGCCCAATGCCATTTCACAACAGTATAAGTACATTTGAGCAGGGCTACTGAATACACATCCAAACATGTTTCTGTCTCCCCTATTCTTCTTCTTCTATGTGCCCTGTCCCTTCAGGACGTAGGCGATCATGGCTCTCCACGTCTCCCTATCCCTTGTGGCTCTTAGTATGTTTGCTCCTGTTGCTCCTGGCAACCCCCGTTCCGTCATCCACCTGATCAGGCCCTGCAAATATGTTATCCGCTGCCTTCCTCTGTCTCTCCTTCCTTCTATCTGACCAGTCAGTATCAGGTTCTCCAGGCCCTCCTTCCTCATTGCATGTCCCAGGAACTTTAGTTGTCTCTTCCTGATGCTCAGCATCAATTTCCTTTTTGTTGCCATTCTTTCTAACACCTCGTCGTTGCTTGTATGCTCAGTCCACGATATCCGTAGCATCCTTCTGTAGAACCACATTTCGGCCGCTTCAAGTTTTGTCCTCATTTTCGATGATATTGTCCAGCATTCACTGCCGTATTGAAGAACTGACATCATGTAGCAGTCTAGCACTCTTTTCTTCGTTTCTATTGAGATTTTCCTGTGTGTTAGTATTTTGCTCATCTTCTGGAACCCTATTAGTAATGCTATATTATGTGAGACATTACTTATTGCTCACCCCACAGTTTCATTAACACCAAAGATCCTATCATATTATAAAAAAAATTACTGATTTAGGCCTTGGTATGAAGTCAATAAAACTACTCTTCATGAAACTGATTTTAAATTCATCTTTAATTTCTACTTGACTACTTCAAACAGTCTATGACTATACAGAACTTGCTGTTCTTTATAGTCATAGAATGTTTGAATTCATTGATAAGAATTAAATTTTTTTTCAATTCATAATGTTTATTCTATATGAAACCTTAAACTAAATATGTGACTCATGTTCATATATTCTATTATCTTATACATGAATAATCTAACAACTAAATAATGTTTAACATCTTTGTTGTTATTAAAATTCTAAGTATAGCTTTTTAAAACAATAAACATTGTTGAGGGAGTCTAGAGAGTATACAGTTATAGCAGTTTCAAGAGAAATCTTTTGTGAGTCTGAATTTTATTTCACAAGAAATCTACATTGCTGAGATGAGAGGTTAAGGCTTGTTTTTACTTTATTCAGTTAGTTAAGTGTTATATGTGATATATGCTTGGGTGATCATGTCTCTTTCAATCCATGACTGACTAGATAGAAGATTTTCTCACAGTCGGTTACCATTTCTTTTTGTGGTAGATTGGTTGCCAACCAAGGCTATAGAACCTAATTGGTCTTACTATTCAATTCTTTTATCCAGATCAGTCAGTTAAGTGCTTATATGATACACCCTTGGATGATTATGACTGACTAGATAGAAGATTTTCCCATAATAGGGTGCCATTTCTTTCTGCAGTAGACTGGTTGCCAATCAAGTCTGTAGAACCTAATCTGTCCTACTATTCAACCCATAGCTGGAGGGAGAAGAGATGGATTGATACTTTTCCCAAGGGTATTTGCATGTAAGTGAATGCAACGAATTCACCTGGAATATTTTAATTAATTTCAACTCATTTTTTTTAGTTTATTCATTATTTAAGTATCCACCATTGCTCAAGTTCTAATTTAGCTAGTAGTGAAACAATTTAAGTTGAAATTATGTGAAAGCTAATTTCTATAATTATACAGTTAAAGTAAAAATCAAGCAGTCCAGACAAAGTTGATCATGTTTTGTCTTGCTAATGTCATTTTTATTCTGGTGAAATAAAATTCCTCATCTGATAACGTAGATCATCATCAACAAGCTAAATTAATAATTTTCTCCAAATTGTCTACATTATTTTCTATTCTACTGGATTCTCAGCCAACTTTAATTTTCTCTTATATATACAAGTGTGTATGTGTTGTAATGGAATGTCCCACACTCCCTATCGCTATGTGGACTGACTATAGTGAGCACAGGAGATACTTATGACTTGCTTCGACAATTACTAGCCTTCCACCAGATTTCCTGTCTTGCTATAGTGTATTCTCTTTACAATAAATCTCTCTTCTAGCATCTACGCACATGTTACTGTTCTTTCACTCAAGTATCACCTTGTCTGTTTGTAACCTCTTTAAAGGATGCAACAGTATGCGTAAATATTCATATATTTTGATAGTTTTTTTTTTTACCTGACATTATTTCTTATTACTAATTTCACTGTTTAATAAAATAAAAATCGTAGCAAGTCAAACTCATGTACCCACTAAAAATAACACTAATAAAAATAGCAACAGGAGACATGGAAGAGTGGTGGTTGGGGATAACATAGTAGCTACAGCAACTAACTAGCACCTTTAAAACCTATTTTTTCAAAAAGAACCCATCTTTTCTTTTCCTTCACCTTTGCACAGGAAAAAAAAACTCCCTTCCAGCTGATCAGTATATAGGACTTTTTCAGCAATTTTATCAGACATAACCTTACATAAAAAACCCTTTAAAAATATTACTTTTGTTTATGTTCCTGGTGTAAAACTGAAGCTAGTAGATACTGATTTTCAGAAGTTCTAACAGGAAATGTACTTTTGATAAATAGGTAATTCAAACCTTGCCATATCTGTGACTGAACAAGTAGAGACACACTTTGGCTTAAAAAGTGGTTAACCTGATAGAAAAAGGATGCAGGTTCAATTCCTGTCAGAGGTACAATTTTTTCTTTAGTAGGTCTTCTCACTTGGTTGTTATTAATTTCACTGTTTAATAAAATAAAAAATTTAGAAAACAGGGATAGTGCCTATTACACTAAAATAACATTTATTGTGCTAGAGGTGCCCAAATTTTTTAAATCAGTTGTATTAACCAGCTAAGAGTTGAAAAATAAAAGCAATAGCAAATATTCTTGTTGCTATATCTTGAGAATTCTCAATGTTGCACAATATGATGACTTGTATACAGGTTGAAGTGTCATAAATAACACAAACATAAAACCTGAATGAGGTTGTTGGATCTTCACATGCCAAAATTGATAGAAGAGTTTCTCATGCATATATATATATATATATATATATATATATATATATATATATATATATATTCATATAGATAGGTGTGAGTTTGTAACCCTGGGTTTCACGCTTTTGTGATCGTCAGACAAACTGATTAATTTTTTTTAAAAAAATTGGTTACATTTGTGTATTTTTGTGGAAGTGGGGGAAAAAATCTGTCATCACGACAGATGCAGACATATATATATATATATATATATATATATATATATGTCTGCATCTGGGTGTACAAATGTATATATATATATATATATATATATATATATATACATTTGTACACCCATCAACGTGCGCAAGGACAATGGGTGCAATGGGTGTACAAATGTATATATATATATATATATATGTCTGCGTCTGTCGTGACGACAGATTTTTTTCCCTCACTTACACAAAAATACATGAATATAACCAATTTAAAAAAAAAAAATTAATCAGTTTGTCTGACAATCGCAAAAGCGTGAAACCCAGGGTTACAAACTCACACCTATCTATATGAATATATCTGCTCTACCACTGATATTGAGTGCTTTTAAATAAGTACCACGCATATATAATATGTAAACAATATAATATATATAACAAATTGCATATTTATATATATATGTATTGATATTTATAATTATATACATACACTTTTCACATATATATATATATATTAGTCATCCACAAACAAGCCTGTTTTGCTGTATCACAGCTCATCAGTGTGGCTAGACAAATCCACTTGTTTCTGGCCGGGGTCGAAACTCAACCGATCTGGTGTCAGTCGAAGTCACTACTCCCTAAGCCATAGGCACATGGAATCAGAGAATGGAAATTTTAACCTGTTGTGCATTGAATACTGCTGCCATATCTGGTCGGGTGCCCCTGCTGTTCTCCTCGGGCTTCTCGATAAGATTCAGAGGAGGGTCTGTAATGTGATAGATACCGACTTGGCAGACCGCCTGCAGTCTCTCTCCCACTGGCGCGACGTGGCTTCCCTGTGCCTCTTCTATAAATACTTTCACGGCTTCTGCTCCAATGAACTTAGATCACTGGTGCCCCCTAAATACGAATTTGCACGAGATACTAGATTAGCAACTAGATCCCACCCTTTTACAGTGAAACCGATAAAATGCAGCCGTAACTTCTACTCCAACAGTTTCTTTCCTCGCACTTCCCGACTGTGGAATTCTCTTCCAAACGATTGCTTCCCCGACGGCTACAATCTCCAGGAGTTTAAATGTAAGGTCAATAGACACCTCCTAACACACTAACCTGCTCCCATTCTATCAAGCACTCTTCCCATCTGCCTAACCCTCATCCTCGCTATCCTTACTCATCTGTCACCTTCCTCCTGACATTCCCTATGTCTAACCACTCCTTCTCTTTACCTTCCCCTATGTAGCCCCATGCGCAATAGTGGCAATGGAATGCCTTGCTTGGGGTGAGATGATTAAAAAAAAAGTCACGCATATAGCAGAAGTGGAAACTGTTTTTAAAATTTTCTTCTCCAGAGAGCTCAATCGTAATGAGAGCATAATATATTAGTTATCCACATACAAGCCTGTTTTGCTGTATCACAGTTCATCAGTGTGGCTAGACAAATCCACTTGCTTCTGGCCAGGATCAAAACTCGACTGATTTGGTGTCAGTCGAAGTCGCTACTCCCTAAGCCATAGGCGCATGGAATCAGAGAAGGGAAATTTTAACGTGTTGTATATAAGCAGTTTGTAAATGAGTTATTACACAAACCAGGTTTCTACCTTTCAGTGTCTTCAGGCCATTTACAATAACTGATTTTGCCATTTTTTTTTAAACGCTCAAGTAACTGAGATCTTTTATGAATGTGCAATTTTCAAAATTAGGAGAAGTTACTTAAAAGTCATAGAACATTTTCATCTTCTATGATTGTATAATCCTCATAGGTATTTGTTGGTATGGTTACACTTCGTCATAATTTCTGTTCTTTCATTTAGTAATTCATTTTCATTTGGGAATAACATGATAGCCAACGTTTTTTCCTGGGACAGTCTACATATTTTCCCCCTGTTGTAAAGCTTGATTGTTTTTATTACACTCCATGTTACGTCAGGATCTTTTCCATAGTTGACTTCAATTTCCACACGTGGCTAGCCAATTTTGTACAAATTTTAAGTTTTCTAGTTTAAATGTAGATTTATGGTTATTCCATCTTGCCTTAAAGATGTCTTGGGTAGATCCCAAACATGTTTAGTTTTGACCATTTATGTCATGTACTTTTGCTTTGTAAATAACCCTTTTTGTATTACAAAGTCCTTGAAGTGGGCATTTATTTTTGTCCTTACAGTTACATTTCTTATTCATGATGTTGTTTTGTACATCGCTATTTAGGTTTCTGGTGTTTTGTTTCTTTGTCATTTTCTAAATTACTAGTACAGCTATAACTCGGTTTGATTGTATTTCTATTGAAAATTTTGTTTAATTCTGAACTTTTTGGAAAATGTTTAGCGATCAGTTAAAAAGATATTTGTTCTATTTTGGTTTTTACTTCTGAGTTGAATGGTGAGTTGAACTTGATAATGTTTCAATTTTTATTATTGTTTTTTATTTGTCTGCTTGGTTGGGGATTTTATTCTAAAATGTTTTTATGGCCAGATTTTCTTAAGGCATCTTCATAATATTTTTTCTTGTCATCAAATATTGGTTTGTCTGACAAATTTTTGATAGCCTGTGCTCTATTCTTTTATGAATGTGCTTGATTATGCTTGTGGGATGAAGACACTGAAAGGTAGAAACTTGGGTCATATAATAACTCATTTACAAATGAAAAATATTCAAAAGTTCTACAATCTAATTGTATTGAACACTTTTTAATACAACTGTGTACTGGTGTAATTTAATTATAACCAAAAATTAAATAATTAAAAGATATATATATATATATATATATATATATATATATATATATATACTAGCAGTATAGCCCGGCATTGCTCGGATGTAATGAAAGCTTTAAAACTTTAAAACCATGGTCCTGAAGCTCAGACTCAGCCTAAAGAATATTTGTGTGAAATTTGGTGAGAATCGGATAAAAATTGTGGATTTGTATAAAGGACATACAGACAGATAAACAGACACACACACAAACATCTTGCCTTTTACATATATATATATATTATTGATTTTCTGCATTATTGTAAGAACTGCAACCTTGAAACTTCTGAATATCATTTCTTATGTCTTTGTCTATGAGTGTATCAATTTTAATTAAAATCGAACCACCCCTTCTATAACCCGAATTTTTTGATAATTGATTTTCAATATTTATCAGCGACACCTCGACACAAAACCTAGCTAACAACACTCGCAGATGCTCATAGTACAACTGTGTAAATTTTCAAGAAAATTGGTTCAGCCGTTTTGGAGTCTATAGGTAACGGACACACACACACACACAGACACATACACACACAAAGTTCCATTTATAAATAAGTTTATATTTATATATATATATATATATATATATATATATATATATTAAGGTGTTAATAAAACAGTGCTCAATGTCTGAACAGAGCTATATTATATATATATTAATAAACATACATATTATCCTACTTCTATGGCACGACTTGGAGTTTCATGCATTATGTAATCGTCAGGTGCATATTTCAAACTGACAGTTTAATAGATTTGAATTTAAATTCAGTCAATGTTCATAGGAATTAAATCTTATAAAGTTAAGTTACTGCTTTTTTAATAACAAGATTAAAAATTTAAATATTTTAAGGTTACATATAGATAAAAATTAAAATTTAAAAATTAAAATTAAGATTAAAATAAAAATATAAAATATTAAAAGTAAAAAATGCAGAGAAAAGTAATCAAAGGGGAGAAAGTCATGAATTTAAACATTTAAATATTACATGTAAATAAAAAATTCAAATTTTAGAATTTTAAAATTTTAAATAAAATAAAATACAATAAAATGAAAATAAAAATTAAGAATAAAAAGTAAAATTTAGCATTAAAATTAAAAATTCAGAAATGTTTGGAGCAAAAATAAAAGGAGTTTAATCCATGATTGTTAAAAGTAATATTGCGGTGTAGGAGGAAGAAAGAAAAAAGAATGAGACATACTAGAGGAATCTACATCAAGCTGGATCTAAAAATTTAAGTAAGTATTTTTTTCTTGTATTTTAGAGAAAAATATGACAAAATGGGAATATTTTTGTGTGACACATTTCATTCTTTAAGACTTTATTGGACTATAGTGAAGACAAGGATGTGTCTTTTCACCAGATCTGTTCAACTTGTACAGCGAGAATATTTTGAGGACCCTAGATGATATGCCAGAATTTGTTATTGGAGGTCACAACTTGAACAACATAAGGTATGCAGATGATACAGTGCTTATTGCAGACACGGAAAGAAAACTACAAGATCTCCTACAGAAGGTAGCTGTGGAGAGTGACAAAAAAGGACGACAAATAAACTTTAAGAAAACTAAATACATGGTCATCAGCAAAAAGAGCAACCTAAAATGCCAAATACAGGTGGAGGATGCCAGAATCAAGCAAGTACAAAAATTTAAATACCTAGGAAGTGTTCTAACAGGAGATGGAAAGTGCGACACAGAGATCTGAAGGCAAATTGGCATGGTAAAGGACACGTTCCAGAAGTTGAGTAAAGTACTAACACACAGGAAAATTTCACTAGAAACAAAGAAAAGAGTGCTGGATTGCTATGTGATGTCAGTTTTTCAATACAGCAATGAATGCTAGACAATATCATTGAAAATGAGGACAAAACTTGAAGCAGCAGAAATGTGGTTCTACAAAAGGATACTGCAGATATCGTGGACTGAGCATGCAAGCAACGATGAGGTGTTGGAAAGAATGGTAACGAAAAGGAAATTAATAGTGAGCATCAGGAAGAGACAACTGAAGTTCCTGGGACATGCAATAAGGTAGGAGGGCTTGGAGAACCTGATACTGACAGGCCAGCTAGAAAGAAAAAGAGACAGAGGAAGGCAGCGGATAACATATTTGCAGGGCCTGTTCAGGTGGATGATGGAACAGGGGTTGCGAGGTGTAACAGGAGAAAACATACTAAGAGCCACCAGGGATAGGGAGACGTGGAGAACTATAATCGCCTACGTCCTGAAGGGACAGGGCACATAAAAGAAGAAGAAGTGATGTTTATGTTGATATGGCTACACGTGTGCGTGAAGGAAAACGGTTGCTAAGTATTTTAAATCTGAATATTTTAAAAATGTTTTAGTCAATTTCATTTAGTCTCTTTGTCTTTTTGTCCATGATTGCATTATTTTTGTTAATAAAAAATCCCATGTTGTGATAATAGAAATGTGAAATGTTGTAAGAACTTGAGCATAAATTTACTGTGGATGATCTAGCAATTAAAGCACTTTCTATACATTTTGTCTTAGTAAACTGCTTTCTCTTTTCATTAAAATAGCAGTTTTAAATAAAAATTATAAACAAACTCATTATAGTGAGCAACTAATGCATTCAGTATGTTGTTTTGTAAAGAATTCCTTTTGTGTTCAATCTTGAGATTTCTTCTATGTATTCTTTATGGTAGTTATTGCAGGTGATAGAGTAAATTCCTCCTTCAAGTTTTAGCCTATTATTTTCTTTTGCATTAATTAAGTTTTTTATTGTTTTTTTTTAACTAGTTGTAACACATTTTATGTTGTACTTAGATAAATTCTTTTCAATTGTAGTTGTGATAGAGTTGGTGGGTAGAATAATATATTTTGATTTGTTAGGTTTGTCTTGATAAATTTTCTGTTATCACAATATGGGATACACAAGGGTGAATCATTCCTATTCCATTCATATTCCGTTACTTAGACAGCTTCTTTCAATAACTGCTACTTTGGGGAACAGACTCTCAACAAGATGTTTTCCCAATTGCTACAATTTTGAACATCTACCTTGAGTGGCTCTTGGGTCTTTTATTAGGTGAATAATACTATTAAAAAATGTTTTCTCTAAAATAAAATATTTAGCTTATTCTTAATAAAGTTCCTCAATGTGTAAAATGCATTGGCATAGGTTTCCATCTAATCATTTCTTTGTCTTTGAACCTACAAGAATTTAAATGCAATGTCAATTCCCATCTCTTATCTATATGACTCCAGTCCTTTCTACATCACCCCATATATCTTGTTTTTCTTCCTTTCCCTCTACCTCCACAACTGTTTTCACACCTGTGTTCCCATTCTTCAATAGTCCTTTCTTTAACACACCCTGTAACTAATTCGTCTTTCTCTCCACTCACTTCCTGCCTAAACTTTTACTCTCTTATGTAGCCCCCTGCACATCAGTGATGGTACTGTGTTGCTTTGGGTGAAGCGATTAAAAAAACAAAAAATAAAAAACAAAAAATAAAAAAACATTTATTTGTATCTGAATTTTTACACACTCATATGTGTGTGTGTTCAGTATCAATTTTAGCCTTCCTGCTAATTTATGTTAGCTCTTTGTTCATTCTAAAATAATCCAAACAAATTCTTAATTCAACGTATAACTGCAGCAACCTTTTTTATTTATTTATTTTTTTGAATCATTTCACCCCAAACAAGCCAATAAATTCACCAGGAAACACGGAATTATAGGGAGCGAAAGAGAAAGAGAAGACTTTAGTGATGAGAAGGGAGGAAAAGGACAATAAAGGAATAGGATTCAGGAAGATAGAAAATGGTGATTAGCATTACATTTCATTTTCTGAAAACTATAAGTGACAGATAAGCAAGAAATCAAGAGTTCCACATGTGAGAAGTTTGTTAAAAGAAACTATTAGAATAGAACTGATGGTTGTATTTAGCTAGTTCATCAGTAAAATGGTGAGTCTTAGTTGCTAAACTAGTCAGTCAGTTAAGTGCCAAATGTGATGCATACTTTGGGTGATCATGTCTCGAAAGAGATATAACTGACTGGGCAGAAGATTATCCCGCAATAGGTTGCCATTACTTTCTGCACTAGACTGGCTGACGACCAAAGCTATAGAACCCAATCTGTCCTGTTATTTAACCCATAACTAGAGGGAAGAGACAAATTAATACCTTTCCCAAGGGTATTTGCATGTAAGTGATCAGTAGCAGACCTAAATTTGTATAGATGAGGCACTAAGGAGGAAAGCACATCAGAACATGCCATGTAATTATTTGTTGAAAAGACGGCTTTGGCTTTAATATATATTTGATATATTTAATATATACAAATTATATGTAATCACAGTCATTCTTTAGAGAGGTAGTGAAGTGGTTTATTATTGCCTTCTCTATGGTTTCAAATTCAGTGTTGTCCTTCTGCAAGACTACTTATTAACTGAGGATAGAGAGGTCAGTTTAATCCATGGTCTGTTGCAGGAAGGGAAGGAATAAGAAGAGATAGATTTAGATTTTTTCTAAAGACATCAATACAAACTGGATACAGTCTCAGCTGGAATTTGAATTCAACTCATGGAACATATTTTTCATTAATCTCTTAACTCCTCCAATGTTAATCCATAGACCACCTATAAGTCCAAATTTTAACTATTGGTTACTCTGCACCTCTAAATGTAAACTCATACACTTCCAAATATTAACCATTGCTCCACCTGCACCTCCAGATCTTAATCACTGGTTCACCTACAGATGTTAATTCACTGGTTCACTGGTCTATAAATGCTAACCATTGGTTAAGTGACACCTCTAAATATTAAAAATTGATCCTGTGATACAGCCAGATGTTAACCATTTGTATTGTAAGGATACAGAAAGCATTACTTAATGACATTACTCCATACAGTAATGAAAAGCAGCATTCAAAAGTCAGTTTGTTTACAGTAACCAAACGGTAAGATTTCTTTCCTTAGATTAGGCTCCCCTGGCTTGAGCAGAGGCTAAATCTGCCTCTCGAGCAGCTTACGAGTCGATGGTGCCATTTTCTTTGGGAATATATCTTTCCCAGATATAGAATGAAACTCCAGCTCATAGTCCTCAATTTGAGAAAACCAAGACTTGCTGATTCCCATTTATGAAATATGTCTTTGCCTGAATCTGGCTTGTTTGAATCTGGAACCTTAAAAATCACTTCTCAAGATACAGGAGTACCTCTATAGTATTGTTCCTCCTTACACTTTGCTTTGCTGTGTAGATATATGTGATATATTATTCTCTGCATGAGACATGTGTATTTATAGTTTTGTGTATGTCTTAGTATTGTTTTTTTAATTTTAATCATTTCACCCCAAGCAAGGCATTTCACTGCCACTATTGCGCAGGGGAAAGTGATGAGAAAGAGTGGTTAGTTATAGGAAATGTTGAAAGGAGATGGATGACAATACCGAGGATGAGGGTTGAGTAGATAGGAAGAGTGCTTGAGAGAATGGATGTGAGTTAGTGTGATAAGAGGTGTCTGTTGACCTTACATTTAAATTCCTGGTGATTGTAGCTGTTGGTGAAGCAAGTATATGGAAGAGAATTTCACAGGTGAAAAGTGCGAGAAAAAAGCTGTTAGAGTAGAAATTGCGGTTACATCTTATCTGTTTCATTGTAAAAGAGTGGGATCTAATTGCTAATCTAGTATCTCATGCAAATTCATACCTAGGGGGCACCAGTGATCTAAGTTTATCAGAGCAGAAGCCGTGAAAGTATTTATAGAAGAGGCACAGGGAAGCCACATCACGCCGGTGAGAGAGTGATTGCAGGCGGGCTGCCAAGTTGGTATCGATCACATTACAGATTCTCTATTGTTTTTTGTCAATAGCCCCGAGGAGAATAGCAGGAGCACCCGACCAGATGTGGCAGCAGTATTCAATACACGGGCAGATGGTAGATTTATATATGTGCAGGATGGGAAAAACTTCCAAGCCCTGTACAGAGAACCGACTTTCATAGCAGTGGATTTAGCAATGGATTCAATAAAGTCATTCCACTTGAGATTCACTGAGAGTGTGAGGCCAAGGAGTCGTAGTATTTTACTCTCAGGAAGGCAAGCCTGTTCCATGCTAATGGGAGGTAGGAGTGATTGTCTATAAAAGTTTTCTGAAAACAAAGCATTTTTGCCATTTTTTTTCCTTTTAGACATTTCGTTCCATCTATGAATTACAGTGTTATTATATCACGGATTTCCTAATACCCAAAACTGGGGAAATACAAATGAAGAGAATAAATCTTTTTGCAATAGTTTACCCCCATTACACATTGATCTACCTGTGAGTCCAAATGTCAACAGTTGGTTCACCAACACTTCCGAATTTTAAACATAGATTTACCTACACCTCCAGATGATAGCCATTAGTCAACAGGTGCCTCCAGATATTAACGACTGGTTCACCTACACCTTCAAATATTAACCACTGGTCCCTTTGGATCTTCAAATATTAACCACTTGTCTTCTGGAACCTTCTAATGTGTAAAATGAATTAATCTTGAAACAAAAGATTAAGTTAGCTGATGACATTAAACATAAACAAATAACTGCAGTAGCCCTACTTATCCAATTGTAATTACTTTATAAAGTAATTAGTTTAATTTAAAACAAATATGGTGTCATGAGTGAATTAAAGATACATA
Organism: Ascarosepion bandense; assembly: GCA_037127315.1. Taxonomy (NCBI): domain Eukaryota; kingdom Metazoa; phylum Mollusca; class Cephalopoda; order Sepiida; family Sepiidae; genus Ascarosepion; species Ascarosepion bandense. The sequence continues at coordinate 4,839,659 of JBBBDQ010000367.1, forward strand.
TGCAACAACAAAAATAATCCAGATTTTTAAATTTGCTTGTGGTAACGAAATAGTTGTTTTTGCTTTATTTGTCATGATTGATATAACTTTGTTTTAGAAGTAATATTCAAATAGAAACTATTTCTATATTTTTATATATATTTTTTTTTATTTGATTTTTAAATATAGTTTATTGAGTACCTACTGTTAAGTACCTACTGTTAATTCCAGTTGAATTTGTTGCATTCACTTATGCCCAAATACCCTTGGGAAAGGTATTAATCCATCTCTTCCTTCCAGTTATGGGTTAAATAGCAGGACAGATTGGGTTCTATAGCCTTGGTCGGCAACCAGTCTACCACAGAAAGCAATGGCAACCTACTGCGGGATAATCTTCTGCCCAGTCAGTCATGTCTCTTTAGAGACATGATCGCCCAAGCGTGTATCATGTATGGCACTTAACTGACTGACTGTTAAGTGTCTGAAGTCAACAATAGATTTTAGACAAATCGCTGTCTTATGTAGAGAATAATGTAATTAAGCTGAAAATATACATTTTCGTAGATTAGTTATAATGGTTAATCTTATTCTATGCTATTGTCCAGAAGTTATTTAAACTGAAAAGTGTTTCTAACTTTGAAATTACTTAGAACTTTACATTGCTCTTTTTGTTCATAGAGACACAAATCATTTTATTTCATTTTTTTCATGTAGTTTTTTTAATTTTCACTTCCTTTTTACCTCCACTTACCTCCTTTTATATTCTTTAACAATCTACTATGAGTGGCTCTTGAGCCTTGTATTGGGTGAACCTTAGAAATAAAATAAAAAAATCAGATGATCTGATGTTAAAGTCAAATTCCAGTCAGATTCATAACTTGCAGATAAAAAACCTTCATATAATGTTTCTTATTTTTTCTGCATAATGGTGAAGCAGATATTGGCTCAGAACAATAAATTGGGGAGCCGAGTTCGAATACCAGTTGAATTCCCTGCATTCACTAATGCACAAATACCTTGGGAAAGACATTTGTTCATCTCTTTCCTCCAGTTATGAATTAAATAACAGGACAGATTGGGTTCTGTAGCCCTGGCTGGTGACCAATCTGCCACAGAATGTAATAGCAACCTACTGGGGGATAATCTTCTGCCCAGTCAATCATGTCTCTTTTGAAACATGATCACCTGTATGGAACTTAACTGACTGATTCTTTTATGTATCATGCCCATTCAAGATATGTCTGTCTTTCTGTCTTTTGTAATATTTGACACTTTACCATACCACTTTGTCATTTTTTTTTTTGCTATCTATTCACTCAAACTTGTTAAGTAGTATCAGTGTTTCCTAACCTATGGTCATGTGGCCAAAATAAGCCATGGCAATTTTCAAGTGGGCCACAGAAATTTTATAATTTTTTCTTGGTCATCATACTAATACATGGGTCACAGCTTATGGGCAACAAAATGTAAGTAATTTTTTATACTATAATAATTTTATGAGCCACAGAAAATTTCTGGGTTCATTTCTTTCCAAGCAAGGTGGGACCACCACTACTGTGCAGGTGATTACAGTGGGGGAAAAGAGGGAAAAGATTGGGTACAGAAGGTGTTGAAGAAAGGATAAAAAATAAACGGGATTCAAGAAAATAAAAGATGGCAATGGACATTGCATTTAAATTTTTGGAGATTGTAGCTATCAGGGAAACAAGTAAATGGAAGGGTGTTCCATAGGCAGGAAATGCAAGGAAAGAAACTATTGAAATGGAAGTGGGAGTTACATTTAACTATTTCAAGAGTAAAATGGTGGGACCTAGATGCCAATCTAGTAGCACATTTAAATTCATGTGATCGAGGCATCGTGGAAAAAGTCTTGTGAGAGCATTTGCCATGAAAATATTTGTAGAAAAAACAGAGGAATGCCACGTCACACTGATGAGAAAGTGACTGAACTCGAGATGCTAAGTCAGGATTGATTTCATTGCAGATCCTTTTTTAGATTTTTGAGAATCTCAAGCACCTGACCAGATATCGTAACAGTATTCAATGCACAAATGAATGGTAGATTTATAAATCTGCAAAACAGATTCTGACGAGAAAAAATTTCTGACCCATTACAATGACACATCCTTCCTAGCAGTAGATGCAGCTATAAATTTGATGCAGTCTTTCCACTTCAGGTTAGTTAAAAAAGTGAGTCCAAGGAGGCACAGTGCGTTGCTCTCGGGGAGACTAACATCAGCTGTGCTGATGGAGGGTAGGAAAGTTTCTCTATGTGGGTTAAAAAAGAGCAGTTTTATTTTGAAGACATTAAAATTTACAAGCCATTTCCTGCCCCAGTTAACAATTGACTGCAATTCTTTCCTTTCGGTTTTATTACTTAGTCTAAAAGTTCTTTCAGTTTACTTTCTGAGCCTACTATCAACAGTGTCATTCACATATTTTATGATGTTAAAATTATGTCTGCTAATAATAAAATCTGGTAGGTATTGAAATTAACATAATTAAAAAGATATGAATATATTTTTTTTTTTTTTTTTTTATAAGTGTTTCACCTCGAGCAAGGCATGTCACTGCCACTACTGCGCAGGGGGCTACGTAGAGTGGAGAAAGGCTGATTAAATATAGGAAATGTCAGAGGGTGGGTGATAGGCGGGTAAGGATACCGAGAATGAGGGTTGGGTAGATGAGAGTGTTCTGAGAATAGTTGGGAGTTAGTGTGATAGGAGGTGTCTATTGACCCTACATTTAAACACCTGGAGATTGTAACTGTCGGGAAAGCAGACTTGTGGAAGGGAGTTCCACAGGCGGGAAGCGCGAGAAAAGAAGCTGTTGGAGTAGAATTTACAGTTACATCTTATTTGTTTAACTGTAAAAGGGTGGGACCTTTTATTATAAAACCAACATGCAGCACAAGGCAGGATGCAAGAAGGAATTTTATAAAGAAATAATAAACTCATTAAAGTTTACAGAGCTGTTAGGTGATTAAAGAGTATTATGTTGGCTATTTTGAAAGCTAATTGTAGTTACTAGTTTTTAGGTAAACTATATAAGATTACATTTTATTGATAAATATGTACAAAATAGAGAAAAGACAATGACAAACTCTCCCATAAAAGAAAGTATGAGTAAAAAAAAATCAGTTAAGGTCGGTAGATATGAAAGTTAAATGTAATATACAAAAATAAAAATAAAAATTTAAGGGTTTTCAGAGAGAGGGAAAGAAATATAAATATGAATAGTAAAAGTAGACAAGGGATCACTGATACAAATTTGGGTTTTTTATCAATCAGAATGGATGTGCGGCCAAGTGGTTAGAATGTTTGCTTTCTGACTGTGAAGCCCAAGTTCAAATCTCATCACAGTTGGTTTGTCAGGAAGGTGACTTCTTGTTGCAATCAGTCTTGAGGAGGCAATCCCAGCAGGCATAAAGACCATACCATGAACTGACCCAAGTCTTGTGAGTGAAATTGGGTAGATGGGACCCTTTAGGAGCCATCAGTGGCTTGGAAAAAGTTTTGAGCCTTGGTGGAAAATCTTCCTTGAGATGGTGTGTTGTGCATAAAAAAACACCCAGATGTAGGGCTGGTGATCTATGTCTGTATCAACCATTAAAAGAAATCCATGACGTCAACTCACTGCACCAAGGTCTGAGTACAGCAATGCTTGACTGTGTTGTGTGGGATGTGATTGTCAATAGATTTCTGGCCAGCTATTGGTTGGTTGTAGAATGATTATGATAATGATGATCAAAAGTAACTGGTAACTGTTTTATCCCAGAGGATTTGTGGAAGTATAATTATAGTTTTTTAAAACAAACAATTTCTCCTTATCTGTATATAGATCAAAGTTTATTGAGAATTAAAAGTCAGAGCTGTAGAGTTGACAGCTGTTGCTAATCTTAAGAAATTTGTTATTGATCTGTTTGAAGCTGAGCTTATGATAAATGAAAAGAATAGAAGCAAGTCAAAAATTAATGAAGTATAAAGTCCAGCAGAGATATTAGCTGTAAATGTTATGCATCAATGATTAGCACTAATTTTATTTGAGCTTAAGCTGCATGCACAGATCTCTTGTAAAGAAAAATAATTTTATCAATGACAATAAAATCACAATGAAAGATAACAGGAAGAAAAATAAGAGACATTCTAGACAGATCAATACAAAACCAAGTTAGTATTAAGGCATATTTATAAGTCATGTGCTGTTTGTTTATATATATATAGATATGAGTGGCCAGCCATTATATATACATTTGTGTTTGTTCAACACCCCCAGAGCCTACCTGTGATTTATACTGCAACTATGCTGAGTGAACCTTAGTTACAGTTTCTGGGAGGAGCATGTTATCTAGTATAAACAACAGTCTGAACAAGGCCGGTGCGCTCAAACCATTGGTCACGACGATTTGTGATTTTGTGCTAGCACAACCATTGATGGCTTCCAAAAAGTCACATCTATCCAGTTTCACTCACAAGGCTTGGGTCAACCTATGGTACGGTTTTTCAGGCATTTTCCAAAGGGGCCACAGGTTGGAATTTCCACTTCCAGACCAATAACATCAAGTCATCTTCCTGACAAATCAACCATGGCGAGATTCATACGCAGACTTCATGGCCAGAAAGTGAATGTTCTAACCACACACACACACACACACACACACACACACATATATATATATATATATATATATATATAATATGGAGAGTATGTCACTTAGATAAACTTGTCCACATTGATTCTATTAATGCTCTATCTTGATATCTATCACTTTATGACAAAAACCTGCCTTCCAAAAATGCCTTTCTACTAGTAACCTACTGAAAAAGACAGCAATTTTTGCACGAAGCATCATCATAATTCAATACTATATATATATATATATATATATATATATATATATATATATATATATATAAAGGAAAACTCAACACATCATTTAAATTGGTTATAAATTATAAAAAAGAAAAAGATAAGGAAAAAGAAAAACAAAAAAGGGAAAGAGAGTCAGGACAGAGGCATTGGCGTCATATCAGTTGGGGGTATTCAGACCAGTTGCGAAGATGCTGACCACTAAGTTATTAACTGCCTACTTCTAATTCCATGGCTACGTATGTATGTGTAACTCCACAAATTAACCCACCCATATACACTAACTTATATCTATATGCACATAGGCACACACATCCCTACATATACATACAAATGTGACTGTGTTTATGCTTATACATACTTACAGACCTATACTTATTTATGTCTACATACGAATCTTGCGTTCGTATACACACATATATATATTTTATAAAGATGGGATTTCCACACGTATAAATAGTGTTATATATACATAAGTATGCTAATAATTCTCACGCATACCCCAAATTACACATATATTTTTATACTTACATACATCCTCACATCCATACATATATATATATACTCATAGATGCACTTGCACCCCCAAATGTATGCATGTGCACATATAAATGTGTTCTTCATACATTAATTTATCTATTCATATCCACATACAATTATTGTGTTCACACACTCGCAATTTTATGAGGAGTAGATTCACGCATACATGTATACACATCCATATATATATATATACAAATATACAAGTAACTTTTTATATACCCCTATACATAAAGACAATGTATGCCTGTGTACACTTATCCATCTACTTTTAACTCCTAAATGAGGTGATATATTTTCCTTTCATACGTCTTAACAAACATTACACATATATATCCATATATACCGGCATACATCATTCGGATCTTGATATTAACCTGTACACATGGGTAGAAATATCAATACATGAAGGTATAATCAGTTTAAGAATGCCCAATTGACTACATCCAAGATTAACACAACCCAAATATAATCAGGTGTTCTCACATGATGGAAAAACATACATAATTAGGTCAACTCTTATACATGAAATACACTTATACTTACTTTGGTGCCCCCCTATATACACAATAATACATACAATAATATATATAAACATGCACAAAGTTAGGTGCACCCATATACATGAAAAAGGATTGCATCCATGCTGAGAAAAAGATCAAGACAAATTTTGCAAGCTTGTATGAAATATTTAATAACCAATGAAAAGAGAGCAATTTTCAGAAAACAACAAAGTGAAATTTCAATGACCTGTGTGATATTTCTTCTAACCTAAAAAAGAAGTTTGTGTTGGAAGCCGACCACATGACCGAGTTGACCTACTTATTTTTCATTTTTTGGTTGGCCTGTCAGAGAGACAAGGAAGCAGAGAACACTCAACACAGCCATGGATATAACAAGGGATTTTTCAAACCGCTGATTGAACACAACTGTCCTAGTGACAGACATTTTCACTCCCTCACCTTCTTATGTGCTGTTTTCTCTTTCCTCCTCTTCATCTACTCACTGTTCACAAAAGAAAAAGAGGAACAAGACATTGCTACTACTTTGTTGATGCAAACAGCTACTTTTCTTTTTCTGCACAAATCACATTTCACTAAAACAAACTCTTAGTTCTTTAAACTCTTTACTACTATTTCTCTTAGAATATTTTCATAGCTTAAGAGTTTCATACATACAATTTGATGTTATGCTGTTCCTAAATTTTCTTTATATAAACAAAAAAGTTTTATTCTCTCAACCTCCTGATCTGGAGTAAATTGTGGGGACTTTGGTTGCATTTGGCACAAGGCCAATTTGATAAACATAACTGACATCTCCATAGGACCACCCATGGCAGTGAAGTTAGCAGAAAGAACCAAACTGAGCATGCAACCTCTGAAGACTGCAATGTTGGAATATGCAAAGGTTTAGATCTCAACCAGTGGAAGAGGGTAGTGTCAGTTGGGTTGGTGTAACCAAGGCAGATCTTGACAAACCAAGCATCTGACAGACGAATGCAACCAGGTTACCTGTCTCAATCCCCTTTGAGCTGCAAGAGAGGTGCTTCTGACCAAGTGTGTGGGCTTCTCCTTCATGCAGAGTTGTCCATCAAAATCAAATTCATGTAACTGACTTTATCAAACTCTCTTTGATTTACAACCACCCCCTCTAATAACAACAGGGAAGAGAAAAGTGATAGGGAGAGAGAATGATAACCTATGTGCTCAGATGTGATTGGTTGCTAACCAGGTCAGACCAACTGTTAGTTTGTTTTTTAATCCAGGCAATTGTAAATTTTAGTATAAATTTTTAACAATTAAATTGTAAATGTCAAGCCTTCCAATTCAACTGATTTTGATCTCTGCAGGTGAGTTGAAAAGAATTAACCATCAAAGCAATCAGTCTTTGTGCATTGAATTTGTTGATTATGCTGGTAATATTGTATTCACCCTGACTGCTTAAAAGCATGGCGACATTCAAAGAAGTAGGCAGGTTGTCAACCGACTCAACTCAAGCTGCACCCCAGGTTTTTACAGGACCAACTCCTTGATCTTCGAGATCACTTCCCTCACTAACAAAGTCCAGGATATGACGATAAATTACATCTGTCAGCAAGGTTTTTGATCAGGAGATTGGAGATTTTGAGGAACGTAGAACCACCTCTTAAATGTGGTTGGTCCCAGATACACCCTGACCCGGGGTGGTAGCAACTGTTAGGATTCCAGTTATGGGCAAATAGTGAACCACCCCACTTAAACAAAAATAAAACTTCATAAAAGTATGAAAATACATTTTTATAGTAAAAATATCAGCAATATATTATATAAAAAAAATTGCCAACAATACCTATTTATAGTATAATTACCAACAAAACTTTTTACGGCAAAATGATCAACAATACATTTTATTACTATGGCCCAAGTGTACGCATTCTGGTTCCTCATCCTAAACATGACGTTGTGTTACATCACATCTCAGTGGGAGATGAGGTAAATATCAATATATTTTATCTGTGGTTGAAGCCATAAAACTTCATTCAAAACCTTTCAATTTCAGCATTAAATGATCCATAGAGGTTGCTATGTTGCTAAACAAAATCAACCAATCAATCAACATGAAAGGACACTTTCATGGCATTAATCCATATAATATACTACGGTTTCTCATATCAAACTGTATTCCACAATATAATTTCAATAAAACTACAACATAAAACACACATATCATCACGTCTAGTAATTCATTTATACAAATATGTACAGATGCTGAGTATTATCTACCATGTATTCAATTGTGAAAGCAGAATAACATATATTTTTATTACTTCAAAGCTCCAAAGAAAATTAAAATTCAGCATTAAATAAAGTTAAGGAGTTGATATGCCATTAAACAAATCCTCACTGACAAAAGAGACATTCTGCTTTGATCCATTATATCTGCAATACAGACAATTTAATTTTAAGTTTGTTAAAAACTATTGTTATGAGGATGCATTTATAGATAAAAATAATAATAATAATAATGCCTAAAAAGTTGTAGTAAGGGACTCTATTGAGTCCTACTTGCTATTACTAAAAAGTTTAATTCATGAAGTAGTTGTAAAAATAAGGAAATTAGAAATAGAACGTTTGGAAGATTTGATTCAAGGATTTATATCCAGCCAAAAGAATCTCTAAGTAGTTGATGACCAACTAAAACTTGAAAAAGGATTGCTCAACTTCAGTTTTGATTCAAGGATTTATAACCAGCCGAAAGAATCTCATAGAAAAGTCTGACCAACTGGAACCAAAAGGGTAAAGACATGTTTTTGACTCTTTCATTGACCAAACAAATAATTAGTCTTTATATACACATTTAAGGATTTCCAAAAAGTATAGCACGTAACTTCTTTGCCAACTTAACTGGATAAAGATATTTGACACCTGACCTTCCCCTTCTCTCCTCATAACACTCACCAGTAGTAAACTCTATGTTTCTTGTTTTGAATGCAACAAAAATTGTATATTTGTAAATATTTTTTTGGTGTGTTTTGTAAATTAAATATTTGTCTGGGAATTAACTCTGAGTTTTGGTTAATCAATTTTTTTTCTTCTTTTGTTACACTTAACACGTAACAAAATTGAGGGCTTGTCCAGGATTAAAATGTAACAAAATTGGGGGCTCGTCTGTCTTTATCATAACACTATAATGAAATTTTCTGTATCTTATTATTTTAATTTTGTCTGATTTTGTTTCTGCTTCACTTGAGAAATACTTAGTTGTTTTCATTTGTTACTCTTGCAAACATACTTGGTATATAACACATTCAAGTCATTATAAATAAAAATTATGAAAAAAATATTTTTAAAAAATATTTTAGACATTGACTTCCTCTTTCCTATATTACATTGAAGCACTCATACAATCACCAAAGTTAAGCAGTATCTAGATGGGTGACCACTTGTGAATACCAGGGACTATAAGTTTGAATATGTTGGTCATGTAAAGGATAATGGCTTGAAATTGAAAATCGGACAGCCAAGTTCCACAGTGAGGTTCATTATATTCACTTACGTACAAATACCTTTGGGAAAGGTGTTTGTCAACCACTTCTCCTCAAGCTATGGGTTAGTTAGTAAGTAGAATTTTTATTAGTAAATCCTTATTATCTCTTAAGAAATTCCTACAATCCTATGAGTATTTTCTGACTTTAAATAACCTGTAAAAGGTTGATAAGCTATAAAAAACAAATCAATCAATAAAAAAATCTTTTCTCTTCCCAGTTAGTGTGCAGTTGGCTAGCCATGTGATGCATAACAGCCAATAAGTGAGGTCTGTTTTTACAGAGAAAGACAGACGTTTTGTAGGCACAGGAGAGAGCAGATATGTCCTTGATGTGGGTAAAGACAGCTCTTTACAATGTAATGTGCACCTCGTTCATGAATAAAGACAGTCTTTTGCAATTAACTCTAAGTTTCCTTTTTGCAACACATTCCTATACCTTCTTAGTACGTCCTATTTTTAGAAAATAAAAGCTTCATTTCCCGCCTTTTGACTTCTCTTTTGCCATCTTTACTTTTTATTGTAAATATTTGAGTAATAATCTGTTCTGACATTACACTATTAACAAAGCTGGCCAGTATAGAGTTGCTCAACCAATAATATCAGTATTAAACTGAGAGATCACAGCAAAGAGTATTGTTGCTACTGGAATTTAAATATAGCAAATGAAGTATTGAATGACCTGAATGATTAGAAAAAATACTAAACACTTATTAACTTAGTGAACTAATTTTATATACCATTGATAATATGTATGAATTGTTATTTTGAGGAACTTTAAAAATTATCCATTTGCCAGAAAAATATTTGTTCATGTTTGTGTTGATTATCTTAGAAATGATCTTTGGATGTTTATTGTTTTTGCTAAGACATGAAAAATAAAAAAAGTATGTTAGAGCTGTCTCATGATGAGAATAATATTATTGCTGCCAATGATCTCACATTTTGAAAGGTGTAAGCATTCACATGTTAAAATAAGTAGGTGGGAAAATCAAGAAATAAATGAATAAAGAAATAATTAAATAGAGAAGGAAAAAGAAAAAAGTTAAGTAAGAAACTGATTATTCAAAAGTGAAAAACAGAGAAAGAAAGAGTTAAACAAATATAATTTACTCATGTCTACAAACAATTTGTTTTTGCCTGCTTTTTTTCCTTTTATTCATGTCTACAAACACAGGTGTGTTCTTTCCAAGAGTTTTAACTAAAGATATATTGGTATGTACAAAGGCAAGCAGTTGTGAGGACAATATCTTAAGGTTACATTGACTATATTGCCTTTTCAAGTAATGAATCTCTATAGACTGGCCATACCTTTGTTGGCATTAAAACATGTATTGCTGACTTTACTTAAAACTTTGTTCATAGTGACATACTTTTTGAATATGCTGTGCAGTTTTGTGAAAATCAAGACTGAATGTAAAATTTAAAATCTTCAAATTATCATATACCGCAGAAGGGAATGTTTTTTTATTTCCAGTAACATCTATTTTGTGTTCAAAAAAAAAAAAAGAGATAACAATTCATTATAATGGAATATTTCAGACTCCTCTATGAACACTATGGTGGACTAAGTCTATCATGAATAAATGAGCAAGACTATTTTCACTAGTGAGCCTTGCTTACAGATTAGGACCTGGTAGTACTATTTTCGTCTGAAATAATTCTTGTGCTGAATAAACCTTTTATTCTCTTACACCTGGTTTGGTAATCTTTCCACTTGTGTTTATACATTGTTAAATTGTACCCTTTTCCAGGATACATCACAATCTAAAAGTATTTAACTCTCAAAAGGTTTATAAGTCATAGGAAATGAATGAATCAAAATCAATGGTAATTATATGATGTAAAGTTTAATAAACTAAATAAACCAAAAGAAAAGCATTCACAACATTCACTTGAACTGCATATACGTACATAGTTATGTTATTTTGTTGAAGCAGGTCTGGGATCAATCTTGCACAAAGCAAGGTGGGTTCTGCCTGGATTTTTTCATACTGATTTGAGGCCAGGTTTTACAAGTTAAAATGCTTTCCCTGATGCACAACTCAGACACTCACAGTAGTCCACAGTACATCAAGTACATATATATACATGTTGGCTCTTTTAAGAAGCTATTTTCGACCATTGACACCAAAGGCAGAAAACACAGGTGAAAACAAAGGCTTGAAAAGCAGTAGCTGACAAAGATATGATTGGCATCAAAGGCAGAAAATACAGGCGACAACAAAGGCTTGAAAGGTGATAGCTGATAAAGATATAATTGATATCAAAGGAAGAAAACACAGGTGACAACAAAACTGTGTCGCTAAAAATTACTGTAAATTTTCTTCTTGCCTCAAATATGTTATTTTTTTTTGTTACCACAACTCACACCCCTGAAGATGATCTCGGAAGGAGATTGAAAGTACTTGGGAACATTGAGAAATCAATGATAATAGCATCTGTCAACCTTACAGCTCATTTCTCACATCTTTCAATAATAATATGTGAAAGGTTATCCATGAGTATGAATGGATTTTATTAAAAACAAACAGATGCAATATTTGCAATTTATTTAATCTGACATGTCTAAAAGAAAATTTGCTACCTAAATACACAAATATATATATATATATATATATATATATATACACACACACACACACACACACACACACACACACAACAATAACATGTACACTACTCCCACATACTTGTAGCAAGAGTGAAATGTTTTGGATGCACCCTTATGAAACTTTATTAAACTGAGATCTGATAACAATTTTAAAAAAATTATTGGCCTTGCATTTCACATTGTAATGGAAGAGAGCTATGGAAGAAGAGTTATTCTCCTTTTTGTATTTCTCTCATTATAGGCATTATTATATTTATGATATAATAACACTGTACTTCACAGATGGAAAAGAGTGGTTGAAAGGAAAAGGAATGACCAACATGCTTTACTCTCAGAGAGACTTTTATATTAAGACATACACAAAATTATATATACATATACACACATGCCCTATGCAGAGAAATTACATCACATATATCTACACAACAAAGCAAAGTGAAAGAAGAAACAAATGGAAAGGTCTTAACTATAATATGGTGATACACCTGTGTCTGGAGAAGCTATTTTTAGGACTCCAGATTCAAACTGGCTGGATTCACCTATGGCCCAGACAAAGACATTCCATGAATGGGAAATAGTGAGTCTTGGTTTTTCCCAAATTGAGAACTGAGAGCTGGAGTTTTTTCTAAATGTGAGAAAGATATATTCCGAAAGAGAAATGGTGTCATGAACTTGTCAGCTGCAGATTTAGCCTCTACCCTGTCAATGGCAAATTGACTGATGCTATTGTCACTATATAAAGTGACATCATTAAGCAACTATCACTTTACTCATGTGACTTATCTCTACCAAAGGGGGATAACTGCTTTCTGTATCTACAGCATTTTTGCATTTTCACATTTTCACATAAAACTCTTGAGTCTATAACTTGAACTTTTCTTGATCTATTGAATAGATATATAAATATAAATATAGTAGTAATAACAAATATTGATTATGTTAATTTAAATGACTTTGATTTTTATTAACAACCTTCCTGGTGTCATCAGTTCTCAACTCATTATTTATGTTGATACTAGAACTATTTACTCTTGTCTTAATAGTAACTCTGATAGGTTCAATAAGGTCAAATTGGCAGCTGGGCTCAAAAGTGACCTATATCTATTGCTAACGGGGGCAAAGAATGGCTTGTTAATTTTAATCCCTCCAAAATGAAACTCTTTTTGAATTGTGTGAGAGTTTTTTTTACCTACCAACAGCATGGCTGATGCTAACCTCCAAGAAAAATCACTCATTGTGACCTGGACAAACATTTTCTATTGACATGAAGTGGAATGATTATATTGAGTCAACTGCTATGTTTTCTGCTTGGAAAGTTGATTCACTGTGTCATCTTAAACAATTTTCCTCATCAGAATCTATCTTACACATCCATGCATTGAATATTGCTGCTACATCTGATCTAGTGCTTCTGTTATGTATTTAGAAATTTTTCATAAAATACAAAGAAGAATCTGCAATATTATTGGCATCACGGCTTCAGTCACTTTCCCATCACCATAATGTAGATTCCCTTTTCTATAAATAATTTCATGGTAATTTTTCTGATAAGCTTTCCTCTTGGGTATTTCAACTTTAAGAATTTAAGTGTACTATTAGTTTGTGGAATACTCTTTAAACATCTGAATTATGAAGACAGAAGATAATTATTGATATTGCATTTACATTTTTGAAGATTAAAGTTAACAGGAAAACAAGAGACAGGAAAAAACTTCTTAAAAGAAGAAACAATAAAACTTGTTGATGTACCTGTAGATTTCTTTTCAAAGAGATGTAAACTATGTATTTGGTTATTCTAATTTATAAATACATTAGCATATATTTTTTATACAGCAGTTGATCTTGACTGACTTCAAATATGTGGAGATGGAATAATTGATTGGGTTTGTGTTATATCAGTCAGTTAAGTGCCATATGTGATACACGCTTGGGTGATCATGTCTTGAAAGAGACATGACTGACTGAGCAGAAGATTATCCTGGCCCCTCTACCAGCAGAATGCAACTTGCCTCCCCCCTCAAACATAGTGAACCCACAAAATATGCAACATATGATACTTTAAAAAAAATAACATACTCTCGGAATGCAGATATTCCGAAAATGGGTCCCTAGGAAACATTCGCCCCCCCCCCCCCCCCAGCAAATGCATGGTCTGCGGGGAGGGGACCCTAAGCATGGCCCTGATCATTGTGATCTAGTGTTTGATTCTGGTGCTGCTGAGTTTTCCATCCCTCTTTATTGGCAGATACTAAAATAATAAAAAGAAAATCTCTTCATTATCATACAAGATATAATAAAGAAACCCAATCCAAAGAAATACATGCAAATAGATATTTGTGTTTAAAATGAAAGAAAAGGATATAATATGGCATAAAAATAAGAGTTAAAATAATGTGTTTAATTATAAACTTCTGAATACCTTAAATGACCACTCCAGTGACCAAACTTAAGTCATTTGTATAAACTGTTGCAGAGGAAAATGTGGAATAACCAGATGTTGAAGAAAAAATTATGAAGCGATTTGCATTCCTAAACAAAATACCAGCAGAATACTAGATATACAAATCAGTCAAGAGTAAGTTCTTGCAGATTTCAACAGCAATTGGGCATACCTAATTGTAAGGAAATATAGCTCCAAAAATATCTATCAATTTAAACAATGGAAAGGTTCATAAAACTCATTCAAGAAAGCAATCCACAGTAAAGTGTGACGAATGACATTGGTTGTTACTAGAGTTAAGAAAATACTGTTTAATTACAAACTTTTGAATGCTTTCTACTGAACAGTATTTATATTCTAAATGTGTGAACTAAAAATAGTACAATGCTTTTGGACAACTTTTCAGAAACCAAATCCTGTTTACAAAGTACATTGTTAATAAGTATTTTTCCAACCTCTGCAGTGTCAAAACTTAAATCTTTTGAATAAGCTATTGTTTCCTCAAAGGTTGGAGTTACTCTAAATTTCAATAAAATAATTTTACAAATTTTTTTTAATATGGTTTATAATTCTGTTTAAAGCAAGTTGGGAAAATGAGTAGAAAATATGGATACATTTAGTGTTTATATCAAATCAACACCAGCACTAGTTTTCAAAAATGCTTGAGGCTAAAATTCTGTAACATGAGGAATTATAAGTTTTATAAATTGAAGCTGTACACTCCTACTCCTTACGATGGTCAGTGGCTATAATCATATTTATACAATTTAATAAAGGTTTTTACATGAGCTATACAGGGAATATATAAATTGGGACATTGTAAATTCCAAGCAAAAAAGCGAGCTATAACTATGTCAACAGATTTCTTTTTGAGTTTTATCATATTGACTGCTTTTATCTGATTTGAAAGCAAATATTTCTCAGATTTTCTTTGTGAGTAATGAATATCTGTCTTGGGATTTAAATTATAAACATTGAAATATCTTTCCTGTTCAGTTGACCAACCATATAGTTTAAATCAACCCTAACTCCGGCACTTCTTCCATGTATGGTCCTGGGCATGATGATAAACTGCATAAGGCAGCAAGGCCTCTGATTAGGAGGTTGTGAGGAGCATGAAACCACCTCTTAATTGCTGTTATTCTCAGGTCCACCCTGATCCAGAGTGGTAGCACTTGTTAGGGTCCCAGCTATTGGCAAATAGTTAACGCCCAAACTGGGGTCGAAATACTATGAAAGTATAAAGATAGACTTTTACAGAAATATATGCATAAAAATAAACTTTTATAGAAAAATATACATTTTTGAAGGAAAAATATTACCAGCGAGACATTTTTGAAAGAAAAATATTACCAACAAGACACTTTTGAAGGAAAAAAAAATATTACCAGCAATAAATTTTTGAATACAAAACTAGAAGACATCTTCAGTTTTCTAAAATAGAAATAAAAAGTTTTTCATTAAAATCTGACTAAATCAACCATCTCATTGTAATTAAACATAAAAAAAATACCTTAAAACCCCACCTTTTTGGCATTAATTAACACATATGCCGTTAAACAAAACTCAAACTCAAATCTTCCATGTACCATATCAAAGGTGAACCTTAACTAAAGAATCACCTTGACTATGTCCCGTTATGGCTCTCCACAGTTTCCTGTCTTTTGTAGCTATTAGTAAATTTTGTCTATGTGTTATCCTTGATAAACCTTATTCTGCCATCAATTTATACAAGCTTATCATGCACTGCTTTCCTCTGCCCCTCTTGCTTTCAATATGTGAGTGTCAGATATTCTAAGTCATCTTTTCTCATTACCTTAGTAATTTGAAGTCTTTCTTTCTGATGTTAATTATAAATGTCCTTTTGTTTTCACTTTCTCTAAAACTTTGTTGTTGCTCACATGCTTGGTCAATGGTATTCTCAGCATATTTCTGTAGAACCGCATTTCTGTTGTTTTAAGTTTCTTGTTCATCTGTGAGTAAACTGTCCAGCATTCACTGCCATATTGCATAACTGTTCAGTACTCTTTTCTTTTATTTCTAATAAAACTAGCAGTATAGCCCAGCGTTGCTCAGGTGTAATGAAAGCTTTAAAACTAATCCATGGTTCTGGAGCTCAGACTCTTTGAACGTTGGCATGAAAAACTAAAAAGCAATAGTTGTTTCCAGTTAAAGAGAAACTGTAGACTGAAAGAAAAATGAATGGATGTAAGTCAAATTTTGATTTCCTGGTATCGATATCAAATAAGATTTTTCATCGTAAACTGAATTTTGAAGGCTAAATAAATCCTCTGAGTAAATGGTATCATGGCTGAGACTAAGAATTACGATTATATCTACTTAGAGCCAAACCCAAAGCAAAAACTAAAATAAAAGGGCTGAAAAAAATACAGATAAACAGACAGACACACACAAACATCTTGCCTTTTATATATATATATATATATTATCAATTTACTGCACCATTGTAAGAACTGCAACCTTGAAACTTCTGAATATATCATTTCTTATGTCTTTGTCTATGAGTGTATCAAATTTGATTAAAATCGGACCACTCCTTCTATAACCTGATTTTTTCGATTATCGATTTTCAATATTTATCGGGGGTACCTTGACACAAAACCTAGCTAAGAACACTCACAGACGCTTATCATACAACTGTGTAAATTTTCAAGAAAATTGGTTCAGCTGTTTCGGAGTCTATAGGTAATGGATACACAGACACACAGACACACACACACACAGATAAAGTTTCATTTATAAATAAGTTTAGATTTACAAATCTATTTTATTGTATATAAGATATTTTTAGTATTACCAAAGAAAGGTAAAAATTAATAACACTGAATGCAAATGTACCTCATTTTCAGAAGGAAATATTTTTTAATGATTTCACACAAGGCAATAAAGCCACTAAGACACAAGTGCAAGAGAACATTAGAAAAAAACAACATTAAGAGGAGAGAACAGTGAAAGAACAGAACTTAAGAAAACAGAAAATAATGATTGACATTGCATTTAAATTTACGAAGAAGCAAGAAGCTGGGAGAGAGTTCCATTAATTCATATAAGATAAAAATTTATTTTTCTTCTTTATGTGCCATGTCCCTTCAGGTCATAGGCGATCATGGACTTCCACTTGGCCCTGTCTCTTGTCACTCTCAATATTTTTCCTCTTGCTATCTCTTTCAGACCTGCTTCACCATCCATTTGCTGAAACCTATAAATATGCCTCGTGCTGCTTTCCCCTGTCTCTCTTGCTGTCTATCCATCCTGTAAGTATTAGATTCTCCAGGCTCGCCTTCTTCATTACGTGTCCCAGGAATATCAACTGTCTCTTTCTGAGATTTCCTCTCATTTACATCCTCTCCAACATTTCATTGTTGCTCATGTGTTTGGTCCATGGTATCCTTAGCATCCTTCTGTAGAACCGCATTTCTGCTGCCTCAAGGCTCTCTTTCATCTTTGAGGAGATTGTCCCACATTCATTACCAAACAGAAGGACAGATATCACATTGCAGTCCAGCACTCTTTTCTTTAATTCCAAAGAGATTTTCCTGTCTCTCAGTATTCTGGTTAGCATTTGAAATGCGTCCTTGGACATGCCAATGCGTCTTTGGATCTCAATGTAACACTTTACATCCTCTGTCAGAACGCTTCCCAGGTATTTAAATTTTTTACTTGTTTTATTTTAGTTTCTCCAACCTGTAGTAGGAATTTTAGAGGATTTCTTTTTGCTGATGACCATGCATTCAGTTTTCTTGAAATTTATGCTCAGTCCTTTCTCCTCATTTTCTCTTGTTAAGAGGTACTGCATTTTCTTTTCCTTGTCTGCTATCAGCACCATGTCATCTGTGTATCTTACATTGTTGAGATTGTGGCTGCCAATGATGAATTTTAGCAAGAATTATATTTCTCTCAGAATTGCTTTGCTGTATAAGTTGAACAGATCCAGTGAAAAAACACATCCTCGTTTTACACCCCTTTCATTTTTTGTATACCTGCAGAATTCATTTCCTATCTGTACACAGGTGGTTTGCTGCCAATACATATTCTTGATTATCCTAATGTCTTTCCTGAAAATGTCAAGGTTGCCGAGCATCTCAATCAAGTCTTTGTGGTGTACTTTGTCAAATGCTTTTATATAGTCTATAAAGCACAGATCCTTCTTCATTTCTATTGCTCTTTCAGATAGCATTCTGAGCATGAATATCGCATTCTTTGTTCTGGTATCTTTAACAAAGCCATACTGTTCTTTTCCTATCTCTGGGCCAGTTCTACTGTACGCTCTCTTCATCAGAATCTGGAAAATGAGTTTTGTTATGTGGCTCATTAAGCTGATTGTTTAGTGAAATTTACATTCTTTTGCACTTGGCTTCTTAGGTAGTGCTATAAAAATTTATCTGCTTAGGTTCTCTGTTATATTGCCACTGTCATAGATTTTGTTTATTATTTCTGTGATCCTGTCTACACCAAAGTCATCTAAAGATGTCAGCATTTTTATTACAATATCGTTGGGTCCTGCTGCTTTGTTTCTGTTCAATTTAGCCATTGTTGATTCCACTTCAGTTTTCAATATTTCTGGTTCATCCTTTATTTTTGTGTAATAGCTCTCTCTATTGTTATGAAAGAGATCTCCGACATACTCATCTCATATCTGAAGTATTTTTTCTTTTTCTAGTATGAGTGTTCAATCCTTTGCTTTTATATATCCTGTTGCTGAGCAGGACTTTTGTCCTGTTAGTTCCTTTATTTTTATGTATAGATTCTTTATTTGTCATGCTCAATCTCTCTATTTTGGTGCATTTGTCGTTGAGGTATTATCTCCCTTTTTTTGTGCAAACACATCCATAATAAATCCACAAAGGGAAATGCATAAATCTGTTTCACAAAATTTTAAAGCCAAATTTTTAAGCTAAAGGAACTGTTATGGTTTATAAAATGGCTAGTGTTCTAAAAATGGAAAAAGATAGACACACAGATGCCAAGAATTCAAAATTGGGCGGCAAAATAAGGAACCGTTTTTTTGGTAGGAGTAGGAGTAAGAGTAGGAGTAAGAAGTAGGAGTTAAGGACAGTAGTTTTGTGTAGGAGATTTGAAAAGGGGAAAATGCTAGTCAGTTGACAACTAGAGTCCAGAAGGGATAGGCTCATTTACTACTAGCATCCCACAGTGAAGAGAATTTAGCTAGTCTGCTCCTGTATCCACACAAAATTTAAAGGTTGTAACTTGATATAAAAACTTAAAGTTTTATACCAAAAATAAACATCATTAATTCAAGTTTGTGTTATCTTCTAATTATACCAAAATGAAGCAACACAACAGAACATTTACTGAATGTTGTTAGGCCAAGTTTCAGAAGTTCATATCTTTTGTTTTTCATATCAGTATAAACTGGCACAGGCAGTCAGCAATCAGTATCTGAATCTTTTTCTTTCATTCTGTTTTCTGATCTTTGAGATCAAAAGCCATTTTGTCTGTATGTATTTGGAAACACACACAAATTGTTTTTGATTTCAAAGTTATTCTTTGCATGTACAATTCTACAGTCATATTTTTAAAATTCTGAATAAACATGTTTTGATTGCCATAAAGATAAAAAATGCCTTATAATTGTTTAAAGCTAGAAATACAGCTTGCAATTAAAAACAATAACTGCTGTTATTTTTCAAATAAAATTTTTTTTAGTTCTTTCTTTTGATCTTAATTTATTATTTCTATGTATTATGTGTACAGCTGTTTTTTTTTGTGAAATGGCTTCATGGTAAAGGAAGGTCTATTGGAGAAAAGTAGATAAAGTAATGTATATTTAAAGATTAAAGATTTGTTATAACAACACAATAATGGAAGTTAATAATATCATGTTATGGCAAGTTGACCCAGATAATGGGTGAGATATGGAAGAACGGTTTATTCACCCAGTTTTATTTACCCTGTGATGGGCATTAGGGATGTGCGTTGTGATGCATTGGATATTGGATCGGAATTAGAAATCGGGGAGCCAAGTTCGAATTCCAGCTGAATTCATTGCATTCACTTATGCGCAAATACCCTTGGGAAAGGTATTAATCCGTCTCTTCCTTCCAGTTATGGGTTAAATAACAGGACAGATTGGGTTCTATAGCCTTGGTCGGCAACCAGTCTACCGCAGAAAGCAATGGCAACCTACTGCGGGATAATATTCTGCCCAGTCAGTCATGTCTCTTTCGAGACATGATCGCCCAAGCGTGTATCACGTATGGCACTTAACTGACTGACTGATGGGCATTATTATTTATATCCATGTTATAATAACTTGTGGTGCAGTGAATATCGGCTCGAAACAAGAAATCGGGTAGCTGAGTTTGAATTCCAGTTAAATTCCTTGCATTCTCTTATCTTAATCCTTCTGCTCAGTCAGTCATGTCTTGAAAGAGACATGATCGCCCAAGTGTGTATCATGTATGACACTTAACTGACTGACTGTATTTCATAGATAGAACAGAATGACTGAAAATAAAAGGAATGACAAACATATTTTGTTGTCAGAGAGAGTTTTATATGGCTAATTCATACACAGAATTATATATACATATTTACATGTGTTCCTCGCAGAGAAAATATAGCATATATCAACACAACAAGCAGAGAGAAAAGGGACTGAAAAATTAGAGTCTTATGTGTAAAAATTACCAATGGAAATCAGGTCTGCTGGTGCTACTTCTATATTTCTAAAAAAGCTATATTTAGGATTCAAGTGGGCTGGATTTATCTGCTATGTCACATATTTCTAATGGGGAAATGGCAAGTCCTGGGCTTTTTTCCAAACTGAGGACTGCAAACTTGAGATATTTTCTATATCTGGTGAAGATATATTTTCTTAGGAAAATGGTGCCATGAGCTTGTAAGTTGAATCATGTGGCTGAGATAGACAGATTTAGCCTCAGCTCAGGCAGAATAAAGCAATTGCTCTGTTTGACTCCTGTGAACTGACTGACTGACCAATTTTGTCACACTATGAATTAACATCACTAAGTGTCTGTCACATGACCCACATAACTTCCTCTCAATCAAAGGGAGATAATCACTTTTTGTATTTCTACAACAGTAATGACAATGATACAAGAGAAAAAACTTCTGAGCAATTCATTTTACTATTAGCATTGCAGAGTTTTATTGAAAATCAAAGGTTTTAAATCCAAGCAGTCCATTGAAAATGCATTAATAAAAGAAATGCATGTAATATTTAAGAAATTAGAGTTAAAATATTGAAATTGTACAGTTATAAATTCTCTTAATTCTATTTCACTTGAAAAAACCTCTTTTAAAATATACTAAATCGCAAAGAAAATGTGCTGTCCAAAAAAATAAACATGTCTTAAAAAAGCTCTCAACCTCCAAGATAAACACCATATATTGTTGCTCAATTTTTGAAAGTGTTTGAATAACACACAAAAATTTAGATAGCAATCAATAATATGAGGGTTGTCTGAACAGTTCATAGGTTGACCAAGATATTAATGTAAGTAAACACACCAGTAGACTAAAAAACATTCAGGTCTACCAGAATACAACAGCTGACTGGTAGCCTTGGGTAGCATCCAGTCTAGAAGAAGGATAACTCTGAATTCCAATACCATGGAGGAGGCAATGAGAAACCACTTCATCGCCTTTCTCAAGAAATTATAGCAATTCACAAATGTTAAAGAAGGGAAATCTTTGGAGAGCCGTGATTGCCTATGTCTTGAAGGGTTATAGCATTTAAAAATAAGATTTCATGTAAAATTTACTAAAAATGTCAATTGATGCTTAAAAATTAGATCTTTACATATGTTCATATTTTTTGTCAACATATCAAGTATCAGTCAATCACATGCCATACATGATACATGCTTAGGTGATCATGTCTCGAAAGAGACATACCTGGCTGGAGGAAGATTATCCTGCAGTAGGTTGTCATTGCTTTCTGTGGTAATCAGTCAGTTAAGTGCCATATGTGATACACCCTTCAGTGATCATGTCTCGAAAGAGACATGATTGACTGGGTAGAAGATTATCATGCATTAGTTTGCCATTACTTTCTGCGGTAGACTGGTTGCCAGCCAAGGCTATAGAACCTAATCTGCCCGGTTATTTTACCCATAATTGGATGGAAGAGATGGATTAATACCCTTCTTAAGGGTATTTGCATGTAAGTGAATACAAGGAATTCAACTGGAATTTGAACTCAGCTCCCCAATTTCTCATTCCGAGTCGATATCCACTGCACCACAACGTACATCCTGCACCACAACACACATATATTTATCTTAAGATGAACAAATCAGTAATATAATATCTAGAGAAGGTAATATGGTTTACTAGGAGAGTTCATCTGACTCCTTGGACTCTGTGGGTTCAATCTCTGTGTAATATAGCACAGAGAAAAAAATTATTTATTAGAGGATATGCAACTATTTTTTAAAAATCAGTTTTGCAGCAAAGCCACTAAAAAGTAAGAGATTACTGGGTGGAGAAAAACTAGAAACAGAAACATTACTAAAGAGCAAGAAGGGAAAAGAGTGATCAAGAATAATTAAGAGGGCAGTAGATAGCAGTTAACATTGCATTCAAATTCTTGCAGGTTAAAGATATCTGAGAAGCATGGAGCCAGAAGGAAGTTTCACAAGCAAGAAGTGAAAGAAAAGAAACTATTTGCATAGAATTCATGGCTACATCTCGCCAGGTTTTTTTTTTTTTTTTTTTTTTTTTTAATCATCTCACCCCAAGCAAGGCATTCCACTGCCACTATTGCGCATGGGGCTACATAGGGGAAGGTAAAGAGAAGGAGTGGATAGACATAGGGAATGTCAGGAGAAAAGGTGATAGATGAGTAAGGATAGCGAGGATGAGTGTCGGGCAGATGGGAAGAGTGTTTGATAGAATGGGAGCAGGTTAGTGTGTTAGGAGATGTCTATTGACCTTACATTTAAACTCCTGGAGATTGTAGCCGTCGGGGAAGCAATCGTTTGGAAGAGAATTCCACAGTCGGGAAGTGCGAGGAAAGAAACTGTTGGAGTAGAAGTTACGGCTGCATTTTATCGATTTCACTGTAAAAGGGTGGGATCTAGTTGCTAATCTAGTATCTCGTGCAAATTCGTATTTAGGGGGCACCAGTGATCTAAGTTCATCGGAGCAGAAGCCGTTAAAGTATTTATAGAAAATATAGGTCAATTGTAAATTGCATCCTGATGCCAGCCTAGTACCGTGCTTAAATTCAAAAAGTCTAGGTACCATTGCAAGGAGCCCATCTGAACAATTATCATGAAAGTATTTATAGAAAAAGCACAGGAAATCAACATTATGATGGTAGGAAAGTGAATGAGTCTTCTTTGAATTTTATCAAGGAGCTCAAGGTAAATCACAGGGGCACCAGACCATATATGGCAGCAATATTCTAAGCATTGATGTACAGTAGACTTATGGATATGTAAGTTAGATTCTGAAGAAAAAAATTATCTTGCATAACACAGTGAACCAAATTTCTTAGCAGTTGACCTAGCAATAGATTCAATATAGTCTTTCTACTTTCCATATCAGCCCCAAAATGTACAACACGTCACTTTCCTGGAGGTTAGCATCAGCTATGCTGATGGAAGGCAGGGAGGGCTCTTTCAGATGATTAATAGAGAGAAGTTTAGTTTTTGGAGGCATTAAAATTAACAAGCCATTTTTTGACCCAGTTAACTCAAGGCTGTGTTTTATTTAGCAATAGGTAAACACCTAACAAATAAGATGAAAAATATGTTTTATTTAAAAACTAAACTTTCTGACATCAGAAAATATACCTTAAAAAAACAAGATTAAATTATTTAAATCAATGGTATCATTTTTTTCAAGTAAAATGTAGAAGAATGCAGAATAGCCTGACATTATGGAAAAATTATGGAATGATCTTGTAGCTTGCATTCCTTTAGCAGACTTTTAGTCTCCAATTAAAAGAGAGTTCTTGCAGACATCAGCAGTGGTTGGACATACCTGACTGAGAGTAAATGTGGTTCCAATAAAAGAACTGTCAATTGAAATAATGGAGAGGTTCATAAAACTCATTCAAGAAGTCAATCTACAGTGAAGTGTATCAAAAGACATTGATTGTTCCTCATTAGTTGTGTTGAAAATGGGATTCAAAAATAAAAAGAAAGATATACTGGTAGACCATGAAAAACATCAATGTATCAGGATAGAAAACTCAAAGTAACATGCTTTGAAAATAGAAAATGCACAGTGAAACAAATGAAAAACAAATGGGTCAAAACAGGAGTCAATGTTTGTGACAAAACTGTTAGAAATCAGCAGAATGAAATTGGATTTATATATAAAAAAAGTTAAATGATAACCAACACTGACACACAAACACAAGAAAGTGAGGTTAGATGGGCTAAAGAAAAGCAATCATGGAGTGTGGAAAATTGGAAGAAAGTGATGTTCAGAGATGAATCAAGAATTAGTATTCGTCATGATAATGATACTGGGACTTTTCTCTGGTGCCATTCAAATGAAACATAAAAAATACCATCCTGAAAAAATCAAGTCATTCAATATTCAACGTTGCATCTCATTTAAATTACCAAAAAAATGGCAATCATTGCTTCAACAATCAATGCACATGTGTACAGTGAAATCCTAAATAATTTTCTCATTCCATTTAATAGGAAATTGGTTTTATGATGATGATGTCATTTTTCAAGATGACAATGCACTTTGTTACAGAGTAAAGTGGGTTTAGAGATACAAAAGGTAATTATCACTCTTTCATTGAGATAAATTCACAAGGTTCACATGACAGCTGGTGAATGATGAGAGGGGATAGAGTGATAAAGGGCAGTTGCGATGCAAAGCTTGGAGAAGAGGATGTCCCTAGGTTACAATGATAGGTCTTACAGAAAAAAAAAACACATGACCTTACCAGATTCATAGAAAAACTGCTTTAATTCCAGTTTTTTCTTTGGGAAATATTACAAGTAATGCTTCTTTTTTTTTTTTTTTCACACACTGCTTATTGGTGCATAGATGTTATAATTTTTCTGAGTGGGAAAATATGTATATTTAAATATCTGTACTATTTTAGATTATAAAACTCTCTTGGAAAACAAAGTGTATTTGTTATTCTTTTTTCTTTCAGCTATTCCATTCTGCCTATGAAATACTGTGTTACTATATCATGGATATAATAATGCCCATCATAGGGAAATACAAATGGGAGAAAAAAACCTATTTTCTATAGAACATCTATTAGGGGTTAAAACTTTTCTCCAGGAAAGGCATAAAAAATCAATAAAATCACATAGATCAAATATTATACAGTGATAATTTCAGATAAAAATTCAGTTAGGTTGCAGATTTATTGATGCATGTTTGGATATGTATATTCAGACATGTATATATAAGTATATAAGTATATACTCAGGTAGGAAAACCTATGGAATATAGCATTTCACCATTGATTTATTAATCTGAGCCTGATATCTCCAATATGTATCTCCAATATGTATATACGGTCAGTGAACAGTTTGAATCTAAATCTGAGGTTCCTAATGTGGGGTGCATACTCCACGGAAGGGGTGGGGTGTAAATTGATTTTTAAGAGAGGCAATTTGAGAATGAGTTATTAACAATGAATTACGTTATTTACATTGTTCAGACTGTTGTTCTCATCTTTATTGCCATGTTTAAAACGTTTCAGCCTTTGTACACTCTGGCCTTCTTCAGGTGCTAGGAATTTTTAACTGAACCTTTTATTTTGATCACTGGGGTGTATTGTTCTCATTTTATGTGAGAAGAAGGTCAGAGTATACAACAGCTGAAACATTGTAACTATGGCAATAAAGATTAGAACAACAGTCTGAACAATGTAAATAATGTAATAAATTATATTTTTAAATTACTAGCAACTGAAGAAGGCTGGAGTGTAAAAAGGCTGAAACATCGTCAACATGGCAATGAAGATGAGGACAACAGTCTGAACAATCTAAATAATATAAATACTACCTCATCTCATAAATATTGCTTACATAAGCCATTATCAAAGCCATTATGTAAGCTGAAAGCTCAGACCCGATAAAAAAATCAACAATTACTGCAATTTCTTGTCGTCTTTTAATGATAGCACTATCAAGCTTATCAGATTATAAGAAAGGATCCTACACAAAATAAATAGACAAAACTTGTCTATATTATTCAACGAAACCTGTATTAATGAAAAAATGCTGCCAAAATACACACAATATAAAAATGTGTGTATGTATGTACTCATGTAATTACGTATATATACTGTATATAATACCTATATTATTTTTTCTTAACAATTTCTTAGTGATTGCTTCCTCAGTATTTCAATTGTTGATTTTGTTTAGTAGCATATCAAGCATTATTTAACTTTAATTAATACTTATTAATTCTATGTTTTTAATATTTAATTAATATTTATTAATTCTATGTTTTTTTAATAATCATTTCACTCCAAGCAAGGCAGGATTGCCACTGGTGCATAAGGGGTTACAGTGAGAGAAAAAGCAATGTACAGAAGATGTCAAAAAAATGATAAGAGATGGGTGGGAATCAAGTAGATAGAAGATGGCAATTGACATTACATTTACATTTTTGCAGGTTGTAGCTATCAGGGAAGCAAGAAAATGGACGGGACTTCCACAAACGAGAAGTGTGAGAAAAGCAACTGTTAGAGTAGAAGAAGCTGTTACATTTAATGAATTTGATGGTAAAAGGGTGGGACCTTGATGCCAATCTAGTAGCATGAGTAAATACATGTGGTTGGGGGGGCCAGAGGAAAAAAGTTTTCAGAGCAGTTGCCATGGAAATACTTGTAGAAAAGACAGAGGGAAGCTACATCACATTAATGAAAAAGTGGCTGAAAGTGAGCTGTTAAGTCAGGATCGATTATATTGCAGATCCTCCTTTGTATTTTGTCAAGAACCTCAAGATAAATAAAAGGAGCACTTGACCAGATATAGTATTTTTATATTTTCAACCAAAATTTTTGTTAAGGGTTCTTGTAAATTATGGGTTAATAAATGATTTTTTATTGCACTGTTGTTGGATAGGTGACTTGTAAGACATCTCCTCAAAGTAGTAGTAGTATGTTCAATATAGAAGAAGAAACACAGTCTTATACAGGGCATTGAAATTCATACACTATATTGGTCGTCACTAGTTTGGATTTGATGGGGTGATTTTGATTAGAAACAACAAGGTTTGCAGCCTTCCATTTTCAATAATATATTATAAATTTTACATGTTTTTGTAGAATTATCGTAAAAATATGGTGCTTAGTAATGTTTCACATAGCAAAGTTATCTTGCTTATAATTATTGTGCATTTGGTTGCAGTAAAATATGTTGATGTTTTTGTGCATTATTTTAATACTGATGTTGTGTATTTTTTTTTGTAAGAATAAATTTATTTGTTTATCAATAATATAGTTGGGAAATTATTGTTGACTAATGTTTGTTTTAGTTTGCTCAAATATATTATTTGGTAGCAGGAATTTTGATGTGCTCTATTTAAGAAGTTCATTATTACTGCTATTTTATATCTTTCCAGGTATTGGTTATTATAGTTTAGAAGACAAGAGTTCTTATTGGTGGCTTTTTTTTATACAGATAAGTGATAAATTCATTGGTTTTTAGCTCTATATTAACATCAAGAAACAGAATTTTGTTATTGTCCATGAGTTCATGGGTAAATTTTAGTGATGATTTATTTTCAAAATTTGATTTCAGATTAACAATTTCATCCCTATCTTTCATCAAAACAAAAATGTCATCAAAATACCTTATATAGATCTCTGGTTTAATGATTGTTTTAAATGCTTTGTTTTTCATGTAGGACATGTAAAAATTAGAGAAAGTAGAACCTCAGAAAAATAATATTCTTGAAAATGGCCAGTGAAGTAGCTAAAAGTGCTTGAAAAGTCAATAGTTATGAAACATTTTTACATTTCTTATCTTCAGCAAAAAAGAATATTGGAAAAATTAAATATAAAATTAATAAAATCTTCCTTCTTGTTCGTTTTTAATGATATATATATATACATACATACACATCTAAACTTATTTATAAATGGAACTTTGTCTGCGTGTGTGTGTGTGTCTGTGTGAATGTGTCCGTTACCTATAGACTCCGAAACAGCTGAACTGATTTTCTTGAAAATTTACAAAGTTGTAATATAAGTGTCTGTGAGTGTTCTTAGCTAGGTTTTGTGTCGAGGTACCCCCGATAAATAGCGAATTTTGGTCCGATTTTAATCAAATTTGATACACTCATAGACAAAGACATAAGAAACGATATTCAGAAGTTTCAAGGTTGCAGTTCTTACAATAGTGCAGAAAATCGATAATATATATATAAAAGGCAATATGTTTGTGTGTGTGTCTGTTTATTTGCCTGTATGTCTGTATTTTTTCAGCCCTTTTATTTTAGTTTTTGCTTCAGGTTTGGCTCTAAGTAGGTATAATTGTAGTTCTTAGTCTCAGCCATGATACCATTTACTCAGAGGACTTATTTAGCCTTTGAAATTCAGTTTACAACGAAAAAAATCTTATTTGATATCGATACCAGGAAATCAAAATTTGACTGACATTCATTCATTTTTTTTTCATTCTACGGTTTCGCTTTAACTGGAAACAAGTATTGCTTTTTAGTCTTTTGTGCCAACGTCGAAAGAGTCTGAGCTCCAGAACCATGGATTAGTTGTAAAGCTTTCATTACACCCGAGCAACGCCGGGCTATACTGCTAGTATATGATAGAATAAGGGAAAAGAACAAATAAGAAACGTATCTTGAACTAACATGTTTAAATTTTATTAAAGATTTTTCAGAGATTGAGAGAAAAATTAAAAAACAAAAAAACAGTATACTGGTATGTTGTGATTTGGGGTTATACTGTCTCTGTTTTTACATGTTTCTCTTGGTCTCTGAAGAAGCTGTTGTAAAAGTAATATTTTAATAAAGAATATTACCTTAATTTAGTGAAATTTGTACCTGAAAGAATTAAGGCTGTTATAAAAGCTTGAATATGGGTGGAGGCTTAAATATTAATCCTAATGTTTTTGTCAATGGATTTCATAATTTTTTCTTCAATATTAGATTATTCTGTAGTGGATAAAAAATTAATTAAAATCAACTCTCTTCTTCACTTTTACAAAAATTCACAAAGTTTTTGGTTTTTCCCAAATAGAAAAAGGATTGACCATGTGCTTACAGAAAAGTCAACCCTGATTTCACAAGTAGGTGTTAAATTGATTTTGGACCAATGAAAGAGACTTGTAAGACTTGAAAGGATTGGTGATCCAGTAGAAATTCAAAAGAACATGTAAATGTCTTCCAGCCAGCATGGAAAGAGAGACACACATCTAAAATGTAACTTCAAACTTCAATCAACCAGGGCATTGTCCTCTTTCTCTTTCTCCATATCTCTTACTACTAATCTCCCTATTTCTCCTAATCTCTTTCAACAATTACTACTAGGAACAATTTATAGGAACTCTACCCTTAACCTCTTAATAATGTTTCTAATTGCACATTAACGTCTACAACTTGTTATTTATTTTCTTTTAATAAATTTCTATTTTAAAATGAAAGATGTATATTTTATTATTCCACAATTCTACACATTCCAATCTGCCAACAACCAACCTTCTGATGAAAACCTTCTGATGAATATTATTCTGCATAAAACTTGTAAGCTGTAGGGAGTTCAGTTAAGTATGACAGAAGGCTGAATAAAAGAAAAATTAACCAGCCCCTAAGGTTTCAATTACATAACATTTTTCTCTGTATGGCTTGTAAAAAGTTATACCATAAATTTAAATAATTTAATCTAGCTCATTTAAAATCTATTTTATGAAGCCAGAATGTTTAGCTATTAAATTAATAATATTTTGCATCTTATCTGAAAATGTGGTGATACCGACCGAGCATAGTGACAGACTGGATGTTTGCACACTCACGACAAAAAGCAAATGACCAAAAGTCATCGTTGCACATCCGAGTTTGCACAGATGTTCCAGTTGAAAAATAAAAATTAATCAAATATTAAATTTCCATTTCGTGAGTCTATGCAAATTTTATTTATCAGCCAATGGGAAACCCAGAATCAAATTCAAGTGTGAAATCCCAAATGATCACCTGCGATCCAAAAAGCCGAAATAAAAAGCCAAGACAGAAAGCACCCAACAGACAGACCGATGGTGATAGACGAGAGCAATTAATATCTCCCTTGACCGAGTCAAGTGGCTACAATGCTTGTCCCTTTACCTCTCCTTCCTTCTTCCCTGTCTCAAAACTACTTACTGACCTACGGAGCGACTACATTCCTCATTTACACGCTCCCCACATTCCTAAGCCTTAAATCTCTTTCAGCTTATTATTTGCCATGAACACATTATAATGGCGTTGTACCCATATTTAAAGACTGTTTCCTCACAAAACTAACTTACCGACTTACGGACCCTTAGAGTGGAAAGTTCAAAATGAACATTCCTCACATACCTCTGCTCCATTTTTGATTCCTTAAGCACTAATTATCTTTTCACCATTATTGCCATAAACAAATTTTAAAGTCGTGTTTGGATCACGTCGGAATAACCCACTATAATCTGGTGACCCCGACGTAATATGAACACACACAAAGACATTTCCACCAGAAACATCTTCTAAGTGTGCTAATTCTATACATTTTGTCAAGGGTAGTTGCAGAGATGCTGCTAAAGAATGAAGAAAAGGTCTAATGTCGTGAAGTAAATGCAGCAAGAACAACAAACCAACACTATCTTGTGCTGATCTGATTGAAAACAAATTCTTATGGGTATTTGTCTTTTTACTAAAAATAATTGAGGGATTGTTATGTTATAATGCTGACAAAAGATTTTTTATGCTGAAGTGGGATCATTTAATTAGTATTGTAGACAATGCTGAACTGGCACTATTTAAACAGACTGGTCCACTCATAAAAAATAGTTAAAGAATATTTTGGAAATAATTTCTGTATATTAGCAAACTTTAGACATTCTTATGCCACAACACATGTCAGAATCTAAAAATATTGATTGAGATCAATTTAGAAGAGGGTTCAGGTTATAATATCATCACAGAGTTAAACTGTTCCCTGACCCAAATATTATTTACAAATTTTGAATGTGTGTTAACATCATTGATGTCAGCATATTTTTTAATTTTTTAAGTGTTTTAACATTTTCTTTTATATTTTTAAAATTTTTTAAAAGAAATCTTTTTGTAACCTTACACCCCAATCCCCAAAAAAAGAAAAATGAAAAGTCAGTTTTCACATGCAAAGCAGCTCAATATTTATGTTGACTTTGTTCATGATGAAAACGACCTGCATTCCCTGTCTTCATTTGTAACAGCAAGTTATTCAATGACTCTTTTTGGATATCAGTTAAAAATATTTTTCTTTCTTTATACTTTTTCAAATGTCATGTACCTTCAGACTATGGCTTTCCAGAGAGATTTTTTCTTTTTTTATCTGTGAATTGCAATGATTACTTAATAAAAATATCGGAGTGGTTTCCTGTTGCCATATCCACAGTTTTGAATTTAGAGTTGTCCTTCTGGCTGCCACCCAAAAGTAGAGAACCCTGCTTACTCTACTACTTAACCAAAGAAAGAATAGATGGATTATTCATGCCTTTCCCAAGGGTAATAGTGCAAAAGTAAATACAACAGACTAGGCTGGAATTTGAACTCACCTCACTGATTCCACTTTATGTGCTGATATAAAATAATATAAAAACTAATTATTAACTCTTTTAAATGGGGTAGAAATATGAATTTATCAGTTTATTATATCAAAAGTCATTTCCTTAAATTGCATTGGCCATGGAATTTATGAAACATTATTTTAAGTTGTATCTATTGCTATTAATACAGAATTGATATAATTATCTTTAAAAACAAAATTTAATATTTTTAAGTTTGAAAAAACGATATATAAATTTTTATATAGGAGAACAATATGCAATCTATGACAAAGTGGATATAGAAATTGTTTTCCGTTTTGTCATAAATTTTTATAAAGTATCTAAATAATAACAGTAAATGTGAAATCATACAAAGCTAAGTTTAAACATTTTGCACTGCATGAAGATAAGTTGAATGCATTCAAGAAGCAGACATTAAACTTTGATGGTGCAAGAATTATATTCTTTAACTTTCCAAATTCTGGTTATGGATTAAAATTGAAATATTTTTTTTTTTAATCATTTCACCCCAAGCAAGACAGCCTCACCACCACTGGTGCACAGGGGGTTACATAGGAGGAAAGTGATTGGAAATAGGGACAGGTTATAGGAGGTGTCAGGAGGTGGGTAAGAGAAGGATGAGAATACTGATATGATGAGAGTTGAGTGGATGAAGAAAAGAGCATGAGAGAAAGAATGAAAGTCAGTGAGATAGGAGATGACTATTGACCTTACATTTAAATTCTTGGAGATTGTAGCTGTCGTGGAAGCAAGGGAATTCTACAGTCAGAAAGTGCAAGAAAAGAAGCTGATAGAGTAGAAGTTGTGGTTACATTTTATTGGTTTCACTGTAAAAGGGTGGGACCTAGTTGCTAGTCTAGTAGCTTGAGTAAATTCATACACAGGGGACACCAGTGAGCTAAGTTCATCAGAGCAGAAGCCATGAAAGTATTTGTAGAAGAGACATAGGGAAGCCACATTATGCCGGTGAGAAAGTGACTGCATCTGAGCCGCCAAGTCGGGATCGATCACGTTACAGATTTTCTGTTGGATTTTGTCAAGAACTCCAAGGTGAATAGCAGGGGCACTGACCAGATGCAGTAAAGTTTTGGTATGAATTTAAAAGGAAAAAAACATAAAGCTAATTTAGAAAATTCAAATTCATCTAAAAATGCAAATGTCGAAAAAAGGCATTTTTAAGCTTTATTTTCTGATTAATTTGAAGAAGGGAGAGGGGAGAAAAAAAAAATAATGCCCCGGGTGAGGATCGAACTCACGACCTTCAGATTCCTCCTTTAGAAGTGTGATTATGAGACTGACGCGCTGCCTACTGCGCTACCGAGGCATACATTCGAAGTAGTAATATAAATCCTATATATTCTATAATCAGTGACGTCATATATTTTGTCCAATGAGCATTAGATAAAGGCTGGTGTCCGTTGCCACAGTAACTGGAAAACGCTTGACTATTGATGCTACCTACTTTCATTAAAGAGAAAAGAGTAAATTACTTGAAATTAATTGAATTATGACCGCGATTCTCTGCAATTGGCTTAATGATGAGGTCAAGCTTTCTAAGAAAGTCGGTATGTTCTTTTTTTTTTTTCGTGCCCTCACGTCTTTAAGTTACTAATAAAATTAAAAAGCTCAGTGCTTCTTATTTCTCTTTTGCTCGTACTTGTTGTTATAGTAGTAGAAATAAATTACGACGGTAAACAATGACGATTTCATTTTGCTATTCATTACTTATGCGTGGAAGTTTAATAAAATATTTTAAGTTTTATTATCGATGATTTATTTTTAGATTTAATCGTTTGTATATTAACTATTTTTGATTATTTTGCTAGGCTAAAAAACAAACAAACAAACAAAAAACAAATGATCATTTTTTAAATTTTTATTGGTTGATCACAATCACATTTTCTTTGAGCTCATTTAAGTTCTTAACGTTTCGAATGATAATTTTCTAAAATTAAATTCTTTTTCCTAAAGTAAACTTAGTCTGGTACAAGGCCACAGCAGCGGAATACTCGTGTGGATCGTTCACACTTAAAAAAATTAAAAATGGTTTAGGGAGGCCCTTAAATGTCTTAGTCTGACAAACAACCTAATGAGGTTATTCATTAGTGAAGACACTTTTTATTTTAATTCTTTTTCCTCTTATCGTACGTAAAAGAGGAAAACATGACTAATAATGAAAACTGAAAACACCAACAAATTCAGTATATTAATTTTTGGTTGGATATCTGCCTAATTTTTTCCTGTTCCATTTGGTAAAAAAAAAAAAAATCAACAAATTTACACTTTTCACTCAGTAATCAAGTAAATATTCTATTATTGTTTTTTCTTTTACGTTTTACCGTTTTTGTTTTGTTTTTTTTACGAAAAGAAGAGCATTACTACTACTTACAACTAAGAAGAAGAATCTTAGGCGCTATGGATTCATTTTTTTTTTATTTCACACAATGAAAGGAAAATTACATAATGTAACCTTGGACTGTATAACTGAGGTTCATTTTTTTTATTACAACAGCTTATTTCATAGCGAATAATATTTTTGAAAGGAAAATTTTTGGCTTTGGATATTTCAGGTTTTTAAGGTCATGGTCTCTAGTTGAGTGAGTGTTAATGGCATTAATGCGTTTGTCTTCTTGTAAGTTCTTGCGAAACTATTTTGGTAAAATAACGACAAAAAAAGTTATTTTTTAACCTTGCATCGAAAACCGAACATTCTATGCAAATGTAAAAATAAACAAACAAAAACTAAAACAAAAAAAAAAACAAGAAAGGAAAAAGAACAGTACTGAAAGAGTAAGACGAAGACTAAAAATGTTTTTGAGCAGATAATCTTCCTTCAATAGCCACACACATTTTTTATATTTCACTTAAATGAAGTAATTATTAATTTATTAAAAATTGCTATTTCCATAAAACTTTAAAGTGAATTTAATTCAATTAATGTGCAAAAAAAGCTGAGGTTTGAGCAATATTTCCAAATGAAAAAATTGAACATTTCTTCCATTTTGGTCCAAAATTAATTTTTTTTTTATTTCTCTCTCGTCTTAAATGTTCTTCCAATTTTTATAGTCTGTATGATTTCCACTGTGTTTTGAGTAAAAATCTCATAAAAACTAAACATGGGCAGCTTTTTCTACAAAAGTCCAAGTAAAAGCAAATTTTTAGTGCCATTAATTAAATTAAATTAAATAAAAACGTAAATAACCTGTGCTTTTTCTGTGCTTCTGCTAAGAGTTGCATTTTTTACTCACTTTCAATTGGCAGTAGGTAAAAAAAAGTTAAAAAGTTTCAACATGTGCCACTTAGCATAACTTCTCTGTCTTGTTTAAAGTCCTCGTTGATGACTGAATATCCTTTTCTATTTGACATTATTTATTATTTTTTTAAATGCCATTTATTCGATCATTTTTTAATCGTTTGCATGACAAACTTTTTATTTTGTACCTCTAAAAATTATTTCTTCACTGTTTATTGTTTTTTAGTAAACATTTTTGTACCAAACGTTTCCTTGTTTCTTCTATGTTTTTTTTGTACTTTTTTTTGATTCACCAAAATTGGCAGCGAAAGGAATGTCAATGAAAAGAAAAACGATTATATTTCTTTGTGCTTTTAAACTTTTAATGGTGACCCTTCAATGAACATAAAAGTAAAACCCAAACATTGCAATAGACAACATTTCTGATAACTTTGTCTGCACAAGTTTGTGTATAAAAACAAAACAAATTTTAGGCATTGAAATTTAAAAAATAACAATAATTAATTCTATTTAATAACAGAAAATGGAGTTAATATGAATCAGTTCATAAGCAAATGAAATAATTATTGTATCATTCAAAGAATAAGTCAAATTAAAAATCCTTAGGCTTCATGATGAAAAAGCCTTTTTTCAGTGTAGTGATCATGGGTAGCTAGTTATTTCCAAGTTTGCTTGCTTGCTAAGGCAGCTAGCTAATTCCTGTTGCAGACACTATTTGTGTTTTATCAACACTAAAAAACTGTAGAGAGCTCGATCATGGTTATTTAAATTTGCCTTGTGCCAAACATAACCGAACTCCCCACAGTTTATAGTTATCAGAAGGTTGGAAAGAATAAAACTGTCTCATTTGTAAATTAATGAAAATTTACCGAACAGCATAACATCAAATTGTATGTATGAAATCATTAAATTGTAAAAATGTTCTAAGAGAATGAGTAGTAAGTTTAAAGAATTAAGAGTTCGTTTGTTTTAGTGAAATGTTATTTGTGCATAAAAAGATAAGTCTATGTTTCACTGTGTGTATCAACAAATAGTTGTAATGCCTTTGTTCCTCACTTTCTGTTATGGACAGCGAGTAGAAGAAGAGGAAGGAGAGATAAAGAAAACAACATGCAAGAAGGTGAGGGAGTGCGAGTATGTATTGCTGGGACAGTTGTGTTTGAGTGGCTTAAAATTTGTTTCATCATGGCTGTGTTGATTGTTCTCTGCTTCTTTGTCTCTCTCTGACTGACCAACCAAAAACATGAATAAGTAGCAAACTCAACCATGTGGTCAGCTTCAAACTCAAACTTATTTTTTGGGTGGCAAGAAATATGACACAGGTCATTGAAAGTTTTCTGTGAGTTTGTAAATTACTCTCTTTTCATTGGTTAATAATAATTTCACATAGGCTCGTGAAATTTGACTTGGTCTTTTCTTCAGCAATGGAACCAATCTTTTTTTCTATTAGTCAAAAATAGATTTTGCACTGGATCATGAATTTGAAAACAATGAAGAAAAGAGGGTTATTTTTTATTTCATACTCACCACAAAACTTTCCTTTCTACTGCAACTATTCTTAGTGGACCTTAGTGACAGTTTCTGAGTGAGGCCACACAGTCTCACATGATCAGTAGTTGCATGTGCTTGAAACTCTACTTAGCTAAACTAAAGTTGGTATCTAGAAGCATTCATTCAGCTTTAAGGTGTGTTTTTTTAAACATTAATCTTAAAAATCTTAATAGATTTAGATTGCTTGTGGGAGAATGAAAAATGATAAATAAATAAAAATTTTTAAAAATTATTTTCTCCATAAGGCAAAAGGAAACCAAACAGGGTTTCCGATCATGTGTGAATTTTATGAACCCCTACTTTCAGAAAAGAGATGATCTTTCTTTTCTCACTTTCCAACCATTCAGTTTGGACATGTTTGGTAGCTGTCTCAACAAAAGAGAGATTCATCCACTCTCACTCAACATCAGGCTTGAGGTCAACCACTCTCTATACCTTCACATTTTTGTATCTATGTGCATTAATAAACACTGGTGATTCATTTTCTACTCAAGTCTTCATTTGTGATCCACTGACATTCAACTTCTGTTAGCAGCACAAAGTCAAATACAACCCCCTATAATTTATGACCCTGTCCTGATATGAATACAAAGAACTAAAATTCAACTAGAAACACTTTCTTAAAATTGAGAACCAGTGAAAAATTAAGTCAACTAACTTATTTACCTACTGTACCACACATGCAGATACAAAAACAAAAGTATTTTCAACAAAAATAATAATTTGCTCTGACAAATTTGTGATTAAACCTAATGTAAACTTTACATATTATCCAACTATCTGGACAATATTGTCTTCAAGTAAGCAAAATTATTTTTTCAACATGTGCAAAAAAAAAAAAAAAATCTTTATGGCCATTACAGTGACTACTATGGTCATCAGATGAGCAACACTCTTTTTATCTCTACTGCAACTTAACTTTTCATAACTGCAACTAACATGCCATTCAGGAAATGCAACATTTCAATGACCCAATATTGTACCTGTTTAAAATAAATAGTATTTAAATGCTACCAATGTTTTTAGATTAGAATCACTTTAATATAATTCAACAAGAATTGGAAAACCCAACCAAAACCAATATTATATATATTTGAATATCAGTCAGTTAAGTGACATACATGATACTCGATTGGGCAATCATGTCTCTTTTGATCCCTGACTAAAGAAGACTATAGAACCCAATCTGTTCCGCTATTCAACCCATAGCTAGAGAGAGAAGAGATGGATTCATACCTTTCCTAATGATATTTGTGCATAAGTAAATGCAACTAATTCAACTAGAATTTAATATTGGTTCTTCGATTTCTTATTCCAAACTGATATCCATTATACCACAACCACATATTTGTTCATATATATACATAAAAAAAATGTGAATAGTTGCCTGGAAATGTATGTTTTTTTTTTAAATATGAATATTTTCTCTATCACTTGTGTTTCCAAGAAAACAAAACAAAAAAAAAGAAGTAAAATGGACATTTATTTTTAAACTGTCAATTTTGCCACAAAATGAATGAAATGGACACAGCAGCAATGGTTGGTATCAAAATACCAGCATTTATGGATATAGCCACTGCTGGTTGGTTCGCCATTATTAAGGCCTAGCAATGTGCTTTCCACCATGCCACGTGAACAGATAATGAAAATTCATGGGTCCATTTTAATAAAAAATAATAATGAGGACTTGAAAGAAGTTGTCATTAACAGTTACAAAAAAACAAAACTGGAAATTAAAAAAAAATTGCTTAATGACATGAAGCTCACTATCTATAAGAATTAATGGCAACAGCCAATAAAGTAGAAGTGAGAGAAGACTTAGTCAGGCATCATTTAACACTATGCCATCCACAATAACACCAGTCATAGCTGCTGCTAGGAACTTGACGTTAAATGAACTTGGTACCTTAGCTGATGAACTTTTACCATCTATGAAGACAAATATAGTTCAGAATACCATATCTAAATGCTACAAAAAGCAAACCTAAAGGACAGCAAATCCCAACCTTGAAAAATTCATACTGTGTACTTCCATTTTATGAAAACCAGACACCCAATGTATACTGTGGACAGCTCTATTTTGGAAAAAGCCAAAACATGCCAGCTATGGTGCCAGTGGTTAAGTAAAGCATCTTGTAAAATACAGCCAAATTCCAGATCAGCATCACCAGTCAGAGGATTTATGCTGAATGAAGAATCTGGTTTGGAAAACTTTTAGGGTAGATTGTCATTGCAACTAGTGATTTGCCACTTTTGAGGTTGCAATCCAGATTGGAAAACAATGCTGAAGTTCCTGATTAATACTGGTGATTCAGTGATGATACTACCCAGTAAATATATTGACAGACCCTGCCTAAACCCAAGACCAGTTTGCCTGTCTTCAGCCAACGGACAAAATATCTAATGTTATGAAGAAGCATTTATTGATGTAGACTTTTCAGGACTTCTTTTGTATAGATGGATAATAGTGGTGGCTGACTTTCTGCAACACTGAGTTGCTAGTGAACTGTAAAGATAGAAGACTGATAGACCCAAATACCAAATACAACTTACAAAGTAAGCATGTTGAGAGAACCATACACCAGATATCAATCAATATCAATCAATATCAATCAATAACAATGTTATTCTCCCAGAAATTGTACATTCCTTGTTCCAAGACTTGCCAACTCTACTTGCATAAAGAATAACAGCACCTACTCCAACACTGTCAAAAGTCAGACATAGCATAGATACAGGTGATAGTTCACCCATCTATGCTAAATTGAGATAAATGTCTGAAAAAAAACAAACAAACTTAAAGATGCCAAAGAGGAATTTACAATGCTACTCCAAGTGGGAGTCATAAAACAGTCAAAATCACCCCTTCACATGGTTCCAAAATTCACACCTAGACAGTGGCTCACCTGTGGAGATTACAGGATTTTAAATGTATTGACAAGACATGATAGATACCCACTGCTGAGTATTAACAATTTTTTTTCAAATTAGGTATGAAAAATATATTTTCCAAAATTGATTGTCTACAAACGTACCACCAAATAGCTATGAGAGAAGAAGATATAGAGAAAACAGAAGTGGTAACAATATTTGGCCTCTTTGTGTGTGTATATATACTTTTTAATGTATGAAATGCTGCAGCTATATTTCAAAGATTTATGCACAATATATTACTCCAGGTCAACTGTGTTTCCATCTATGTGGACAATGTTCTAGCTTTCTCTGAAACAGAAGAGCAACATTACAAGGATTTAAACAAAAGTTCTAGGAATTTTACAAGAAAATAATCTAAAAATCTCACTGGACAAGTGTCAATTCTTCCAGAATTTCTTTCATTAGCCCAGAAGACTTAACACCTACAAAAGATAAAAAGCAGGAAATAAATAAATTCTCAGGAATAACTGATTCAAAATGTCTTTGGGGTTTCCTGGGAATGGTTAACTTTTATAAGAAAATTGTTCCACAGGCAGCAGACATTTTTCTACCACTCACTGAACTGATAAAGAAGCACGATCAGAACAAAAATATAAATCTTGATGATGCTGATGATGAAAAAGAAGCATTCACAAAAATTAAAAATGTCCTGGGCAAACTCACTGCACTTCCTTACCTCGACTCAGATGTAACTCATTGTTATCTAGTGCCTGATAGTTCTAACTATGCTGTAGGTGAAACATTCCATCAGATGATTGACAACAAACCTGTTGCTATATGTTTTTTTTCTAAGAAACTATCTGAAAACCAAAGAAAATGGTCTACAGTTGAGTTACTGGCAACTTACTTGGCAGTGTTGCAAGTCAAATACCAAATTGAAAGTAGACTTGTTCCCTTTTTCACTGGCCATAAGCCACTTGTATTAGCTTTCCATAAAATACCATTAATGAAATCAGATAAACAACAGAGACAACTCATTAATATCTGATATTCTATATTATTTGTGAGGATGAAAAAATTGCTACATACTGAATCGCCAGATCAGCAAATGCAGTGACAGTTAAATTTCGTAACTTACCAGCCCTCATTGAACAGCAAGAGTGTGTCACAGAAATAAAGGCCTATATACACAGGCTGAAGACTTATACTGTTGGTAATAAAACAATTTTGACATTTACACACTCTACCCAAGATCATTTATTCCACAAGCAATGCACAAGGCAATCTATAATAGCTTCCATAATATGTCACATTCAAGACCCACAACCTCAGTAAAACTAATCAAATTCCACTACATTTTGCCTGACATGGATAAGAACATACACTCATAGACCAAAGAGTGCCTCAATTGTCAACAAAATAAGGTTACTCACCACACAAAATCAGCAGCAGTTTTTTTTTACTATCCTCTATATGATTCAAAGCTGTCTATATTGATATTGTATGGCCATTACCACCAACCATCAATCACAACAGCATATACTCATCACCAGCAAGGTACATCCTA
Source organism: Ascarosepion bandense (assembly GCA_037127315.1). NCBI lineage: Eukaryota > Metazoa > Mollusca > Cephalopoda > Sepiida > Sepiidae > Ascarosepion > Ascarosepion bandense. The sequence continues at coordinate 4,881,122 of JBBBDQ010000367.1, forward strand.
ATATCCATAGACAGAGCTACTCAATGAGTTGAAGTTATACCTTTGCAAGACATTATGGCTACACCAGTGGCTATGTTGTTTCTAAATGTGTGGATATCTCAATTTGGAGTTCCCCTGTATGTTGTCACTGACAGAAGAAGTCAATTTCAAAGTGAGCTTTTTAGTAAATTATTAAGACTGATAGGATTCCACAGACAACCATGATGAACCATCCACAACCCAATAGAGTTATTGAAAGGCAACACAGGGCAATTAATACTGCCATAATGGCAAGAAAACAAGATTAGTTAGATGCTTTGCCAATAGTATTTACAAAACCTACAAATAGACCAAGGTTACTCACCAGCTGTTGTAGTAACAGGGACTTCAGTGCTACTACCTAATTCTATGGTTGATAAGTGCTCTATGGAGTTTACCAGTGAAAAGGTTTGGCAATTAGCACACAAGAGATAAGACTCAAAATGGAATCTTTCTCTGAAGGATGCTTACACATTGTTCTAAAGTCTTTAATTTTCCAAGAACTAAACAAATTTACACATGTCTGGTTACAGGTTGACAGAATGAAACACCGTTTAGCGGCCCCTTATGCTGGACTGTTCAAAGTCATAGACGTGAAAAATATTTTGTTATTGATCTCTATTCTGGAAATTATCAAAATTTGTCCTTGGAAAAACTGAAGCCTGTAACACTGTCAAAAATTACTCTGTCTGCTCCAAAGTTAAAGGGAATGGTAGCAACTGATAATGATACACCCATAGATGAACTATCAACTGAGAAAAACATCCCAGATGAAGACTCCCCAAAATTAGAACAATCTCAAACACAGCCTAGAACAACATGCTCAGAGAGATGGGTAACATTTTCTAAAAAGATTGAGTTTATATATTTCTAGTAAATAATGTATTTAACACAGCTCCAACTTTGGGTGGAGATGTATTGTAGGAGAATAAAAATAAAACAAATAAAGAAATTAATTTTCCCATAATGCAAAAGGTAACCAAAAAGGTTTTTCGGTCAAAGTATGAATTTTATAGCCTCCACTTCTGGAAAGGTGATGATTGGCCTCTTCTCGCTTCTCAACCATTGAGTTCAGATGTAGTAGCCTTTTCAACAAAAGAAAGATTCAGTCACCCTCACTTAATGTCAGATTGACTTGAGATCGACCATTCTCTAAACCTTCATATCTTTGTAGCCATGTGCTTCAATAAACATTGGTGATTTATTTTCTACTCAGGTTTTTGTTTTGTTTATCACAATCCACTGACATTTAACTTCTATTAGTAACATAAAGTCAAATACAACCCTTTACATGGTATATAAATTATTGTGAAAAACTAAAATTGGGTCTGAAGTCTAGTTCTGATCCCAGATTATATCAAAGACTTTAATAAAGCCAATATTTAATACATGAACTTACTGCAGATGACATTTTGTTATCATTTTTTGATGGTTTGATCCTCCATGTTTACATTTATTCACATCAAATTGAACTGAATGACTTGTACTAGACATCAATTTTTATTAATTATGGTGGAAAAGGATGTTAACAAATCAGATTATTCTGCATTGCTCTTTATTTGCTAATACCCACTTTAAAATGATATTGGAAAACATTTGGAAGCTAACAAGTTGTAGCGTTTGTGTGTAATTTGTATGGGTGCAGGTTTATATGTAAACAATTAAGAAGAAGCATATGAAAACTTGAGTTTCTACTGCAAGTGTTTATTCTTTTTATGGTGACTTTTTAGCGAAACAAACTTCTCAATGTCTCTTTGGCATCCTCATTTTCTTTTTCGTCTAGCAATTAGGGTAGGTAAGTATAGCTATTTACACTATTTATATTGTTCAGACTGCTGTCCTCATCTTTATTGTCATATTCACAACATTTCAGCTGTCGTACACTGTGACCTTCTTTAAGAGACATGCATTGTAATAGAACCCTCTATTTTGGCCACTGGGTAGATTGTTCTAGTTCCATATGCCATGCCTTTTCTGAAAATCTCAGTTTCAGGTTATTTCCCTTTAGTAACTCAACTCTCTAAGTCTTTGTTCACCTCTACTCTGGCTAGTTATTGAACTCACAACCCTTTGGGTCAAGTCACTGGATTACTTCAACCAATGCTTTTATCTACTGGGATATGTGTCCTTAGGGCCAAAATAAAGAGTTCAGTTTGAAATTCCAATGTATACCACCCAAAGAAGGCCAGAGCATACAACGACCAAAATATTATGAATATGACAAAATGAGAATGACAGTCCAAACAATGTAAATAGTGTTATTAGTTACAATACCTTATCTCAGAAATATAGACAGAGGCAAGTATAAATATTGTATTCATGGTCAAGATCAAGTTAGCCTTGTGCAGGGTTGGAACAACCAAAGGAAAGTTTCTGTTGTTAAACATGGTTCTGTGGTATAGGTTTTCATTTTCTTGATCTAGAAGTTAGGTTAGGTCATTACAAGCATTGTATATTATATTAACACTTACATTTATGTAAAGGTTTTGAACAATTTCATCAAAGGATTTCTTCTATAGTCTTCCAAGTCATATTGTGTATAAACTTATACTTTTTATCGTTCACAATGTTATTTCAATCTGAATACCATTTCAATTGTTTCACTTTAATTTAGTTTATGAAAATTCAAATTGTAAAAATATTTTTGCTTACAAAAACACTGTAACAATTTGTAGAGAAAATATTCTATCACAAATATTTGTATGTCGTACATCTCTTCATGACAATAAAAGTTGTTGATTTATTTTTGCATAATCTTAAGATTTATTACTTTTCTTCCCTTAGTCTCTATCTTGCCATTTCATCAACTAGGTAAAGAAAAATCAGTCAGTCAGTTAAGTGCCATATATGATACATCCTTGGGTGATCATGTCTCGAAAGAGATATGATTGACTGAGCAGATGGTTGCCATTACTTTCTGTGGTAGACTGATTGCCAACTAGGGCTATAGGACCCAACCTGTCCTGCTATTTAACTCATAGTTGGAGAGAGAAGCAATGGATTAATACCTTTTCCAGGTGTATTTGCACATAAGTGAATGCAATGAATTCAACTAGAATTTGAACTCAGCTCAGTGATTACTTGTTCCAAGTTGATATCCACTGCACAACAACAGATATTTTAAAGAAAAATAAGAAGTTAATTTCTATCTACAGGAACTAAAATACAAGTGTATCTTAGTGTAATAATATTTGAAAAGTCCTCCAAATATCTTGGATATTTATGCTCAAATATTAATATTTTACACCAACTTTTTTTATTGATGTTTTCATTTGAGTATAACTTAGATGATCTTGAAAACAGTTGACATATCTTAGAATGCACACACACACACTGACTTGATTCATACTTTAGAATGTATACATATTATTTCATAGTTTACAATTTTAGTAATTTCAAAATCACTAACCAGACATCAGTGGCCCAGTCCCAATTTGAACCACTCCTATGAACATTCCATTAGCCATTCTTTTTTGTGAACAGGAAAAAACTCAACTGCTGGAGGAAAAAGCATGTTTCTAAATATGATTTCAGTGATGCAACTTAAAATTAAGAAAAATGGCCATTGATAAGTGAAAATGATGATGAACTGGCAATAAACATAATTGCCAATTAACAGATTAGTACAATATTTTCATTGAAATTTAAGCTATTTGGCTATTTATCCTGCTGGTTGCAGATTGTTTTTCTGTTTTCTTATTTATTGTAAATTTCCAAGAAGATTAAAAATTTTCTAACATCAATAAAACTACAAAAGTAAAAACCATAGTAAGGCCATTTTGAATATTTTATTTAAAGTTATGTCCAGCATTTTGTAAAAGAAAAAATTCATTCAGTTGTTAATGAAAAGTAACTATCCAAAATTAATTTAAACAATTATTTTGAAATTTTGATTTTTACAACAACAACAACAACAACAACAACAACAACAAAAAAAGAGAAAATGCTTGTGAATGGTTTTGCAGAAACTTGAAAACAATGATTACTACTCTAATTTCAACAACTTTTCTTTAAAAATTTTTATAGTGAAATTTTTCTATTGAAAAGAAATATTGAAATACTGCCAAGAAATATTGTATTATTTTATCTTTTAGAAGTGAAGTTCAAAATCTATAATTAATAAAGTCTTATGGTATATTTTCAAATTATATTTAATCATTTTCAGTAATACTTGATAACAATATTATTAATATTTAAATTGAATATTCACCAAAGAATGACAAGAAAATGTTTATGAACAATCTTGGGAAAAATTAGTGTGTAATAATAACGATTGATAGCCCTTGAGAAGCTCCCTTGTGAGTGAAGGTTATCAACCCTTAAAGAACTCTCTCGAAGTACAACACGTTTCCTGCAAGCCATGAAGAAACAAAGGCAGACTATTGAAATCACTAACAGTAACCTGAAAAATTAATTTATTAAAGCTTCTTAAATTGTAATAATTGTGGATTATTTTCATTATAAAGTGAATAATTTTACTACTTGATAATTCATACAATATATGTAAAAAATTTTAAAAGTTAAAAGCTTTATTTCAACTCTTATTTTAAAAACTCTAAATGACCTATCCTAAGCTATATGCTATGTATTTTTTTCCAAAGATTAAAAAATGAAAGTAAATACTTAAATAAAGAGCAATTCAAAATAAAAGATAAATGATTGTGCATATATTTATGTGGCTAGCATCCAGTGAATGGTTCTTAATTTTATTGGACTACACTAATGCAATGATTGCAACAAATACGAAGTAGTAGTAACAAAATGATTAAGTATTATCTCTATTTTTTTTTTTTTTGTTTTGGTTTCTTTTCCACTGGAATATGATTTGCATGGTTTGGTAGTGAGCATATCACTTTTTTTTTTTTTTAATGCCAAGTTCTTTTATGATATATGCAATCATGGCTCTCACGAGAATCCTTTTCTTTTTTATCTGTGAACTGGCATAAACTTCTTGTAAAACATTGTGGAGTGGTTTCCTGTTACTTTTTCTATAGTTTGAAATTTAGAGCTTTTCTTCTAGACTGGTTGCTACCCAAAGCCAGAGAGCTCAACCTACTCTGCTATTTAATAATTTAATTTTGTTGGGAGAAGTGGTGGATTCATTCCTTTCCCAAGAGCATTTGTGCAAAAGTGAATGCAACTGGCTAAGCCTAAATTTGAACTAAACTTGCTAGTGTCACTTTCCATACTAATAACTATCACATCATTCATATATAAACACTAGTTGATTGGTTTATAGTTACAAATTTCACTGATTTTTAGTATTGTTTATGCTTCAACATATCATTAGTTGATCGGTTTATAGTGACAAATTTGACTGATTTTGGTAATGTTTATGTTTCAGTATATCACTACTTGATTGGTCCATTATTTCAAATTTTACTGATTTGAAAATTGTTTATGTTTCAGCATATTACTAGTTGTGTTAAAAATTAAATGTAAACATGACCAAAACCATTAAAAGTTCAAGTTGAAAACTGATTTAAATGTAAAATTTATCTCTTTAAAATATTAGTAGAAAAGCAAAATTTACATGACAAGTAAAATCTAAAGAAACCTATGATCATACAATTTTCAAAATATAGTTAAAATTTTAAAAGACTTTGAAAATTAAAAAGAAAAACAAGTTTAGTCAGAGTTGGAATAATTTTGACAATGTTGTAGAATCAAAATAGCCAATCAGAGAATATCATGCCAAAAATGTGTAGGACTATAAATACAAGATTCATAGCAGATAGAAACTTCCTTTTACCAAAAGAAGCATTTAGCAAGAGAAGCATTTATGAATCACACAACGAAACCTTTTATAAGATACTCTTGCCAGCTCTCACAACACATATAAATGCAATTCTTTCTCAACAAAAATCTAAAAGATTCAATTTACCTACCAAGAAAAGAAACTTTGTAAGATGCTGCAACCACCTCTGATGTGCAATTATTCTTCCTTCCACATTTTCTAATATTCCTTGTCCTTTCCATATTTTCTTTCAAGAAAATATTGGACAACATATTTCTTGTGATATCTATATGCTTAAAATAAATAAGTGAATATATATATATATATATATATATATATATATATATATATATATATATATATATATGTTTTATTGAATAATATAGAGATATTGTATCTACTTATTTTTATACTGATGCTTTCTAGTTGTCTAATCAGTTTCTTGACATTGAGATAAAATTCATCAAGGGAGGTACCATAGTTTGTTTTTTAACCCAAGTACTTTTGACCTTTTCTAAGATCATCTTCAGGGGTGAATTTGTGATGAATATGAAATAAAAATAACTCTCTTTTCTTCACTGTTGTCAAATTTGTGAGCCTGTTTATTTTGACCAATAGAAAAAGGAAGTAGGTTATAAACTGAGAAAAAGTAACAAGCTGATGTCAAATCCCTTTTTAATATAAATAGCAAGAGAAAGTTAAATCAAACAGAAGAGAAGAAAGAGAGAGAAAAGCAAAGTTCTACATGTCTGAATAACACTAGTGTCAAATTACGTGCTGATACATTATCAACATTATGTGAGCTGGGGAATTTCAAAGAACTCTGTTCAACTCCTAAGCTAAGTTCCTTAAAATATATCTTTTTATTCATATCAAATACAACAGTATAACTTTTATGTGAGTAACAACCTATCTCAGTTTGTTGTAAGCATTTTGGAATGTTACTTCGAGTCTAATGATTTAATATGAGCATTTTCTCTTCTTGACAATTCATCAAAACTAATAACCTTTAATGTTTGATTACTTGTCCTGAAACAAGCTACTGAAGCTTCAAATGTGCAAATTTGTAAATAAATTCCTTGTTGTTAAAAATAATGTGTGTTTTCTTGTCCTTATCCCTACATACTTCCCTGATGACCCATGACATGTGAGGAAACTAGACACATATCTATTCTTATGGCTTTTACATAATTTAAGATGTTTAACAATGAAATGGACATGAATCAAGCATCAGCAGAGGCCAGCAAATCAATACAAACAGTATCCAAAGCAGTTATAGCTCTGCATGGAAAATCAGAGTTGCTTGATAAATTGATGCCTTCTTGCACTCTCACAGGCATACCATCCATTTATTTAAATGAACTGATGGTGGTAGCTACATAAATTTGAATGAGTAGTGGATCATACAATACAAATTCATCCAAGCAATACTGATTAACTTAAGACTCGTCCTAGCAGCACAAGCAGATTTAGAAACAGAAAGACTTGGATAAATGGCCAATGACCTACTGCAGTATTTCAATCAGCAAAACCCCGACCTCATTCAGTAGGATCAACCAAAGGAAGAATAAGATATTTTCAAATATTGATCTGTCCTCAGCATACCACCAGATACTGATACATCATGATTTTATATGTAAAACTGCTATCTTGACAAAACATAGTTTATCTGAATATCACTATATTTTGGGCTGCAGAATGCTGCAAGTACCTTCCAGAGGATGATGGATGATATCATCCAGAACATGGAGTGTACATTTGTATATATTGATGATATTTTAATATATTCCAATGACAAGGATTCTCATTCTGAACATCTGGATCAAGTAGTTTGGAAGCTAAGTGTGTATGATCTTAAAATTTCAATTTCAATATGTATTTTCAATGTTACAGAACTTGATTTCTTAGGTCTTAATATTTCAAAGGAAGGAATCAAACCTAACACTAATAAGCTTCAGGACCTGAACATTTTCCTTCTCCCAAGCATAAAAAAAACTTGCGATAATTTATTGAAATAGTCAATTTTTACAGAAAATTAATACCAAAATTTAGTGACTTAATCTTCTCACTCATAGAATGTATCTATTTGAATTCTAATGCAAAACAACTGATTTTAATTGTGGATAAATTAGCTTCTTTCCAAGCAGTGAAGAAGTCATTATCAAGTGTAATTGAATTAGCCTCCCTGGATTCAAACATTAAATCTTATCAACTTGTCACGGATAGTTTATATCAAATGATAAACGACCAGCCTATTCCTATTAGTTTCTTCTCTAGAAAGTTGTTTCAGACCCAACAAAGATATTCCACCTTTGATCATGAGTTAAACCCCTCATAGAATGTTGGAATGCTCTTGTTAAAAGATCATAAACCTTTGTGTGATGCTTTTACTAGCTGTTTGCCTTTAAAGTTGGACAGACAACAGCGTCATCTGAGCTTTATAAGTGAATATGTCACAGACATTTCTCAGATATAGGACAGGAAAATATCACTGTAGCCTCCTTATCAAGGCTGGCTAATACTGTAACAATAGATCTTTGTGATTTACAGAAAATTGTTACTCAGCAGCAATCGAATGAAAAACTTAAACAATTAAAAGACAGGTTGAAACCTTACCATACAGGTAAAAGCCAAATTATAATTTTCAAGAACTTGTGTACTGCAAGAGCTTAGGAAATCTATATCTGATAATCTGCATGCATTGTCACACCCAGGAATATCAGCCACATTGCACTTATAAAAATAAAGTTATTACTGGCCATGGATAGAGAAGTCAGTCAAAGTGTTCTGCAAGAATGCCAAAATTGTCAGTAAGCAAAAATTATTAAACATAACAAGAATAAAGTACAACCATTTGAACTACCTTCAGAGCAATTTCAAACAGTGCATTTAGACATAGTGGGTCCATTACCATCAGTAAGAATCAAAACTACTCCTATTTTTTGCCATCTATTAACCATGATTGATAGAACTACTAGATGGGTGAAGATGGTTCCTCTAACTAAAATAACTGCACAAAATGTCATTACTGCTTTCATTAACACATGGGTAGCTAGATTCAGAATACCCTTATATGTCATCACTGATAGAAGTAGCCAGTTTGAGTCAGAATTGTTTTCAGAGCTGTCAAAGACCATTGTCTTTCATAGATTGAGAACAACTTCGTACCATCCTCCGGCGAACGAATTAATTGAATGTGCACAAAGGACATTAAAGACAGCAATTATTGCAATGAAAGATTCATAACTATCAGCCTTACCTGTTGTAATTTTAGGTATCAGAATCACATTCAATGAATCAACTTATTCATCATATACAGCAGTAATGGGGTGTCATGCACAAGTTCCAAGACTGCTAATTGACTCTTGTGACAAAGATAATGATGTGCTATCAAACCTGGCAATAAAAGACCTGGTGAAGGAAATATGAAAGTTTGACATGGAGAATCATTCCTCTAGACACTTGCATTCATCACTAAAACTTTATAAAGGATCTGAACGATTGTAAATTTGTATAGCTTAGGACTGACAGTTTGGAAACCTTTAAACACCTTACACAGGTATATATAAAGTAATTAGCCATAATAATAAGTACTTCACTATTACAACTATGGAAGATGTAATAGCAATGTTTCCATAGACAGATTAAAACCAGTGGTTGTCTCAGAAACAGCAAAAATGTCTGACATTGATAAAGCAATACCAGCACAAAGAGATACTCCACCAGAGATCAACAAGACTATGGAGACAAAACAGTAAAGCAAAACAAAAACTACGTCTGAACAGTCGGTTACTTGGAACAGTGACAATATATACTACTACTGTTGAATTATCATCTTATTGATGTACTAAAGCAGACTCCATCAAATTTGGGAAGGGAAGTGATGTGGTAATATGAAATAAAAATAATTCTCTTTTTCACAGTTTTCAAATTTGCGAGCCTGTGTGAAGTTTATTTTGACCAGCAGAAAAAAGGATTAACTCCAGGTTGAAGAAAAAAATCAAGGCAAAGTTTAGTGAGCTTATGTAAAAATTCATTTTGACCAATAGAAAATGGGCGCCACTCATGAACTGAGAAAAAGTAACAAGCAGATGTCAAATCCCCTTTTGATATAAATAGCCAGAGAAAGTTGAATCAAGCAGAAAGAAAAGAAGAGTGAAAGAAAGGCAGAATCTCACATGTCTGAATAATGCTGGTGTCAAATTACAAACTGATACATCATCAGCCTTTAATGAGAGCTGGGGAATTTCAAAGAACTCTATTCAACTCCTAAGCTAAGTTTATTAAAATATATCTTTTTATTAATGTTGAATACAACTGTATGAATTTTATGTGAGAAGCAAACTCTCTCAATTTGTGATAAGCATTTTGGAATATTACTTTGTGTCTGATGATTTAATATGAACATTTTCTCTTTTTGGCAGTTCATTGAAACTACAACCTTTTAATGTTTAATTACTTGTCTTGAAACAAGCTACTGAAATTTCAAATATGTAAATTTGTAAATAAATTGCTTATCGTGTTTTGTTAAAAATAACGTGTGTTTCCTTGTCATTATCCCTACATACTTCAAATTACAATGATGAACATAGTGTTGTAACTGTGATAAAATTTGCATTCCATTTTCATAGTGAACGTACATGGGTTAAAAAGAATTATGGTCTCTTCCTTGATGAATTTCATCTCAACATCAAGAAATTGATTACACAATGGGAAAGGATCATTATAAAAATAAGTAGACACAATACCTTTATATTATTCAATAAAACATATTTAAATAAAGATTTGCTGAATAATTACACACACACACACACACACACACACACACACACACACACACACATATGGATATATTATTCTACAAAACATATTTGAATGAAAATATATCATTCAATGAAACATATTTGAATAAAGATATGCTGAATAATTATATACATATATGTATATCACTTTAACATAGACAGGCTCACAGAAAAAATAAACAAAATTTACAACAATGGCAATATACCAGAAGACTTAAGCAAATCAATTTTCATAGCATTACCTAAGAAGCCATGTGCAAAGGAATGTGAACTTCACTAAACAATCAGCTTAATGAGCCACATAACAAAACTCATTATCCAGATTCTGATGAACAGAGTGCATAGCAGAATTGGCCCAGAGATAGGACAAGAAGAGTGTGGCTTTATTAAAGATACTGGAACAAGAAATGCAATATTCATGCTCAGAATGCTATCTGAAAGAGCAATAGAAATGCAGAAGGAACTCTATCTGTGCTTTATAGACTACGTAAAGGCACTTGACAAAGTATGCCACAAAGACTTGATAGAGATACTTGACAACCTCAGCATTTTTGAAAAAGATGTTAGGATAATCAAGAATATCTATTGGCAGCAAAACCACTTGTGTATGGATATGGAGTGAAGTCAGCAGGTATACAAAAATAAAAAGAAGCATAAGACAAGAATGTGTTTTCTGACCGGATCTATTCAACTTATACAGCAAAACAATTCAGAGAGAAATAAAACCCTTGCCATGATTCATCATTGGCAGCCACAATCTCAACAATGTAAGATATATAGATGACACAGTGCTGATAGCAGACATGGAAAAGAATGCAGGACCTCCTACAGAAGGTAGCAACAGAAAGTGAGAAGAAAGGACTAAGCAAACTGAATGTATGGTCATCAGCAAAAAAGAAGACCCCAAAATGCCAACTACATGTCGGAGAAATTAAAATAAAACAAGTAAAGAAACTTCAATAACTGGGAAGCATGCTGACAGAGGATAGAAAGTGTGATATTGAGATCCAAAGATGCATTGGCATGGCCAAGGACACATTTCAAAAGCTAACCAGGGTACTGGATGACAGGAACATCTTATTGGAAACTAAGAAAACAGTGCTGGATTGCTATGTGATATCTCTTCTTCTGTATGGAAGTGAATGTAGGACGATCTCTTTAATTATGAAAGACTTGAGGCAGCAGAAATGTGGTTTTACAGAAGGATGCTTAGGATACCATGGGCTGAGCACGTGACTAACAACAAGGTGTTGGAGAGGATAGAAATGATGAAAAAACTCATACTTAACATAAGGAAGATACAGATGAGGTTTCTGGGACATGTAATGAAGAAGGAGGGCCTAGAAAATTTAATACTCACAGGATGGAGAGACAGGGGAAAGTAGCACAAGAGCGACTTGATAGACCTGAGCCAATGGATGGCAGAGCGGGGTTTGGGAGAGATACTAAGTAGAAGAATGTTGAAAGTGACAAGAGACAGAGCCAAATAGAAGTCCATGATCACCTACATAATTAAGCAACATGTGGCACAAAGAATTCTCAAAACGGATGTCCATGTGGGTCAACTTGTGAATACTTCCAGGTCAGCTATTGCTGAACACCTGATAAGTAGCAGAAATTGCGTAAATGACTTCAGTGTGGACCAGTTTTACTGTGTTGTCTGGTTAACACTCAACGTTTCATTTACAGGAATTGGAGTCAATATATATAAAATCTAGGACTCTGTCTCTGTAAACAGAGAGAATGTGTAATTGGACTCCATATAATTACCATTTAGTGCCTGCCAATCCCCTCCCCATAATATTTTTCTTTTTTCCCTTCATCTTGATTCATCTTCACTTTTAATATTTTAAATCTTGAAGTATTAAAAAAGCCCCAGTTGACCCTGAGGAAAAACAGAATTGAAACTGGTCAGTCATTTTTGTGTTTCTTATTTTTTATTCCATCATCTTTAAAAATGCCTGTAAGTATAAAATTGACTTTATTTATTGTCATAAAGTTTTGTACTTGTAATAATTTATTATATATATATATATATATATATAAAATGGATTTGTATATATATATATATATATATATATATATATATATATATATATATATAAAATGGATTTATATATATGTATATATTTGACATCAGTTGGAGATTTCATCCCTATGCTCTCTCCACACACACACACACATACATATCAGTGTGGAAGGCAGTAAATAACTGCCTCCATAGGCATGAAACAACAAAAAAGTGGTCAATAAGTTTTGGAGAAAATAGTGAAAATAAACTCACAAATTGTAGAATATACACCAAGCTATTTGGGTATCGTCAGGCACAGGTGTGGAAATTCCCAAAAAGTCACTTTTGAAATAATTTCTGCACCTGTGCCTGACAATATCTAATGGTTGAAACCTGAATAGCTTGGTGTATATTCCACAATTTTTGAGTTCATATATATTGTGTATTTAGGCAGCCATCCCTTTTTTATGCAAGTTTCATTAAAAATGACAGACAAGGTGCTGTAGTTATTTTTTTACATTATTTTTTATGTGATCTTTTTTCTTTTCAGTACATTAATCATATAAACATTATCTGAATGTTTTATTTACTCAAGCACTTTTAGTATAGAGTTTGTAAGGATGGAATGAAATTCTCATATAAAAAAACAGTATTCTTATAAGAGTGCTCAATACAAAGTAAAGGAAATAATATTTATTTAAAATTTATAACATAAGTATGTTATAACATCACTACAAAGTAGCTATTTTGTTTTGACATTTTTGTGTCTTGTCAAGTAATGGTGCTAATTGTGAAATGAGTTTTAAAAGGTTCAAAACTAGCCAAACCCATCAGTAGGGGACACATTGTTATATAGTCTGTGATGACCAATCAATATACAAGTAAATGCTAATTTGAAAACATGGCAACATACCCTAAAAATAATTTATTGGTGCATTAATGTTAATGTTTGATTAAAATAGAAACCAGTATTTATTACTAATTGTCGATTAATTTCACTTTAAAATAAAAATTAAAATTAATTTTTAAAAATTATTTTGCATTAATGTGAGAAATTACGAATTTCAGATTCTAAATTTAGCTGAGCATTGTGTTTAATGTATTATAAATTTATTCAAAGATGAAATGAGTAAGAGAGGCAGACATACACATATATAAATATATACATACACACACATACATATACACACACTATACATATATATGCATATATATATATATATATATATATATATATATATATATATATATACCTGTTTTTTAACTACTATTTTTAGCGACGTATCAATTTATCTGTTAAATTCAATGTTAATGTAAGAAGTCTCTGTGAACGCTACATATATTAGATATGTGTAAGTCTGAATTCAGATGATAAGATGGGTATGGGAGAAAGTTATATAGATTTCAAGATAAACACAGTCATATTCCAATGCATAAGCATATAAATATAATATATAGCCACATAAATTCACATGGCAAAAAAAAAAAATACGTACACACCAAAAAATTCACAAAGCAGCATATACAAAACAAAGTCACATACACGGATCCACTTATACACAATTATATGTATAAATACACACAAATATACACAGAAACTCCCACATGGAAACATACACAGGCATATACACACACATGCATAAACAAAAGTTCACACACACACACACACACACACACACACACAGCGTGAACGCATCGCTCATTCATTAAAAATGAATTGGAGCACTCTGGCTGCTGGGCGTGTAATATGATGTGCACTAAAAAAGACTGCCTTCTTCCACTGAACACCCCGTGGCCCAGGGTAGAGTTGCCGACTGACGCCAATTCGGTTGGGTTTTGAGCCTGGGTTAGAGAGCAATCGGAGTCTAACTGTACTGATGAGCTGTGATACAGCGAAACAGATCTGTCTGCAGATGACAATATATATATATATGCAGGTTTTATTAAAAATGACAGGCAACGTGTGATGGTTAAGTTTTTATGTAATAAAAGAAATTACATAAAAACTTAACCATTCACACCGTATCTGTCATTTTTAATGAAAGCTCCATAAAAGAGTGATTGCTGTCCAAATATACAATTTTTAAGTTACATGACCCAGCAGCCAACAAGGAAAGCAACACCACGACATTCCAGAAAAACCTTGTTTTATGACATGTAAAATAACATTCATCCTCAAAAATTGTTAAAAGTATAGCCAAAAGTGCTTGGATAAACAAAAATTATATAGAAATTAAAATAAAAAAAAAATTATATAGAAAATGCTGTATCCTCAAAAGAAAGAAATCATAAGATTACATGAAAAATTACATAAAAACTAATTGTCTGTCAGTTTTAATGAAACCTGCATAAAAGAGAGATTGCTGTCCAAATATAAAATATATATATATATATATATATATATATATATGTAAATCAATATATCTATATGTACTCTACTACATAAACCCACATGCACACCTACATACATACATTTATACATAGACAAACTCACGTACCCAGGTGTATATATTCATATATAAACACAAGTAGAAATAAACATGCACACAAGTTAACATAGATAATAATAACGAATTCAGAGTCCATATGAAATTAATTCCTAAAGAATCATAATCATTCAATATTAACTTGACAATTTATGCTAGATTAAGTACCTATCTAATATTAACATGACAGTCTCTGCTAGATTAAATACCCAGCAAATAAGGGTAAATAATAATTGACGTCAGTGATAATAGTTTATATTTATTCATAATATTGCAACCCATATTGTAGGGTAAATGGTGAACTATGTTTACAGTTAACAGTAAGTTCATTCCTTTAGTTCAATAGTTTAATCCTGTCTTTATATCTGATGATTTTTAACTTTTCATCAAGACAAAGATTAAGACAATTTAAACTCCAAAAGTATTTGGATAAAGAAAATCGGATAACAAAAATGTTTATTTGGTTTATTGAATGAAAATAAAAGGTGAATTTTCTTTTGTTTTTGTTTTTTTCATTGATTACACATTAAACATTAATTAAACATTTATTAAACATTAAACTTATGATTTTTGTTTTGCTATCTTCAAGCAACTTAGATACAGTTCTTGATCAGGTAGATGTTAAAGGTTTACTTTTTATAAATGTTATACATACTGAAAGAATAGATATTAATAATGAGGCTGGTGAGTAAAAAATATGCTGAAGATGAAAATAATTTTAAGCTTTAAACTTACCATGGTGGTTGGTGGAGGTTATCTTATGACAATGTCCAGCTTAGATCATTTATATGGCCTTCTGTAAACATTGAAAGAAAATGCACAGTGTTAATATATACAAAATAAATTTTTATATAATACAATATTTATATACGGAAGGGTAGAGTAATAAGATGGTGGTTCAAGAGTTTAAATGTAAATGCTCTGGTGCATATAAAAAGAGAACACACACACACACACACACACACACACACACACACACACACACACACATGTATATATTCAAATGTAGCAGTCTTCCATCCTGTTATTTTACCCATAACTAGAAGGAAGAGACAGATTAATACCTTTCCCACTGAAAAGCAAACACAGTGAATTCAACTGGAAGTCAAATTTGGCTCTCTGATTTCTAATATCCACTGCACACACATATCTTCCTAAACATATCTAGAAATCTGCTTTGAAACTGCCACTTCACTTCTGCTTTGCTCATGATTAGTGACCTTATATTCTCGTTGAGAACTGATCTAGATTTTGATTCACTTACTTTATGATATTTGTATCCTGGTCAGGACAGTTTCTGATTAGTTAGTTAAAATAGTTAAAATATGAATTTATAGCCTAGCGATTGTGAATATACATCTATTTTTGGAGAAATTTTCGTCTCTTATTATATGTTTATATTTATTTGTTTTTCTATCACTACAATTTTATGATTTTATCTCATAATGTGCTGGGTTTTTTTCAGACAGCATCAATTTTTGCAGTGCTTTTTCTTCTGGTTATCTCATTGGGGAAGTATTGCACAAATATCAGCTTCAGGATGACTTTGACCATTTTTCGCACAGCACGTATGTTCCTTTCTTTTCTTTTACATATTTGTCAACAGAAGAACCTTTGACATTTTATTAATTATCAAAATTATCATTTTAATGGCTTAATGTTTTAGCATTGTACTAAAAATGTTGGCAATGTTTAACCTTCTAACTTGCGAAAAAGGACCATTACTTTCTTAACACAGCTTCTGCTGTATACACTTTTGACTCCCTTGGTAATGTTTATTGTTTTAAAAAATGCTGATTAGAATTTTAATAAAACCAAACATGTGAAAATGGATTTATACATTAAATTACATGCAGTTAAAAGATTATAACAAATTTGAACCAGCTTAAATTAAAAAAAAAAAAATTTATTCTTAAATATATAAAAATGTCAGAGCAAGAAAATTTAGACATTATGAGAAACTGTAATAATAAATTTTGAAAATATTGCATTTTCTGAGTATTTCTTTTGTAGGGATAGGAAATCAAGAATTAAAATCAACCCTCTTTTTCACTTTTACAAAAATTCACAATGTCATGTAAATTCCTCATCTTTCCCAAATAGAAAAAGGATTGACCACATGCTTAAAGAAAAAGTTCAAACCAGATTTCGCAAGTAGGTGTTAAATTGATTTTTGACCAATGGGAGTGACTTGCAAGACTTGAGGACTTCAGAGTCAGTGTGAAAAATCTAATGACAATAAAAGACCCCCCCCCCCCAAAAAAAAAGCCAATCAGCTTTAGTCAGTCAGTCAGATGACAGCAGCAAGAAAGATAGCACTAAAATGTGACTTCAACTTCAAATCAACCTGGAGATAAGGCCAGGTTGCACTTTGTTCTCTTTCTCCTTTCTCATGTACTGATTTCTTTTACTTCCACTTCTCTATCCAAAGACATTCCTACTGAATACATGCATACATATGTACGTACGCATATATTCTTTCAACAATTACTACTACAAACATTTTCTACAAATCCTGATACCCATAACTTTATCATTGAACATGAACACAACCCTTAAGTTCTTGATAATGTTTCAAATTGCACATTAACTTCTACAACTTGTATTATTCATTTCCTTTTAATAAATTTCTATTTTAAAATGAAAAATGCATATTTTAACATTATTCCACACATTCCAACCTGCCGACAATCAACCTTCCGATGATAATTGGATAAAACTTGTAAGCTGTAGAGAGTTCGGTTAAGTCTGACACAAGGCCGAATCAAAGAAACATTAACCAGCTCCCTATAGCTACACTTTCTTTTGCTCTCACCACATAAGTTATAGGTTGAGGCCTTTTACATATTTTGATAATTTTGTAATTTTTTTTAATAAATTTGTGACTAAAAATATTTCTTCACAAAAATGTATTTTTGTGAAATAGTAAATGCTTTTACTGGGCTTACGATGGAAAGATATTTTAAATACGATTGGCTGCTGAAAAGTTGAAGCAACACAAAGATGACACGACATGTGGTAAAACTTAAGTTAACTCATTAAACTCACCACTAAAATTGTGTCTTGACCCAAGCATTCCATAGTGAAGCCGGAAGTTCTTACAATCATTATCATCATTTATTGATATTGTTATAACATCCACTTTCCTAAGGTAATTTATTTTCTTTATTAATTTATTTCTAACTTTTCCAAATTACGAAATTACAAATTGAAGTTTGTTTTGGTTAGAGTCTAAGGGGGATAACTCACTCACTAAGTAAAATCAAACAGCTATTTTGTATTTTTCATCTTCACCTTGTTTTTAAATTACTTTATCTTTTATTATTTGTTTGAAGATCTTTATAATAACCATTAATTGGTTTATTTTTTTAAGTCTATTTTCAAAACCTATTCCTATTTCTTCGGAAATCCCCTTGATTACTTATTACAATATTAAGACTTGTTGTCAGTGTCTGCTGACTTCATTGTTCCTTCAT
This sequence comes from Ascarosepion bandense, assembly GCA_037127315.1. Lineage (NCBI taxonomy): Eukaryota > Metazoa > Mollusca > Cephalopoda > Sepiida > Sepiidae > Ascarosepion > Ascarosepion bandense. Next base: position 4,899,652 of record JBBBDQ010000367.1, read on the forward strand.
TGTCCTAATATCTAATATCTTTTATCTAATTTCATTCTAAATCTATCTCCTTTTTTTTGAGTTGGTAAATTTCTGGCACTATGGATTCTATTAAAATTTTTTCGATTCTGATTTTTGTCAGTTTGTTTTTTATAGTGGGTTATCCATTCTAGTGAAACGTAGTTGTATGTCGAAGAGAGATTAACTGAATATGGCCTCGTTAGAAGATAGCCCACTATAAGTTATAATAGGGATTATAAAACAAGAAAAACAAATTGAGTATAGAAACAACATTTATATATACACAGATATCAATTAAGGTTCTTTTACAAATAAAATAATGTTTATAGGATGTGTACAACGGACATTAAAATGTTCATAGCAATAAATGCTGAAAAGAGAGTGTGTGTATGTATGTGGGAGCGTTGTCAGTTAGGAATGTCTTTGATGTTTTCATTCCTTTGCTCGGATAAATAGCTCAGGGACAGTGAAGAAGAAGATGAGAGGGGAAGGAGGCAAGCATAGTGTATTGCTTGACGAGGTCAAGGCACATGCTAATTACACTGTACTTTCTCAACTCTGGCGATGCTTTCTGTGTTGGCTTTTTATTTCGTCTTTGTGGGTTCCAGCAGGTCATTTGGGAATTCACACCCATATTTAATTCTGGGCTTTCCATTGGATGACAAATAAAATTCGCGTAGGCTCGTGAACAGGAATTTGATATTTAATTAATTTTTGGTTTTCTGCTGCCGGAACATATGCGCACAGACCAGTTTTGGTCATTTGCTTTCTGGTCCTGAGAGTGCAAACATCCGGTCCCTTGCTTTGCTTGGTATCACCACACTTTCTCCCTGATTTGTGTGAAATCAAGCCATTTTGGTAATAACTTTTTTGGATGTAAAGGTAACAGGTTTCATTTTTTTTTTTTCATAATTAATTCAGTGGCTTGAATTGACATACTCCAGTATACTATTAAAATTTGAAATGTGTCTGATTGTTCCAAAATTCTCTTACCTATTTTAACAGTGCTTTCCACTTCTCCATTTATTTGCAGATAATGTGGACTTGATGTTATGTTTTTAAATCCATAGCTGTCTGCAAAATCTTTGAAAGCATAATTTGAGAACTGTTTCCCATTATCATTGACAAGTTCAATAGGAATTTTCTATTGTGAGAAGAAATTTTTCAACTTCTTTATCACACATTTGGTTGTCATTAGATTGAGCTCTGTTATTTCTATATATTTTGAGAAATAATTTATTGCAGATATATATTTGTGTCTTTGTGAATAAAAATATCCATACCAATGAGGAAGTGGTGTTTTTTTTTCATGCAGTAAGGTTCACCCTGTGAGTCAGGGAGTCACTCAAGGTAGAGGGTTATGTTAAGGGGTCGTATGTACAGATAGGAGGGGATGATAATGGTTAACTCTTGACTTGAACAGGTTAAGATTATAGTGATTGGGGAAATCTTCTTGGGAGTCTGTTCTACAGAGCAGTGGTTCAAGAGGAGAAGCTGTCCGAGTGGAACTTACTTTTCACTGATGGTATACAGAGGTAATGCAGGTGGTTTGCTACAATGTAAGTAGCATGGTGGATCTGTAGCCATGAAGGTTATCCTTGGCAAAAACCAAGGAATATAGTTTCTCCAAGCAATTCATGTAACATGTTTCATCCTTTAGGACTTCATCAGATTAAGTTTATGTTGATGCAACTACTTGTGTACATGAACAAGAGATGCTGAAATTTTTAATTGCACTTAAAGATAAAATCTTGCTCTTTCATGAATTATATTTCTTTTTGGCATGAAGTAAGCATTGGATTTTTCCTAAATTGAGTCATACGCTTTTGTATTTTCTTATCGTGAGAAAGAAAATGTTCAGAATATATTTTTGGCTTTATTTTCCATTCAACAATGTACTGACATGATTTTTGTGATTTTCTTTTGATAGTTTTGATGCTTTTTGAAAGTGTTTAAATCTCTGCAACCACCTCTTCTGCCAATTTGTAAAAATCAAACGTCCCTGGTGTAGTTGATTTGAACCTTTTTTTTTTTAACTGAGTCCTGTTCTTCTAGAAAATAATTTTCTTCTTTAAGAAAGAATCCTCCTCTGATACTATATTTCACTGGATTAGGGTAGAAAGATATATTATATGAGACTGGCTGCTGAAAACTCAAAGCAACACAAAGATGACATGACATGTTGTAAACTTAACAACTCATTTTATTTAAACTCACCACTAGATCTATCTTGATCCCAGCATTCCCTAGTAGGACCATAAGTTCTTGCAATCATTATCATCCTTATTGCTGTTGTTACAACAGTAAATAATAAATCTTTATAAAAGTAAATAACAAATATTGCATTATTTACATTGGTTGGAATGTTGTCCTCATCTTTATTGCCATGTTTACAATGTTTCAGCTGTTGTACACTTGGGCATTCTTCAGGTACTAGGAATTTCAAACCAAACACTTTATTTTGATCACTGGGGTATATGATTCTGATTCAACTTCCAGTAGCCATGTAGTTATCTCCCTTTAACTCAACACTCTAAGTTATTTGTTCACCACTGCTGTAGCCTGGTATTGAACTCACAACTCTTTGGGTCAAGTCACGGGAACTAACCAATGCCTGTTTCCACTTTAGGACACATGGCCCAATGGATATAGGTGTTGGTTAGTTCCAGTGATTTGATCTCAAGAGTTGTGAGTTCAATACCAGACTTTAGCAGTGGTGAACAAAGTGATCAAAATAAAGAGTTTAGTTTGAAATTCCTAGCACTTGAAGAAGGCTGGAGCATACAACGGTCAAAGCATCGTAACAATGTAAATAATATAAATATTACCTCATCTCAGAAATATAGACAAATGATAAATATCACATTATACTTGCTTCACATATTTTTATAATCTTATAAATAAACATTGCTGAGGAAGTAAAAAGTTTATGCAATAATAGCAGTGTCAAGGGAATAACCACATAAAATATTGTTTCTTTTGCAAGCAAAAAGTTTAAACATTGTCAAAATATTTCTATTTTTTTGTTTTCAACATTAAATTAATTGATATGACTTTCAGGCAGTATTTCTTAAGAACAATTTATTTAAATAAAACAGTTATTGCTTGAAAGAGAATAAATAGAGATTTATTTTATACAGTGTTTTACTTTTCATTAACTTGCTTTACAATGACTTGATTACAAAGATATCACTGCTTGAATATAATATGTTTTATCTAACTGTTAGTTAATCTCTTGATAATATAAGTTATATATCTCATTCAAGTTTCGGCCAATCGTCATAATGCTTTAAAATGTACTTATCTATTGAGCTTAGTTATTTGAATTCATTTAATTATGTGTATCAAATGTTTTTGTTCCCTGAAACTGAAACTTTGCAAACCACTTTGGACATATTTGATTCTACCTATCTTCTGCATAGATCTTGTTGAAAAAACTTGAAATTTTCTGAATATATGTTATGTTCCCAGGGGATGAAAATGTGGTTTTGTTAGAAATATAAAAGGATGAAACGAGAGGATAACTCTTAAAAAAGGTTTATTAATTTAAGTACAAGATGGCTGGTGACTGAAGCTGTTGAACACATGATGAAAAGTGGGCCTTTGAAAAACTGTCCTGCTCAACTTGGTGCCATGGCTGACTCTCCTGTCCCAGAATATCCTGTTTGTAAACAGGGGACATAACCAAAACCCCTATCTTTCACCTGTCCAGTCAAAGAGAGACAACTCATTTTAATATATTTGTTAGGGCCAACTGTGCCCTAACAATATGATCAACCTGTTTTATCATTCATGCAACTAGAATGTTAAAAAATTCACAGAAAACAAACAACACCACAAAGACAAATTAACTAAATAGAATTTATGGATATGGGATATCTTTTAGGGTGGATAACTGAATGAGAAAAATTCTACCCTGAGAATAGGGAGGGTGATCAACCAGTTCAAAGCTACAGTCATGCACAAAAGTCATTAAAACCAAGGAATTGTGTTCCTGATGAAACATGATTCCTTTTGTTAGTTTTCCTGGGCATTTGGTTATGATAGCTTATCATAACTACCTCAGCAAGTACTCTCCATTAATAGTGTGGCCATTTTGAAGTGAGTCAATAAGCACAATGCCTTTTGCATCTAAAAATTGAGGCCATCTCTGCAGATAAAACAACCATGGCCTTCTTTGGAGTTGGTGAGGCTGGGTATTTCCACTGCATGGAATATATCTATGTCTCTGGCTCAAAGTGATGAACTCAACACTCATTTTGGGTTAGGAAACATTTAAGGAAACCATCTGAATCTGCCTTTAACAATGTCAGATTTTCTCATGATGCGATCAGCCTGTGCTTTTTTGATCAGGTGTCAAAAGAGCAGAAACCTTTGTCATGCAAAATTCATTGTGCAGAATATCTCAATATGCTAATAGCATTGGCTGTTTGATTTATATTAATTTGCCTGTCATCCATTACCATGTGGTGAACATGATCAATGTTTTCCTTGGTGGTGGCAGTTGCAGGATATCCAGGCCTTGGATATCTTTTCCCCCTAAAACAGAATGAGTCAAAATCTCTAGTACCTGAAGAAGGCTGGAAATGTCATAATGATGACAATGTAATCGTGGTATCTGACTGTTCATAGAAGACTTCAAAAGTAACTAGTAGCAACTTCTCTTGGAAATGGACAAAATATGGCATTGTTGTGTTATCAAATATGTGGAGAAAAAGGGTTTGTTTCCCAAGGAACATTCATTCTGGTATGGTTGCTACATTAGGGGATGATGATCCAGCTTTATCAACAATGTAAAAGTGAGCAGCTGAATTTAGGAAGGAAAAGAAGGTTCGAAATTCCTAGCACCTGAAGAGGGCCAGAGTGTACAACAGCTGAAACATCGTACAAATGGCAATAAAGATGAGGACAATAGTTTGAACAATGTAAATAGTGTAAATACTACCACATCTCAGAAGTATAGACAAATATCAGTTTTCCTGAAAAGAAATAATAGTTATTAATAAGAAGATTTGAAATTAATGCATACTAGATTTCACAGGTATTGAATTTTCTAGGTAGCATCACTCCTTCATTGTCAGCCTATAAACTTTTCAGTCTACCTTCACATATATATATTCCTACAAAGAAAAATTATTTTCCTTACAATAGTACCTTCTAAATGAATTTCTGTAACTTGACATTTAAAGGCAAAATCTGAAGACTGGAGTTTATAAATAAAGGCTCAATATTTTCTGCTATCTTGAGTATTTGAATTAAGTTTGTGACTTCCCTTAATGTCTTGTTATGAATGTCAATGAGAACTTGGTAAAAAAATCAAAACTACAGTGAGTCAAAAATTAATGTTTGAATGCTGACAGAACACGTGAGAAAATCTCAGTATTCTCAATGATAGCTGCAGGAATATGGAATATTAAGAACTCACAAGCTAAAATGGTGAAGAGGAGAAAACAGAAATGGCAGGCATTTGAATATTCTTCAATGCATTATTTCTATATGCAAATTGCAATTGTTTACTTTTAGAACTGCTGAGGCTCGCCTTAACAACTTTACTCGCCTGGAGCCATCGTTACACCTGTTGGGTCTTCATTTTGACACGAATACAGCCCGAGATATTATGACTGAGAAGTATAATTCAGCCACCAACCTTATGTACCAACTCTATATTGCTTTGAATAATAAAAAGAAAGCCAACCTCACAAGTGTAGCAATGGAAACAATGATGCCTGCTGCTCCTACACGACTTCATCATATTGGAAATTTGATATACAGAGAAGTATTTGATTTTTGTATAAAATTTATATTTTGCAACAAAGCATTTCTTCTTTTATATGTGTCATGTTTCCTCAGGATGTAGGCGATCATGGCTCTCTACAGCTTTCTGTTCATTGCAGCTCATAATAAACTTTGTCTTTCTGTGATTTTTCCAAAGCCCTGTTCCACCATCCATTTACTCATACTTATTTTCCTCTGTCCCTCTTGTTTGCTATCTGTTCTGTGAGTATCAGATTTTCCAAGCCTTCCTTCCTCATTATGTGCCCAAGACTCCTCAAATATCTCTCCCTGATGTTAAGTATTTGTTTCCTTTTTGCTCACATGTTTGGTCTATAGTACCCTCCGCATCCTTCTGCAGAACTACATTTCAAGTCTCCTCTTCATCTTTGAAGAGATCATCCAGCCTCACTGCAATACGACAGGTATCATGTAGTAATTTTCATTGTTTCTATTGAAATTTTTCTATTTTTTAGTACTCTGCTTAGCTTCTGGAATCTTCAATCTAGCTATCCTAATATACCTTCAAATTTCGGTGTCACTCTTTCTGTCCTCTGTTAAAACACTTCCTACTGAAACTGACCAATCACAGGCCATAAAAAAGTCATCAGCAGGTTCTTAAAAAAAAGTAAGGAGCAGTAATACAATGAGACTCTCTCTTTGCCTCAAAATTTTTCAAATTTTAGCTTATAATATCTTTCCTTATTCAAAATATTCATAATAACTTCTATTAGAGGTGTGTTATACAAATAAATGCAACTAAACTTTTATTTATAAATAGAAAATATATTTGATTAACATAGTATTCCATATATCAGAATAAATCATTACTTTATTATTTGACATGTTAATATTGACTCCTTGACATTCTAAAACCATCATCAATTAACTTTTGTACTGTTTTAACTTTAGTGTTATTTCAATCAGTTTTTATTTATTCCTAGAAATATTTGATTGAATATTGTTTTTCATTCTCATTTATTGCTATTGTGATGACAGGCCATAGATTACCTATTGGGTTAATATCTGGAGAGACTCAGGGCCATTTCATTAATTTGGTATCTTTGAAATCTTTTTTGGCAAGGTGGGCAATATTCAACTATATATTCAGAATATGAAGGAGCATTATCTTGCTTGCATATACTTTTTAGCTTAAAGATTCTTGACTGTAATGTGTTCCACTCAAAAAATATTTGGTTTAAAAACTTTTTTATAATCATTTCACCTCAAGCAAGGCAGTAATGCCACTGGTGTGCAGAGGACTACATAAAAGGAGGCTGAAAGGTTACATAAGAGGAGAGTGAAAAGAAAGAGGAACCAGTTACAGGGGGTGTCAGAGAATGCTTAAGAGAAGGGTGAGAATATTGGTGTGTAGAGAGTTACATGAGAGTAGAGTGAGAAGGGAGAAGAACAAGATACAGGGGGTGTTGGGGAAAGGATAAGAGAAGGATGTGAGTCAAGGGAAAAAGAGATGGCAATTGATGTTGCAATTAAACTCTTGGAGATTTTAGCTATAAAGGAAGCAAGTATGTGGAAGGGATTTCACAGATAGGAAGTGTGAGTAAAGAAACTGACAGAGTAGAAGTGACAGCTGCATTTGGTTGTTTTGACTGTAAAAGGGTGGGACCTTGTTGCCAGTCTGGTTACTCAAGTAAATTCATGTAGAGGGGCTACAAGGGAGCTAAGCTCATCAAAGTAGATACCATGAAAATATTTGTAGAAGAGAAAGTGACTGGAGTCAAGCTGCCAGGTCAGGATTGATTACATTTCAGATTCTCCTCTGGATTCTCTCAAGAACCCTGAGATGAATAGCAGGGGCGCACGACCAGATATGTAACCTTGTTTGCTCTATTGGATGGTGTTATGATGATTACAAGTTTTTAGTGCCTGTATATATCTCCTGGGCAGTTTAGCTCCAATGTAGTTTCCACCCTGACAAATACTATTGAAACTACAATACCCTGGAGATATATACAAGCAATAAAAAACTTATACACAAGCAAAAACATCATAATCCCATCCAACAAAGGTGGTGGAATATATATATATATATATATATATATATATATAATTTGTTTTTTATTTAAAATTAATATAGTTTATATTGCGACACGGAAATGTTTCAGGATTTTTACCTTGTCATCAGGCAATGTTAACTTATTGTTGTGGAAATGATTTTCTTGTAATAGCAACAATGAGCTAACAATGCTTTATATGTATATTTATTAATATATATATAATAGCTCTGTTTATACTGCATTGAGCACTGTTTTATTAATACCTGAATACTATTTTTATACATGTGTGTGTCCCCATACATATATTTAATAATTCACATAACTATATGTATATACATATTTAGGTATGTATATATATTTAGATACAGCCTTTGAGATTTGAAAAAGATATCACTTGACCAGCGGTCAAGAGCGAGGGAAAATTTAATCGCCCCAAAATCACTTTACTCGACCGATTCCATTTTCTTAATAGTTGCCTTATGTAAACATAGCATGAATTGCTGACGGAAAACAAAAAATGAAATTTTAATTAAAATTTCAAACTTGTTAGAAAGGATTTCAAAAATTTAAAAAAATAATAACAACAAAATTTGATATTTCCTCTTGAGGTTATGGTATAACTGGACAATTGTTTGACCTTATCCAGTCATTCCTTTCAAATCACACAATGAAGGTAGTACTGAACGGATATGCCTCCCAATACTATCATATGAACGCGGGTGTCCCTCAAGCCTCTATTCTAGGTCCTATGCTTTTCCTTATCTACATTAACGATCTTCCAGATGTTATAAGATCCCAAGTAGGCATATACGATGACAACACTACAGTTTACTCTTGCATCAATCAAAAATCTGTTGAGGCTGACAAAGCAAACCTCGCTGCCGAGCTTGAAAAGGACCTCCAATCTGTGGCAGACTGGGGTAAGAAATGGCTTGTGAATTTTAATGCTTCCAAAACAAAGCTGCTATTTATTAACCATCACAGACAATTGCTCTTACCCCCTCATTAGCATGGATCAGGCTAGTCTCCCGGAAAGAAAAACACTGCACCTCCTCGGCTTAACTCTCACAACAGACCTCAAGTGGAATCCATAGCTAAATCCACTGCTAAGAAAGTCGGTTCTCTGTGTAGGGCCAGGAAGATTTTTCTGCCTGAAACAATCCTGCACATATATAAATCTACCATCTGCCCATGCATTGAATACTGCTGCCATATCTGGTCAAGTGCTCCTGCTATCTACTTAGGTGTCCTTGACAAAATCAAATGGAGAATCTGTAATGTGATAGATACTGATTTGGCAGCTTGGATATAGTCACTTTCTCACTGGTGCAAAGTGGCTTCCCTGTGTCTCTTCTACAAATACTTTCATGGATTCTGCTCCAATGAACTTAGCACACTGGTGCCTCCTATATATAAATTTACTTGAGCCACAAGATTAGCAACTAGGACCCACCCTTTTACTGTGAAACCAATAAATTGTAAACACAAATTCTACTCCAGCAGCTTTTTTTCTTGCACTTCCCACCTGTGAAATTCCCTTCCATTTACTTGCTTTCCCAACAGCTATAATCTCCAAGAATTTAAATGTAAAGTCAATAGTCATCTCCTATCTCATTAACCTGCATCCTCTCTCTCATGCTCCTTTCTCTGTCCACTCCACTGTTGTTAGTATTCTTATCCTTTTCTTACCCACTTCCTGACACACCCTATAACCTGTCACTATTTCTCATAACTTTCCTCCTATGTAACCTCCTGCAAAATCCTTCTGAGCCCTTTTAACAGCATGATATTCTGTTTTTTTTTTTTTTTGGCAATTGAGTGGAGGTACTTAAATTCGTAGTGTCTTTTTTTTGTTTGACTACAACCTCCATCTCATAGACAAATCTGATTTTCTCAACAATTTTCTATAAAAAAAATTACTTACTTGTATAATTTGTTTTTCGAAGTATGCATATTTTTTCTTTCTTTCAAATGTTCATTTTTACTTTCGTAAGTAATCTGGCAGACATTTTGGCTCCACTCTGGAAGCTAAAATTAAATGAACATTTACACTGAATGGGACTGACAAAAGGGAGACCAAAGAGTTAAAATGTCATTGTAGGTCATTCTAAGTAAGTTGTGAATCTTCAATAGCATACTTTTGGGTTGGGTTTTTCTATATTTGAATGGACATGTTTCATTGGAGTAAAGCAATAAACTTTAATCACCCAATTAAGTTTTTAATCATCTGAATAGATTGGGAGAGTGATATCTCAAAGGCTGTTTAGATATATAAATCAACATTTTATTGGGAATTTAATAGTACCTGCTGAGTAAGGAAGCAAAGTTGAAAATTTCAACCATAAAAAAGTAATTGTTCTATGTTACAATATTCTAAGGAACAAACTAATAAAGTATGAATGCATTTTGATGTAAATATGATTGAAAATGAAACATCCTGAAAGAAAATTTCAAATTCATTTCTGTGTTCTTTGCAGCGCTTGAAGCAATTGACTCCTCGCCAGACTGATTTGAGCCTCAGTGCTGTTGCTGACCGTTTCCATGACAAACAAATTGAAATGGAGAAGGTTGCTTTCAGGGAACGTTTCCTGAGTGAGGAACAAATAAAAATACAGATGCAAAAGCAACGAGAGATTCTACTGGAGAAATCTCGACAATTACGCCTGCAGCAAAGTGAAATGATGGCAAAAATACAGTATGATTTTACTTTTGGTCTTTAAAAAGTTAGGCTTAGTGATAGTAGATGAATGGGGTCAAATATAAATTAACTTTATCTCATGTAAATGAGTGAAATTAGTTCTGTAATCAAACTGTAATAATTTATTGAAGAATTAAAAAGATTCTTGAAATTTTATTTTTATGAATGTTTCAAGACTTTTTCTTTAGTTTAAATATACTTTTTTAGTTCAATATACTTTGATAAATCCTTTTTTGAATTCTTTAAAAATATTTAATAGTTGGCAGAAAGTGGTTTTAGACAGGAATTATCCTGCCTAGAATTCTCAAAAGATACTGAAATAAATAAACCTATAAATAAAAAAAGAAGAGTAATGTGGTTCAATCCCCACTTTCTGCCAACTATTTAATATTAATATAGGTCAATACTTTCTGAAATTGATCAACAAACATTTTAACCAGAGTAACCCAATAAGTAAGATTTTTAATAGAAAAACATTAAAAATGAGCTACTCTTGCACTAGCAACATTATTAACATTATTAACTCCTATAATAATAAAATACTAGATAAACTTTATAACAATACCAAATAGGTAGTAAACCCACCTGTAACTGAAGAGTTAAGGATAACAGCTCAGTTGGAGGTATATGCAAATCTGAAAAAAGTTATATACTAAGCAACTATTTTCCTTGTTGAATACAAAAATGAGAAAAAAAGCATACTTAGGGATTTCCGCTAAACCCTGGAAACAGAGATTATATAATTATAAGCACTCTTTCTCTAAACCCCACCTGAAATATCAAACTGCCCTTTTTAAATATTTCAGGGAATAAAAAGACAAAAATATTCACAGATTGAATAAATTTCTGTTTTAAGGGTAGTGGCATGAAACAGTCATGGCTGTCAGACAATTTCTCTGACCACATCACCCCCTATATCTAGCTGCCTAACTCCCAAGACTGCAATCCCCTTGATTATTATGTGTAAAGCACAGTTCAGTGAGAGACCAAAAACATTCCTTGTAACACCAAAGATGAACTGAAGGCAAGGATTATGGCAGCATTCTTCAAACTTAAGCAAGGAGACTATCCAGAAGAGTAGCAGGAGATTCCGAAGTCATCTGGAGGCTGTGGTTGAAGCCAATGGCGATTTTATTGAGTAAATTTACTCTTTAGTATTTCAAGATATTTTTGTGTAACTTGGGCAAATATATTTGTAAAAATGAGATGTTGGTGTTATTTTCATTTTTGCATAATTTAGATGACAATTCATCCATCGCACCTTGTGCATGCAATTCCAACACTTCCCTTTCCTTTTTGATTAGGTCAATTACTTTTTAGCAGGCCTTGTTGATATTTGTATTCTCTTCATTTCTTTTGTTTATAATTTCAGGTCCTGCAAAGTTAATATTCCCAAGACTCCTCCCAATCGAACAGTAAAAGCTTTGGAGAAATTACAGCAAGAAAAAAGACAGAAAGAAGCAAAAGTAAAATCAAATGAATTTAAAACTTTAGTTTGTAATGTTTTAATGACATTTTTTATTGCAGAATATAAAACTAAGAATTATCTTTTCTTTATGGAAATTCCAAATGATGATCTAATAGCCATGAGCAGTTCAGATTACTAGCCAATAGTGTTTTTACACTGCAAGCATTTTCAACAAAAAGAATTAAGTTATAAAATTATTAAAGCAATAGAAAACAAAATCTGTATCTAGTTTGGTAAAGTTATTTAAAATGTTTTTGAATATATCATCATCATTTTTGTGGCAACATCCTTTCAGGACATGTGTGATCATGGCTCTCCATAATTTCCTTGTAGCATTAGGCAACATCTGACTCTTTACCATTCCTCTTTGTTTCTGCTTTATCATCCATTCACAGAAACTCATTAAGTTACTCATTGTTTTCTTCTACCCCTTCTACCTTTAGTACACTCTGAGAGTATTAAATTTTCCAAGTCATCATTCCTCATAATGCTTCCCAGAAATTTTAACTTTTCTCTTTCTCATTTGAATTATGAGTGCCTTCTAGTTCTTGTTTCTTTAAAATTTTCTCATTATGTGCATTTCATTCCATGGTATTCTCAGTAACTTCCTGTAAATGCACATTACTTCAAGTTTTCTTCATCTGTAAGGAAATTGTCCAGCATTTACTACCATAAAGGAAGATAGATATAACAGAGTAGTTCACTATTTTCTTTTTTTCTGATGAACCTTTCCTGTTTCTAGTACTTTGATTAATTTCTGGAAGGCATCTTTCACAATTTCAATGTTCTCGGATTTTTCTGTTGTCTGTTATTAAATTACCCAGATAGTTAAATTTCTGAACCTGCTTGATTCTGATGTTTCCAAATCAAAACACATGCATTTGGCTGTCATATGACAAAAAAAAAAATCTCACTGAATCTAAACATACTTTTTTTAAAAAATTTTAATCAGTATCACCCCATGTAGTAAAGCCAATAAAACACAAGGGCTTACTGGGTGTGGAAGAACTAGAAACAGAAACATTAATAATGAGTGGGAAGAGGAAAGAGTAATCAGAAGGACAGTAGATAGCAATTGACATTGCATTTTAATTTTTGCAGATTAAAGTTGACTGGGAAGCATGGAGCTGGAAGCGAGTTCCACAAGAGAGAAACACTTGGCTACATTAAAGCATTAATTGCAACAAAAATGACCATCATTTGTAATTGAGCCATAAAACTGTTTAGTGTGTTTGCTACTTCAGTAGTAAATGTGTAAAGTTTCTTACAAGAATATTTACAATACATGAAATAATGGTGGTGAAAAAGGGTACAAGCACAAAATAACAGAAATTCTTTTATTTACAATGTAAGATAACATTTATTAAACAAAATTAACAAAAGGAAAATTTAAGAGTTTCTTTTCCTAGAAGTACATTACATCTGCAACAAAATGCTAATGAACATATTTGAGTGTGACTTGGCTGTATAGGTGTGTTTGTGTGTGAAACATCCACAGCCCTTGTTGCTCCAGTATGAAAAGTTCATGTCACATACCTGAAAAAGAGGAAAACAGAAAGAGAGTTACTTTAAGTGTTTGCATTTATTTTATAACCCTAGGGCTGCTGCTGATGCTATGCTTATTAAAGCCCTACAACTGCAATGACAGAAATTTCTATTGTCTGCTGGCAAAGGGTTATTTTTTTTTCTTTCTTTAAAGAAGGATTATTAATAAACAGATTATTAAAACATCTAAGTTCACACTTTTGTCTGTCTTTCTTGCTGACAACAATACATTCTATCTTTGTTTAGTTAATGGTTGGCCATTTCTTCTTGCTTTCCTTTCTTACCTTTGTCTAGGAGTTCTTGCAGTTTTTCTCCTGAGTTTGCCATTAAAACACTGTTGATTCTTTTTATATTTTATGCTTATCTGATGAACAGATACTTATGTTAAATCAAAAGATTTACTTTAAAATCATTACTGTAGCAGAGGTAAGAAATTTAAATCAAGAGTAAAATTTAAATTTCTTACTTTTGCTGAACAATGAAATTATCTATTTTTGAATACTGACACTATCCAGTAATTTACATTTTTTAAATATTGTTATGAAAAAATTCAACCTAAAATAAAACATAACAAAAATGACAAAGAAACAAATCTTCCTGAATCTAAACACAGACTTAGTAGAAATGATCATCATTTGTAATTAATCCATAACACTTTAATGACAGAAATTTCTATTCTCTGCAATTATTGTGTTAATGTTTTCTTTTTTTAAAGGAGGACTTTTGAGGAACAAATTTTAAACATTTAGTAAGCAACATTAATTACACAAGATGTTATGTAAAACAAAATTTGTTTTTTTTTTGTATATCAAAATCAATTTGCATATTTACATTCAATTCTAAGCTTAAATTTTAAGAAATTAGGAAAAATATTTCTTGCATTAATACAAAAGATTTTAATGTGAATTTTTCTAATAAAATTGTCCAGAATCTTTTAAATATATATATATATATATCCTGAAAAAGTGGTTAAAATGCATAAAATTTTTGATGCAACTACAAGTTGGCAAGAAATGCAGATGTTAAAATTACAAATATAAAATGACTTTTTTTTACACATTTTTTCATGGAGATATTTATCTTTCAGTGGTTAAAATCTTTAAAAATGAAAAAACAAAAACAACTGCAATTTTATTATAAATCTGTAATTTTCCATTTGTTGTAGATAATCATAGAAAATATAAAATTAATCCAATTTTTTATTTTTCTGTATCTTGAAAAGCATAAAGTTTACAGTAATATAAAATTCTCACATAGTTTTTAAATGATACAAAGAATGTGAATTATAGTTTAACTATTGTTCAAGTTTTAGAAGATGTTTTTTAAAAGTGAAAATAATTCCTTAGTATAAGGTATTTATAATTACTTTGAAAAGTTACAAAATAAAGAAAGTTATTAAATTTGAAAAAATATTATTTATTTTTAATAGAAATTAACTCTTGTCATGTCTACTTCATAATTCACTATTAGTTTGTGTAAAAATAAAAATATTAAAATCTGGCAATCATTAGAATTTTAATAATAATTCTTTTGCTTCTAGGAGAATAAGAAATCTTAAAGAGTAAAAATATTGAGCAAATTTATTATTTTCTTAAAAAAATCTTATAACTTCAGTACTAAATAATACAACAAAATAATTAAAAAAGTTACATGGTATAAAATTTATTCCTTAAAGCAATAAATTTTTATAGAGAAAATTAAGTTTTTAATACAATAAAAATTATTTTTTAGTCTATGGTTAGATTTTGTTACCTTCCATATTTAGAAGAAAATAAAGTTATAGATGAATTATATTATTGTTTACTGAGTCATCAGTACTAAATCAGTATTTATATAAATAAATGTGCTGATTGTATGTTGAAAATACTCTAAGATCCATGATGCATATAGGTCTTAGTGTTTTTTGACAAACAAAAATCACATTTATTTCTATAAACATAGGTCACTTAAGAAGAATCAATTATAATTTCAATATAAAATTTCAAGTTATTTTTTTACTTTTTAAAAGTTTCATTGAAGTCAAAAAAATGCTTTTTATTTTGAGAGTTCCATGTTAATTCAAAAGAAATTCATAATAGAAAAACAAAAATTAATCTTCATAGAGTTTGATATTGCAACAGGAATAATTGTATCAACAAAATTTTAATTTGATGCTCAAGAGAGCTAACTTTTACGAAATTTATTTCCCTTACATCAGAAATTTTTCAAAAGTGAAGACTTATCTTTTAAACTTTATTTTTGATTAACTTATATAAAAAAATACTGAATAAAACAACTTGATTTATTTTGTTATCATATATTATTCGGTAAAATTGAACTCTTTTGTATATAAAAATTGAGATGAAAGTATAAAAATCATCCAAATACCATGAGAAAAAAGAAAATATTTTGGTATTTGGATGATTTTGTGTAAAAGATACATTTTCTCTTTCTTAGGAAGCTTTAAAAGATATTGGCAAATTTGACCAGAAAATGAAAAGTACTACAACAGATCATTTACAGACTGAGACCAGGTGAGAAGAATCTATCTATCTATCTATCTATCTATCTATCTATCTATCTATATGGTTGTCAGATATATTCATTTGTTTTCTTTTTCATTTATTTTAATTTTATTATTCATCAACAATTTTAACAAATCAGTCTGGAATATAAAAAGATAAACAAAAGTTGTAGAGGAAGAATAGAACTAGAAAAAGAACCATAAAACACTATGGTAAAAATATTTTTTGTGTTAATGGAAAGAATGAACAAATTTATCTGACAACTTAATATCTATCACAATCTCTTCATATCTATCTATCTATCTATCTATCTATCTATCTATCTATCTATCTATCTATCAATCTATCTATCTAACTGAATAAATGAAAATTTTGTATAGTCAAATTTCTGAATTTTTCATTACAATTATCTGTAATTTATTCTTATCAAAACTTTAAAAGAAAGAATCTTGTTTTTAGTCTCTTCATATCTATCTATCTATCTATCTATCTATCTATCTATCTATCTATCTATCTATCTATCTATCTCTCTCTCTCTCTCTATATATATATATATATATATATATAATCTTCACGAATACAGACATAAGTACATGTAAAAATTTCAAATAGAGTATATCTGTAAAGTGATAATATGAATAAAGACAAAAGGAAATTAGCCAACACGCTTTGTCCTCTGAGGGACTTTATATAAATACTTGTCACAAAATAAAATTCTTACATTTGCCTTGTTAAAATCACTCAGAAGACAAAATGCATCAGCTAAGATAAGTTTTTCTTTTGTCTCTATTTATATTAATACTTATTTTTAATCTTTTTTTGCAAATATAGATAAATTTAATTACTATAGTGTCTATTTCTGATTTTATGTCACTTTTAATTCTATACTGTCCCATACTATGAAACTGCACATATCTTTTGCAAGGGATATAATCACCATCTCTTAATGTATTGCCATTGGTCTATTTCTTTTTAAGCATTTTTGTACAGACAAATGAGAACTATATCAGCCAAATACGTAAACGGCTTGAAGAAGATAAATATGCTCGTACTGAGAGAGAGAAAAGAAGACGAAAAGTTGTTGTTGATCAACAGAGAGCTCAGGACTTGCAATGGGTAAATTGCATTCGGATTTAAAATTCTGTTTTTGACATTGATGCTATTTTAGTGGGTACACTGCATTGGTTTTTGTTCTAGGGTACCTAAAACTTTAATTGTGAAGAAAAAATTAATTTAATTTATAATTTATTTGTCCCCTCATATAATTTATTTAATTTTTTGCTTTTATTAAAGCTTCATCAGAGGATGATATATAAGAAGAAAATGTAAATTCTGTTATTTTTAATTTTTATGTTGTTTGTTTTTTTATTATCTATCTATCTATCTATCTATCTATCTATGTAAATGACTATGTTTGTCTCTCTCATTAGCTAGTGAACTAATGTATAATATTTACATAAATTAAAATTGTAACACTCTTAGCAAATAAATTATATAACATAGAAAAATAAGGAGGACATTGTAGGTACCTTCCATGTTTATGCAGTAAACATTGATATACTTAGAATCATTTATTATTTTGATGTTATGTCTAAATTTAATCCTTCTGTTTTATTGAGAGTTGTGTCAAGTAAAAATAAAATATTTTCTACCCAAAACTTTATGGAATTTCTTAATAACATTGGGTTGTTTGGAAAGTTCATACCAATTTTTAAGGGAAATTAATATGCAAAACAAAATTAAGCCATTAAATATCTATTCAACTAAATATGAACTATTTTGTTGCACAACCTTTCTCCTTTTTTCCTTCAACTTAGAGATTCTGTCTTCCCAGAATTTTGCTAGTTTCTCTGCAAAGAACTCATTTAGGTGATTTTTATGTCATCTAATGAATTAAAATTTATACCATTGAGATTATTTTGCAAGGACCTGAATGAATGAAAATCTGAAGGAGCAATGTCTGGTGAGTATGGTGAGTGGGGTAACACATCTCAGCCAAGTTGCAACAATTTTTGACAGATTGCCAAAGAGACATGAGATCTGGCATTATCCTGATGGAAAAGAACACTTTTCCTGTTCACCAATTCTGGGTGTTTTTCTTGAATTGCTTCCTTTAATTTGTCCAGCTGCAAGCAGTACTTTTCAGAATCAGATGACTGGTTAATTGGCAGAAGCTCATAGTAGAAGACTCCTTTTTAATCCCACCAAATGCGCAGCATGTTCTTAGAATGAAGACCTGCTTTTGGGGTAGCTAAAGTTAGCTTATGTCACTTACCCAGGATCTTTTTTTGCTGAACATAGTTGTAAATGATCCATTTCTCATCACAATTTGCTTTAAAAAGGGTGTATTTTTGTTGTTTATACAGAAAATCACAGAAAATTCTTTTCACTCAGATCATGTGGTACCCAAGCATCAGAGCGATTTGAGTACCCAAGCTTTACTAAGTGTTCATGGATGGTGGAATTTGATAAATTTAGTGTTCCTGCCAATTCCTGCATTCTGTAATGATAGTTATTCTCAATCAGTGTCTTGAATTGGTTGTAGTGGAGGGTCTGCCTAAACATTTTTTATCAATAAAACTACAATCACCAAATCTAAACTCAGGAACCACTTCTGTACAGTTCTGACAGCTAAAGCACCTTCACTATATATGGTATATGTCAGTTTTGCTGCATGTGTGACATCTTTGCCTTTACAGTAATAAAAAAGCATCAAGTATCTTTAATCTTCTTTTTCCATAGAAATGCAAAATTGATGATGACTTAAGTAATTTATTTTATTTTTTTTTAATCGTATCACCCCAAGCAAGGCGATAATGCCACTGAGGTGCAGGGGGCTACATAAGAGTAAAAAGATTAAGTAGAAGAGAATGAAGAGGAAGACGAACTAGTTAGAAAGGAGCAAGAGAAGGATGGGAATACAGGTGTGATGACAGTTGCAAGGGGGGAGAGAAAGGAAAGGATATACGGGGTGGTGAAAGAACTAGAGTCAAGTGGTTAATAGATGAGTATTGACATTGCATTTAAATTCCTGGTGGTTGTAGCCGTCAGGAAAGCAAGAATATGGAAGAAAAGTTCAACAGACGGGAAGTGTGAGAGAAGAAACTGCAGGAGTAGAATTGTTGTCTGCATTTGGTTAATCTAACTGTGAATGGGTGGGACCCAGTTGCCAATCTGGTTGCACGAGTAAACACCAGTTGCAGAGGCACCAGTGACTTTCTCAAGAGATAGTTTGAAGTGTGCTCACCCAATTTAATTGGAAATGTAAATATATTATATCTGTTGGTACATTTAACATATTTTAATGTTTTGGAACATAAATGAGTAAAAATCATCATGGACTTTCTGGACAAACTAATAATTTCTGAAATAATCCTATCATTTGTTTATTACAAATTATGTTATCACTGATGAAAGAAATTTTTGTTTTTAATAATTTTACTCCAAATCAAGGCAAGAAAGCCATTAAAACACAAGAGGTTACTGGAAGTGAAAGAAACTGATGAAATGTTATTGAATAAAAAAGAGGATAAATGAATAGGATTCAGTAAAATATAAAATCACAATTGACATTGTGTTTGATTTTTTTATCCTATTTGACTGAGAAGCAAGAAGCTGAAAAAAAGTTTCACAAGTGAGAAGTGTGAAAGAAGAAACTGTTAGCATAGAACTTACAGTTATATCTAGTCATTTCAACTGTAAAGTGGCGAGCTCTTGCCATCAATCTAGTAGCATGCTTAAATTCATAAAGTTTAAAGTTTAGGTACAAGAGGGAAAAGTCCATTAGAATAATTACCATGAATGTATTAATAGAAAAGTCAAAGGAAAGCTATATTACAGCAGTGGGAGAGTGATTGAAGCCAAGATGCCAGTTTTCAATGAGTGTAAAGAAAATGTGAGAAAATACACTCTCAACTTATTTTAGTGAATTTATGCAACAGGAACAAATGAAAAAATTGGAAAATGCATTTTTTCAAAAGTTACTTATACATTGTCATGTGTTTAGTCAAAGCTTCTTGTTGTCATATTCCCAGGCATATTTATAAATTTATGAATAAAAAATGTTTTTATAGTTTTTTCTCTATATTATGGTAAATAATAAATATTGTAGCTGGTTCACTTATTTTCATAATTTTCTAAATATAAAATTTTTCTTGTAAATAAACAATAAATAAATAATGTCTAAAATTTTTATTGTCAATTTTTGAGAAAAAAAAAGAAATGCATAAATCCAGTTAAATACACTTGAGTTTTATTAAAATTCTAAAAACAGCATTTTAAGCAATAAATTGCTGAGGGAGTATAAAGTCACAGCAGTGTCAGGAGAAAAAGTGTCTTCTCGACATACCATGATTTTTGTGGGTATATTTGTTAAACTTAGCTGAAAATACATTCATATTAATGCTTGCTAAATTATTTCTATGATAAATCTGTCATTTTCAATTTTTATGAACAAAACATTTAACTTTTAATAATAAATAATGTCAATGGGGAAAAAGAAAATTTATGTGTGCAAATATTTTGCAAAACTCAGTAATAGAGGTTCAGAAATATGGTATTGAAACCAAAACATTGAAGTTTCAGTTGATCGTATTGGATGAATGACATTAGTGTACAGAAAAAGAAAAATTCTGATTTTTAAAACATCCTTTTTGTAAATTCAGCAATGTCCACAGGTTGTAAATAATAACTTATTTCTGACTACAATAAAATCCACAATGACCAAACAGTATCGTGATTGAATATTATCATCTTTTTGTTTATTGAAATTTTTGTTTTGCTGAATTCTTAACTAAAGTTGATATTTTTTCCAGCTTGCACATCGAGATGAAGTTTTAGTGAAAAGAGGTCTACGGCAAACACAACAGGAGCGAAAGATTGTGGTGCAGCTCCTACAGACACGACTCCAGAAGAATGTGATTCTTAATAACAGAATTATACGTGAGAAACAATATGAAGAACGAAGGGAAAGAGAATTCCTGGATGCAATGAATCGTGAAGCTGTAAGATTTTGACATTTTAACCTTTCTCTTTTATTATATTTTTGAAAATAAATAAAAAACTGAAGTTATCCTATATTTTAAAAATGGTAATGTTTATATAGGTTGGTAGATATATATATATATATATATATATATGTGTGTGTGTGTGTGTGTAAGATCATTAGACCACATAGTCTGAAAAATTACTTAAGACACAAAACTGCCAGGTCCTCTGCAGCAAGGCCTCTGATTGGGAGATTGGGAGATTGGGAGATTGGGAGAACCACCTCTTAATTGTTGTTGTTCCCAGGTCCACCCTCACCTGGAGTGGTAGCACCTGTTAGGGTCCCAGCTATGAGCAAATAATTTGCCACCAAACTGGGGTCAAAACACTATGAAAATATAAAAACAGACTTTTATAGAAATATATACATAAAGATAGTTTGTTTGTTTGTTTTTGAGGCTTAACGACCTATCAATCCTTATGGGATCATTTTAAGGTCATAACCAGTGATTTTGGGGAAGGTTATTTTATTTTTTACAACGTTTTTCTTTTCACGATTCATTGGGATTTGTTTTTAAGAGCAGGGTCCCCAAATCCTACCCTTGTTATTTAACCCATAACTGGAGGGAATGGACGGATTAATACCTTTCTCAAGGGTACCAGTGCTTAAATGAGTGCAGGGTATTCAACTGGAATTCGAACTCGGCTCACTGATTTCTCTTTCCGAGCCGATATCCACTGCACCACAACGCACATCCATCACGATACGCTTACAGCACCTGGTATTCCCAAGCGGTCACCCATCTAAGTACTGACCAGGCTCAACGTTGCTTAACTTCGGTGATCGAGTGAGAACCAGTATATTCAATGTGATAGGCCGTAAGCCTCATAAAGATAGACTTTTATAGAAAAATATACATTTTTGAAGGAAAAATATTATCAACAATATCTTTTTGAACGAAAAATTATTACCATAACACAGTTTTGAAGGAAAAAAAATTTTGCCTTAATACATTTTTGAAAGACAAAAAAATTATTACTAGCAATACACTTTTGAATACAATTAAAAAATAAAAAATATATATAAAAATAAAATTTTTTCATCAAAATCTGACTAAATCAACCTTCTCAATATAATCAAACATTAAAACCTTAAAACCCTACCTTTTTGGCATTAAATAACCCACAGAAGTTGATATACCATTAAACAAAACTCAAACTAAAACTCAAACAAAACTACCAGTCATCAGGCAGTATTGATTTCTGTTTACAGGTTTTATCTACATTTGCTCTAATCTGATATTAAATATTTTTCCTCTTTAAATATAGCAAATTATCAGGTATATAATTATATACAGACTCATATATGTGTGTTTGTGTCCAGTACATTATCATTCAGTTTAATTCTAATAGTTTTTTATGTTATCAAATTTTGTTTCTGATTTATGAGTGTTCACAGAAAAAAAATAAGCAGAATATGCTCGAGTAAGGATAGAATTATCTCCCTTTGATCCTTACGTTATTTTATTTTCTGTTTAGAGACTAAATATATCGATATATTTGTGGAAATATGAATGTAATATTTTTTTCTTCTTTTCAAACATAATATATCATAATAGTGGCTTATAACTAATTACAATTTCTGAAATATTTATTTGGCTTGCGTAAAATATATATATGTAAGATCATTTAATTGGAGTAGCAGTAGATAGATCTCTATCTATCACACTCCAGTCCACCCACGTCTATTGAGCTCATCCCTTGTTCCCTGTTTAGGATGTGGTTTCCGGCTTTCTCTTTTCCAATCTTTTCACTATTACGTAGCCCCCTGCACATCAGTGTCGTTACCGCCTTGCTCGGGGTGATACGATTAAAAAAAAAATTAGACCACATAGTCTGAAAAATTACTTAAGACACAAAACTGCCACGTCCTCGGTATAACATTAGAGTTATGCCCCTTTGTAAAAAATAATATCATGCTTCATTTGAGTATCGGATTTAAAATAGTAGAAGAAATATATAAAATCTTAGATGAAATAATACAAAAGTTAAACTATTAAAATCTTAATAATAATAAACCCTGGTTTTAAGCCTCCACAATCTATAAAGATAAAGCTATGGAAATAAATTCAGAATGAATTTGTGGGGTTTCATACATTGACACACACACACACACACACACACACACACACACTCACACATGGTCACTCAGCGTTCACGTGATAACTTAGTTTCCCGCGTAAACGAATGCCAATAAAAGCGGGGAACGTCACGTGGTACGCTAGTTAGGATTTTGTCCCAGACAAGAGCAGACATGTTTCTCTAACTCACACAAACACTCGCGCACTAATTGCGGGTAGCAATTCAGGGCGCAATTTTTTATTTCTCACCAGGGAAAGAACTTCTCTTTCCTTAATTTTACTTACTTATGCATGCTGTCAACCCTATGTAACCTTTGTTAATATATTGTTTTTCTTGTTACTTTCGCCTTTTCGTTCTTTCTTATTGTCTGTTTTATTTCACCACCCATGTTACGTCGAATCGACTCGTAAATCTAAATTAGTAATGGACGCCTTCGTCCTCTACAATGGTGACCGCCAACGTGATCCGATTCGACGTAATTCAGTCCAGCATCGTTGGAAATGGGACTCAGCATTCTTCTTTGTCTATCAACAAGAACTACTATTCAACGTCGTTATCTCCCAACTTTTTCCACAGGACTCTAAGATGGCGACCCCACACAGAATTTTTACAATCGCACACTAGACAGCACAACTGTCATCTCTCTCTCTCTCCCAGGTTTTCCAGAAAAAGAGTGGCACAACGTCGACTTAAAGACATTTTTCAACATCCAACGCAATGTCACTCAACCAGAACTCTAAGGAGATCGACAAGCCAAATTATTTATACTGGAGAATTGAGACCTCCAAAGAAAATTCGACATTAAACCCAGATATCTTTTTAGTTCTCTCAAACACGCGTCGACACTCGGTATCAACACAAGCTTCAATCGACCACTTTGCAAATCAAAGTTTATAACCAACTGTTAATTCTTCTAACGCCAACATAAATCCCACACGCATAGCAAAATACGGAAGCACATCAAGCAAGCACCTACCAAATCCCCTACAAATCCTTGAACGCAGTTGGCTGCCAACACTACCAAATGTAATGACCTCTATTCCTTTGGATATTGTGTGTACGGCTAAAAGAGCAGGGGTGCATGATCTGGGTAGTGCACAATCTCCATAGGCCATTACCCAGGCCTTCACCCTGGAGAGACAACTTGTTTGTCTCTCCAGGGTGAAGGCCTGGGTAATGGCCTATGGAGATTTATATATATATGGCCTGGTATTTATATATTACATATATAAATACAGGTTTGAAATGAGACACAGATTTTAGGTGAAATTGCAACAATAAATGTATGTATTCAAACAATTGGAATGCAAAATCATTGATAGAATACAAGTAAAGATGAAGTTGTTTGCAAAGAAATTAAAGTTTGTAGAAGAGAAGAAAATATTAAAGTGAAGTAAACATTTGGAATTGTAATCAGTATGTATAATGTGTAATAGAGTGAGTAAGTACATAGCTAAAGAAGTAGGTATTTCTTATCTGTGTCTGTTTTTAAGTAGTGTGGAATGGCATTTCTTTGATTGTCAGTAAGTAATGAACTAATCTTTCCAAGGGAAGAGAAGCTACTGGCTTTGAGTTGCTATCAGGATTTTGATTCTCTCTGAGAAATATATTTGGGTAATTTTATTAGCCCATTATTTGTCCTTCTATTCATATGTGATGTCTACACCAACACCCATACGTGAAAAGAATTCCTGTGACTGTGATCATGTGTATTATTTCTCTTTTTGGCATAATGTGTCAATCTATTTTTAGCATTTTTAGCATTAACAAAAATGTCTGGTTAAATTTTGGAGGTATGACAAAGAATATATTGGGAGATTGGTCATGTTTATTAAATTGGCCTTGTGCCAAACATAACCTAACTCCCCACAAGTTAAGATGTCATCAGAAGGTTGGAAAGAATAAAAGTATTTTGTTTGTATGTTTAAGCAGAAATTTATTTACAGAACAGAATAACCTCAGTTTGTAGGAAGTGAAATTATTAACTGTGGAAATGTTCTAGCAGCTTCTTTTCTTGCACTTTCTACCTGTGGAATTCCCTTCCATTTACTTGCTTTTCCAACAGCTATAATCTCCAAGAATTTAAATGTAAAGTCAATAGCCATCTCCTATCTCACTAACCTGCATCTTCTCTCTCAGGCTCCTTTCTCCATCCACTCCACGCTCATCAATATTCTCATCCTTCTCTTACTCACTTCCTGACACTCCCTATAACATGTCACTCTTTCTCATAACTTTCCTCTTATGTAATCCCCTGCAAAACAGTGGCAATAAAATGCCTTGCTTGGGGCATATGATTATAAAAAAAAAATCCAGAGTTCATTTGTTGCCTTTGTACCTTTCTTTCTTTTAGTGGCTGGTGAGTAAGTGAAGAGGAAGAAAAGGCAATAAAAGAAAATTGTACTTATTAATTTTTATGAGTCAGTTGAAGTGTCTTATTGTTGTTGTCTTCTTTTTGTTGACAGCAAATAGGCAAAGATGAAGAAGAGATAAAGGAAAATAGCATGCAAGAAGGAGAGAGTGAGTGAATGTATGTGTCTACGAGACATATGTCTGGTTCAACAGACTGAAATTTCTTTTTTACATTGTGGCGATGTCCTATCTGATCTCTGCTCACATCAGACTGATTCAACTTTATTTATATCAAATAACATTTTTGACATTGACTTGTTAATTTCTCCCAGTTTTGTAAATTGCTCCCTTTTCATTGGTTAGAAAATAATTCACACTGAATTGTGAAAGTTGGTTTCATTTTTTTTCCACCAGTACAGAGTCAATCCTTTTTTTATTGGTCAAAAGGATTTTTACATTTGATCATAAAATTTGTAAACAGTGAAGAGAAGAGAGTTGCTTTTATTCACCAAAAATATTCTGTTAATACAATAATTCAAATTTCTTTTTTTTTAGGAGCTTCTTCAGTTAGCTAAAGAACAATACAAAGACCAAATCCAAAAAGATATTGAACTGCATGAAAGAATCAAAGCAGAAAAGAAAGCTGAAATATACCATAAACATTATGAAATGTCTTTCGGTATTGTTCTACAGATGATTGATTTTGCCTGTCGAATTTGTGATTACAGGGCAATATCAGATCGGTAAGTCAGTAATTATTTCAAGTGACTAAGCTGATTTAAAAAGGGCAAACACTGACTTTCATACAAAGCATATATATATATATATATATATATATATATATATATATATATATATATTGTAACAAAGTTGTAGAACTCATAGGTTTTTTTAACCTGTTGTTCATGCATTTACTTTTATAAAGAGTGCTTGATACAAACGTAGAGCATTATATTGTAATATATTGTATTTTCATCAGATAATTTTCATTCCAACTTGATCACCCAAAGAAGAGGCGACCAAAACACATGGTCAACTTTGAAACGTGAAAATTTTTGTGTAGTGATACTATGAATTTATAAACCATTGTAACAACTATTACACTATATATATATATATCCCCGAGTGAGTATAGAATGAGGAGAGAAAAAAGAAAAATTTTTTTTCCGTCCAAAACATTAATTTAAAACAGTGCTCGATATATGGTGTATAGAGCAGTGAATATTTATTAATTTATGCAAATCCGGTATATATTCACCCAAATTATAATCGCTCCCATTCATAATCAAACACATATCCTCCTCCATAGAATATAAAATTAGCAATATCTCTTCCAGTGAAGATGTCTTTTACAAACATAGTAAATTTTCATAATACTACCTTCAAGAATAGTGGCTATAAATGCCCTAACATAAAATATATTAAACATAACAACAATAGTAAGAATAAAAATAGAAACAGAAAAATCATTTGGTATACACCCTCCTTTAACCAAATGGTTAGTACCAGTTACCAACTATTGCTTGATGAAGCACAGTTTATAGTACTGAAACATGACAGCGTTTGTGTAGTGATGTAAAATGTTTATATTATAATAACTTATAATGAAAATATTATAATATTATATATATATATATATATATATATATATCAGGACCTTGACTAAGTTCTTACTGTTTTGCAACAGATGACATTTCAAGAACTGCATGCATGTAGTTTAAAATGGTAATACCTCTATAAGAAAGTAATATAAGCAAGCATGAAATACAGTGTATGTCATCACTGAAGTGTAAACAGCTTTGTTTTTTCATAGTGTTAGGTTTTTTTCACATGTTAGGTTTTGTGCCAAAGAAAATGTATTTATGGGGAATTTTACTTCACAACTTTATTGAAAAGAAAATTCTTGTTGAGACTTACAGCAACCATGCTCTATTGGAAACAACATGCAGAGATTGGTTTAGATACTTCAAAAATAATAATTTTCATGTTGAAGATAAAGAATGCTCTGGCACACCAAAAAGTTTTGAAGACAAAGAATTGGAGGCATGTCAGGCACAAGCTGAACTTGCAGAATCATTAAAAGTTGATCACACAACAGTTTTGAAATATGTATTAGGAATGATTCAAAACCAAGGACATTGGTGCCATATGAGTTAAAGCCAAGAGACGTTGAATGGCATTTTGTTATGTGTGAGCAGCTGCTTCAATGGCAGAAAAGGAAAGGTTTTTTTTGGTATCGTATTGTGATTGGTGATAAAAAGTGGATACATTGTGATAACCCTAAGTTTAGTAGATCATGGGGTAAGTCCGACCTTGCATCAATATTCACAGCAAAGCTGAATATCTATTATTTGAAGCTTCTGCTCTGTATTTGGTGAGATTAGCTGGGTGTAGACTATTATGAGCTGCACAAACAGATTGAAAACCTCATTGGAGATTGCTATTGACTACAATTGATGCATTTAAGCTGAGCATTGAAGAAAAAAACAGCTACTATACGAGCAGAGACACAACAAAGTGATTTTGCAACATGACAACACTAGGCTGCATGTTGCAAAATGAGTGAAAATTTACTTGAAACGCTTAAATGGGAAGTCCTATCCCACCTGCCATATTCACCAGACATTGCCCTGTCCAATTATCACTTGTTCCAATTCTTATGAAGTTGACAAAAAAATGGGTCAATTTGTGGTTAACCTCAAAAGACGTGTTGTTTTTCCAGTGTGGAATTCAAATGCTTCCAGAAAGATGGGAAAAATGTAGTTGTTAGCGATAGAAAATGCATTCAGTGACATGTTTTTTACTAATTTTTGTAAATAAATAAAACATTACTTTTCATGCAAAATCAGCCGGAACTTATTCACAGTTCTAATATATATATATATTTAAAATGATCATATTTTGAAAACTTACTTAAAATTGTATTTCACTACCTTGTATTTTATTATATTACTCATTATCTCACTATATGAATCAGTTATAACAAATTTAGTATAGGGGATAAAGAAACTGAACATAGAATAAGCTGTACTATAGGTAGTTTCATCCAGCACTACAAATTGCTACAACCTTAAAACATCAACATAAAAACTCATCATGTTCTTAAATAGACTCATCAGACTAAGACTTTCATATGGATATCATGCATAGTGCCAAACCCATTGAGAAACTATCATCTGTATACAACTGCTTTCTAAGATCAATGGTTAAAAATAGCTTTGAGCGAGTGAAGCCTGTGGGCCTTGATGATAATCACACTACTTCAAACCTTGTGGACTGGCACTACAGAATCACAAACAAAGAACTGTACCAAATAACAGAAACCACATCACTTGAGAACTTTTAATTGCAGAAAAGAATGGATATTGCATGTAACTCAAAGAGAAAATAATGATATAATCAAGATGTTGACTTTCCACATTATTTTAAATAAAAGGTTAGGAAGAAAAACTTCAATCAGTACTGGAAAGAATGATAAAAGCTGCTGGACTTGAGAAATTTATTTTTTTGAAAAATTGTTTTTTGAGAAAGATTTTATAAATTTCAGCTGAAAGTAGTACAGGCTGCTTTGTTAATAAATGCTAAATATTTTCTTCCAAGGAAACACCTAGTATTAGCATTACCATTATAATATCTTATAACTGGCAGAGATACATAAAAAAATATATTATGGTTTTCGTGGTCCAGAAAATCATGTCCTTGAACCAGGGAAACCTGACCTTATTGTTAGACATAAAGAGAGTAGAAAGTGTCAAATTATTGACATTGCTGTTCCATATGATAAAAGATTAGACTCCGAAGAAACTGAAAAGGTTGAAAAAATACTAGGATGATGATGCACATTTCTGGACTGTAAGGATGTTGAGGCAGCCCCTCAAGTTCCTCAAGTTTGTGTTTGGTCTCATTGTGTGCTGGGGCAGTGTCATACTATAGGAGTGGATGTCTTTGATTGAATAATATTGGATGTTTTTAAAACATTATACATTCACAGCAGTTGTTGAGCATAATGGTTATCATTCACAGCATAACCATCTGGGACCATCACAGTTGTTTACAAATGTTCATATGTCATTGGGCCTGGAAATTGGGCAGTTCATAAGAAACTTCTCAATAGAGTCTATTCACAAGGCTTATCTTATGGAGATGTTGATTGATGGTGCTTTGTGATGGACCAAGTGCTTGTGCTTGGCTGTTGTTCAGTCATTTCAAGTAAGGATTCATCTTTCACAGCAGAAGGTCTCCCTGACCTTGGTTTGTTCTTTGAGGCTGGTATCACCTTTCTTGAAATGTTTGAACCAGTTTTTTGCAAAATGTTTGTTGACAGTTCCTGACTTTCTCATATAATTAATTCTTTTTGTCACTGCCCTTGTATTCAGTCCTTTTTCTCAAAGGTAATGTAAAATGGTTCTAATCACAAATTTTTCTCTACTCATTATGAAAGCTGTCAAATAAAGAATAAAATTAACGTGTATATGTTATGTATAAGAATAATGACTAAACAATTCAGAAATGATTGAACAACAAACTGTAAAAAATTAATAATATAACATGGCAATACAAGTTGCCAAAATCATCAGTGGAAATCTGGAAAATTTTTGACACGCTCTAGTTGATAGTTTTTTTTTTCACACCATGCAAGGCAGTAAAGCCACTAAGACACAAGGGATTACAGGGTGTGGAAGAATTAGGAACAGAAACATTGATAATGAGTGGGGAAAGAAAAGAGTAATCAGGAAGATAATAGATTGCAATTGATATTGCATTTAAATTTTTGCAAATTAAAGTTGCCTTGAAAGCATGGCCACAAGCAAGAAGTGCTTTTTAAATGTGTACATAAAATAAACCTTGGAGTAAAAAATCTGTAAAACTAATTAATATTACAGAAGAAATTAGTAATGGTGCTCTATATTTTATCTTTCAGGTTTTTGTACAAGTTTGGAAAAATGCGAGTCGATCATGAATTATATGAAGCCTATTTACTTTTAAAAATAAGACAACATAGATTAAATCATGACTGACATATTTCTTATGAACTATATTAATTATATTTTATTATAAATTATACTATTCATAAATTATTTCTATATTGCAAAATGGCAATTTTAGTTGTTATGATTTTCAAATTTGCTTTTGATCTGTAGTAGACATAGCTTACTTAGTGGTTGCTAAATTTCTATTCACTCATTACAATAAGTTTCATAACTAATCCTCTACATTGAAAAATTTGTACAACGGTGAATAAGTTGAAAACCATTTGACAAACAAAGAAACACAACAAATTCTATTAGGCAACAAAAAACGATTTAACATTTATATCATAAAATACAATAAATGTAGTAGTGGGAATAACAAATTGGCATAAGATATTTTAAATAGAGAGAATAAGATATAAAAGTTATGAATGAGAAGAGTTCTCTCCCTTCGTCAGTTGTTTTTGGCAGAATTAATTCATGATGTCGGAAATAGGTCAAAATATTTAAAATGTGTAATAAAATGTTCCTTTGATTGAATGTTGGTGAATGTAAATTTAAGTGAGGGAGTGACTATTGTCAGAGTTGAATAAATAATATATAACTTCAACGTTGAGAGTGACAAAGATTTTCAGATGACAATTGGTCTAAAGTAATTTTCTCACTGGAAGATTCTTGTTAAATTTCTTCCTTTTTATAGACCTGGAATAGGTTCCAGCACACATAGTAAGATTGTGGCAGAATTTAAGTCTGAATGCGTTCTTAGACATGTCCTCACGTGTTTGGAAGTTTTTAACTAATCAGTGATGACCAATTCCAAATTGAACCCAACATCTGTGCTGAATTGGACAAGCTTTTGTACTTACTAGTGAAATATATAGTGCGATTGCTATACTGTCACTGGTACTTTTTTTTTATGTTCTCACATACTATTTGAGGAGTAAATTGTTGCATATATTAAAACTGTAATATTTTTACTTCACATAGCCAATGAGTTTATAATATTTTTATAATAAAATAATCTATTTTAGTAGTGAAGTTAATTTCACTGATCTAAAATTTTCATTTATAGGAGTTTATTGACACAAAAGATTATGCGTGAATGGAAAGCTCTGTTCATCAGTGGACAACCATTGTATGATGAATCACCTGAGCAGGTAGGAGAGCTTCCTGAAACTGACCAGGAAATAGAAGAGACGAAATTACAGTTGTTAGATGAAGAAGACTTTAAAGAGTACAAGGTAAGATAGAAAGAAATGACAAACATTACTTTGTATGATGAGCTTCAGTCAGATTCCAGAAAAGTTTTTTTAGACTCTTCTATATTGTGTTTTAAGGAACAAACATATGGCATACAATGTGGTGAACATCAGAAACTTGTAATGAAAATGTCATGAATCATATCCAAGAAAAATAATTCTACACTTGAAATCAACTTTCAGAATCATTCTTTGTGAAAATAAAAATTCTTTATATTAATATAGATTTTAATTTTGGATGAAGAAATGCAGTTAAAATTTGAGATTATTGAATAAAATAAAATATCATGAAACTCATCTTTTTAGACTGCATCTCAGTTTTCCACTTTCATTTTCCATGAAAGAATTATTCTGATTATGATGAAGTGAAACATCTAGAATATTTGGGTGCACCAAATTTATTTTCACTTTTTACAGACCTTTACTCTAAATTTGATTACATCTACACATCTTAAAACTCTATTATATTATTATTATTTCTTTTCATTAAAAGTTGCAAATTTTCTGGATATTGGCTCACTCTGTCATGCTGGATTTTATATTCAGTGAGTGCTAATACTGTGCAACCTGATACAAGATGATTAATTCTTTCTTGATATTTATCACAGAATCTGCATTTTGGGTGGTGGTGCTAGTGATGTGTGTGTGTGTGTGTGTGTGTGTGTGTGTATGGTATCATATTGCCAAAGAGTAATTTTAATTTCCTATTTACTAAGTCCCTTCAAGGGTCTATGAATAAAAAGGGTTCTGTAAGAGAGTTATCTATACACATTTAGGACATTTTGTTTAGATGAAGAGAGTTGTTGCAGATGATATGTTTAGTTCTATACAATGTAATCTTTTGTTGCTCTGAGTTGCTGATGTGTCATCAGAAATAATTTTACTCATATGACTTTCTGTACTTTTCTTTATCACATCCAATGCCCCTATTGCAACAGGGATAATTGTAATTTCAAGTTTCTACTTTTGTGTTACTTCTATTTGCATGTCCTTATAATGTGGCAGTTTTTGAATTTTGAATTTATTTAGAAACTTTCAAATCCTGTGGGGAAGTCAGATAATTAGCTGGCAGGTTCCTTTTTTGTAAACCTTTTATGACTATTTCTGGATTATTTGCATCAATTTCCCTGTCTGTGAGGATTGAGAAATTCCACAGTCTAGTCACTCCATCCCCATTGGTGGCATCTTTCAAGTGGGGTTTGTACAATATACCTGATATATAATTCAAACAGATATGCCAATGAATCCTGTCATGTCTAATCATGTATTATTATTATTATTATTATAGTCTTCTTCTAATAATGATCTAATAATGATAATAATAATAATCTTCTAATAATAATCTCCTTCTAATAATATTAATAATAATAATAATCTAATAATAATAAAATAGTAATCTTCTTCTTCTAATAATAATAATAAAAATAACTAACATACATAGAAACAACAAAGGATTGGATGATACAATTAATCAAACAACATGAAAACAGAAAGAAAAAATATTCAATAATAAAAGAAGGCAGTAAATACAAACAAGATTTACATTGAGTAGATTGTGTAGAAAAGCAAAACAGAAGCCGAGAACCAACTATTGCAACAGAAATATGAAAATGAAAGCCAAGGATAAAGCTCTTGAACAGATGAAACAATGCTGGCAAGACAAACCTCTGCATGGCCAATATCCAGGATGTTCCAATAAATCCAATGTTGAAAAAGTTAATATTCATCGATGGTTACGTACATCTGGATTAAAGTCTGAGACTGAAGGCTTTATTCTTGCAGCGCAAGACCAAAGTCTATTCACTAGGAACTTTCAGGCAAATATTATACATAATAATGTAGATCCAAAATGTGATAAATACCAAGAAACAATAGACCATCTAATCTCAGGATATTCTGTACTTGCCCCAAATGAATATAGAAATTGTTGGACAATGTGCAAACACTACAAAAAATATGTGAACAAACACTGGTATGAACATCACCCAGCACTGGTTACAGAAATAGAAGATGCCACCATTCTATGAGATTACGCCATCTACACAGACAGAAAAATTGAAGCAAATAGGCTGGACATTATTGTTAAAAACCAGAAAGAAAAAACTTGCCTATTAATTGATATGGCTTATCCAGCGGATTGTAACATAGCAACCAAGGAATTTGAAAAACTGTCAAAATATAAAGACCTGGAAATTGAAATAGAAAAAATGTGGACATTGTTAACAAGCGTTGTGCCAGTGATAGTAGGTGCACTTGGAATGATAAAAAATGGAACAAAACAACACATTGAAAGAATCCCTGGAAACCCCAGCTTAAGAGATATACAAAAAATTGTTTTATTAAGTACAGCCCACACACTAAGGAAAACTTTGTCTATGTAATGCTAGAGATGAGAGGGGAGATAGAAAAAACATGAAAAGGAGCCATAACAACATGCCACGACCTGCCTTAGGTCTTCCCGCAGACTTGGTTGCTAGTGTGACCATAGCAGAAATCAAAATATGATGAAAAATGACATAATAATAATAATAATCTAATTTATCTAATCTAAATCTATCTAAACTTATTTATAAATGGAACTTTGTCTGTGTGTGTGCGTCCGTTACCTATAGACTCCGAAACGGCTGAACCGATTTTCTTGAAAATTTACACAGTTGTACTATAAGCATCTGTGAGTGTTCTTAGCTAGGTTTTGTGTCGAGGTACCCCCGATAAATATCGAAAATCAATAATTGAAAAAATCGGGTTATAGAAGGAGTGGTCTGATTTTAATCAAATTTGATACACTCATAGACAAAGACATAAGAAACAATATCTCGAAGTTTCAAGGTTGCAGTTCTTACAATAGTGCAGAAAATTGATAATATCCCCGATATCGGAAATTGATACCCCCGATATTCTATCTAATTTGATCAAAAACCAACATTCAGCCATCAATATGGCTCATTTTCTCCAATTTTACTCTCAACGGGTATGATAAATTTTCATGGACTTACTTAGGTTAGTTTATCCTTGGATGACTTATTTGACTCTGATATTGGAAATCGATACCCCGATATCCTACCGGGTCTGATGAAAATCAGTTTTTCAGCCCTTTTATTTTAGTTTTTGCTTCTGATTTGGC
This sequence comes from Ascarosepion bandense, assembly GCA_037127315.1. Taxonomy (NCBI): domain Eukaryota; kingdom Metazoa; phylum Mollusca; class Cephalopoda; order Sepiida; family Sepiidae; genus Ascarosepion; species Ascarosepion bandense. The sequence goes on from JBBBDQ010000367.1 coordinate 4,934,490, forward strand.
TCTAAGTAGATATAATTGTAATTCTTAGTCTCAGCCATGATACCATTTACTCAGAGGACTTATTTAGCCTTCAAAATTCAGTTTACGACAAAAAAAACTTATTTGATATTGATGCCAGGAAATCAAAATTTGACTTACATCCATTCATTTTTCTTTCCACTTTAACTGGAAACAACTATTGCTTTTTAGTCTTTCGTGCCAACGTCCAAAGAGTCTGAACTCCAGGACCATGGATTAGTTTTAAGGCTTTCATTACACCTGAGCAGCACCGGGCTATACCGCTAGTCTTCTAATAATAATAATACCAACAACAACACCAAATACAATTGTACTTACAAGTAAAGCTCACACATTACAAAGAGCTTTATCTATGTAAAATGTGTTTGATCTTAGTTTTTTTGTTTTTTGTTTTTACAAAAAGGACCAGTAGTAAATGTCATGAGGCCATTTCTCATCAAAGAACTACAACTATTTTCCTTGGAATATGTCATGTCATAGTGCTTGATTTTTTTCTTTCTCTGTTTTTCAGGATATGTTTTATGAATGGAGCTTACCTGAGGACGTCATAAAACCTAAAGATAATTCCATTATTGGTCACATTGTTGCCCGTCTTTTAGCCCTGATGAATCCACCTACAGTGAGTAACTTCCAGTTTATTGTCATTGTATTAATTACTCATTATACCTTATTTATGATCTTAACATTTAATATAGATTTATTTATCTATTATTTTAATATTATTTTATTGTATTTAGCATATCTTTATATATTATATGGCAACATCACACTGCAACCCATTTAGTCAGCTTTCAAGAGAAAATTATGAAAGAAGTGATTATCATTAAGTTTTCTCCCTTGTTTGATTACTGGCAAATTTAGCATTCATATGTGTGTTGTAGTGCAGTGAATATCAGTGTGGAACAAGAAATTGGAGAACCAAGTTTGAATTCCAGTTAAATTTGTTGCACTCACTTACGTGCAAACACCATTGGGAATGGTATTTGTTGTGGTACTCTTCTATGAGGAATAGACTCTTCTTCTTACTATATATAAATACCTGTGTGATTTCCTGTAGGCAGTTAAGTTAACGGCAGCAAGTACACAGTTAAAGCCAGCTACAATTCAGGCAATAAGCAGTGTAACTGTACTGTTCAGACTTACTGATTTCTATTTACTTGCATTGTACATATGTACTTGTTATACTAATACACTGTTTTGAAGCTACTTTCTGTTTTTCGTTTCTTACTTCCGACCAAATCGGTTACTACAACTTTGCGGCAAAGTTTCGCCACAACTCCACAACAAATTGTCGACGAAGATCCGCAACAGTATTAATCCATCTCTTCCCTCCATCTATGAATCAAATAACAGGACAGATTGTGTTCTATAGACTTGGTTGGCAGTCAGTCTACCACAGAAAATAATGGCAACCTACTGTGGGAAAATCTTCTGCCCAGTCAGTCATGTGTGTATCATATATGGCACTTAATTGACTGACCTGTAAAAACATTTTCAGTCAAATGAAATTTTTTTTCTTGACACCACTATTACTGTTATTCAGAAAATATGTTTTCTGACACTGGTATTTTTATGTATTCCAGAAGTGAGTGCATGGAACCAGATTAAAGTCTATTTTTGTCATATTAAAAATGAGTGCACTTTTTGGCCTATTAAAACTGAGTGCAAAGATAATTAGTACAAAGAAAGATATATTTTTCATGTAAAGTGAAAATTGTATATATCTTAAAATATACTATATTTAATCTAGTTCATAATTTCATATCAGAATGTTCTCAGGTTGAATTGTCCTTTAGCATATGTATAAGAAAGAGAGTCATGTTGATGGGTATGTATGTGTGTATTCAGTTGATAGTAGTATTCTGTGGATTTAAGCGTCCAGATAATTGAATGGGATTGACAAAAATTAATTCATCAATTTTCTGGTTTCTTTGTTTGATTGTCTCTGTGTTTGTACACTTTTCTGGGACAAAGGAATTCATTTCAGTATTATCTCTTGCTTTCTGATTGGTTCACAGGTGTGACTCATTTGACAATCCCCTTTTCTTCTTCACCGACATTTAAGAATGATGATTTTTTGGCCTCTTTTATTGCTTTCTTTTTTATTTACTTTTTTGTTTATTATTTCTTTATGGAAAACTAAAATGGTACTGTATTTTTCAATTTTTAATTTTTTTTAAATAGTGAAATTTTTATTTTTCTATCCCAAGATATAAGAATTTCTAGCCTGAAATTTACTGTCATCAATCAAAGTATTTATGTTCATTTTCTAAAAACTAAATTAAGTTATACAATTTTTCCCATTTGTTGTTGACAGTCAACATATAGAAAATTTATAATCTACTTGGGTCATTCCATTCAGGAATATTGATAAGATAAAGTTGTCTCTCATTATCTCTCTTTAAACAAGTGATTTATGAGCAGAAACCTTTAAGAAAATTCAATAGATCTAAAACGTTGTCAGGTATTGATATTGGCTTTGTGAATAACTCAAATAAATTTATTTTCTAATTGTTGTGCACCTATAAAACTATTATTTAACCAGCAATTATCTTGCTATGGTGACATATAACACAATATATTCAAGTGTTTCAATGGAGTTGTACCACTGCAAAGTAGGATTTTTCTTTTTGAAAGAATGGCTGTCTTTGATATTGTCAAGGCTGTAAGGCCTTATTTGGAAAACCTCAAAAGAAGTTTCAGGAAAAGAAACATAACAAGAAAGAAACAAAGAACAAAAGATGAAAAATGACCAACAGAATAAAAAAGACCAGGAAGTGAACTCAGGATGAAAAGTGGGTGCTCTCCTCTCAGCATATGGAATTGCCCTTTTCCTTATTCATTTGATGTGGAATTCATACAGCAAGCTAAGCAATTCACTAATGTAATAAAAGAGGGCAGTTTTCTGATTGATCAACCTAAACTGAGGACTACTGAAAAAAGAATTGTGTTCATGTTTGAGGCTGACAGAAAAAAACTAATAAATGAACAAAGTGCTGTGTGATAGAGTTTCTGTTGGAATTGACTATGAAGGTATGACAAGCTATCAAAAGTACATCCTTTTCAATGGAAGACATTTTGCTACCAGAAGACTGTTTGGTTTTATTCAAAAGAGATTTAGAAATAGAGTAAAGTATTTTTGTGTTGACTATTAGGGCTGAAAGTAGACCATAATTACAATTTGAGGTTCTTGGCTTTATGCCAAGTGGGCTGCAATCTTCCTGTTATTTAGGCAGACTGTGGTTTTGTGTCCTGATTGAATCTGTGGAGAATGGTTGTTTTGACATGATGATCAACAAGAAAACCTTCACCTTTCCCAAATATCTGGCTGTAGGAGAAAGTTGCCAAACATTGTTTTTGACAGAAAACTAGTATGTTTATACTGCATAGTGACTGGTAACCTCTCAGTAGTTTGCTTGTGGAAAAAAGTATCTGTTGAGAAACAAACCATTCAGAATTATGATGCCTCACCATTTACCTTGATTGTGATCTAGGATGGCTGTTTGCTGGAAATTTTAGTATAACTTTTATTGGATGGGAAGGATTTTGTTGACCAAATAATAATAACTCTAATGAGGGAATTGACATGCAGTACAGTTGGGAATAAGTGGTGGAACCACCTAAAAAGTAGAATTAGGTATTTTCTTGCTAGATAAATTAGCACCACAAGCAACATTTTAATCTAAATTAGAAATGGTTGTCGAATTAGGAGATATAAGTGAAGTAGTATCCATAGCCAAGGTAGAGATGGTCTCCTTGCTTATAAAGAAAGATCAGGCTCTGATGGATTAGAGATAGATTAAAAAGGATGTCAAATAAAGTGATCAATACAGCTGTAGGATTGTGTGTAGAAGAACTCTGGGATATTACTGATCAGCATATAAATTATTGAGAATTTATGCAAATTGCACAAATCCAGTGACAAATATTTTGTAAGCTACTGAGAAAAGTCAAAATGGATACATTAACATTTTAGTTTTGATTATAGGTTGCTCACACCTACTTGCATATACTTATGGAACCTGCTATAAAGAAAGTTTTAAATAATTCAGCAGACATCTTCACTGTAGGTTATGTTGTAACAAATTTCTGTGTATTTAGGTAGCAAATTGTTCTTTAAGGTAAATACTATTAAAAATGACAAACATTTCATGTCTATTAATTTTAATTAACTTTTCCAAGTTACAAATAATCCTTTTCAGACAAGGAGGAAATTTTATCAGAAATTGCCCACAGTCCATTTCAAAAGAAAAGTACAGAAAATATGATCTGAGCTTTCAACACAATTAAGTAATCTTCAGTGTAGGTCGGGACTATTGGTGAGTTTCGTAGAACCACTGAGTATTGTGATATAAATGAAGAGTGTCATGATGTAAGTGAGGTGTGACATGTGTTTATTTTTTAAGATGCAGTTAAGTGCTCTTAAGTTATAATTGTTTTTATTTATTGATGTTTATTTTGTTGTATGAATGTTGCTTTAAGGATCATAAGTAATGAACTCGTCAGATGTTCAGTCTTCCATGAAACTAGATTTTTAGTCACAGGTAATATTCTCAATACCTAGGGAATTAAAGAGAAAGTGAAAGTACCAACAAAGACCATTTGTATCTGATTGGCTGTATTGTTTAGAGTTTATCAATGCTATCAATGACAACTTATGTTTTTAATTATCTAATACACTGAAAGTAATCTTATTCCTTATTCTATAAATAATAACAGGCAATTAAATTAAATTTACATTTTATTACATCTTTTTTTGCAATGTTTTTTGGAAACTAAAAACCAATTCATTGTTAAAGAACAAAATAGTTGACAGTATTTTTCTCTGTTTTAATAGCCACCTCCAGAACCTCCAGTATTTCCTAAATTTCCTATTCGTGCCTGCGTTTTAGGAAAAGTATTCAGTGGGAAAACATCATGCATTTCTAAACTTATCCAAGGTATCTGACTTTTTCATTTCCTACTTTCATTTTCTCTTCTACATTTTTGTTAATGAATACATACTGGCTTGCTTATCTGACATAATCTGAAATGTTTCATGGGTTTAACATTAACTAATTTATATATATATATATATATATATATATATAATGTGTGTATATATATATATATATACACTAGCAGTATAGCCTGGGGTTGCTCGGGTGTAATGAAAACTTTCATATATATATATTATCAATTTTCTGCACTATTGTAAGAACTGCGACCTTGAAACTTCTGAATATTGTTTCTTATCTCTTTGTCTATGAGTATATCAAATTTGATTAAAATCAGACCATTCCTTCTATAACCCAATTTTTTCGATTATCGATTTTCGATATTTATAGGGGGTACCTCAACACAAAACCTAGCTAAGAACACTCACAGACGCTTATAGTACAACAGTGTAAATTTTCAAGAAAATTGGTTCAGCTGTTTCGGAGTCTATAGGTAACGGATACACACACACAGACACACACACAGAGACAAAGTTCCATTTATAAATAAGTTTAGATATATATATTTGTCATCCACATACGAGCTTGTTTTGCTGTATCACAGCTCATCAGTGTGGCTAGACATCCACTTGCTTCTGGTGAGGATCAAAACTCGCCTGATTTGGTGTCAGTCGGAGTTGCTAACCCCTAAACCATAGGCGTATGGAATCAGAGAAGGGAAAATTTACTGTGATGTATATATGCAGAGTATACACATGCCAGTCACCGAAAGAACTCAATTCATTGCTGAAGAGTAATGCATAAATTGTGAAAGTGGTAACTATTATTTTAAAATTTTCTCATCTCTAGAGAGCTCAATTGTAATGAGAGCATAATATATTCATCATCCACATACAAGCCTGTTTCACTGCAAGATCTCATCAGTGTGGCTAGACATCCACTTGCTTCTGGCTGGGATCAAAACTTGACCAATTTGGTGTCAGTCAGAGTTGCTAACCCCTAAGCCATAGGCTTATGAAATCAGAGAAGAGAAATTTTAGCGTGTTATACATAAGTGGTGTATACACACGCCAGTCACTGAAAGAACTCAATTCATTGCTGAAGAGTAATGCATATATATATATATATATATATATATATATATATATATATATACTGCTTTATAAATAAATAAAAACAGCATCTACTCAAATATAATTATTCATTAAAAATAATGTTAAAACAAATAGATTATATATACATGGCCAAATGGATATAGATGTTGGTTAGTTCCAATGACTTAACCCAAAGAGTTGTGAGTTCAATACCAGGCTACAGCAGTGGTGAACAAATAACTTAGAGAGTTGAGATGAAAAGGGAGATAACTACAAGGAAGAGTTTGATTTGAAATTCCTACCACCTGAAGAAGACTGGAATGTACAACAGCTGAAATGTTGTAAATATAGTAGTAAAGATGAGGACAATAGTCTGAACAATATATACGCATGCATATATATATATATATATATATGGGTGATAAAATTCTGGGAAGGATTAGTAAAATCCGGGATAAGGTTGGTAAATAATCCAGATCCAGGAGAATCCTAGTAATATTATTAAAATATTAAAACTGATCCAATAGAGAGCGCAATGCAAACCCAATCAATATGGAGATAAGCCCCTAAGTAAGATATTCAATAGCAAAACTATCTAAATTAGTTACTCATATACCAATAGCATGTATAACATTATTAGCTCCCATAATAACCAAATCTTGAAGAAGTAAAGGGAATCCAATACAGAAAATAGAAAGATACCCCCCTGTAACAGTAGATCTAGAAATAACTGTCTGGTTGATGGTAAGTGTAGATCTGAAAATGTGATTTATCAAGCCACCATCTACCCTAAGGAAAATAAGGAGAGATGTAATGTTTATATCAGAATTTTGGTGGGAATTTGGAAGCAATGGCTTTATGCTTGTTATGGTTTATAAAATGGTGAGTGTTCTAAAAATAGAAAAAGATAGACACACTGATGCCAAGAATTCAAAATTGGGCTGCAAAATAAGAAACTGTTTCTTTTGGTAGGAGTAGGAATAATAGTAGGAGTAAGAAGTAGGAGTGAAGGACAGTAGTTTTGTGTAGGAGTTTTGAAAAGGAGAAGAGGCTAGTCAGTTGACGATTAGAGTCCAGAAGGGATAGGCTCGTTTACTGCTAGCATCCCACAGTGAAGAAAATTTAGCTAGTCTGCTCCTGTATCCACAAAAAATTTAAAGGTTGTAACTTGATGTAAAAACCTAAAGTGTTATACGAAAAATAAGCATCATTAATTCAAATTTGTGTTATCTTCTAATTATACCAAAACGAAGCAACACAACAGTGGTGACCACGACATATGAACAGAAAGCAACCTCATATACAAAATATATATATATATACACATATAAAAGGATAAATAGAGCAGACAGGAGAGGAAACGACTCATCAAGTCAATATCAAGGCACCAGAATTCATGGAAACTTTTTTTTTTTATCATGTCACCCCAAGCAAGGCATTCCACTGCCACTATAGCGCAGGGGGTTACACAGGGCGATAGACGAGTTAGGATGTACATAGAGGGAGAGTTGGAGAGAATGGGAGGGTTAGTGTGTTAGGAGGTCTCTATTGACCTTACATTTAAACTCCTGGAGGTTATAGCCGTCGGGGAAGCAAGCATGTGGAAGGGAATTCCATAGGCGGGAAGTGCGAGAAAAGAAGCTGTTGGAGTAGAAATTGCGGTTACATTTCATCGGTTTCAATGTAAAAGGGTGGAACCTAGTTGCCAATCTAGTATCTCATGCAAACCTAGGGGGCACCAGTGATTTAAGTTCATCAGTGCAGAAGCCATGAAAGTATTTATAGAAGAGGCACAGGGAAGCCACGTCATGCTGGTGGGAGAGTGACTGCAGACGGTCAGCTAAGTCGGTATCAATCACGTTACAGATTCTTCGCTGTATTTTGTCAAGAAGCCCGAGGAGAATAGTAGGGGCACCCAACCAGATGTGGCAACAGTATTCAAAACACGGGCGAATGGTAGATTTGTATAAGTGCAGGATAGATTCAGGATAGAATTTCCAGGCCCTGCACAGAGGGCCAACTTTCATAGCAGCGGATTTAGCAATGGATTCGATGTAGTCATTCCACTTGAGGTCTGCTGAGAGTGTCAGGCCAAGCAGGCGTAGTGTTTTACTCTCTGGGAGGCATGCCTGTTCCATGCTAATGGGAGGGATGTGCGGTCGTCTGTGGTGGTTAATTGACAGCAGCTTCGTTTTGGAAGAATTGAATTTTACGAGCCATTTCCTACCCCAATCCACCACGGATTGGAGGTCCTTTTCAAGCTCAGTTGCGAGGTTTGCCTTTTCATCAACACCAGATTTTTGATCGAGGCGAGCGTATACTGTGGTATCATCAGCATACATGCCTACTTGGGATCTTATGGCATCGGGGAGATCATTGATGTAGATTAGAAAGAGCGTAGAACCTAGGATAGAGCCTTGGGGGACACACGCGTTTGTAGGGTAGTTTTGGGAGGCATGTCCGTTTAAAACCACCTTCAGTGTGTGGTTGGAGAGGAATGACTGGATTAAGTCCAACAAAAGTCCAGTAATGTCGTAGCTTCGCAGTTTCCGTAGAAAGCCGGCATGCCATACTCTGTCAAATGCTTTAGAGATATCCAGGGTGACAGTTCGGGCTTCACCATTCTTGTTGAGAGCCTGGTATATATATACTTGGTGATGGTCGTTAGCATATCAGCAGTAGACTTGGTGAAGCGGAAACCATACTGTTTGTCCGATAGGAGCCCATGGGCCTTGAGATGCTGAACGACCTCGGCATTGATAATGGCTTCGAACATTTTGCTGAAGATCGGAAGAAGGCTGATAGGGTGGTAATTTGCGGGGTCCGAGGGTTCACCAGTGTTCTTGAATATTAGAACCACAGAAGAAGACTTCCAACAGACAGGAAAGCAGGAGGACGATAGGCAGAGGTTGTAGAGCTTAGAAAGGACAGAGGAGAGTTCAGGGGCACATTTCTTCAAGACTATGATTGGGATTCTGTCCCCACCACTCACTTTGTGAGGGTCAAGTTTTGATATTATGCTAGAAATCAGTGAGGGCGTGATGTGGACGTCATTCAATTGGGCCTCAGTTCTAGATGGGAAATCAGGTGTCTGGACTCCAGACAAATCCAGACACAAATTGGTCGAGAATCTATGGGCAAAGCATTCAGCCTTGTCCGCTGAGGAGGTGAGGACCTCAAACTCGTTGATTAGTGGGGGTATTGAGGACTTACTCTTGTTGAACATGCTTTTACAGAGGTGCCAGAAGTCTTTGGTTCCGAACTTAGAGGATGCTATGCGCTGCTTCATTCTGGCAGCAAACAGCATCTTAGCTTCGTTAAGTATCTTTTTACACTTATTATGAGCTGAGGTGAAAAGGTGCTTGTTTTGGTCCGATGCTGGCTACAATAAAGCCGGAAAAAGTGATTCCGATGGACAATGGCAGCCGAGCAAGCGGGCGAGAACCAGGGAGATGAATGGGATTTAAGCTGAAATTTCCTGGCAGGGATGAAAGCATCGATGCCAGCCTTAACCCAGGAGGAGACCTCTGATGCACAGTCTTTGACGGGAAGACTAAAAACATTGTTCCAAGGGACGTCACAGAGGAAGTCACGGAACGAATCCCAGTCTGCTCTTTGATAGCAGTAGGATATTCTGCTGGTCTGGGTTTCTTGGGTAGGGGTGGAGTGGAACGAGATGTTGACAGAAACTATGGCATGGTCAGAGTTTCCGAGAGGGCAGAGCTGTCTGGTGGTGCAAGAATTTGGGGTGGAAGTGAAGCAGAGGTCTAGTAGCGTGTCCCTTCCATTAGGGCTATTGGAGAAATGCATGGGGAAGTCCACCACTTGCGTAAGGGATTGGGAGATTGAAAAATTAAAGGTGTGGACACCAGTGGTGTCAGTTACAGAGTTTTCGAGCCACTTAATGTGGTGGGCGTTAAAGTCACCAAACACGAAAATATGGGCAGATGGGTGAGAAGAAATGGCCTTGTCGATATTGTCAGAGATGCTGTCAAGTACTGAACAGTCAGAGGAGGAGGGGGAGTGGTAGAGGAAGAAGAGATAGCTAACGGAGCTTAGAAGTGAGAGACAGAAACACATGAAAGACTGGTCCAGGGATTCAATAGATGTTACTCTAGCTAGGGGGAGATGTTCACTGACATATACACCAAGCCCATGCATATGGATGTTGGAGTCCTTCTTGAAGAGGGGAAGGTAACCAGGAACATAGAACTCAGAGGAGGGGATAGACGGGTCAAAGTTAGTTTCACACAGGGCTAAGATATCAAGTGAGTCAGTTTGGAGGAATGATTCTACGCTAGAAGGTTAGTGCAGATACCGCGAATGTTCTGCTGTAAATGGATGGTTTACGATATTAGAAGCCCAGTTTCACTTGCAAAATGTGACAGTGTTGAAAACAAAGTTTTATACAGTAATATCGTCATTACCAGCTGAAGAAGTGGGTAAACTACCAAATGCTACCCTCGCATCACAAGACTACAAGGAATTAAAACGGACTCTGATAGAAGCTCACAAACAAACAAAACCGGAGCTTCTAGAAAAATGAATGTCGGCTACAACTATTTCAGGACGACTGTCGACATATTTGCACGAAATTTCTATCCGTAGCTAAATGGATAGGTATTAGCGACGACATTGTGAGACACAAATTCCTGCAGGTATTACCGTCAACAATAGCTCCAGTAATAGCCTCGCAAAAAGATTTAAACCATACCTAACTTGGCAGGTTAGCAGATGAACTGATGCCATTATTGAATAACGATAAGGTATTTGTTGTTCAGTGACCCTTATCTACTAAGAATAACTCACAAACAAATTATAAAGGAAAATACAGCCAAGACACTTCAGTGCCACTAAATGTCAGGCCACATCAGAATAACCAACAGACAAAAATTTGCAGAGCACATATTTATTTCGCCAATGAAGCAAGAACATGTAAACCTTGGTGTAAATGGCCCAAAAAGAACAATCTACAAATGTTGCCTAGTTCCTGACCAGCAACACCCATGGGAAGTGATTCGGAAAACTAATAGGGTGAACAAGTTCAGTCCCATGAGGTTCGCTGCTATTAGAAATTACCGCAAAATTAGGGGCTACCAAATTAAAATTTATTGTAGATACTGGTGCAAGTCTCTCAATATTACCAAATTCTGCAGTAAATGGTATTACATTAAAACCGACTCCCATATAACTATCCACTGCAAATGGGGAGAAAATAAAATGCTGCGGACAAGCGAGTTTGGAAATTGGAATACCCAGTTTAAGGAGATCTTTTACTTGGACATTCGTGATCGCTGATATCACCAACCCACTCCTTGGACTGGATTTCCTCAACAAGTTTGGCCTAATAGTAGACTGCAGTAACAAAACCATTTATGATCCTACAACAATCCAGAGAAAGAGTTTAAAAATATCTGCATCAGCAGTGAATCTAGTCGTAAATGAAACGGATCTTCTGTCATTCATACGGAACATGATTAAAGAAAAATATCCGAACCTAATCATACCACATAAGAACAGTAACAAAAAACACTGTGGCATCTATCACAGAATTGACACAGGAAGCCATACGCCACTATTTGCAAAACCCAGGCGGCTTAATGTAGAAAAACTGGAAGCCGCGCATAGCGAATTTAAAACCCTACAAAAAAACAGAGTGATCTCCCTTTCCAAAAGCGAGTGGTCTAACCCACTACATATAGTATCTAAACAAAGCGGAGGATTTAGATGTTGTGGAGACTATCATTCTCTCAATAGCATAACCAAGACTGACAGTTACCTTATACCAAATATAAGCTCTTTTTCAGCACAACTTGTGAACAAATGACGATTCTCCAAAATCGATTTGATTTCAGCCTACCACCAAATTAAAATACATCTGGACGATGTAGCAAAAATTGCTCTCACCACCCCATTTGGTCTTTATGAATATAATTATATGCCGTTTGGATTAAAAAATGCGTCAGCTACATTTCAACAGTATATGGACAAAATTTTTGAAGACATTGATTGTATTTTTATATATATTGATGACATTTTAATTTTCAGCAATGATGAGATTTCTCATAGAAAAGACATTGAAACTGTTTTTAGTATTTTAAATGAACACAATTTAAAAATTTCAGCCACAAAATCTGTTTTCAATGTGACTTCCCTAGATTTCTTAGGCTTTCATATTAGCATAGATGGCATTAAACCTACAACTAGTAAAATAGAAGAATTAAAATCTTTTCCTTACCCTAAGGACACAAAAGAGCTATGCAGATTTCTTGGAATGGTAGGATTTTATAGAAAATTAATATCAAAATTTTCAGAGATAGTCTTACCCCTATCTGAGAGAATGAGGTTATCCCCTAAAGGCTCGTTCACATTAGATGAATCTGAATGACAATCTTTCAATTCTGTAATTAAGGAACTTAATGATACATCCTCATTAGCTCACCCTGAACCTAACTGTACAAGTTATCAATTAGTCACTGACAGTAGTAATTATGCTGTCGGTGTGGCATTGCACCAAATGGTGGAAGGAAATCCAATACCGATCGGATTTTTCTCTAAAAATTAACACAAACACAAATGAGATATTCTACATTTGATCGTGAACTTTTAGCAGTTTATTTGTCAGTGCTGCACTTCCATCACCTCATAGAAGTTCACCAAGTACTACTTTTAACTGACCATAAGCCATTGCGTGGTGCATTTTATAGTTTAAACCCTGCTAAATGAGACAGACAACAACGACAATTAGCTATCTTGACAGAATTTATTTAAGATATTGTACATGTAAAAGGTAGTCAGAATATAGTTGCTGATTGTCTATCCTGACCAACTCTTGCTGTACAAATAGATGCGTGTGATTTACCTGCACTTGCAGAAGCACAGGCATCTGACACAGGAATTCAATTTTTTCGGGACTTAAAAAAATTCACCATACTTGGAGATAACCAATTTATATGGTGTGACTTAACGTCTTACCCCAGACCTTTTGTTCCATCTAAATTGCGTGAGTCCATATTCTATAGTATCCATTCCATAAATCACCCTGGCATTAAATCATCCATTAAGATCATTAAAGCTAAATATTACTGGCCAAACATGGATAAATCAATCAAAGACTTTTGTGCATCATGCACAGCCTGCCAACAAGCAAAGGTTTACAAACATACAAAATCACCTATACAGACAGAAGAAATACCATCAGCTAGATTTCACACAGGTTTCTCTTTGATATTTTGGTAAGGAGAAAATCAAATGGATTGAAAGGTGACTTCTGTAGTTCTGGGTCACTTTCTGTTTGAATGTTAGTATTGAGTGTTCTTTTAAAAGGTCAAATAAATTCTATAAAATGAATTCAGTCTGATGTGTTCATTTAATTTCTTTTTGAAATGTGTTATTGACTAAAAAATAATTCATTTTTTATTTTAATATTGAACCAATTTTGCATTACTTGTTTTGAGCTGTAAATGATTTTTGTTTTTTTGTTGGTTCTAAATTGCTTATGTGTTATAAGCTGTCAGAGACTCCCGAGAGGATACTTCATCAATCCCTACAGTCTCTTCAAGTTTATGGACAACCATTGTCTTTCCTACATGTTCTCATGATTTGCTCTTTTTACCACTTCCTTTCATGCTGATACAAAAATCTCATTTAGCAGCCTCTACTTTGAGTGGCTCTTGGACCTCTCAAAAATGGGTCAGTAGGCACTAATGTATTATATGTAGAAATCTTTAACTAGGAACAGAATTTTTATAAATCTATAAATAATAATAGATTTTTGTTTATGAACCTATAATTAATAACAGATTTTAATTTTAATTTTTGTAATTTATACTGTTGGTCATTAATGGGTTAATGCTAAATTAAAAAGCAGATGAGTGGAATGATATATAAGATAGGTAAAAATTTAGAAGTTAATTTAAAACTAACCAGCAACACCATTACATGCAGTTAAAATTTCTTTACATTATTTACATTGTTCGCACTGTTGTCCTCATCTTTGTTGCTATATTCATGATGTTTTGGCCTTTGAATGCTTTATAGTCTTCTTCACGTGATTGGAAATAGTGTAAACAATTATAATACCTCATCTCAGAAATATAAACTAATAGCTAAAATTTCATATCTATGATGTGTTTGTATTTGATTCCTTCGTATTGATTTGCATTAAATTTACATAAATTGAAACACAGCACTTTAAAAAATATATCTCTGTTTATCCTGGTTACTAGGCAATGCCAGAGAATATATCTATGGTGGTTAGATGTCTTATTATATGTATATTTACAGTAGGATTGTCAGGTGATTAGCTGTAGGAGTAAAGTGACATCAAGTCACTTCAAATGGTCATAGTTACTATGTATTTATTACTATGAGTTTTCACATCAGTTGTATATGGTGCTTTTTACTGTGGATTAGATCACAGTAGTTCTTGCGAATAATACTCCAGCCATCTTTTCAGTTTTAATGATACTATTGTTTAGTACTGAACTAGTGCATTGTCTGTGATGTATAGGCCATTGGCATTGAAAGAAGAATTGGTGAACTGAGTTCAAATTCCTGCTTAGTCTATTTAAATCACTCCAATAAATGTGGATATTTTTTTTTTTTAATCATATCACCCCAAGCAAGGTGAAATCGCCACTGATGCGCAGGGGGCTACGTGAGAAGGAAAAGATTGGAAAAGAGAAAAACCGGAAACTACATCCTAACCAGGAAACAAGGGATGAGCCTCTTCATCTGTTCAATAGACGTGGGTGGAGTGTGAACCGGGCGATAGTTTAGTCTATCTACTCCAATTGAAAAAAATAAAATAAAATAAGAAAAAAAAGAGTGAAAAGATTGGAGAAGAGAAAAACCGGAAACCACATCCTAACCAGGAAACAAGGGATGAGTCTCTTCACCTGTTCAATCAAACATCTCTTGTCAGCCTTTGGCAATCATAATCAGCATGTTTGTGCTTGCATTGTTCACAGTCTTTTAATAACAAAATTGAATACAATACGAATGAGCCCCCTTCTTCCTTTTTTGTCCATACAGTCTAGTAACATCATTTCTCACATTTGGATGATTAACAAACATTTTAAATTAAATTCTTTAATTACTTAATATTATGTTGTATTTGCAGAAATTAATACTTGCTATTTTTTGTATAGATTTTGACATTACAGTTCTGAATATTGATGTGTTAGTTAAAGAGACCATTGAAGCTTATAAAAATAAAGAACTAGAAATGGATACATCCTGTGAGGTAAGTGTTCTCGTTTAAGATTAAAATCCTTTAAAGATTTATTTATTCAATTCATAGGTAATTTTTAGTGCTAACAAACTTTTGATCATAGACAAAATAATCTGTTTTCTTTTTTCTATTTGTTTGCATATAACAGCTTCAGTATATAAACCACTAAAATAAACTCCCAAAAATCTCTTGACAAAACCCCCCTAAAAACAACAGCAAAATAAAATGCAAAAGAGATCAATTCTTGAATAATGGAGCAACATTTTTCTGTTCATAATTTCATTTGAACTATAAATAATGAAATTTTTCTGATGGGAGGCAAAAAGGGTTCTGTTTGATAATTAATAGTAGTTTTCATTTTACAAGATATTTCTTGCCCTAGTTAACAACTGATTGAAAGTCATTTTTTCAAGAGCAGTTGCCAGTTTTACTTTGTCAGACCAACTGGACTTACTATTATGACAGGAGTAAATATTTTTTTCATCAGCATAAGTTTGGGAACTGATGCCATCAAGAATGTTGTTGATGAAGATAAGAAACCATATAGATCCAAGGATAGAACCCTGGAGAAACATTGCATTAATGTGAATGAATCTGAAAGCATAGCTGTCCAGCACAAATTTTATTACCCAATTTGTTAAGAACAATTAAATTAAGTTAAATATTTGGCCAGTGACACCATAGCTCTTGAGCTGGTGAAGAAATCCAGTATACCTAACCCTGTTAAATGACTTCAAGATATCTAAAACCACAGCCAGAGCTTTGCCATTCTTATCTAAAGATAATAAGCAAATTCAGCAATAACACCTAGAGTTGACCTAGAGAAAAAAGTTATAGCATTTATCTGAAAGAAGACTATGTGATGTGAGATGCTTAACGTTGATTAGAGCCTCTAGTAATTTGCCAAAAATGAGATGACAATTTGAGGGATCAGAAGGTTCACCAGAGTTCTTAAAGACAGAAACTACAGAAGATTTCAACCAAGCTGAAAAGCAAGAAGTAGCAAGGCATTTGTTGTAGTGTTTGGAAATAGCAGGAGCCAGTTCAGGAGCACATTTTCTTAAGATAATTGAAGTAATACTATCAAGTACATAGGTCATGTGGGGATCTAGTTAGGGG
Organism: Ascarosepion bandense; assembly: GCA_037127315.1. Taxonomy (NCBI): domain Eukaryota; kingdom Metazoa; phylum Mollusca; class Cephalopoda; order Sepiida; family Sepiidae; genus Ascarosepion; species Ascarosepion bandense. Next base: position 4,950,893 of record JBBBDQ010000367.1, read on the forward strand.
ATTATAATAGAAATCATGGCTGGAGTTATGTGCATATCACTCTGTAGGGATTCTGTTCTAGAGGGAAAACCAGGCAAAGATATTCCTGATAAGTCAAGAGTGGAGTTGGAAGAGAGTTTATAAGCAAAATATTTTGCTTTATCTGCAGTAAATGACAATAATTCAAATTGGTTGTGGGGGATTGAGGATTTACTCTTGTTCACCAGTAATCTCAAGAACAAAACTTGTGAGTCTATACTGTTTTATTCTATCAGCAAACAGCAACTTAGCCTTGTTGAGAACATACTTACACTCATTATGAGGCATCTATTATGATCTGAACTGTCATGTTGGCATAATAAGAAGAAATAATTCCTGTAGGCTATAGCAGCTGAAGAAGCATTTGGAAACATGATAACATTGAAGTTGCCAAATACAAATATATTTGAGATGAATGTAGAGATTGAGCCATATTTATACTGTCTGATATTCTATCTAAGCAATAGAGAAGAAGGGAATTATAAAGGAAGAAGAAATAACTGATTGAGTTTAATAGTAAAAGTTGGAAGCATATATAAAAACAAACTGTAAACTCAATGGATGATTTCCTTGCCATTGGAAGATAGACACTGAGGTCATACATGCAGACCCTGGGATCCTTTTGAGAAAGAGAAAGATAGCCAGGAACAGAGAATTTAGTGATAGAGATTCATGGGGGAGAAGAGTGACATTTTATCACTGCTGACTCAACACCACCTAACCGGAGTTGGCTGTCATAGTATGCTCATCTCTAAGATTGGCTTTGAGTCATAGAGATTTTGAAAGTTTGTTTGTCTTAGGCTGTTAGAACTAATAAATCACTATTTGGCAGACTGGTGTTTAATTTCTTAACTTTTCATCATACTGAAAATAGCAATTGTTAGTCAAAGAGGAAAAGAAAAATTTGCACATGAAGGATATTTATTTATATTTGATAAAATTAGTAAAATTGACATCAAGATAAAATTTTGGCATAGTGACTAAGACTCTAAATGATCATGGCTTTTAAAATTAAAAATAAAGTCTTGCATTAAAAATGATCTTAATAAATTACTTTTATTTGTTTTTAAAAATTGATGAAAAAATTTCATAGTTTGCATGCCACTGAGTCAGTGGTGTTAAGTTGGCAGTGTTGAGTTGTCCTGTACATGAGATTCAAAAGTTTAAGCTAGTTTCACAGAGAGTTTGAATGTCTAAAGAACATTCCTCCCAAAAAATGATACTACTCTTCAGAAATTTTTGAATGTTTGAGAAAGGATAGTTGAAGAGATGAGGAGTTTTTTGTAAACTATGTTAGTTTTATTTTTATTAATCATTGTAATCATATGATGAACATTTAAGGTAAAAAACCCAAGAATAACAGTTATCTTTGATCATCTGAGGCAATACAAGCCAGCTTGAAGGTGGCAAAGACTCCAGCATCGTGTGACCTCAGGGTTGCCCATGAGATGTGCTTGCAGGGACACCTATCCATTCATGAATTGGTATTGCAAGAGTCCCAATATTATGTGATTCTTGACCAAAGCAGCATTTCTAAGTGCTACTAAAAAGTTTGGGTTCCTTGCTACCAGAAAACTACCAACTTGATACCTTCAATATAAAGAGTCATAGCCTCCAGTTAGTCATATCACCAGATAGTCATAACAGCTACTCTTATTGAAGACGGAACTGAAAATCCCATCCTAAAGAAGGTTAAATAGGAAACAAGGACTAAAACCATTACTCCTGTTTAAATGACAAGGTATGAACTAGGCAAGAGGCAAACATATCTACTCATATTGAGAAAAAATTAGTAAATAAAATCTCAAAGTGTAGGCAGAGGAATTAGAAATATAGAAGTAAAATCAGATTATGTGAAATTTGAGTACATGAATTAAGGTAGGGATAGTTAATTATGTATCCACTATTCCCTATTGAGTTTTAACTTAATATAAGTTGCATTGTCTCATAAATTTTAGATGTAAAAATTTAGCATTGTTTTAAATGGTGTCTTAACAAGGTGTTGTTACTTAACAGACTACTTACTAATAATTTATCTTATCTTATCAGAAGATTAAAAAAAACTTTTCTCCTTTTATGTATTAATTGACTGAGAAACTTTCTATAATTTTAATGTAAGGGTTGGCATTTCTCTATTTAATAACTTTTACTGAATTCTTCTAGCCAAGTTTTATAAAGTTGGAAGCGTCAACAAAAGATGTTCAGTCATCTGAGCAAACGGCACCTCAGTTGCAAAAAACTGAATCAAATCTTACTTCACAAGGTGAGTAATTTTTCAAAACAAATTCTTTTAAGGTTTCTTTATAACAAGGGCCTGTAAAAGTAACATGTTTCTGATTAAAAATAATATGATATTCTTTTATGTGATTTTATTATTGTTGTGAAGATAAAAGAATTATTTGTTAGCCAAAGAGTTTATTCACCTTATGAAAACTATGATGGGAGTGGAAAAATTTTTCATACAACACATTTCTTCCACTAAGACTTCATTAGACTAAAGTGATGTTTATATTGATGTGACCGCAGATGTGCATGAAGGAAAGGGGATTGTCATATGCTCTCCTTGTCGACAGTCACTATAATGATTATACACCGATTTGGGAATATTTACATTCCACACATCATTGGATGGATATGAGTTATCCCTCTTAGATTGTATAGAATGGACAATAAAAATAGTAGATAAGATTATTATTCAGTCGGTATGATCGAATATAATCTTTCCTAGGCCGCTTGTTTATGAACACATGAACTGACCAACAATCCAAGAGATGAACACAAGGTGAAATGGTTTTGATATAAGTTTTCATACATAAAAGGAACAATTCAATGATCGAATATAAAATAAAAAAAAAAATAAAGTCTGAGTGAGAATGTCCAATGAACAAACAACTGGGATTAAAACTCAAAACCTCTGCTGGGATACCAAAACTTGTTGAATTATAACGAATTATGATGAATTAAGACGAATGCAGAAAATCAAAGCATAATACAAAAATGGGATAGGATATACACAACATTATTGAGCATGTGACAAGATGTTTGCAATAATATATTGTTGGCGGATGTATGCATTTAATTATAACATGGGACCAAAAGTATAATGACTTATCTTTATCTGTTTGGTTCTCATTTCTCCTTCTTTTCTTTTCCCTCTCTCTTTTTTCCTTTCTCTCTTCTTTCTTTTCTACATATACTTGGGTTCGAATGCTGCCCGACCGCAGCAAACTTCTTTGCAATTTTCTTCACTTTTGTTTCTTCAGTTTCGTTTCTTCAACTGAATGTTATATTCTCTGCAAATCTGTGTCGATATCATTCTTATCTGATGATCGATTCAGTCTATTACAACTTCTTCTTTTCCTCTTGACGTAGCTGGATTTTATATTCTTAGAATTCTGCAATCTCTCATTTAAATATTCTTCTTATCAATTTAATGAATAAATCATATACTCTTAGGATTTTTATCTGGAGTTGCTATGACTGACTTGGTTGAGTTACATCATGATAAAAATAAGCCTCCTTATTCATTCATAGGCTGTCTGAGCTTCAGTGTAGAACTATCATGACCTGATCAGTCGAAATCTACCTTGCAGCTAACTGGATTTTCTGATTTGCATTTAGGTTTGAATTTTGACTACTGCTGATTCTTGACCTATCATGTCTGGCTTTTGTCTAGACAGTTGTTACTAGGTGGATATTTGGGTCAGTTTAACCTCTGCCCTGCTACTCCCAAACTGATTATATGCTCACATGTGACTATCTCTGTTACCTAGCGGGATCTTAAGCTCAGTGTGTGTGTGTGTATCAGTGTGTGTGTGTTGATCTGCATTTGTAACAGGGATGCTAGGAATTTTAAATTTCAATTAACTTTTTTTTTTAAAATATATATCTTAGGTGTATAATCTAGGTGATTTCATTTAATTTCTTTTTGTTTCCATCAGTTTTGTTATTAAATATCCTACATTATGATGATAGATCTGGCAAGAAATTTAAAATATTGTAAGAACCTGAATGTAAATTTACAGTAGATGATCTTGTGATTAAAGCATTTTCTAAACATTTTTGTTCTAGCAAATTGGGTTTAATTAGAGTAGCAATTTTTAAATTAAAATTATGTTCAAACTCATTATTATAAGCAACTAAGGCATTTAGTCTGTTGTAAAAGATTTCTTTTGTATTCATATAAACTTTTATTTAAATTCTATGAAGTCTTTTTGATGTATTCTTTGTGGTGATTATTACAGGTGATAAAGTTAATTCCTATTTTAAATTTTAGTTTATTATTTTGTTTTGTATTAATTAAGTCTTATTGTTTTAGAAGTTGTTTTAGCAAATTTTTTATTGAGCTTAAAATTCATTGCAATTGTAATTTTGATAGAGTTAGGTGTAGAATAATATATTTTGATTCATTGAGTTTATATGAAAATTTCATTTTTTGATTTTGAAATATTTTATGGGCTTTTTTCACATTGAATATAAAAGAATTAGAGTATTGGAGAAGCTTAAAAGTATTTTCAATGTATTTCTTAAAGAAGTGAGTTATGAAAAAAAATGTTACCAATTTTTTATCTTGTGAACAGATTATAAATTCTTTGTGTTTTCTTCTGTTCATTCATATACTTTCACAAGCTCAATAGATAATGAATAAGTATATGTAAGCATTAATGGTATTTACCTTGGTCCCTTCATAAAAATTAAGGATGTAGAATTAGTAAATACTAAACACTTGAAATACCTTGATGTATGGGTCAGTTACTATAAATTAAGTATAGGATATCGGACATAGAATAGGTTGTTCTAGGAGTAGTTTCACCCAACATTGCAAGCTGTTACAAAACTCAACTCAAGCCATATACTTTTTAGATCAAAACTTTCATATGGATGTCATACTTTGCACCAAATTAATTCAGAAATATATAGACTGTCAGCTGTATACAACCACATTCTCAGATTGATAGTGGAAAATGGCTTTGAGCAAGTGATGTGTGTTCTTAAAACCTCATGGACTGGTGTCACAGAATCACAAACAAAGAACTGTATTATATAAAAGAAATTCCAACACTTGATGACTTTCAACATCAGCAACAACAAAAAGAGTATAAAAATTATATATACATATATACACATGTCCCATTGTCCCATGTGGAGAATAATATATCACATAAATCTTTGCAAAGCAAAGTGTAAGGAGAAACAACAAGAAGAGTCTTGCATATAATGTGGATGTACTCCTGTATTTGGAGAAGCCATTTTTAGGAGTCCAGATTCATAGGAACCGGATTCATCCATGTCTCAACCAAGGACATATTCTATGAATAGGAAACAGTGAGATTTGGGTTTCCCAAAATTGAGTACTGTGAGCTGGAGTTTTATTCTGTATGAGGAAAAGATATATTCCCAAAGAAAAATGACACTATAGACTTGTAAGCTGCTGGGGAAGCAGATTTAGCCTGAGTCTGGTCCTTTGGCCCAGGCTAAAAGAAAGTAACCGCTTGTGGCAGATGCTGTAAGCGAACTGAAAAATGACTGGTGCTTTCATTGCTGTATGAAGCGATGTAATTAAGTGGCCACCATGTAACCCACATGACTTATCCCCACAAAATAGAGATAAGCACCTTCTGTATCCTTACAATACAATGAAAATATAATTGGTTCTTTAATGTTTAGTTGTTGATATCTAATATCAAAATATAAATGAAGTTTTATTCTTTTTCAATTCTCCAATTAAAACTTACAAATGATTTTTCATTTATTTACTTTAATTTTTCATTGTTTTTATACTTCTTTTTCCTTTTAGTTTGTATTTTTTTATTGAGACATCTCTTTATTTTTTGTTCAGATGTTTTGAATGAACAAATTATATCAGAATCAGAGAGCAATCCAGTAGTAAGTCAACATGACATCAAATCAAAACCTTCGGCCTCTCAACTTCTGGACTTGACCCCACTTGCTAAGGTTTGCAACATTATAATAAATACTAAGAGAATATTTCAGTTTCATCTTTTTTTAATAAATAATCTTAAAATGACGCTCTTTAAAAATATTCTTCATTCTTTTTTTTATATGTTATTTGATTTTAATTTATTAACTTAACTGATTTGAAATCAAACTATATATAAAATTCTGTGACTTCCATTAGTCTGCCCATCCATCCCATCCTTTAAAATAGCCATAAATTGACCGAGTGAGACCAGATTTTGGGGAGAAGTGCAATCAGGTAAGGGAGTACAAAATACAATTGGTTTTACTAGGGTGCATAGTTTAATACAATAAATGTTCTTTATTTTTTTATAAATTAATTTTTATTATTTAACATACAAAGTAGTTGCTCTATTTTAAAAACAAGTTAATGATTTAAATAACAAATTTTCTAAGAAAATATTGTTTGTCATAAAGTTCTATAAAATTAGATTAAATTAAAGAAATAATTAAACTGTAAAGTAGAGTTTTTGTCAAAGTATTTTCCCAAACAAATTAGCTTATTAAAATTTTTATCAATTGGTTATGAAAATAGAACAAAACATAGGGTTTGTAAATCAATAAAAATTTTTAGTGATAACTTCAATAATACTAAATATTGTCTTGATTTCAACACAAATCAGCCAGGCCTCTCAAGATTTTATAAAGCAATGATTTTAGATGTTATAACTTCTAAATAGTTTCATAAACTGAAATGATTTAAATATGACAAACTCATAATTTATTTTGATTGTTTTGTTGTTATAATGTTGATTATAAAGAATGTTCTTTTCTTTTTTTACTATGGTTGTGTTCAAATTTGTGCTAATTTGGTTTGCAATAAATAATAAAATAGTGGTATTTCTTAAGGAATATTTTTATTGACAAGCAATTCTATTTTATTTAAAGAATTTGCAATAAGTTTACTTTAAACTATGTAAATGCCGCTATGTGATATATTTATATCACAAGTAAAAATATTTGAAATAGGTGTGGGCAAGTTAGAGGGTGACTCTAAGGGAGCCCTATAATTTCATTAGCTTAGAGGTCCTAAAAGGTCATAATAACCCATTGTTTATTTGAAATATGTGGGCAGTAGGCAGGTAAGCTATTACAGAGCATACCCGATGTGCTAACTAACTAAGGAATTAAGAAACAAGTAGAATTATACTATGATGCTCTGACCACAACCTTATCTAACACTGAAAATCATTTCTTTCTACTACAGTTGTCTAACAAAGCTCTTTTGGGACAGAAAATATGTGAAAATCTGAAGCAAGGAAAAAATGTTGATGAACAAGTTTTGATAGAAATTGTTACTGATGCTATCAGGTAAATAAAACTTTTAGATGGCATTATTTTTTTTTTTAATTATTCAAGTAAGAAAAAAATCACTCATCAGCTAATTTTTGTCAATAGTTTTTCATCACTCTAAATTATTTGAAGATCCATTAAGCATTACAAATAATGAAAACAGGCATATACAGTGTACATTGGGAGTACATGTGTGTTATATATCGACAAACAACAAACACGCATATATATAAAAATATAAGTTATATTTTTATTAAATGACGATGAACCGTGTAGCCTAGGGAACAGAGAGTGAGAGAGCGCGCCTCTAAGGGGTTGACGGGGGGGGGTCGTATCTGTTGCTCCTCTGGGCTGGTCTGGCTCTCTCGTCTGCCTCTGTCTCTCTGCCTCAAATCCGTGCGCCGAGGTCTTTTTTATAATCTCCAACCCGGTACTTCCGGATTTTGCCTCGCCCACGCACGCCTACGTAATTCTCAGAGACACCTGTTCTGTTTGCCTCTTGTAGCCATTTCCGCTACTGCCGGAAATAAGGTCAAACAAACATCCGTTCCTTTCAACGACCGGAAACGCCCCCGCTTGCTCAGCTTCCTCGGGTGGGGCGGGATTGTTATATTACATTCCTCGCCCACCCATTTTCCAAAATGTTCACCTAAGAACATTTTAAGCGCAACACCCTCACTCTCCTCCCCACGCCACACAAGCCCGACAATTGTATAAAACATGTGCACGCCAAAACAACAAAAACATGTGCATGCCGAAACAAAAAAACAACAAAAAAAAATATATATATATAGGGGAGCCTACATCGGCAACCCAACAATGTTCGTGTCCATCGTAAAAATTGTTCTACCAGCTCGATGTTTTATTGTTCCTTTTTTTTTTCTTTTTTTTTTTCCTCCCCCCCTTTTTTTTTAATATCCATTTTCACAGAATTGGGCAAAGTTCTTAAAAATGTTCATTTTCTTTCTCGACTCTGTCCATAAGCGTAGACGCCTCGATGCACAACCACATGATCATTAGGCGGTAACCGAGCCCCAGTTTCCAAACTAACATCGAGTAAATGACCTTTGACCAACACCATGCGTGCTTCTGCTCGAGTTTATTGTTACACATGTAACCTCATTTAATTTAATTTAATTTCAAACATACTATGTTTGAACACAGAAAAAATGGCCATTATCTGCCGTACATATCATTCATAGTCTGACCGAGAAATGTTCAATAGAAAATGAAGAAAATTACCCCGATTCCAACGTTAATCCGCATGCAATTTACTTGTGGAGGATATTAATTTAGTCTAAAAAAAATGGACCCGTGACTCGTAGTCCCTTAGTTTGTACAATGCTTTCCATTCCCTGAACTACTTCCTCTGGATTCGAAACCAAGCATATCTGATTTGTTGACATCTCTCTGTTTAACGCAGAGACATTTGAGTGTTGAACACCCGTTGACCCCGGAGTACTATTCACAACGGATAACTCAATTTCCTTTTCCGAAGCACTGTTGCTTCTTTTCCACTTAAAAATCCGCTTCCTGGCTATTATTCCCAGGATTATTATTACGCCGACCACGCCAGCAATGACTCCTATCGTCAACTTCTTCGGGAGTTGTTCATATCCTTCACTAAATCTTTCCATATCTACCTGTTCCAAGGTATTTACTAGTTTTCAGAAATTAATATATCTTCAAAAGATATTTCCCAAGTCACATAAATGAAAATTCACAGAGGATGTTGAATTGATGGGAACCTGCACAAAAGCATAATTCACAACCATAGAAATGCAAATCATTTTGTAGTGTACAGTCATTGAAAAGAAATCCAAAAAAAAAAAAACCTAACACTGCACAACCCAACGAAAACATTGTTATCAACAAGTTAATCCAATTATCCACTTTAAAGAGTAGAAGAAACTTCCTTTACTTGATTTTACATCTCACTTACTCAATAAAAGTCAGATTAATTAAGCAACATACCAGTAAACTCACTTCACATATATGGTAAAATATTAACAACAAAAATAAATCATTAACTCAGATGTTTTGTACTTACAGATAGGTAAATATCTCAACTTTAATCCTCCCCATCAACTTTAACACCCCCGTCAACTTTAACACCCCCGTCAACCCGTCAACCTATGCGCTACTCCCTACATGTAGTCTGTTTCACCCCCTCCGTTCTACCCTTCTTAATGTGTTTGACACCAACAATCCACATTTCTCAATGGCAAAAGTATGCATTTTTTTAAATTTTTTTTTTTAACTGGACTTATTATAAACACGAGCAGAGAACACACACACTATCAAATCAATGAGTCACTTACCTTTTGTTGATGTCTATGGTCGTGCGGCTGCTATATATTCTCGTCCTCTTTTTTTTTCTTTCTATCTGGTAGTTTTAAGTCCGTTGAATTTTCAATCGTTGCCGTGGTAACTAGCTCGTATCAATCTGTTTTGTTGTTTCAAAACAGCAAGTCACTTAGGCACCAAATGATGTTTGTTACGCCTTGCGAATGCTGGTTCCAGTTATATCGACGAACATTCAAACAGTGGATACGCATATATATATAAATATACTGTTATATTTTTATTGATGACGATGAACCGTGTAGCCTAGTGAACAGAGAGTGAGAGAGCGCTTCCAAGGGTTGACGGGGGGGTCGTATCTGTTGCTCCTCTGGGCTGGTCTGGCTCTCTCATCTGCCTCTGTCTCTCTGCCTCAAATCCGTGCACCGAGGTCTTTTTTATAATCTCCAAACCGGTACTTCCGGATTTTGCCTCGCCCACGCACGCCTACGTAATTCTCAGAGACACCTGTTCTGTTTGCCTTTTGTAGCCATTTCCGCTACTGCCGGAAATAAGGTCAAACAAACATCCGTTCCTTTCAACGACCGGAAACGCCCCCGCTTGCTCAGCTTCCTCGGGTGGGGCGGGATTGTTATATTACATATATAGTGTACATTGGAGTACATGTGTTTCAGGAAAGTTTGAGCTGAAGTTATGATTTTTTGTAAGGAAAGTTTATGATACCAATATCTGAATGTTGATTAAACTGATTCAAGCATACAAAATGAAGACATTTTTTATGCTAATTTTCACTCAATACAAAGTCCAACAATCATTCAAGGGTTATTGTATGGTGTTGTATGAGAATAAGAAAAGTAGTTCACGAGGTTATATGGGAAAGATATGGGAAAGATTAACACTAGACATGAAGAAGTCAAGATTGTAGTGATCAGGAAAACATCCTGTTGGGAAAGTAGTAGATCTTTGGAGGAAGATGCCTGAGTGGAAATTACTTCTTACTAATGGAATTTTGTTTTTAATCATTTCACCTCAAGCAAGGTGAAGATAAAGACGAACCAGCTACAGAGGGTGAAAGAGAAAGGGCAAGAGAAGGATGTGAACACAGGAGTGAAGACAGTTGCGAAAGTAGAGAGAAAGGAAAAGAACAAGATACACAGGGTGATGTAGAAAGGGCTGGAATTGTGGATAAAAGATGGGAATTTATTTTGCATTTAAATTCGTCAGGAAAGTAAGTATATGAAAGGGAGTTCCACAGGTGGGAAGTGCTAGAAAACAAGCTGATGGAATAGAATTGTTGCCTGTATTTAGTTGATCTAACTATAAAAGGGTGAGACCTTGTTGCCAGTCTGGTTGCATGAGTAAATTCTTGTAGAGGGGCACCAGTGACCTAAGTTTGTCAGAGCAGACGCCATGAAAATATTTATAGAAGAGACAGGGAAGCCACATCCCGATAATGAGAAAGTGGCTGGAGTTGAGCTGCCAGGGACCAATCACATTACAGATTACAGATTCTCCTCTAAATATCAATATGGAGGGAATAAGGATGATTCATCTTTGTATACATGGTATGGCAGGTCTCAACTGCAAAGGTCAGGGATGGTGGAACCAAGGAATGTAGCTCATCAGAGCATATGCCATGGAAATAGTGATACAGTAACAAGAAGCTTGCAATATTTTGTCTGTGGGGAAAGGGAGTGAAAATAGTTAATCACCCACAAGGCCATTCAGATGATTTTGAACTTTATCAATACATGCATGTGAGAACTGGGAAGCTTCAGCCCAGGTATGACAGCAATACTCCATTTTTGGTCTGTTTTGGCTTTTGTACTGATAGAGTATAACAAAATGGAGTGGTACAATGAACCAATCATTCTTCCAGCATCTTTAGCAGTAGATTTTATATGTGAGTTCTACTTGAGGTCTGGGGTGAGCTTGAGTCCCAATAGATATTCAAGACAAAGGACTTCTTTGAGAGAACATCTAGCCACCATAATAGTGACCAGGTTCAGGGTTTGCTCAGTGATGGTGGAACATTACTAATTTGGTTTTGGGAATATTGAACTTTACCAGCCAGTCCTTCCCCCATTGAATGACTTGGACTAGGTCAGGGGAGAGATCAATTAGCAGGTTCTGGCCATCCAGATTTTGGGAAGTGCACCTATAAACCGTTGTATCATCATAGATTCAAATATGGAAAATAGGCACAAAAGAGAAAGTTGCAAAATATCCATTATAAATATCTAAACTTATTTATAAATGGAACTTTGTCTGTGTGTATGTGTGTGTGTGTGTGTGTGTATGTCTCTGTGTGTGTGTCCGTTACCTATAGACTTCAAAACAGCTGAACCAATTTTCTTGAAAATTTACACGCTTGTACTATAAGTGTCTGCAAGTGTTCTTAGCTAGGTTTTGTGTCGAGGTACCCCCGATAAATATTGAAAATCGATAATCAAAAAAATCGGGTTATAGAAGGAGTGGTCCGATTTTAATCAAATTTTATACACTCATAGATAAAGACATAAGAAACAATATTCAGAAGTTTTAAGGTTGCAGTTCTTACAATAGTGCAGAAAATTTGATATCGATACAAGGAAATCAAAATTTGACTTACATCCATTCATTTTTCTTTCAGTCTACGGTTTTCCTTTAACTGGAAACAACTATTGCTTTTTAGTCTTTCATGCCAATGTCCAACGAGTCTAAGCTCCAGGACCATGGATTAGTTTTAAAGCTTTCATTACACCCGAGCAACGCCGGGCTATACTGCTAGTACTCTATAATCATAATGACATGCACATTTTTTTTCTTGTTATCAAAAATCAAATACTGAAATTTTATAAAAAATTATAAAATCCCTTGAGATATATAAGGATGCAGCTACTTGAAGTTTAGAATTATGCTTTTGTAAAATAAAGATGCATAAAAAGTATAAGAAGAAATTTGTTTATAGCATAATAAAATATTATTAATGTAATAACTAATTACTGTAACATGGAGGATTAAAAAGAAATACTGTATTTTTTGGTGTATAAAACATATTTTTTACCCCAAAATTTGATATCAAAACTACCTGAATCCTCTACATTAATGATAGGAATAAAACAGAAAAAATGATGAAAAATCTAATTACTTAAAAACAGGGGTTTAATATTTGAACTGCGACCCCTTGAAACTCAGTGTCAGATGAAGACACATAAGGGCCCTAAGCACTTAAAATCACATCTGTGACTCAAGTATGCTATCATGGCATGTCCATGAGCAGGAAATCTTCCAAGAATGTACATTGTGGAAATGCCAGCTGGAAGGAACTGACACATACGGCCATTGAGAGATGCTGATCATCAGTTCTAACCCAGAACAACACTGGGAACCCAGCCAGAAAAAAATGAATCATAGCTGAGAAGCCATTGTTAAGTGAGCCATGATTTTAACAGAATTTGTTTCATTAATTTTTATCTGAGCATGTTTATGGATAAAAGATAACACAATGAACACATCTGTATTATATCATGGTTGTTTATTTAGGGGCTGGAACCCATGACACCGGAGACAGTCCTTCACTCAAAACGGTGAAGACCCTACTTCAGTCCCTCATGCAACATCTTCTCTTTTCTGAACAAAAAAAAAAAAAATAAACACAAAAAAAAAAACAAAAAAAAAAAAAACAAAAACAAAAATAATAAAAGTAACTATAAATCAAAACATTCACCACACTGTCCTAGTGACCTAGGCATTCATTGGGCTGACTACCCTCTTGCCTAACGGATTATTCTGCCCTTTTCACTTCGGACTCAAATTACAATGTGGAGTCCTTGAATCTAGCAGGACTTCTTATTAGTCTTCCTGACCTTGTCGTCCTCAACCTTTCTGGATTTGATTTTGTTGGGGACAGTGTCTGGCTCACCCCTTCTTTTCTATCACTTTCCTGTCGAGGCGTTTGTGGGTTATAAATGTCTTTTACAACCCCTCCTGCATTTACTGGTACCTCACCATACTCCTGGTATGGCTGGTAGATCAATGATGGTAATGGGGGTGATTCTGCTGTTTTCTTCAAGTCCACCCTATTCCGTCAATACAGTTCCCCATCAACTTTCACATGGTATGACCTCTCATCCAGTCTCTGTCACACAATCGCTTTTTTCCACTCTTTCTGACCTTTTATGTGTGGTTTCATCTGCACCACATCTCCAATGGTTGAAGTAGTTTTACTTTGTGGTTAAAATAACGCTCTTGCTTCCTGCCATCCCGCTTCACTGTCTTTTTAAAATTTTGGGGTAATTCTGGCTTAATTAGATCCTCTCTGGTCAGAAGAAGTGTTTTTGTTCTTCTGGACATCAGTTTCTGTGCTGGTGATAAAAGACCTGGCGTATTCGTGTGATCCAACATCGCTAAGTATGGATCAGCCTTATCTTCCATCACTTTCCAGAAGAGGTTCTTTGCCATCTTTACTGCAGATTCTACTTTTCCATTTGCCTTGCTCTTGTAAGGACTGACAGGTGTATGTGTAAAACACCACTTTTTTGCAAAAGTGGAAAATTCCTGGCAACTAAACTGAGGTCCATTATCAGTGACCACCTGATCTGGTATCCCATGTCTTGCAAAATGGTGTTTAAGTTTAGTGATCACTGTCTTTGCTTGAGTACTTGGAAGATGATCAATTTCCCAGAAGTTGCTCATGTAATCAACTGTGCAGAGATAGTCCCTATCTGCAAACCTAAAGAGATCTACCCCCACTTTTGCCCAGAGTCCCTCAGGAATTTCATGGACCATCAGGGGTTCTGCAGGATTAGCTACTTCGAATTTTCTACATGTGGAACATTTTGACACATAATCTCTGATGTCACTATTCATGTTTGGCCAGTACAAGCATTCTCTTGCTCTTCTGCAACATCCTTTGACCCCTAGGTGTGTAGAATGTAACCTTTCTTTCAACACGGTCCGCTGAGTCAGCGGGACTACTACTCGGTTTCCTCTGAAAATTAGCTCGTCTTGTACGGTCATTTCATTCTGCATGCTAAAATATAGTCTTACCTCTGGGTCAAGATTTGCCTTGTCTTCTGGCCATCCTTTGACAATTACCCGCTGCAACTGCTGCATACATCTGTCTTCCTTCATGGCGGAGCGTAATTTGAGCCGCCTTCTCTCTGTCACCGGAATATATTCAGCTTCCTTGACATCATCATCGTCATCCATATGTTCACTGCTCATTTCATGGATGTATGCCCTTGACAGTGTATCTGCAAGGAACATCTTCCTACCCGGGTAGTACAGAACTGTAATGTTGTAAACTTGCAACCGCATCAACATATTCTGCAGTTGCTTTGGGCATTTCCCCAATTCTTTTTTCATTATTGCTTCCAATGGCCTATGATCGGTCAACACTGTGACTTGTTGACCAAATGTATACTGGTGAAAGCGTTCACATGCGTAGACTACTGCTAACAGTTCTTTTTCAATCTGTGCATACCGAGTTTCTGTGTGTGTAAGTGCTCGGCTGATATAGGCTAAAGGCTGACCCTCTTGCAGCAGTGCAGCCCCCATGCCCTTCTCACTTGCGTCACATTGAAAGACCAATGGTATGTTGTGGTCATAGTATCTCAATACTGGTGCTTCACTCAATACTTTTTGATTTTCTCAAAAGCCACTTCATGGATTTTGGACCACGTCCATGGCACACCTGTCTTCATTAAAGTTCGAATTGGAGCCATCACGTTGGAGATATGAGGTAGAAATTTTGCCAGATAATTCACAAATCCCCCTAATCGTTGAACTCCTTTTATGTCTGTTGGGCACGGCATATCCTTTATCGCTTTTACCTTCTCAGGATCAGGACGTAAACCTTCACTGGTTATCATGTGACCCAGGAACGATATGGATGTTTGCCGTAAGTTCAATTTTCCGTCATTCAGTCACATCCCACATTCACGACATCTCTGCAACAGCTTTCTGAGTTTTTTATCATGATTGGCTGTTGCTTCTTCCATGGTGGTACCTTTCCCAACCACCAGAAGATCATCTGCTTTGTTAATGACTCCTTCCAAGTCAGCCACATTGTTAAATAGTACCCTCTGAAATATCTCAGGAGCTGGAGCAATCCCAAAGGGTAAAACTTTCCATCGAAACCGACCATATGGAGTGGCAAATGTTGTCAAGCGACTGCTGGATTCATCCAATTTTAGATGCCAAAATCCATCCCGTAGATCTAGGGTAGAGAACACTTTACTGTCAGCCAATTCTGGGAGTAGATCGTCCAATACAGGTAACTGGAAATGTTCCTGTTTAAGAGCCTTATTTAGTGGTCTTGGGTCTATACATATTCGTAGTTTCCCATTTTTCTTGACCACCAGCGCTAATGCGCTTACCCATGGTGTTGGCTCACTTACTGGTTTAATCACTTTCTTTTTTACCAGTTTTTCCAATTCCTCTTTCACTTTGCCTTTGAGTGCTACTGGTATTCTCCGGGCAGCTGCTACATGAGGTGTTATGTTTGGATCAACTTCCAAATGTACCTCTCCCGGTAACTGACCCAGTTCTTCCTTGAATACATCATTGAATTCTTTTATAATTATGTCCGGGTTTTGGCTGCTGAATTCATCTGATTGAGATACTTTGGCAACCATCTTGAACCTTTTGTTATTGACTGTGATGAGGGCCATCTTCTGAATTGCATTTGCCCCAAGTAGTGGATGAAAATAGGTCTCTTTTGTATTTAGAACAATATCCATTGAGTATTTAAGAACAAATTTTAATTTGAGTTAATCATATTATTTAGCAGAGAAAACAATATATTTTTTACAGAATAGTGCTGGGAATTTGAATCAATCCACAACAAAAGAAAAAGGCAAAAAGGTGTTTAAATATAAAAATATAAGATATTCGATTTTTGTGTTTTTACAATTAATTTTTTTTTAGCACATATGAGTGTTGAACTCCTTATAGTCGTTGTTTGTAGTTGTTTATTAAGATGAAAAGAAATGTGTTTCTTTTTGTATGTATTGAGTGAGAAAGAAGAGGCAAGGAAGAAAGTGGGGAGGAAAGTGTAAGTGTTACATAGCTTGACAAAGAAGAATGAGTAAGGGATTTTTTTAAGTTGATATATGTGAAACTGTTGCCATTTCTTACTGACTTGTTTAGCCTAGAAATTTGCTTATATACTCTTCAAAGGGTTCATTAAGAATGTATTTTATTGTTGGTAGAATGTGACCTATTATTTGAAAAATGTTAAATATTTATTTTCAAAGCATTAATTAATTAACCAGAAGAATGCACAAATTCTCTGATTCAGAAACCATATTTTTTTATATACTGTTTGACTGTAATGGTGTTTATATCCATTTTCACTCCACAATAGTATACATGCTCGTACATACACAAAACATAAGTCTATTCAATATAGCAACTTACTAGCCTTGATTTAGTTCTTAATGTGTCTTCTAAAATGATTATACGCATTGATTGGGTGTTTTTTATGTTGACCATGATGTTCCTAACAGCAGCATTCAGTGAGTTCTTAGTATTGTAGGCATACTTGTTGGTATTCCTTTCAACAATGTTCCAGATGTAATAGTCCATAGGGTTTCAATCAGGAAAGCTAAGAGATCAAATTTTAGGGATACATGGCTGTGAAAATGTTTGGCCAGCCATTTCTGGGTCTTGCTCGCTGTGTGAGAAGAGGGGGAGTCTTGTTGATATATGTACTGACTTTGCCAAGTTATTACAATTTTGTAAGTACTGGTAAAGGCAATGTATTGAATCTCGCAGATCCAAAGGTTATGTACAAAAACAATAAATATGTTTCTTTGGGATCAGTTTTGTATGTATTAAAAAAGTTGATTTTATAAACTATTCAACTTATTTTGAAAGTAATATAAACCAAAGTAATGCAATGATAAATAAATATTAAATATCCAGTTAAATTTACACTTTAAATGATCTTTTGGAGACAATGAATTAACAAGGTTTTCAATATTTAAAAAAATACAGTTTCCAGATATTGAACTCACAACTCTTTGTGTCAAATCACTTGATTACTTCAAGCAGTGCTTTTATCCACTGGGCCATGTGTCCTTAGGGAGAGTAGCAAACAATGTCAAGTGTAAACAAGTATTTTTTCTACTGTTTTTTTTTTATTTATTTCAGATTGAAATACTTATTTGTAGAATTATGATACAATTTTTCTTCTTTTCTTTTTGCAAATAGAAACATCCCTGAGGAACATGGCTGGGTGCTTGATGGATTTCCTGTGACCTATTCTCAGACGAAAGCTTTGGAAAAATCACTCAGTGGTATTGATGCTGTGAAAGCTGGACTTGAACCTTTTCCTTTAGAGGAAAAACTTGTTCCCAAAAGTGGCCCAAAGGATAAGAAATTAAAAAAGTCAAAACTAATTCCAGATCCAACTCCTCGGCCACCATCTCCTGAGCCAGATAGTGGTTTGGATGCAGTCATTTTGTTAGACCTTCCAGATGACTTATGTCTCAAACGAGCAGCTGGACAATTTGGTAAATAGCCTTTTCTTAAGTTTTATCGAATTCCTTTTGATTATATTTTCTTTTTTGTTTCATAAAATTACATAAATTTATATTTAATTTGTATGTGTGGATGGTGTAATGGCTATTAGGTCAAAATGAAAAATTGTTAAATCAAATTTATATTCCAGTCAAATTCATTATATTCACTTATGCATTCAGTGTAATTTCCCTTTGAAGTAAATTATGGTCTTATTTTTTTTATAATCATTTCACCCCCAAGCAAGGCACTGGTGTGTGTGTGTGTGTGGTGGGGGGTTACATAAGAGAAGAGTGACAAGAAAGAGGAACAAGTTACAGTGGGTGTCAGAGAATGGATAAGTGAAAAATGAGAACACTGATATGAAGAGACCTGAATGAGAGTAGAGTGGAAAGGGAGAAGAACATGATACAAGGGTTGTCAGGGAAGGGATGCAAGTCAAAGAGAAAAGCGACGACAATTGACATTGCATTTAAATTCTTGGATATTGTAGCTGTCAGGGAAACAAGTATACGGAAATGAATTCCACGGGCAGGAAGTGTTAGAAAAGAAGTTGCTGTTATTTGATGACACAATGATTTAATAATAATGTGCTTGTGTCATGCATCTTGTCCATATAAAATTTTTAAAGCTTCAGTAAATTATAAATTTTAAAAGGCTCTGCTATAGGGCTTCCACTGATCACTGGAATGAAATTCCAATGCTATGGTTTCGAATGTAAAAGTAATCTTTATACTCATTTCCTCAAAAAACACTACTGATTTGGAAAAAATATTTTGTGTTATTATTTACATGTGAGATCCCAAATTTAAATTTGAATGTAATACTACAGTTTTAAATTTGACCTGCCCTAATGTATGATACTGGATATAAATTTACCATGGAAGACTCAGAAATTAGTGCCTTTTCTTTATATATTTAAGTAATCTAATAAGTATTTTGTTGATTAATAACTAATAATATCCATCACCCTAAAAACTTATACTTTTATGGTAATTGTTCTGATGATCTTTCTTCTATGGTATCTAAACTCTGTGCATTACTAGATTGACTGTAAGGTATCATCATTTTACAATTCAAATGGCTAGATAAATTCTATGCTAACAGTTTCTTCTATTACATTTCTCACTTGTGAAAGTTTCTCCTGGTTTTCTTGCTTCCCTAACAAGCTCACAGTATTTTACAGTTGAAGTAGATAGATGTCACTGTAAGTTCTATGCTAACAGTTTCTTCTATTACATTTCTCACTTGTGAAAGTTTCTCCTGGTTTTCTTGCTTCCCTAACAAGCTCACAGTATTTTACAGTTGAAGTAGATAGATGTCACTGTAAGTTCTATGCTAACAGTTTCTTCTATTACATTTCTCACTTGTGAAAGTTTCTCCTGGTTTTCTTGCTTCCCTAACAAGCTCACAGTATTTTACAGTTGAAGTAGATAGATGTCACTGTAAGTTCTATGCTAACAGTTTCTTCTATTACATTTCTCACTTGTGAAAGTTTCTCCTGGTTTTCTTGCTTCCCTAACAAGCTCACAGTATTTTACAGTTGAAGTAGATAGATGTCACTGTAAGTTCTATGCTAACAGTTTCTTCTATTACATTTCTCACTTGTGGAACTCTTTTCCAGCTTCTTGGCTTTTAATCAAATTTGAACTTCAAAAATTTAAATGCAATGTCAATCATTATCTTTTGTCTTAATTTCTGTTTTTTTTTATTGTTCTTGCTTTTTACTTTTTCTTATATTCTTTCACACTCAGTAACCGCCTGCAACTCAGTGCCTTTGTTGCCTTGCTTGGGGTGAAATTATTAAAAAAATAAATATCTATTTCTGTATAATTCAAATATTTAGTTTATGCTTTACACCTTTAATAAATTTACTGAAGTTCTATATTTGAGTAGATGACAAAATGAAAATAAAATACAAAAGTAAAATTAAAAGTTACTTAAAATTAGTTATAAGCATTTTCTGTTAAGAACTGTAGCATTTTATTTTAGATTTAGATAAAAAGGAAAAAAGCAATCTTAATTATGTATTATGATCATGAAACAATTCAAGTCCATGATTCAAACTTATTTTCATATTTTTTCATTGCTTACATTAAACAAAAATTAACCTCATATGTCCAGTAAATTTCTTTTTTTTCAGTCATCAAAGAAAATTACTTTTTTGTTGTTTATACTTTGTAGCACTTGGCCATTACTATCAAAACAAACTCAATAATGTTTAAACTTTTTCAAGGTCAACTATATGACAATTTTATCCTTTCATGTTCAGTACTGCTAAACAAGTAAAATATCTCATCAACATATGAAAGGATGACTTAATTTTTTAGGTCTAGCTGCAATCAGGCTTAAATAAAATCTAGTTGAGCATCAGGAAAATGTAAAACGAAATTTGTTTTAGGCAGAGATGTTCAGTTAATAAAATCTGTTCTATAACATTAATGTGCTTACAAAAAGTAATTACTGTATATAAAATCAATTTATTTTTCATGGCTTCAGAGTGAGATTTTTCCTCTCTAGATTTACTTAGATTTGATTCTAATGTACTTTCTTGTCTCTATTTTAACTTCTGTTACTAATATGTGTCACTTTTGTTTGTTTGCTTATATGTAATATAAGGTGTGGATGAATTTTCTCATCATTTTTTATTAAGATTAGATAATAACTATTTTTTGTATTTAACCGCATTCAAGATTATAGAGTCCACAATCAGCCACAAAAGTTTCTTTGGAAATCCATAATCTTTTCAATGGCTGTATAATACGTGCCTTACTCAGAGATGTAACCCAGTTTTGAATTCCAAGTTGTTACAAGTATCATTGGTTGCCAACCATGTCTATTTAACCCATATCTGGGAGGGAAGAGATAGATTCATGCCTTGCCTAATGAATTATTGAAGTTTCTAATATTTACTGAAATATTTAAGGAAAATTTGTTTTTTGATTTTACTTAAGCATTCCATGCCACATCCGAAATAAATCTACAAATAGGAAACAATGTTTTTGCTTTGCTTTCTGAGTTCTAGTGTGCCGATGATGAAAGGTGCTATGCAAATCATATTTATATTGATAGCTGTGATGAAAATGACCTTGAACAAGCATCAACATCCTCTACCAAGTATTCCAAGAAATAGAACTCAAGAAGAAACCTTTCTAAAACATATTATGATCTGAAATTGGAATGAAGGCACTGATTGCAGGTACCATGAATGCATAATATAAATTCAGAATGTGCAATTAATAAATACTAAATACTTTTTTTTTAATTATTTCACCACGAGAAAAAAAATAGTGCCACTAGATTCAGGGTGTTACAGGGAATGAAAGTGAATGAAAAGTACTTTAGTGAGGAGAAGTGAGGAAAGGATAATAAAGAAATAGGGAGACAGAAAATGGAAATTGATGTTGCATTTAAATTTTTGAAGATTCTAGGTGGCAGAGAAACAATAAATCAGAAGGAAGTTCCAAAGGTGAGAAGTGTGAGAAAAGAAACTTTTAGAATAGAAGTGGAGATTGGAATGATTATGTGTTAAAGTGAATGCAATGAATAGAGCTCAAATAGTCTGCTACTTTCTCTTTTCCATACATTAAATGTTACATTACCTGTACATTCTGCCATAACTAGTATCTATATTTATTAATCATCAAAATATTTTTCTTGACTTTCTATAATCTTATGCATCAGAAGATTTTGAATTATGTCTTGATGAAGCAACTTTGATTGTGGCATAATTATGCTGTCTATAAAGTTTTGCCCATTGAAGTTATCTTTAAATTTTTGACCAGTTGTGGAATTCTGAAACAAACAATTTGATAGTGCCAAGTTGGATAACTATGATGAGTGAAGAAGAATTTTCTATCTAGAAAATTATTATCAGGCAGCTGGATCACTTTTCAGCTACCCTGTTATATAAATGAGCTTTTTTCTTCAATTGCTGTACCCAAACTTCAATGCTGATTATGAAAATTTTTCAATTCAAAAAAGTATCAATTAAAAACTTTTAAAAAATTTACTCTTATATAGAATGAAATTGAAAAAGGAGGAGCTTGTTTATTTACAGTAATATCTTATGAGAAAATGAAAATATATGAAGGTTGTTCAAAATATTGTTTTGCACAGCTAAAAGAAATTTAGCAAGATAGAGAAAATGCTTAAAAGAAAGTAGGAACTTACAGTAGTAACTTAAGTTACAAAAGAGAGTGTCAGCAAAGTTTTCAAAATGCTCAGTTGGTCTTTTGAAGAGAAAATGTAGTCATCAAATTTTGTAGACCTTTCAAAGGCTGATTGGTCAATATAGTAGCAGGATTATCCATTTATTGAATTGAAGGAGTTGCAGAATGATTGTAATTTATGGAAAACTTTCAGGAGTTGGTACTGCTTTGTAGAATTATAACTGAAGAGCGTGAGTTGCCATTTGTATTATTAAAGAAAACTTGATCTGTTTGTGTATTTTTTTCAAATAAACAAACTAAAAATTATCAGATTTTTGTGTTATCCCAGAGTTATTCATGGATTACAGATTTTTCAGAACTTTGCAAAACTTTTCTAAATTTGCTGTTGAGCTTATGTGCCAACTTTCATATCTTTCTGACAACTCAGTTACAAACAGAACAGTAACCAATAGTAACTAAGCTGGTTGATGGCTGTCCTTATATCTCCTATGGCCTTCTCAATAAACCACTATTCAAATTTGTCTCAGGTTTTATTAGCTGTCTTTTTGATTGGCAGAAAATAATCTTGAAAATGAATTCTCTTCCCAAATCTTTTTTTCCTGAACATTCCCTTTTTTATTATCCTGAAGCAGACATTTTGCCACCACAATCATAGTTTATTAAAAAGACTCCATTCCTTATTAGTTGAAAATGCCTTCATTCTAGGTAGTAGAAAGGGACACATTTCTTTTTCACAGAAATTTTCATATGATGGCTCTAATGTTCTGCAATAACAGTTCTACAAGGCTTAAGCAATTTATAGTAGATTATGGCTGTTGGCTGT
The DNA here is from genome assembly GCA_037127315.1 of Ascarosepion bandense. NCBI lineage: Eukaryota > Metazoa > Mollusca > Cephalopoda > Sepiida > Sepiidae > Ascarosepion > Ascarosepion bandense. The sequence continues at coordinate 4,973,990 of JBBBDQ010000367.1, forward strand.
CCAAGATTCATACATAAATTTTGATACTTTAGATTATTGTAGACAACATACTTTTCCTCTTGAGTGACAATCATATATACCTACCAAAATGACACAAAAATATCTTTAAATACTAAAGAGTAAATTTATTCAATGAAATTGCCGTTGGTTTAAGCACAGGCTCCAGATGACTTCAGAATATTGTGTAATTTTTCTGAGTGGTCTCCTTGTTTAAGTTAGTGAATGTTGTCATAATCCTTGCATTCAGTTCCTCTTTGGTGTTTTGTTGGTCTCTTGCTCAACTGTGTCCCACACCTAATAATCAAGGGGGTTGCATTCTGGGGAGTTAGGTGGCCAGATGTAAGAGGTGATGTAGTCACAGAAATTGTCTGATGACTGGGTCGTCCTGCTTGTGTGGCATACTGCAGAGTCCTTTTGAAAGATAGAGGGTCTTCCAGCAGTCACCCTCTTGGCCCAGAATAGTACTACTTCCTCAAGGAACTTGATGTAGGCCTCAATGTTGAGTCAGAGGCCTTGTGAGAAGATGGATGGGGTTCTTTTCTTATTAGAACAATCAGAGTAAGTCTTCTGAGCTGCCATACCTTTGTAATCAGCATTAAAATCATCCAGCTCTTTCCAAATCCTTTGCACTTTCCTCAGATTGACACCCAAATACTCTGAAATGATTTTATTGGAGTTTCTGGTATGAATGCCAGATGGTACAGCATGCCGTTTCCAAATTTCTGGCAACGTGAATTGTGTCATGGTGTTTTTTTGACCCTCCTATACTGTGCAGTTGACAAAATAAAAAAAAACATTGCAAATGCACAAGAGTAAAAATACAAAATGGCGACAATTTACCGATCGCACCCTGTATAAAGAATGCATCAATCATCTTTCTTTGTGATACAGTCTTTCCCAACTTAAAAAGGAATGGCGTGCATTTAGTCTGACAACTCTTTTACTTTTCTTTTCTATGGCCCATGGCCCTTCAGGATGTTGGCGATCATAGTGATCATGACTCTTTACAATTTCCTGTCTTTTGTAGCTCTTAGTAAATTTTATTCTTTTGTGATATCTTCTTGTTCTGCCATCCATTTACACAAGTTAGTTATGTAGCTTATGGGCTGTTTTCCTCTGTCACTCTTGCCTTCATTAAGTTCTGTAAGTGTCAAATTTTTAAGCTCTTTTCTTCATTATGCAATCTAGAAATGTCAACTGTCTTTTTCTAATGTTGAGTATAAATGTCCTTTTGCTTCTGTTTCCATTTTCTTGAAAACTTTGTATTTGTGTTGCTCACATGTTCAATCCATGGTATTCTCAGCACCCTTCTGTAGAACCACATTTCTGTTGCTTCAGGTCTCTTCTTCCTCTGTAAGAAAAATGTCCAGCATTGATTGCCATATAAGAGGACTGATATTACATAACAGTTCAGTAGTTTTTCTTTGTTTCTAACAAAATCTTCCTGTTTCTTAATACTTTGTTTAACTTTTGGAAGGCATCTTTCATTATTCCAGATTTCACTGTCACACTGTCGCACATAAGATAAATAGAATGTACTTAAAGCCTGTTTTAATTATGTATACGGTTTATATTTTTTGAAAAAAAGTTTTTTGGAATTTTTGTACATACCTAATAAAATTGTTTAACTGTTTGAGAGAAGAATGTGTTTATGAGAGAAAATCATATGTATTTTCAATTTTGATTTCTTTTCTTTTTTATTACATAATTTTAAAGATTTCTTTTGTTCATGCAGAATCAGTTGAAACAGGAGAAAAATATCATATACTTTTTAATCCTCCACCTTTGAAGGATGTTAGTATGCGTAATTCTTCTCAGAATGTTGTTCCTCTGAAAACAGAAACATTTGATGAGGAAAATGCCCAATGCAGGTAAGAAAAGCCAATTTTTTTTTAATCAGTTCACCCCAAGCTCTTTGCTATGATACCTAGACTTTTTGAAGTTAAGTGCCATACTAGACTGGTATTGAGATCTCATTAATTTACTGTTGAACTAGCAAGATGTAGTTGTAAATTCTATACTAACAATTACTTTTCTCACACTTCTCACTTGTAGAACTCCATTCCATCTCCATGCTTTTTAACCAGCTTTAATTTGCAAAAAATTTAAATACAATGTAAATTACTATCTACTGTCCGGATTACTCTTTTCTCTTGTCACTCATTATTAATGTTTCTGTTGCTAATTCTTCCAAACCCTGTAACTGCTTGTGTCTTTGTGGCTTTACTACCTTGCATGGGATGATACTGATTAAAAAAATTATCTGATGTGCAAAATCTTTTTATTTTATGCTTATTTATGATAAAATATCCTGCTCTATTTTTTAGAGCTCTTTGAAGATCCATGATTTTAATGTAACCTACGGATGTACAATTAAAGAAACTTATTTAGTTCAAGAAATAAACAATTTATAACAGTAATCAACTGTTTAATTTGAAAATTGTATTCAGAATTACACTACCAGCCATAATTATTAGGCCACCCCAGTTTAAAAAAAAAAAGATGTATTTCATACTATTTTTAGTATTTATTGCCAAGTGGATAATTCCAAAGGAAAATAGAATAGTTCTTTATAAGTAATAATAACATATTACTTTATAAAGTAATAATAACATATTACTTTGCAAAATTTTACAAGGCAAGAAAGCAAAGATGAACTCATCCAAATCACCCTAAATATTCTTCATTCTTTCATTGATGAAACTGCAATATAGATAATTATTAAATATAAATTCATTTGATGCACATGTTATTGTGCAGTATTAACAAAAGAACCATTCTATTTTCATTTACATTATTATTCACTTAGCAATAAATATGAAAAAATTGTATGAAATACATCATTTTTTAAAACACTGTGGTGGCCTAATAATTATGGCTGGTAGTGTATATTTGAAGCTTAAGTCTTTCAATTGAAAATTCATTTTGTTTTAAGACTGATGATGTACTTGGAGAATTGGCCAGACATGGAAAGGTGGTTTGAAAGGTTTGGGAATCTGTACAAAATTGATGCTACTCCTGATATTGACAGTGTTTACAAAGAAATGAGAAGAGTATTTGAGGAAGTATTTGAGAAAGTAAGTATAACTGTAGCTGCTTAGTAATTTGTACATTTTATAATAATAATGATAATATTAACCGTTTCCTTACAAAGAAACTTTTGACATTTATTGACCAAGCAGCAGCTGGGTGACTCAAGTTTTTATTTACCCCCTAGTCATCAGACTGGAATCAAAGTGTAGTATCTTTCCGTTGACAGAAAAGCTACATTTTATCTCACAATTGTGTTTCAGTCTTCAGACAGAGTGCAACTCAGTTGTGTCTGTGTCTGCAGACAAAGCAAAACTGAAAATATTATTGAGTTGTGTCTAGTCTCAAGGAATTGCTGCACATACCAGCACCCAACTCTTTGCACTAAAGAAGGGGGAATTGGTAGTAATACAGCAGAACTGACAGTTGTGGGGGCTGGACTGTTTTTAAACCTGACCTGGATGCATGTGCTCAGACTCCCACATTAAACTAACCTTGTGTCACATCTTACTAGTGTTGGGTGGCATACTAAGTGTAGTATCTGTCCTCCTAATCTCTAAATCTGTAGACTGTTCTGAAGACCCTAGAAGATATGCCAGGATTTGTCATTGGCAGTCACAATCTGAACAACATAAGATACGCAGATGATACAGTGCTGATAGCCAACATGAAAAGAAAACTAAAAGACCTTCTAAAAATGGTAGATAAAGAAAGGACTACAAATAAACTCCAAGAAAACTGAATGTATGGTCATCAGCAAACAGGGGAGCCAAAAATGCCAATTACAGGTTGGGGATACTAAAATCAAGCAGGTACAAAAATTTAAGTACTTGGGAAATGTTCTAACAGAAGATGGAAAGTGTGACACTGAGATCTGTAGGCAAATTGGCATGACAAAGGACATATTCCAGAAGCTGAGCAGAATATTCATAGGCAGGATAATTTCACAAGAAACAAAGAAGAGAGTACTGGTTTGCTATGTGATGTCTGTTCTTCAATATGGCATTGAATGCTGGACAATATCATCGAAGACGAAGGAAAAACTCAAAGCAACTCAAATGTGGTTTTACAGCAGGATGCTGTGGATATCATGGATTGAGCATGTCAGCAATGATGAGGTTTTAGAAAGGATGGAAACAAAAAAGAAATTAATACTGAGCATCAGGAAAAGACAGCTTATGTTCCTGGGATATGTGATAAGGAAGGAAGGAAGGATTGGAGAATCTGATACTCACAGATCAGATAGAGGGAAAGAGAGATAGGGGAAAGCAGTGGATAACATATTTGACAGGCCTGAGCAGGTGTGTGGCAGAGTGGAGTTTGGGTGAGGTAACAGGAAAAAGCATGCTAAGAGCCACCAGGGATAGGGAGACATGTAAAGCTATGATTGCCTACATCCAAAAGGGACATGTCACATAGAAGAAGAATTTTGCTATTTTGTTAAGAAGTCTTACAATATGAATGTAGAATACACATTTACAAATATTCCTATATCTAATTAACTTTTTCACCACCATGATTGCTGTCCTGGGCTATTTTATAAAATCCTGGCTGCTAACATAATTAGGAAGTATATTAGAATAATCCAGAATCTATCCCAGCAAGAAACTGTCTGCATATGGATGAAAAATGAATACAGTAAATATCAGTCAGTTAAGTGTCATACATGAAACATTCTTGGGCAATCATGTCTTGAAAGAGACATGATTGACTGGGCAACAGATTTTCCCGCAGTAGATTGCCATTACTTTCCATGGTAGACTGGTTGTCAACCAAGGCTACAGAACCCAATCTGTCCTGCTATTCAACCCATAGATGAAGGGGGTAGAGATGAATTAATACCTTCCTCAAAGCTATTTGCACATAAATAAATGCAACAAATTCAACTGGAATTCAAACTTGGCTCTTCGATTTCTCATTCCGAGCTGATATCAACAGCACCACAACGCACATCCTCAGTAAATATACTAAAATAAAAAGGGATGTAAGACAAAGATGTGACTTCTCACCAGGCTTATTCAATGGATACAGTGAGGCAATTCTGAGAGAATTAGAAATCCTGCCTGGATTCATTATTAACAGCCACAATCTTAGCAACATATGATATGCAGATGATACAGTATTGTTATCAGATATAGAAAGGAAACTACAAGAACTTTCACAAAATGTAGTGATGGAAAATGAGAAGAAAGGATTAATAATCAATTGCAAAAAAATAGAATGCATGGTTGTTAGCAAAAGGAAGAGCACAACATGCAAATTACAAATTGAACAGACTAAAATCACATACAACAATTTAAATATCTGAGAAGTGTTTCAACAGAGGATGGAAAATGTGACAGTGAAATCTGAAGGTGTATTGAGATAGCCAAAAATATCCTCCAAAAGCTAAGCAAAGTATTAAGAAATAAGAAAATTTAGAAACACAGCAAAGAGTACTGAACTGTAATATCATATCAGTTCCCCTATATGGCAGTGAATTTTGATCAATCTCCTCACAGAAGAGACTTTAAGCCACAGAAATGCAGTTCTACAGAAGGATACTGAGAATACCATAGATGAAACATATGAGCAATGACAACATTTTAAAGATAATGAAAACAAAAAGGACACTTATACTTAGCATCAGGAAACAACGTATAAGCTACCGAGCAAGCTTGTGTAAATGGATGGCCAAACAAGGTTTAGGAGAGATAACAAAAGGTAAAATTTATTAATAGCTAGAAAATTCATGAGATTGTGGATAACCATGATTGTTAACATTCTGAAAGGATATGGTACATAAAAGAAGAAGAACTAAAAGAGAAAGAAAAATGTTGTCAGATTAGATATACATGTGTTATTCCTTTTCAAGTTGGGTAAGGCTGATTGATGCATTCTATATAGATAGTTCAGTTGGAGGCACCATATATCATGAATGATTTGATATAATTCAAAACATTGTCAGCTGTTAAAGAAATTGTATGAGTAATAACAATTGTAGTATGTTCAGTAGCTTTTATTTCCAATTTATGTATCAATAAAACAACATTAAAATCTGAATTTTTATCTGAAAAAAAAAAAGGATTACAAAGCTCCATTTTCACCAATTAAAATATCTTCCCAATGATTTTCTGTTTGAAATAAAAACTTATTCTGAATTTTTTCTATGTGAAAGAAGAATATCACAATGATTTTGTTTTTTAATCATTTCACCACAGTCAGTTAAGTGCCATATGTGAAACACGCTTGGGCGATCATGTCTCTGTCGAGACATGACTGACTGGGCAGAAGATTATCCCGCAGTAGGTTGCCATTGCTTTCTGGGGTAGACTGGTTGCCGACCAAGGCTATAGAACCCAATCTGTCCTGTTATTTAACCCATAACTGGAAGGAAGAGGCGGATTAATACCTTTCCCAAGGGTATTTGCGCGTAAGCAAAGCAGTAAAATTACTAAAATGCAATGTGCTACTGATTGTAAGAGATTATAAAAAAAAAACATTATTACATCTATCAACTTGGCATCAGTTGCATGAATAATCAGGGAAACTATTGTTTTTATTATACATGTCAGTGTCATCTAAAATGAGAATACTGAAACAAATATGTTGTGACATTTAGCAAAACAAATTGGGACAAGAAATTAAAAACAGTATCTCAAGTGATGATTTAGATTTTAATTTATGTGCCTCCTTCTACACACACACACACACACACACACACACACACACATATATATATATAGTTAGGCATGCTTCAGACACAGAGCATGGTTCTAGCTGGTGTCTAAAGTGTGCTTCAGATTGTTTCCAGACCACAGCTCAACAGGCATAAAGTTGGATCTGGTCAAGATCCCAAATAAACAAAGTTAATTAAACCCATGCTCATAAGACAATGCTGCCTTGGATTGGAAACACATCTGTTTGCCTTCTAGGTGTGGCAGTACTGTCTTAGCCTCCAAAACTGTATTACCTTCCTTGGTTGGTGGCTGAGGTGGACAGAGTATTGCATGTGCTTTTATATGTTGTATGTAGAAAATATATGATAAAATATGGAATGCTATTTTTATAGGTATACTATAAAATAGGTTTGCTATATTTATGGATTAAAGTACTCAATATCAGGGATAGAGTGTTTATAAATATAAGTTGGAAGTCAACACCTACAGATGACAGTCTATTTCAGTTTCCCACTAAATGCAGTTGTCATGGCCTGATGATTGCATATAGCATGAAACAAACTGTCACCTCTGGATGTTGATTCAATGTCCACTTATATATAAGATGTGAAAGGTAAATTGTTTCCATTTTTATATTTTTAATTAAGTGCATGCATGTTCATTATTTTTGATGTTGCAGACTGTACAGTATAGTAGGGTCATAGCATTAAACATGTTGGACTTTGTGTCAAAGAAAGTGTATTTGCTAAGAATTTTATCGCACTACTTTATTTAAAAGAAATCTGCAGGTGAAGCACACTGAATTCTTATTGAGACTTATAGTGATCATGCTTTGTTGGAAAGAACATGCAGAAATTGGTTTAGATGCTTCAAAAATAGTGATTTTGATGTTGAAGATAAAGAACATTTTTGTGCATGGAAAAAGTTTGAAAACAAAGGATTAGAGGCACTGTTTAATGAAGACTTATGTCAAGTGCAAGCTGAACTTGCAAAATCATTATGCGCTGATCACACAACAATTTTTAAATGTTTGAAAGCATTAGGAATGATTCAAAAACAAGGATATTGAGTGCTATACCGGTTAAAGCTGACAGATGTCAAACGGCATCTTGTGACATGTGAACAACTATATTTGCATTGTATAATGACCAGTGATTAAAAGTGGCTACACTATGATAACCCTAAGTGTAGAAGATTGTGGGTTAAGGTCAGCCATGCACCAACATTGGCAACAAAGCCAAATATTCATGGTTTGAAGCTTCTGCTCTGCATTTTGTGGGATTAGCTAGGCGTAGTTTATTATGAGCTGCACAAACCAGCAGAAACCATCACAGGAGGTTTATATCAACTACAATTGATGCATTTGAGCTGAGCATTGAATAAAAAATGGCGACTATATGAGCAGAGACATGACAAAGTAATTTTTGCAACATGACAATGCTAGGCTACATGTTGCCAAATGTGTGTAAACTTACTTGGAAATGCTTAAATGAGAAGTCCTACCTCACCTGCCATATTCACCAGATTAACCCTAACCTCACCCTGCCATATTCACCAGATTAACCCTAACCTCACCCTGCCATATTCACCAGATTAACCCTAACCTCACCCTGCCATATTCACCAGATTAACCCTAACCTCACCCTGCCATATTCACCAGATTAACCCTAACCTCACCCTGCCATATTCACCAGATTAACCCTAACCTCACCCTGCCATATTCACCAGATTAACCCTAACCTCACCCTGCCATATTCACCAGATTAACCCTAACCTCACCCTGCCATATTCACCAGATTAACCCTAACCTCACCCTGCCATATTCACCAGATTAACCCTAACCTCACCCTGCCATATTCACCAGATTAACCCTAACCTCACCCTGCCATATTCACCAGAGATTGCTCCACCCAATTATCACTTGTTCTGATTGATGACACATGGCCTGGCTGAGCAGTACTTTAATCTTATGAGGATGCTAAAAAATGGGCCAACTGGTGGTTAATCTCAAAAGGCGTGTTGTTTTTCTGACATGGGATTCAAATGATGCCAGAAAGATGGGAAGAAGGAAATGAGAAAGAGTAAAGACATGTCAGTGACATGTTTCTTGCTAACTTTTGTAAATAATACATTATTTTTCATGAAAAATCAGCAAGAACTTATTCAAGGTCCTAAGAGTTATCACTTTAAATGATATTTTGAGTGGATATTTGTATTTGAGTAGCATTCCATTTATTTATTAGCATATATTTATTTATTTTTGTCAACCAGCCTGAATGTTTGAGAAATCTTATTAAAGAAAAATGTACCATCATTGGCAAGAATTGAACCTGTGTCCTTCAGGGCAGAGGGAGCTATTGTTTGGCTTAGTACAACTTACCGACTTGGCCATAGAGAACAGTTGATCAGATGTAGTCAAATTTTGGGCTTTCAAATAAAATACTTGGGTAAGAGTTCAGGTGTCTGGTAAGCTCACTTAGACTGTTAGACCCCTTAAACTTTTGTTAAAGTATCTAACTAGGAGAAGAGAAACTCTGATATTCCGGAGATAGTCAACTGATCACAATAGGCGCCTGTTCACATCTGCTCGCAGTGAGTGCAAGAGAACCCTAAATGACGCCAAACAGTTGTTTGCTGAGAGAATGCGACAGCACATAGCTGATCGCAAGTTCGGCTCCAAGGACTATTGGAGGATTTGTAAACGAGTGCTCAACAATAGGAAATCCTCAATACCTCCTTTAATCCATGGATTTGAGGTTCTCACGTCATCTGCGGACAAAGCTGAGTGCTTTGCCCACAGATTCTCATCCAACTCCACATTCGACTCGTCCGGAGTACACCCACCCGACTTCCCTATTAGAACTGAGGCCAAACTGCACGACGTATATATTACCCCGACAGTAGTATCCAGAGTAATTTCAAAACTCGACCCCCATAAGGCGTGTGGAGACGATGGAATCCCAGTGATAGTCCTTAAGAGGTGTGCTCCTGAATTTTCCCCTGTCCTCTCTAAACTATTTAACTACTGCCTTTCTGCTTCTTGCTTTCCTGCATGCTGGAAGTTCTCTTCAGTCGTTCCTGTATTTAAGAATTGTGGTGAACCCTCGGACACATCCAAGTATCACCCTATTAGTCTTCTACTGATATTCGGGAAAGTATTTGAGACTATAATCAATACTGAAATAGTTCATCATCTTACTGCCCACAAACTGTTCTCCGACAGGCAATATGGATTCCGCTTTGTCAGGTCCACAGCCGACCTGCTAACAACTGTAACGGAGTACATGCTACAGGCCCTTGATGAGTCTGACAAGGCTCGCGTGGTTGCTCTGGACATCTCCAAGGCTTTCGACAGGGTTTGGCACTCTGGCCTCCTATGCAAACTACGCGGTTATGGTATTACCGGTTGCCTGCTTGACCTAATCCAATCTTTCTTAAATAACCGCAAAATGAAGGTCGTTCTGAATGGGCATGCCTCTTCATCCTACAGCACGAATGCTGGTGTCCCACAGGGCTCTATCCTGGGCCCGACGCTCTTCCTTATTTTCATCAACGACCTTCCAGATGAGATCAAGTCCCAAGTAGGCATCTACACAGATGACACTACAATATACTCCCGCACCAATAAGAAACCTGTCGTGGCGGACAGACATAATCTCGCTGCTGACCTTGAACGGGATCTACACTCTGTGGTGAACTGGGGCAAGAAGTGGCTTGTCAACTTCAATTCATCTAAGACCAAGCTGTTGTCTGTCAACCATTACAGGCAACCTCTCCTGCCTCCCATAAGCATGGACCAAGCGATTCTCCCGGAGAGTAATACATTACGCCTCCTCGGACTTACCCTGTCCTCAGACCTCAAATGGAACCATTATATTGAATCCATAGCAAAATCTATTGCTAAGAAGGTTGGGTCACTATGTCGATCCAGGATGTTTTTTCCACCTGAATCCATCCTGCATATATACAAGTCAACCATCCGTCCGTGCATGGAGTACTGCTGCCATTTATGGTCAGGTGCCCCTGCCATTCTCCTCAGTGTTCTTGACAGGCTCCAAAGGAGAGTCTGTAATGTGATAGGTACTGATCTGGCGGCTCAACTGCAGCCACTTCCCCATCGTCGAAATGTAGCCTCCCTTTGTCTCTTCTATAAATACTTTCATGGCTTCTGCTCAGATGAACTTAAGTCACTGATGCCTCCTCAACAGGTGTTTACTCATGCAACCAGACTGGCAACTGGATCTCACCCATTCACAGTCAGGTTAGCCAAATGCAGACGACAATTCTACTCCTGCAGCTTCTTCTCTCGCACTTCCCGCCTGTGGAACTCGCTCCCGTATTCTTGCTTTCCTGATGGCTACAACCTCCAGAAATTTAAATGCAAAGTCAATACTCATCTACTAACCACTGTACTCTAGCTCTCTTCCCACCCCCTATAACCTTCCCTTTTTCTCCACCTATGTATCTGTCATCGCACCTGCTTTCTCAGCTTTCTATTGTTCCTTTCTAACTAGTTTGTACTCCTCACTCTTTTCTAATTAATCTTTTTACATTTATGTAGCCCCCTGCACATCAGTGGCGTTTCCGCCTTGCTCGGGGTGAAATATGTATATATATATATAAACATGTAAATATTGAATTCATTTATTTTGAAAATGTTAAGACATTCAACTAAATATCATTAAAACTTGTTGCCCACCTTCCACAACAAGTGGTAAGCTCCAAACATGATTTGAATGTTCAGCTGTTACACACACACACACACACATACACACACACTGAATTAAATTAAGTAATTCTGCTCTTTTGAAAATTAAGAAGAGATTTTGACATAAAGATCAGTTACATAATATCAAAAAGAATTACAATAGCAGGGTTTACAAAAGTAAATGCATTTTAGAGCAAATATTCACAGCTTATTTATTTTAATATCAATATACCTGTCATTATTTTTATAAGTAGAAATATCATGTCATAGAATGAATGAAGAAAAATTGACTTGTTCTTATTTACTTTTTATTCTTTCATCTTAAAGTATTAGAAACACCTGTTCTTTGTATAGACTTAAATTATTACTCTTATTAGTTGTAACATAAGGGCTTGGAGAATCCATCATTGACATTCTTTTCTTCAAGCCTATAATTACAGTAAAACCTAAAATGATTTAAATAATCCAATAATTTAAAAAGAATAAAAATGATTCTGGGTTTTGTTTCCTTTCAAAATAATTTTGCATATTTGTACAAATATCAGTGAAGATTTTTTAATCATTTTGCTGCAAGCAAAGCAATAAAGCCACTAAGACATAAGGGATTAGTGAGTTTGGGAGAATATAAAAAAAGAACATTATTAAGGAGAGAGAAAAATAAAAATGCAGGAATAAGAAGACAGTAGATATTGATTGATATAACATTTAAATTTTTGATGATCCAAGATGGAAAATAAAAAGATGAAAGAGAGTTCTACAAGCAAGAAGTATAAGGGAAGGAACTTTTAGCACAGAACTTTAACTTTAAAATGATGAGACTATACTGCTAATGTAGTAGTGTGCTTAAATTCATAGAATCTAGATACTATAGAGAAAGGTCCATCAGAGTATATCTATAGAAAAGGCACAGGGAAGCTATGTTACAGTGGTGGGAAACTGACTAAAGCCAAGATACCAGGTCAGGACCAATAACATTGCAGAATCTTTTGTTTTTTTCAATATCATTTTGCATCCTGAAAGGTTAAGGAAATTCTACTTCAAAAAGAGAGTTATTTATTGGAATAACTATTGCACTCTTGTCTTAGGTGTGGGACATCTTTGGTTACATCAATACAATTAAATTTGATTTTATGAAAATGTTATCCAGAAATAGTTATTTTTTCTTCTTAAATGTAGGAATTTAATTATTATAATTAAATAGAATAATATTAAAGGAACTTAATACAGTTTAATAATTATAAATCATGGTTAGCACAACACCTGTTCTTTGTATACAAATTGGAATTGGCAAGGAGAATTCAAATTCCAGCCTTGACTGTTACCTTCACTTTCACACAAATATCATTGAGAAAAGTGAGAATCTATCTTTTCCCCTCCAACTATGAATTAAATAGTAGGATAGGCTAGGCTCTTTAGCCTGAATAGCAACCAGAAGAACTGTTATGAATTCAAAACTGGAGAAGGTGATGAGAACCTACAGGGTGTCCTGTAAAAAAGTAGTAAATTCAGAAAGCCATGAGACAACTGCTGAAAACTGATGACTGAAAGATTCAGGAAGAATATTTGTACATTTCCTCAATCTCCATGTTGGATGTTTTTTGAAAAGTATGACAACTTGATGCTTAAAATCAGTGAGTTGTTTAGACATACAAAAAAGGCAGAACGAAAGACAAAAATTATCTGCAATTAACTTTTAAACGAAGAGTCACAACATCGAGCACTAGTTAATCATAAAAGAACCAGTCAGAGTGATAATCATTTTGACACGGGAGTCAAAATAATTATTCATGGTCATGAATATTCAAAACATTTATTGAAGGTTATACAAGGTCAAATATTCCAGAAAGATAAAACAGTGATAATAAATTTTCCACATTTTTACTCGGCACCCTGTACTTCACCAATTTTTTCGAAAGAAGTCATTTTAATTCACAACGAAAAGGCAATTTGTGGAGAGCCACAAAATACTTCTGAGATATTTCCTAACTATAACGAGTAAATTAAATGAATGTTTTCACTTGTCAACATTAAGCAGACAATAAAATCAGATAAAGTTTTATTGATTTTTATTTATCAGTGATTGGAATAACAATTTTGAATTTATTTTATATTGACATAAGTTTGAAGTAAGTTAAATATAAAAAAATTAATATATCATTAATGTTAGGTTACATCTATTGTCTGAAAAAGGGACTCTGGGTTATTATAGAGATTTTAAAAAATATTTTATTGAATTGTGTTGTGTATTATTTTTATCAAGAATTGTTATTATATGAATAACACATTTTAAAACTTTATTGCTATCTGAAATATCAATATATATTATGCAACCATGTTTTTTCAGTTTTATGAAGCAAAATTGTTTCCAGCAAATATTAAATTTTGATATATTCTTAATTTTCTTTTATTAAGGTGCAATCATTATATAGATGAATGATTGCTGTTATTTTAATTTTCACTATAATGTCTAATACTAATAGATCTTAGTAAAATTTTTGAAAGTTGAAAAAAAAATTGGAAAACATTTTGATATACTTAAAATACTTTTTGTTATTTTCTGTAATATAACTGAGTGAAAAGGATAAATCATAATTTCATTTTTGGAATTTATGAGTGTTCATTAGAAAAAAGTATAACTTTTATCATTCCTGTTAAATTCCTTTCACTTTGCTAAAACATATTCGGTTAAACTTACAATTTGTCTCATTTAACTACTTTTTGCAATAGTATATAATATAGTATATAATAAAAGACAAACTGGGAATTAGTTAAATAAATATTGCAAAATGTACTGTATTGATTTTTGCAAGGTGTTAAATGCAACAATTCAGTCTATTTAAATTATCAATTAAATTGTGAAGAGGTATTCTGTTTTACAATGGAGAGCTATTGATGTGAACTGGTTTTTATCAGCTTCATGAAATTTAGGATATACTTTGTAATTGGGTATTACTGAGGTAAATATTATTTGGAAGAAATTCTTATTCTTATATGATATCTAAACTTATTTATAAATGGAACTTTGTGTGTGTGTGTGTGTGTATCTGTTACCTATAGACTCCGAAACGGCTGAACCAATTTTCTTGAAAATTTACACAGTTGTACTATAAGTGTCTGTGAGTGTTCTTAGCTAGGTTTTGTGTCGAGGTACCCCCGATAAATATTGAAAATTGATAATTGAAAAAATCGGATTATAGAAGGAGTGGTCCGATTTTAATCAAATTTGATACACTCATAGACAAAGACATAAGAAACAATTTCAGAAGTTTCAATGTTGCAGTTCTTACAATAGTGCAGAAAATTTGATATCGATACAAGGAAATCAAAATTTGACTTACATCCATTCATTTTTCTTTCAGTCTATGGTTTTGCTTAAACTGGAAACAACTATTGCTTTTTAGTCTTTCGTGCCAATGTCCAAAGAGTCTGAGCTCCAGGACCATGGATTAGTTTTAAAGCTTTTATTACACCCGAGCAACGTCGGGCTATACTGCTAGTATTCAATAATGTGAAGTTGTTTGAGATTTATTGTTTATACATATTTTGTTCATCTCAGTAGACACAATATTTTAAAGAAGGAACAACCAAAGTTTCTTATGTTATAAAATTAAATCAATTGTGTTAATACTTTAACATTTATTTTTCAAAATTCTTCCAGAAAAAGGCTAAAGAAAAAGCTGCTGAAGAAGAGCCTGTTCCAGAAGTGGTTAATGAAGTAACTGAGCCAATACCAGTAAGTCAACACTGTCAAAAATATTTAATCTGTCTGTAACAGAGTTTTTTGGAAGAAAGATTTATTCTCCCATCTGAATTTATCCCATTAGGTGCATTATTATATCCATGATATAATAACACTGATATTTCATGGATGGAATAGAATGGCTGAAAGAAAAAAGAATGACAAACAATGATTTGTTCTCAGAGAGATTCTTATATCAGTTAGACATACATAAAACTAAAGGGAAATGGCACCATAGACTTGTAAACTGCTGGGGAGGCAGAATTAGCATTGGCCTAGGTCAAAGGGCTCAGGGTAAATGAAAGCCATCTCACATGATGGATACCTAAACTAAATTTAACTGCCACTTTTCATCACTGTATAGAGTAAAGTCACAAAGTGGCCACGATGTGACCTACGTTACTTATATGTATCAAAGGGAGAGAAGGGCCTTCTGTATCCTAATATATCTCGTTTGAATCTTAATAATATTCATGTTGAAATTTTGGTAGATTTGACAGAATATTCTTGTTTTTTTATTTACCGGGATCTTTGGTATAAAACAAACTGACTGAAGGTTATAAAATAAATAATTTATATTTATTTATTTGATTTAGATTAGACTGAGTTCTTTGATGTTTGGGTTAACAAAATGTTTGTTTCTAAGACAGATCTAGTAGCAGTCCAGAGAAAGTCTGTTTTGGCTTGGTAGTGGGTAGTTTTAACAGTTGAGAAGTCAGAACTTGATAATAGTAGTCATCTTAGATATAGGTAAGTGTCAATCTACTGTGCTTTTCTTGGCCCTAAGAAGGACAGGAAATACCATTAGCAGATGACAACTACTTCACTTGTCATTCATGGCTGATTTCTCTGGCAGTCATATCTTTTGTTCCATGGTTTCTCTTGATGTCCTTCTTATCATCTTAGTTCAGAGTTGTCAGCTTATATTCTTTTGATCAAGGTCCAAGACTCTGGTGTGAACCTTGTTTTTAGCAGGCATTAGAAGTTCCGTTGTGTTAATTATTTTGATTAGCCAAAATTATTTTATTTCCCAGTGTTCCTTTCTCTTCCATCCTTTTTTTTTATATCGTGGAAATTATGTGTGGAGCCTGTAGCCACCTTTTGGTAAGATTTAT
The DNA here is from genome assembly GCA_037127315.1 of Ascarosepion bandense. Classification (NCBI taxonomy): domain Eukaryota; kingdom Metazoa; phylum Mollusca; class Cephalopoda; order Sepiida; family Sepiidae; genus Ascarosepion; species Ascarosepion bandense. The sequence continues at coordinate 4,990,241 of JBBBDQ010000367.1, forward strand.
AATCTTAAATAAGTAGTCTCTGGTTCTTCAAAATTCCAGTATTTTCAGTCAGATACAGCCTTTACTTCTCTTCCTTTTTTTATTTGGTGGTCACATTCTCCGAGAGAGAGAGAGAGAGAGAGAGAGAGAGAGAGAGAGAGAGAGAGAGAGAGAGAGAGAGAGAGAGAGAGAGAGATATTTTACTTGAAAGCAAATGCCTTATTTTAATTTGAATTCTTTTAATTTTTGTTTTTATATTTGATTTTCATATTTGATTTATTTTTTTTATAGGCACTCAACCTAAAGTTGTTGCCATAAATAAATTATAGATAAATGGATGAAGATTCAATTTTTAGTTGTTTTGCACAGTATCCAGAGGTTGAGTTTGTTGATACAAAACAAACAGCCAGAAAGGTTAGTCAACTCAATTGGAAGCACACAACAAAAGGGCAAAATATAGTTCAGAATAAAAGTTGAATGGGCCTCTTCCTTTTATTATGGTAAACAGACAACTTCCAGTGCAAACAAAAATGAATCTATATTAACCTTTGTTTCCAGATTTCATTTTTGTGACATAACAGAAATCATTTGAAAGTCATTTATTTTTTTTGCTTTGTAACAGACCTTGCAGATGCTAATCGTTTACTTATATTTTAATTTATTGTGTAAAAATTGTAAGCACCCTGAACAAAAAGCTGAGTGAGGCTAATCAATTCCACAAATCGCAGTTTCTCAAACACAGGTAAGTCACTCACCTCACCAAAACAAAAGGCTGCCACTGAATGATCATATTGTGCATTTATGCACCCGACCAGCCATCTCTTAGCTAATGGGCACCCAGAACCAGCCAATAAAAATGACTACAATCAACACCACCATTTTTACCCACATATAATAGATTGTTGGTCAGTGTCCTTGAAGAGATTTTCAACATATTTTTAGGCAGAGTTCTTGAAATTATTTTAAATAAATTTTTGAACAGTGTTCTTGGAAAGAGATTTTTAATAGATTTTGGAATAGTGTTATTCAAAAAGAAGTAATCTTTTATAATTATGTTTTAAAAGTATTATGAAATGTAATTATAACATTCATAAAATCTTTTCATTTCTTATGGCTAGCTTCTGTTTCATGTTTATTTTATTTTTTTTTATGTCCTGAAGTAATTAATTATTCTGTATCTTGTTTCTTAGTCCATCTTTGTGGGAACAAGATTACTTTAATATTTTTGTATTTCACCTTTTTTCTGGTACATAATACACACATAAAACAGAACTTATCTTTTTATAGGCAGCTGAAGAAAATGTTGCAGAAACTTTAGAAATCACAGAAGATGAAGGAGAAAAAATAAAGGAAGAACCCACAAAAGCACTATCAAGGTCTAGGGAAGGTAAGGAGAATGCTTATAATTATTGATTTTAGTCTTCAGTTAGTACATGCATACATACGTAATGGCTAGCCCCTTGTATTCGAGGACACCAGTCTACAAGGACAGCTAGCTAATCCCCATTGCAGATGCTTGCCCAGGCACACTTGTGTTTGCTCAACACCCACAGAGTCCACCAGTGGTTTATGCTGCAACTATGTTGAGCAGACCTTAGTTACAGTTTCTGGAAGAGGGCATGTTATCTGGCGTGAACAACAATCTGAAAAAAGCAGGACACTCAAACCCTTGGTCATGATGACTTGTAACTTCGAGCTAGCAAAACCATCGATGACTCCTGAAAGTGAGCTGTCTACCCAATTTCACTCACAAGGCTTGGGTATGGCTTTCAGGTACTTTCCAAAGGTGCCACACACTAAGGTTGCCTCCTCCAGACTGATAACATCAAGAAATCACCTTCCTGACAAATCAACCATGGTAAGATTCAAACTGCCAATAATTGCTGGGGGACCAGATCTGGATAATAGGGTGGATGCAGAAGCATTTCAAAGGGCAGTTCATGTAGTTTTACCATCATTGCAATCAACATGTGACATGGGGCATTGTCTTGGTGAAAGATTACTTTTTCTTCATATTTGTGGCTGTTTTTAGTGATTTCTTCCTTCAAACACACCAAAAATGCTATGCAATATTTGCTATTGATGGTTCTTCTTTTCTCAAGGTAATCAATGAACCAAATATCTTGCACATCCCAAAATTCAGAGACTAAATCCTTACCTGCTGATGTTTGCATCTTTGGTCACTTTGGAAAGCTTTCACCTGCTGCTGTCCACTCAGCTGACTGCTGATTTGATTTTAGAGTGAAGTAGTGGATCCATGTTTTATTCACTGTCACATATTTATGCAAAAACTCCTTCTTGTTGCATTGAAACAGTTGCAAACAATTGTCGATGTATTGTTGTTTTTGATCGACTGTGAGCAAATATGGCATTCACTTTGAACACAGCTTTCTCATTGACATTGTTCATGCAAAATGGTAAATACACTGCCTTCTGATATGTTCAACTCCTCTGCTATCTCATGCAACTTCAGTTTATGATCGGCCAAAAGGAGTTTGTGGATTTTTTTTGGTGTTTTCCAGGACAACTGCCTATTTTGGGTATTTTTGGCATCATTTTTGTCTGTATAACCACATTTAAAGTCAGCATACCACCTCTTAATCATTGTTTCCAACAAAGCAGAGTCTCAGTAACAGTTATCAAGCCATTGCTGTGCTTGAACAGTATTTTTTCTCTACAGAAAGAAATGCTTTATCAACACATAAAATTCAGTTTTTACCATTGTTTTGAAAATTTGCAACAATAGCTTTACTTAAATAACTGTAATTTGTAAACTAATAATCCGATTGGCTCCAAATTTTGTCATGTGCTATTTGAAGGTTAGTACTTCATAAAAATCATATGGATTTTTTATTAGTGGTGACATCTATATGTCAGGCCTGTGACTTATTGAGTGATGTATTGCATATATACATAGATACATGCACACATATGCACACATATATGAATAAAGTCAAAAGAAAAACGTCTCTTTATCAATGCGTTTTGTTTTTTGATAGACTTTATCAGGGCAAATGTAAAGATTTTATTTTACAACAACTATTTATAAACAGAAGTAAAAATGCAGTTATCAAGATTTTTAAATTTATGAATGCTTATAAATATACTTCAGGCTAACTCTGAAAGTCAAGGTAAACTATGGCAGATGCTAATTAATGTAATTCAATGTCTAATAAACAAAAGTAAGTTAATACTGTTATTGTTGTTATTGCATATTTTTAATGCAGTCATTATTTTATTTTTAATGCAATTATTATTTTATTTTAGTTTGAGAAATTAATTTGTGTTTATTTATTGAAATAATAGATGGTTTTGATAAAAAACATTTTTTAAAATTTCTTTCCCCTGCAAATATTACTATTAATAATTATGAATTACGTGCCTTTGATTTCATCTTCCTGCATTTTAATAATTTTTAAATTTTTTTAATTTAAAATTTTAATTTTAATATTTTATCTCCATGTAATCTTTGTCTATTTAAATTTTACTCTTGATATGTTAAAAGACTGTAACCTAACTTTATAAGATTTAACTCCCATGAACATTGAGTGAACTAAAATACAAATCTATTAAATGGTCAGTTTGTAATATGCACCTGATGATTGTATAATGTATGAAACTCTGAGTTGTGCCATCAATGTAGGACAATATGTATATATTTAATAGCTCTGTTCATACTACATCAATCACTGTTTTATTAATACCTGAAGAATATTATAAAACATGTGTGTACCCCCATATGTATATTTAATATTTATTAATTCACATAACTATATATAGGGTGGTCCAAAAATAGGTAGACAGTAAATGATAACATTTATTTTGAGATTACATACACAATCATATTTACTAATACAATTATTACATTAAAAAAGATATTATATTTAAAATAGTATACCACAAATACCAGAGTTATAATGAATACCATTGTAATAATATAACCGATACACATACTTATTCCACCTACTGTCCACCTACTTTTGGACCACCCTGTATAAATATGAGGATATTTGTCAGTGGGTATTCTTTAGAATGGCAGCACGGAACACTCATTATAATATATTTTGTCACTGCACTTGCTTATTTGGGGATTAAGTGAGATCTCATGTTACTAAGATTACTAAGATGTCACAGCTGTAGCAGAATTAATCTTATTTGCTGTATACTAAATACATTTTATTAAATTTTTTTTCTGTGATAAAGTAAGTGAGAATTTGTCAATAGTAAAATTGTGTTTTGTTTATTGAACTGATATTTGTACTAAACTTATATTATTTACAGTAATCAAATTTAAGAAATGTTAACACGACTTGTTTGCTGACTGAATGACAATAAAAAGAAGAAACATCTTTATTTTCAATTGTAGAACCACTTATTTTTTTAATTGATTATTTTTAAAGATTTCTAACTTGGAAGGAAAATTATTTAGTTTCCAGTTATGGAAGATGATTATATACTTGGTAACAATACTTGAAGCATATGAAGTATAGTTATCAAAGAGATATATCTGTTTTATATAATTAAATCCAGACAGGTCATACTATGAAATTTAAAGTCATTACTTGATATTTTTCTACGGAAGGATTCTGAGAATACCATTAATCAAACGTGTTTGGTCTATGGTATTTCCAGCATCTATTTAGAACCCAATTTCTGTTGCCCAGCATTCACTGCCATATAGGAGGACTTATATTACATAATAGTTTCTCTTTTCTTTGGTTCTAACAAAATTTTCCTGTTTCTTTACACTTTGCTTCAATTTTTATGCATTTACTGTAAATATGAATATGAAGTAAAATTCAATAAAAACTGTCATGTTTTGTTCTTTTTTAGGATCTATAGATTCTGGTGTTTCCAAAAAGAGCAAACACAGTCCCCAGAAAACAGAAAGATCTCCTAAAGGAAGCAAGAAACAAGGTATAAATATTCTTATAGTCATAATTGAATTCAGATAGGACTTTGCCACTGTTATAATAGAATCTAGTACTATTTTGTAAGGCTGTATTTAGAAAAAAAATGGTTTCTGACATTTTCATTTTAAATAATTCTACCCTTTACTTGATCTACAGAGATATTCTATTTTTATTTCTATATTTATGTACACTATCTTTTTTAGAGAATTCTGAAACTCATAGCTATTAGTTTTTTTTTTAAATTTTAATTTTCCATTCAATATTCACAAAAGAACACTTAAGTAAGGACCAGTGGTGGCACATAACCAGTTGTTTCAGGTAAGTGAACCTTATCAGCTTAGAAAGGCAGTCCATCTAGGTGAAAGAACACCCTGATTTTAAATTTATGTTGCCTTGATATCATATCCATTAAAAAAACAATGGAAGTAAAACCGGTCCTATATTTTCTGTATTACAATCCAGGAACTGCAAAAATATTTCTAACAGATTCTGATATAGCAAAGTAACATTTTGGAGATTCAGGTTTTAAGAAATGAGCAATGTATGCTTAGCAACAAATTTTAGATACAATATACAAACAAACTTACTGCAAATGATAGAGAAAAAAATGTAGCTGTGTAATAATTTATTCTGTTAAACGATTCTGTCCTCATACTTAATAACCTTGAAATTAATACTCTAGTTTCTGGGATTTGAGATATTTCTCTTGGGACATATTGTTAATGACAATGATAAGCGGTTTAATATAAATTACTGACTATGACATTTTTTTTGTCACTTCAGATATTGTTATAGTAGATACTCAGATTGGAAATAGTAAGTAAAGAAACCTAAATTAAAAATAATATCATCTTGAACATTTTTTAATTTAAATTTCTTGAGTGGAATGTGCAGGCCAATAGCTATAATACACAGTTTAAAAATAATATAAATAAAAAAAATGAAACTGTTACTTCATTATGAATATCCACTATAATATTGTTTAAAATTAGTTTAAAATAAATCCATTAATTACTTACTATACAAATATTTGGATTACTTTTCAGCAAATTTAAATTCAGTTTTATTTTCTCCATCAAGTTATATCAATAATTTTGGGACAAACAGAATGTAATATTGCATGATCTTATGCAACATAAAGTATCAGTTCCCAGTTTTTTGGAAAATCTCATAAAAATTGAGAATATCTTTTACAGACTTGTTTTAATATCCTAGATTGCAGTGTTTATTGTGTTACAATGTACAGCATATTATCAATTGTGAAAATAATTATCACATCCTTGATAGTGGGTAAAAATGAACATCTTATATATTTTCTTTATAATCAGTATCACCCCAAGCAAAGCAATAAATCTACTAAGACACAAGGAGTTATAGGGTGTGGAAGAATTGGGAACAGAAACATTAATAAGTGGGAAGAGGGAAGAGTAATCAGGAGGACAGTAAATAGCAATTGACATTGCATTTACATTTTTACAGATTAAAGTTGGCTGGAAAGCTTGGAGCCAGAAGGAAGAAGAGTGAGAAAAGAAACTGTTAGCATGGAAATTATGGTTACATTTAGCCAGCTCAACTTTAATGGATGAAATCTTGATGCCAGTATTGTGATTAAATTAAAAAAGTCTAGGTACCATAATGAAGAGCTCACCCAAACAATTACCTTGAAAGTATTTATAGAAAAGACAAAGAGAGGCAGCCTTACAACAGCGGGAAAGTTACTGTAGCCAAGCCGCTAGACCAGGACCAATAAAATTGTTGGTTCTTCTTTGGATTTTATCAAGGAGATCAATGAATAAGCAGGGGCACCAGACCATATGTGGCAATAATATTTTAAGTGTGGATGAAAAAGAAGCCTCAATGAAGTTTGTTATAATACATTTTATGGCTATTTAAAACTGTAAGGCAGTAATAAAATATATCATATAAATAACAAAATAAAATCTATCATTCTGAAATGGATAAAAAATGGACGTCTCATTACATTTTCCTTGACCTTTTGTCATGCAAAAGCTGAGAAAATCGGTATTTGGCAGTCTACATAATTTATCACATCCTGGTACATCAGCCTCTATAAAAACTCATAAAAGCAAGATATTACTGGCCTGAAATGGCCAAGTTGATAAAAACTTGGTGTAAGGAATAGCAATAGTGCCAGCAAGCGAAAATAACAGCACATACAAAAAGTAAAGTTAAACTGTTCAAATTACCCTCCAGCCACTTTCAGACGGTCCATATTGATATTGCTGGGCCCTTAACATCAGTAAAGAACCCTACTGATCCTTATTTTTTATCCTATCGTTATATTTTAACATGTATTGATAGGAACACCAGGTGGATTGAAGCATGCCCAATATTGGAGATCACAGCGAAATCAGCATCAGTAGCTTTTGTAGACTTATGGATCTCTAGATTTGGTATTCCACTCCATGTTGTAACAGATAGAGGAAGCCAATTTGAATCTGAATTGTTCACAAAATTATCTAAAATAATTGGTTTTCACCAACTGAAAACAACAGCATGCCATCCGCAAACAAACGGTTTAGTAGAAAGAGCACATGGAACTCTGAAGACAGCAATAATAGCAAGAAAAGAATCTTGGCTGTCAGCTCTTCCCATTGTGCTTCTTAGAATCAGGATAACACCTAGTGAATCCAACTCTTCCCCATTTACTGCATTAATGGAAAGTCAAGCTCAAGTTCCATGATTGTTAATCAATCCTACTAAAGATGAAGACATAGAACTAACAAACCCTCACATCAAGACTTTAGCTGAAGAGATGCAAAATTTTGACATAGAAAATTTTTCCAGCGGGCATTTACACTCTATACCTAAGTCATATATTCCTAAAGATTTACAAAACTGTGAATATATTTGGCTGAGAACGGACAGAGTACGAAAACCTTTAGAAGCGCCATACACAGGCCCATTCCAAGTAATAAGCCGACATGACAAATATTTTATGATCAAAATATCTGAAAATGTGCATAATAATGTTTCCATTAACAGACTAAAACCAGCATATATTTCTAAAAATACAAAGAGATTCTGTCAAAAGAAATCCGAAATTGAATGATTTCCAGTCTCATGTCGATGGAGCTTGTGATGAAAAACAAATAACTAAAACAAAAACTGGTAGAACAATTAAATGGAAAAAACACAACACATATTTTTACTACTGAAACAAAAAAAAAATGCATAGAATTACACTCCTTTATTTGATAAGGACCTATATGAAGTAAACAAAACAAGTTCTAGATTTAAAATTCAAATGTTAAGCCCTGACTCATTGATTTTGTTAGAAATAAATGAATTCACTCGAATTTACAAAACCTTGCTTAGCACACATGCAAAAGTGAATCCAAAACAAAACTCATGAAATTTCACACTTTGATGTGAAATATTTTTCACCCAATAGAAAACTAGGAAACATCTAAAAATAAAATTCAAATAATCTTCAATTATCAGAAACAAATTCCTTTTCGAACCCTTTTCGCGAGCTGATGCAAAGTTTGTTTGTCATCTAATGGAAAGGCCAGAAGCACATCTGGGAATAAATTCTCAAATGATTTTTCCAAGCCCCACAAATGAAATAAAAGATGGAACGAATTCGACTGTCACCAGAGAGAAGAGGATGAGCATAATTAACATGTCCCTTGACAAATATCAAGCAGTCACTATTATTATCCCTTTCTTTTTCTCTCACCTCCTTCCTCTTCAATTGTTCACCCGTCTGTCTCTTTTTATACTTGATAACCGAATGAAACCTATTAAGACTGAGCGAATACTTCAAAGACATTTCTACCCAACAATAATGCTCATACATACATACATACATACATACGTTCCTGCCTACAGCCGCACAAGTTACTACTACTCTTGCTACCCTTAACTTTTTAATACTGTTTCTGATTGAACAATAACTTCTACCAGTTCATGTTATTCTTTTCTATTATTAAATTTATATCTTAAAAATACAAAATATATACTTTTATTTTTCCAGAAATCCATTTTCTGATACCCTTCTGATAAAACTTAAGTTGTAGAGAATTTGGTTATGATTCACTCAAGGCCAATAAACATTAACCATCTCTCTACTACTACAGTAGTGACCTCCTACTGCCACAAAGTTAGTGAATGCTATAATCCTTGCCTTCAGTTCATCTTTGGTGTTTTGTTGGCCTTTTGGAGTTTTGTTGGTCTTTTGCTCAACTGAGCCCCCACACATAATAATCAAGGGGATTGCAGTCTAGGGACTTAGATGGCCATATGTAAGAAGTGATATGGCCATCTAAGTCCCTAAGTTGTAGAAATTGTCTGGCAGTCATGATTGGGTTCTCCTGCTTGTGTGGCATGGTACAGAGTACTATTGCCAGACATAGAGTCTTCTAGCAGTCACCCTCTTGACCCAGGGTAGCACTACCTTCTCAAAGCACTTGATTTAGGTCCCTATGTTGAATCTGAGGCCCTCACCAACAGATTTGGGAGTTCTTTTCTTAGAATGATCAGAGTGATTTTTCCAAGCAGCTATACTTTTGTAATCATTATTAAACCTTTTCAAAACCTTTTTCCAAATCCTCTGCAGAACTGTTCTCAGATTGACATCCAAAGACTCTGAAATATTTGAGTTGGAGCGTCTGGCATGAATGCTAAGCAGTGCAGCATTCAGTTTCCAAATTTCTCCTAGAGTGAACTGTATCATGGTGTTCTTTCATCGCATGCTGTTTTCACAGAACATAATACACATTGTATTTTTGTTGAGGGATTGTTTGAATGAAACTTGTAACACAATGACCTTCTTGGCCCAGCATCATCACATATTTGCATTTATCTGTATTAAACATGCAGAAAATGAAGGAAAGAAGAAGCATATTATTGAATCATACAAATGGAAGTCAGGATCATAATTCAGATTAGAATAAATTAAAGTAATTATATTTTGTAAATATCATTAATAGCAAGGGCATTTAATAGTTCATCCGAGATAATTTTTTTTTTAGTTTCTTTCATTTAAAGTAGAAGCAAACATTTTAAATGCATATTGTGAGTCATAATATTTAGAAGTAATCTTTAAATATGCAAGTGCATATAATCTGTTTTCTTCTTATTGATAAAGTCTCAAGTACCTTAGTTATGATTTTAGTGAATGTGAGTAATAATTATTTTGGAATGTTTGCCTTTAAATTTTTTTCTCTTAAAATTACTACAAGTTCCTTTTGTTTTGTCATGCTCATAAAAAATAAATAAATAAAAATTAACAAATAATCTTAATAAAATAATTATAACAGTTATAATTATCATTAACTAGCAGTATAGACCGGTGTTGCTCGGGTGTAATGAAAGCTTTAAAACTAGTCCATTATCCTGGAACTCAGACTCTTTGGACGTTGGCATGAAAGACTAAAAAGCAATAGTTGTTTCCAGTTAAAGCAAAAATGTAGACTAAAAGAAAAATGAATGAATGTAAGTCAAATTTTGATTTCCTAGTATCGATATCAAATTTTCTGCACTATTGTAAGAACTGCAACCTTGAAACTTCTGAATATCGTTTCTTATGTCTTTGTCTATGAGTGTATCAAATTTGATTAAAATCGGACCATTAAAAATTTGATTAAAAAGGGACGATTTTTTCGATTATCGATTTTCAATATTTATCAGGGGTATCTCGACACAAAACCTAGCTAAGAACACTTGCAGATGCTTATAGTACAACTGTGTAAATTTTCAAGAAAATTGGTTCAGCCATTTCGGAGTCTATAGGTAACGGAAACACACACACACACACACACCCATTTATAAATACGTTTAGATTCACTCTTTCTAAACTAGTGAGAATCAACCCTGCTTTTCTCCTCTGCACACAAAAAAGAAAAACACACTTGACACCCTCACAATTGGACAGGCAGTGAACATGAGGATTGACAAAATTTTGACTCCTTTACTTTTCAGGCCACAATGGTAACATTTGTCTCTTAGCATTCATAACCAAATTTCAGGCTTAGAAAACTCCAGGCACTTTCTTTTTCTCAACTAAATTATCTGCACACTCGCCACACACATTATATAAAAAAAGTATACCAGAAAGACAATATACAATTTACTCATTCCTTATCTTATTATTCTGATCCATATTTGATTCTAACTCACAATTTACTCAGTATTACTCTCTCTTGTGTCTACAACACCTCATAACAACCAGATAAATAATATTTGTTTTGTTGTTTCCATGTCCTAGCCCTTCTCATTTTTTAGATAATATATGTTATCCTATATCTATTGTATGATGCAGAGTTTTATGTGTTATGCAATCATCAGGTGTATGTTTTAAACTCAGTTTGAAATATGCACCTGATGATTGTATAACACATGAAACTCCAAGTTGTGCCATAGATGTAGGATAATATGTGTATTTATTAATATATATATAATACAGCTCTGTTCATACATTGAGCACTGTTTTATTAACACCTGAATAATAATACTATACATACGAAGCCAAGAGGGCGTTTGCTACCAGAATTAGGCAATGCATAGCATCCTCTAAGTTTGGCTCCAAAGATTACTGGCGTCTCTGCAAAAGCGTGCTCAGCAGGAACAAGACTTCAATACCCCCACTAATCAATGAATTTGAAGTTCTCACCTCCCCACCCAACAAGGCTGAATGCTTTGCCCGTAGATTCTCAACCAATTCGACACTGGACTCGTTAGGAATACCTACACCAGACTTCCCACCCAGAACTAAGGCTCAACTAAATAATGTCCACATTACACCCTCGCTGGTCACCAAGATAATTGCGCAACTTGACCCACACAAAGCGAGCGGCGGTGACGGAATCCCAGTCATAGTACTGAAGAAATGTGCCCCAGAACTCTCCTCTGTCCTCTCCAAACTCTATAACCTCTGCCTATCTTCTTCCTGCTTTCCTGCCTGTTGGAAGTCCTCCTGCGTAGTACCTATATTTAAGAATTCTGGCGAACCCTCAGACCCCGCCAATTACCATTCTATTAGTCTCCTTCCAATATTTGACAAAGTTTTCGAAGCCATTATCAACGCCGAGGTGATTCAGCATCTCATGGCCAACGGGCTTCTCTCTGACAAACAGTATGGGTTTCGCTTCACCAGGTCTACTGCTGATATGCTAACGACCATTACCGAATACATATACCAGGCACTTGACAAGAATGGTGAAGCCCGAACCGTTGCCTTGGATATCTCCAAAGCATTCGACAGGGTCTGGCATGCTGGCCTCTTGTGCAAACTGCGGAGCTATGGGATAACTGGACATCTATTTGACCTCATCCAGTCTTTCCTCTCTAACCGCACATTGAAGGTGGTATTAAATGGGCATGTCTCCCAAAACTACCAGATGAACGTGGGCGTCCCTCAAGGTTCTATCCTAGGTCCCACGCTCTTTCTGATCTACATTAATGATCTTCCCGACACCATTAGATCCCAAGTTGGCATGTATGCCGACGACGCAACAATCTACTCCCGCATCGATCAGAAACCAGGTCTGGACGACAAAGTGAACCTCGCTGCCGTACTTGAAAGGGACCTCCAATCCGTAGTGACCTGGGGTAGGAAATGGTTGGTAAATTTCAATGCCTCCAAAACAAAGCTGTTATCAACTAATCACCATAGACAATCGCATCTACCTCCCATTAGCATGGGACAGGCTAGCCTCCCAGAGAGTAAAATACTACGCCTCCTTGGCCTTACACTCTCGGCGGACCTCAAATGGAATGACTATATTGAATCCATTGCCAAATCTGCTGCTATGAAAGTGGGCTCCCTGTGCAGGGCCCGGAAATTTTTCCCACCTGAATTTATTCTGCACATATACAAATCTACCATCCGCCTGTGTATTGAATATTGCTGCCATATCTGGTCGGGTGCCCCTGCTGCTCTCCTTGGGCTTCTTGACAAAATACAAAGGAGGATCTGTAACGTGGTTGATACTGACTTGGCAGACCGGTTGCAGCCGCTCTCACACCGGCATGATGTGGCTTCCCTGTGCCTCTTCTACAAGTACTTTCATGGCTTCTGCTCCGATGAGCTTAGATCACTGGTGCCGCCTAAGCACGAATTTACACGAGATACTAGATTAGCAACTAGGTCCCACCCTTTTACAGTTAAACAAATAAGATGTAACCGTAAATTCTACTCCAACAGCTTCTTTTCTCGCGCTTCCCGCCTGTGGAACTCCCTTCCACAAGTCTGCTTTCCCGACAGTTACAATCTCCAGGTGTTTAAATGTAGGGTCAATAGACACCTCCTATCACACTAACCCCCAACTATTCTCACAACACTCTCATCTACCCAACCCTCATTCTTGGTATCCTTACCCGCCTATCACCCACCCTCTGTCATTTCCTATATTTAATCAGCCTTTCTCCCCTCTACGTAGCCCCCTGCACAGTAGTGGCAGTGACATGCCTTGCTCGGGGTGAAATGCTAAAAAAAAAAAAATATATATATATATATATATATATATATATATATATATATATATTTTTTTTTTTTTTTTGTGGTACAGAACTTGAGTATTGCATTAAGAGTTATAATTTTTATTTTAGAGGACATAATGAAGAAAAATATAAAAAAAACAAAATAAAAACAACTGGTTTTGCTCCTGCTTGTCAAAGTTTTCTATTGGGAGAGCTTAATGTAAAATGTAAGTTGTGAAAAATGAAATGGTCCATGATGGTAAAGGGGAATGAATAGCTAGAGACTGATCACAGCAAGACCCAGTAAACACTCTTGCTGCTTACACAACGATATATATATATATATATATATATATAAGGGGTTTATAATTATTTACCAAGAGTTATAAATCTTATACAACTTTTGATTTTTGCAGACTCGCTCAGCCCTAAAGAGAAGAATGCTTCTAAGAAATCTAAAACTTCTGTTTCTGAACCAGAACCAGAAGTAGAAATTCCTGAGGTTCCAATCTTGCCAACCATTGTACCTGGTTCAGCTGAGTGGATTTTTGTTGACACAGACATCAATATGGTCAGTAAACTCTTATTATATGGAAAATGTCTGAACAACAACAATGTTTGGGACATTGATTATTGACCAGTGAATTGGTGATATGTTATATTAAAATATAACATTTCACTTTAAAATTAAATCAAGTCTTCTGGCAATGTTTTTAGTATGATTAAAGAATGTACCTTTCTGTATTACTGACTTGTTGCATGTCAGCCTGCCATGTAATCTATCTTTCTATAATAGGACATTGCTTGTATTTAAATACTAGTTGTTAGAACTGGAAGCAAAGTTGTACTCTTGAATGGTTAGGACTTCTAAGAATTTAAAAAAATTAAAAATTGCTTTCATCTCAACCTCTTCAAAAAAAAACAAAAAAACTCTGCACAATAATTATTATTCACATAATAATTGACCTCCAGATACTGGAGGTTAGCTGCGAATATTCAATAAGCAGTCCCAGACCAACTAGCAGGCTACTCTGACGGTGTGTGTGGGGTATGCCCTGGTCAGGTGTACTTCCTTGAAATGCATACAGATACCCATTGTAAAAGGTAGTCTCAGGCGAGTGTTTGGCGCTTTGTAACCAAACTGGCTCAAAACCTGGTTGAGCGGGGCCTGTTGACCTTGGATGGTGACTCACATTGTGTCAATCACGAATAAATAGCATTTGGACGCTAGTGGAGATGACAACTCTGCAGATTTAGAGGAGTAAACCTCGATAAACTATCCTGCTATTTCCTTGGGTAGCAGTAGTCCATGTGGTGCCCAACGTAAGAGTGGTAGCGGTTCAGAGAACAGTGTGGTTGTGCGGATGACCATCTACTTGACAACGGACAAGCACATCACTCCAGTTAGCAGCGAACTATGGCGAGATGGTGACTCAACAAATCCCTGTCCCCTTTGTGGGGGTTGGCATTAGGAAGGGCATCCAGCCATGAAAATTTGCTTCAATTTTATATGTCATGTCAAATCCAGATATAGTTAGTAATAATGGGGCCAGTACTAATAGTGAAGGTGTCATTCGTGGTTGGGTGGGTCACTCTGTTGTGGGTCCTATCAGACCATTAATGATCATCAGACCTGGACAGCATGGCAGAACTTCCAACCCTCGGACATGGGGAAAAAGGGAAGTAAAACCGGACAGAAGGACAGAAGAATTATGAATGTGAAAGAAGATAATGTTTATGGTATTGTTTTATAGACATAAAAAGAAAATTGACATGTTCTGATTTTGAGAGTATTAGAAGTAGCAAATGTGTATCAGACTAAAGAGTAATGCAATTTCATGGCACATCTATATGCAAAAAACATTAAATGTATTAATCATTAACTATTGCTTAGTTTACTGCAAGTCATTGATTGTAAGCTTAATCTTCATTGGCTGGACTTACAGCCATATAATATTGAAATATCTGTTCCTGTACAATTAGAAAAGTTAAGCAACATTGTTTTTAGCAATCCTTTGTTTTAGTAGCAATATTTGTTATAGTTTTTTTGACTAAAGTCTAAATTTTATTGTAGATATTTTGTTTTGTTAGATGGATGAAATGCTTGAGAGTAACTTTTTTATTTTTAAACTTGTTACTGCAGAAGATGGTGATTGACATTGCATTTAGATTTTTGAAGATCATATATGGCAGGGATGCAAATAACCAGAGTTTCACAGGCGAGAGCAGAAACTATCAGCATAGTGAATATGATTATATCTACAAATTTTGACAATGAAATTATGAGATTTAGTAACTAATCTTGTACTGCACTAAAATTCATAAAGTCAAGATACTAAAAAGGAATGCTCATCTGAAAAATTACTTTGAAAATATTTATAGAAAAGAAAAGGGAAGCTTTTTTATGCTAGTGGGAAAGTGATTGAAGCTAAGGTGCTGGGTCAGGACTGATAACATTGCAGACCCTTCCTTGGATTTTGTCGAGAAACTCAAAATATTCTACAGATGCACCAGATCAGATATGGCATCAATATTCAATGCATGGTGGATTTATAAATGAACAAGATGGATTCTGGTAAAAAAAAGAAAAAAATTGTATGACACAACATAATGAATCAACTTTCCTAGCAACTGATTCAATATAATCACTCCAATACATGTCAGTGGTAAACACGAGATCAAGAAAGTTTAATGAGTTATGATCATGCTGATGAAAGGCAAAAAAAAGTTCTCTCTCATGATTAAAAAATTGCAGTTTTGTTTTGGAGGTGTTAAAACTTACAAGCCATTTCTTTATTCAGGTGACAACGGGTTAAACATTTTCGAGAGCAGTTGCCATTTCTGCTTTGTCAAACCTATCAAACTATGAGACTGGAGCAAATAGTGTTGGCATTGGTATAAATACCGAGTTGTGAAATGATGACACCAGGCAGGTCATTGATAAAGATAAGAAACAACACAGGTCCAAGGATTGAGCCCTGGGGACCTTTGCATTAATGTAAAATGATCAAGAAATGTGGCTGTTCAACACATCTTTCATTACACAGTTTGTTACAAATGATTGGATTAAGTCAAATAAATATTTAGCCAGAGATATCATAGATCTTGAACTTGTGAAGAAGTTCAGCATGCCAAACCCTGTCGAATGCCTTTGGGATATCTATCAACACAATATGATACTTAAGTACAACTGCCTTATGACCCTATCAGATCATTCAAATGTATTTCATTCTAATATTATGGATAATTATTTTCCATTTTCTACCATTTATTTGTTTATTTTTTTTCTGAGGATTTTTGCTTGCTGATGAATTTTCTGAACACCAGATATTTATATATCCTATTTCAGAAAGCCAATATGTTTCCAATGACATGCATTTTAATGACATTTTTCTTTACAACTAGTTAAAAAATGAATCCATTTTTTCCATTTCTAACCATAATCCTTAAACTTGAACTTATTCCCGTTACACATATAATGTTACAGTCTGCATGCATACAAAATAAAATGTTATGATGACATTTCAAAGTTGACTCTATTATGTCTATTGGAAAAATTAGAATTATCAGGTTTAACTGACTGTTAGCATGACCAATACTTTATAAATAATGGAGTTTTCTGTTTTGATTATGTGGAAAGACAAAAAAGACACATTAGAGATGCTACTTGATTTCAGTGAAAAAGAATGATAAAAAGAAAAACATATTTAACATTAGTGAAATAGAAAAAGTTGTCATTTTTCATTTTTACCCCTTTACTTCTTAAAATAATGACCAGAATTCACATCTATTATTGCTATAACAATATTTTCTTAAAGTTATTAAGCTCAGATATTTTACATTGTGATAATAAAATTTCTATAAGTATTTTATTGTTATAGAACTTGCCATGAACTTATTCAATCATTAACTTAAGAATCAAGACTCATCAGAGAATGAAAATAGGAAAACTTTGAAAGTTTAAGCAACAGTCAATTACTTAAGTAACAATTGAAACTTAAAAATATGTTTGCAAGAACTCAGAATACCTTAGAAAAGGTTCTATTAATGATCTTGTTTGATATGCTGCATCTCTTTAGGACATAGGTGATCATGGCTCGCCACAACTTATTATCCCATGTGGATCTTAGCAGTTTTTCTCACGTTGCTCAGGCTCATCATTCCACCATCCATTCCCACAAACTCATCAGGTAAGTGCAGTGGCAATTGTGGAACTCTGAAGGTGGTAGGGGGTACTTTGGGGGCCGAGATCTTTCTGAGGAAAAGGGTGGCAAACTCAATCAACATCTTCATTTTCATACTACACCACTATCATATACACAACTTAGGAATATAATTGAGTATATTACTTCACTAAATTAAGCAGAATCATTTTTCATTCATAGTAGTGGAATTCTAATCTATTAATGCCCTCTTTTCCTCTCTCAAGCTGTTTGAAGATTATAAAAGTGGGGAGGCCAACCAAGGAGCTCCTTCTGCTCCCACCCTGTAGAATTGCCACTGGGTAAGTGGCTCACTGCCTTCTCCTATCTCTCTTTTTCAAACCTATCACATTATGTGTCCAAGGAATTTCAACTGTCTTTTCTGGATTCTGGGTGGGAATGTTATTTCTTTTGCCATTTTTTAAAAAATTTCCTCATTGCTGACTTCCTCCATCCTTAGAATTTTCTGCATCATTCTGTAGAATGATATTTCTGCTGCCTCTAGTTTTTTCTTATGCATTGTGAGATTGTCCAGCATTCATTACTATATAAGAGGTTGGATAATGTGTAGTAATCTAGCACTCTTTTCTTTGTTTCTAACAAATTATTTTCATTTCTTAGCATATTGCTTAGCTTTTGGTATGCTACCTTCATTAATCCATTGCTGCATGAATCTTGAAGTCACATTTTTCATTCTGTTAAGCAGCTACAAAACATAAAACCTTGGAAAAAAATGAATACTTCTTTTATAATTTTTATAAAAAAATCATTTATACTTTAGTACTCATGAAAAAGAAGATATTCTTTATAAAAACATAACAACCTTTTTAAATAAAAAAAAAAGAAAGAAAAATTTAAATCAAAGTATAACAATACAGGTACTTTTATATACTTTGATATAATAAGAATTGAACCTAATTATCTACTTATTTTTGTTCTTAACATAAACCTATCATTGTTATTTACAATCTCTATTATGAATAAATATTTTTGAAAAAGAGTAAAAGCAAATGAAATATGGCTTATAAAGAACATTTTTTGAAACTACATTTTTTAAAAATCATTTTTCTTGATTTTTGCTTTTTTGTCTCATACAGGAAATGGCTATTCAGTTGGCATCTTACTGGGAAGCAATAGAAAATACTTATGTAGACAGCTGTAAGAAAATTTTACGAGAAATCAGATCAGAAAGAGACAGTATCAAACCCTATTTTCATGACATCAAGTAAGAGATTGCAACTTTAAAAATATTTCATATTGTTGTATTGTTTCCATATTTCCTTACAAGAGAACAGCTATTATTACAATTTAACATGTTCTTATTATTATTGCTTCTATTTTCTTTAACTAAACAAAACTATGATTATTCATCAGAAAGTTAAACATCAGGCTACATTTTTTTAATAAATTCAGACCAGGCAAGGTGATAATGCCACTGAGATGCAAGGTGTTACTTAGGGTGGTGGGTGAAGAGAATAAGAAGATTTTGTTAAGGAGAAAGGACTGTAAAGAACAGGATTCAGGAAGATAGAAGATGGCAATAATGCTACTAAGACGCAAGAGGTTACTGAGAGTGAAAGAATGAGAAGACATACGAGAAGAGAAAGAACAGGTTTCAGGAAGACAAAAGATGGTAATCATGTCACTAAGACACAAAGATTAATGAGAGTGAAAGAGAATGAGAAAACTTTAATTAAGAGAAAGGTCAATAAAGAACAGAATTTAGGAAAACAGAAGATGGTGATTCATGTTGCATTTACATTTTTGAAGATTGTAGGTGGCAGAGAAATAAAAAAATGGAATAGTGTTTCACAGGCAGCAGTGTGAGAAAAAAACTATTAGACTAGAACTTATTTATTTATTTATTTTTTAATCACATCACCCAAGCAAGGCGGTAAGGCCACTGGTGTGCAGGGGACTACGTAAGAGTGAATAGATTGGAAAAGAGAAAGCTGGAAACCACGTCCTAAACAGGGAACAAGGGATGAGCCTCTACACCTGTTCAATAGACGAGGGTGGAGTGTGAACAGGGCAATAGTTCAGTCTATCTACTCCAATTGAAAAAAAAAACAAACAAATAAGCAAAAAAGAAAGTGAAAAGATTGGAAAAGAGAAAACTGGAAACCATATCCTAAACAGGGAACAAGGGATGAGCCTCTACACCTGTTCAATAGATGAGGGTGGAGTGTGAACCAGGCGATAGTTCAGTCTATCTACTCCAATTGAAAAAAAAAATAAAAAAGAAAAGAAAAGTGAAAAGATTGGAAAAGAGAAAGCCGGAAACCACATCCTAAACAGGGAACAAGGGATGAGCCTCTACACCTGTTCAATAGACGTGGATGGAGTGTGAACTGGGCGATAGTTCAGTCTGTCTACTCCAATTGAGTTCAGTCTATCTACTCCAATTGGTTCGGTCTATCTACTCCAATTAGTTCAGTCTATCTACTATGGTTGCATCTAGCTATTTCAACAAGTACCAAGGAGGGGAGCTCATTAGAAAAACTGTCATGAAAATATTTATAGAAAATGTAGAGAGAAGCATTAGCATGACACTGGGAAAGTTTTTTTTTTTTTAAATTATGTTCACAGTGTACAAGGAGCTACTAGAGGTAGAGTAAGAGGCATAGTTTATGCAGATACATGGGGAATATAGTGGTTAACACTACACCTAAACAGATTAAGATTTTAGTGTTTGAAGAAGCATCCTCTTGGGAGTTGTTTCAATAGAGCAATGGTTTGTGAGAAGAAGCTACTCAAGCAGAACTTACACCAATTGAATATGAAGGGAATTATTGGTGGTTTGATACAATATCTGTGGTGTGTCTTAGCCGTGAAAGTAAGAACTGGTGAAACTAAAGAATGTAGTTTGAACACTTTCTATGGAAATAGTGATAGAGCAGTGTGTGACTGAAGTTAAGATGCAAGGTCAGGATCAATAACATAACAAACCCTTTTTTGGATTTTATCAAGAATTTTGAGATATATAGCATCAAAGCAGATATGGCAGCAATATTCAATGCATTGATAAATGGTAGATTCATAAATGTGCAAGATGGCTTCTGACAAGAAAAATTGTCTGGCACAACACTGTTAACCAACGTTCTTAGCATATCTTGGGTTTTATCTTTTGGATAAAAATCAGTTAAACTTCTTGTCATCATAGCGATGAGGTGGTTGGCAACCTATCTGTGAGTTTTAAGAATCATCAATGAAAAAAGTTGAATGTAAAAAGGTCATAGAAAAGCATCAGAATGCTTGATTGCATTTAAATATTATTGAATTTAAATATGGAAAAGTAGATAAGTATAATTGAGTGTGGCCTTTTACCTACCTGTTACACTTGCCAAGTTGGGTGATAATGCTAACAAACAACTAATAAATTATTTTCTAGGATGAAATAAAAAAATCTCTTGAGAGTAGATTGTTTACATAAAGATCTATCAAATTGCTGCAGCTTTTTACACACAAAGATTTTAAAGAAATAGCTTTCTAACAAATGAAAAAACAACTTGGTCAATGCCAAAGTCTTATGTAGTTTGTTTACATAAAGATATATTTGCCACTAATAACTGAAATATCTGTGTGACTAACAATTAAATTAAAATGTTTTGTTAAAATTTTGTGAAATAATTCTGGTCTTTTTTGTCGTTATTCCAAGACAGACTTTAATCAGTATCAAGAATCCATCAACTTTAATTTTGTACAACTTGGTGTGGATCTTCCATTCTGAACCAAAGCATCCTTCAGATCTTTTAAATACAATGTTGATAGAAGAATCTCCTGTCTAGACATCACTGAATCAGTAACCAGAAAACAAGTCTGTGTGTTACCAACAGAGTTAGATTTGGTTACTGTGATTGGGATTGTCCCAGTCATTGTTTTACAAGAAGGCACTGTTTTTCTTTTGAGTAAAATAATTTCTTCTACCTCAAAAGTCATTATAAGACTTGAAAAATTCAAAATCTAAAATAACATTTATATATGAAATGATTATAGTACAGAAGATAAATGTGTGATGGAAGAGAGCTATGAGAGAAAGATTTATTTCCCTCTTTATGGACATCATTATATACTAACACTGTAGTTCATGGACAGAATAGCTGAAAGGAAAAACAATGACTAATATGCTTGATTTTCAGAGAGATTTTTATATCACTAAGACATACACAAAACTATATATACATATATACACATGTCTCATGCAGAGAATGATATATTACATGTATATTTACATAGTAAAGAAAAGTTGAAGAAGAAACAGAAAGGAAGGGTTTTACATATAATATGGAAATACTCCTGTGTCTGGAGAAGCCATCTAGTTTCAAATGAGCTGGATTTATTTATGTCCCAGGTCAGGACATATTCCATGAATAGGAAACAGGGAGTTTTGGGTTTTATTAAATTGAGGACTACAAGCTGGAGTTTCTTTCAATAGCTAGGAAAGATATATTCTCAAAAGGAAATGGCACCATGGACTTTTAAGCCACAGGGGAAGCAGATTTGACCTCTGCCTGGGCCAAAGGAAGCAACCTTATGGTTTAGTTGCTGTAAGCAAACTGAATTTTGACTACCACTATTGTCGCTGTCTTGAGTGATATCTCTAAGTGGTCCTTCACATGACCCATGAAACTTACTTCTACTAAAATGAGATAAGCACCTTCTGTATTCCTACAAGTGTATAAGATAATTTAGCAACTACTTTTTTTTTTGGTAACCAATGACACTTTAATGGTGTAAGCAACTTTGTATTGCAACAAAATTAATTTTGAACAAGATTTAGCGCCATTCTCTAGCAGGATGAAAGAAACCTTTTAATTTTTTGTTCTGAATGCATTCAAATGCAATATAGTGTATTTTTAGTTAATAGATACAAATGATATAAAACTCAAAATGTTCAACATTGTGTATTGTCTCAAATCTCTTTTAGATACACTTTGGAAGGAATAATGGAAACTCAGATATGATATAGGTTAGTAAAAAATTAAAGAAAAGATCATTATTATTATTTTGGTTAATTCCTGGCATAGTTGAAAACAAATCATTCTTTTACAAAAGGAAGATGAAAAAATAGGTTTAAGCAATGACAAGGGATATCAAACATTTGACTGATAGAAGAGAAGAGGGGTTATGAAATAAGGTTTTAAAAACAAGTATAAGACAACAGTTTATGAAGCAAGAGGGGAAATTTATAACCGTATCAATTTAACAGCAATATTATTGCTAAATAATTGCTTTATTTATCTAAATTTGTAAGATACCAAAAACAGCTTTCAGAAAAGATACTAGTTGTGCATAAGGGGAAAAATTCTTTTATATCTCATAGATTAAGCTGATAATATCGTCTCAGAAAGATAGTCGTTTGTTTTTGGTTTAAAGAATCTAGTAGTAATTAATCAGCATGGACAAACAAATCAAGAGCCTGTAATACAATATCACATAACAAACCTCCATTTTTCTCATGCCATAGAACCTCCATATTATAATCATGCATTACATCCCTTAACATGTAATAATGCATTGTTAAGAATACTAAAAGAAGAAAAACAAAACTGCCACAATTTTATAATACATGCCATTGAATACAACTATGACTGTTATATGAACATTATAGCAACTGATCACTACAATTTTAACCTGTTCGAGTCTAGAGGTAATTTATTTTACCCTTGTATCTGCATAAACTATGCCTCTTACTCTGTAACCCTCTACTCCTGGGCCTTATAGAGTGAATATCTTTGTAGAAAAACAAAATTCAAAATGAAAAATTATTTAGTTGTATATAGAATATCTGTGAGTTTTCAAAAATCAAATATTACTGTAAAATGATTGAAAATACAAAAAGAAACCTATACCTTTATTTAATTTGATACTTAAACATAATGAGTATTTAATATGTCCCTAACAATGAGAAGAGATTAAATTAACATTGCTAAAGTAACTGTTGATACAAGAAATTGAGACATAGATGTTAATGTTTTTATTTTGTTATATTTGAGTCGTGATATCATCTCTTGTGTAAGCCCAAGAATCAACAATCTATTCCACTCAGTAAACGCATCCACCTGTCTGAAAAATATATGTTTATCATAAAGCAGAATTTGATTGAAATGTTGATATGCATATCTTATAAACAATGATAAGCACATTTTATCTAAAGTAACTAAAAAAGAAATCAGTCAAAAGGATGTTTTTTTTTTTTGACACCCCTATTACTACAATTTTTATTGTTCTAGAATTTTAATAAAACCTAAGCATCTAAAACTGGATTTTTTTCTTGGGAATATTAAACACTGCTTATTTACTAGATTGTTTATTTAGAAGAATAATTTTATATTTACAAGATTATAAAAATATGTGAGCCAACTACAATTCAATATTTATTTACCATATTACAAAGAAAGAAATATAAAAACAATTTTTTCATTCATAAATTTATAAAAAGGTGTGTAAATAAGAGAACAAGAAAATAGTAGTATCAAGAAAAAACTCCCTTTTGAAAAAAAAGTTTTTTTTTCTGTGAGTTTGTTTGTTAAACTTTGCTGAATGATTTCAACTTACTAAACACCCAAATTAAGTAAGGAGAAATCAAAGAGCATTTTCTAAAGTAATTTTTGTGGTACAATGAATATTGGATTAGAATAAGAAATCAGAAAGCTGAGTTTGAATTCCAGTTGAACTTGTTGCATTCAATTATGCACAAATACCCTTGGGAAAGTTATTAATCCATCTTTTCTCCTTTTATGGATTGAATAGCAGGACAGATTGGGCTCTATAGCATTGGTTAGCAACCAGTCTACCACAGAAAGAAATGGCAGCCTACTACAGGAAAATCTTTGGCCTAGTCAGTCATGGATCAAAAAAGACTTGATCACCCAAGAATGTATAATGTATGGTGCTTAACTGAATGACTGATATAAATAAACTCCCTATAAGAATCAAAGTAGTGCAGAAAAAGAAAACTGTAGTATTGTGTTATTCTATGACACATGGTCAATAGTCAACTTCTACTAAGGTACAAATTTGGCACAAGACCTAAACTGGGGATGAGGAAGGCTGGTTTTTATCTGTCTTAAACTTAAACTTAACTAACCGCAATCATTGACCCTAGCACATCACAATAATTCTTGTACCAAAACACCACATTCTTACTTACCATTCTTACTATATCTATAATAATACCACAGAGATTCTGTGAAGTCATAACTAAAATCCCATGTGTACAAATTTTCTGTGGAGGGCAGGGAAAAAAATAACACCATTTAAAAATTTCTCCAGTGAATATATACAATGAAAAGAAATAATATATACAAGAAACAAAATAAAATCAAGTTAGTAATAAAAACCCCCACAATCATTAAAATATGGCAGAAACATCAGTTAACCAAATAAAATTAATGCAGGACTTAAAAAATAAAAAATATTCCAACAATTACTCTACCCAAAAAACTCACTCAACTAAACACAAAAACAAAACCATCAGAAAACTGACATTTCTGGTCACCTAATTGAGGAGAGAATGGAGAATTAGACTAACGAAAATGGTGACAAAAAGAAAAAGGAGGACAATGAACAGACATCCCCCAGCTCAGTTAACTTGGCGTAAAAAAATAAAAACAACAGAAAAACAAAAGAAGCCTAAGCTAACCTATTTCATGCAAGGCTGCTCATGTTCCTTAGAGGAAACCCCAATATCTTGATGTTTAACTTGCATCAAACATACACTCTAGGTTAGCAACTTTTACCCATCTTTTGACAAATGTTCTAGTTCTGTGTGCCATAATCAAGTAACTGTATTACTTCAATCACTGAACCATGTGATAATCACTTCTTCCTGATTTTCAATGTACAAAATTATGCTAATTTGTTCAGATTAATTTTTCATAAAATATAAAAGATTTGTCATTTAATCAGCAAATATTTTCTTTAATACTTCCCAATATATTTAGTACAACTATAACATGCTATAACAGGCCGCTAGTCATCATGGTTTCAACACAGTAGCTGGTCTTCAAGTCGACTATTACAATGGTGTTCTTCCTTGCCCATGCTGTGAATTTTGATCTCAAGGAAGTCATGCTGAAATTTTGCTAGCTGTCTCTTTACCAAGTTGAACCAGACTGGAAACATGCACATTTGGGTTAATGAAAACAGCACCAAAAATAAATTGAATGATGCCTGAATAAGTTGTGGAAAAAATCTTTATATACAAACAAAAAAAGAACAAAAAGAAATAGAATATAACAATCATCAATATCTTATCTCTACAACGGAGCGAAAGTTTTGTTTAAGAGTAGTGTTTGTTTTCTTAACATTAATTCAAGCTTTTGGTTGGTAATGTCTGTTCACTCCACTCAGAGTTTTCAAGTTTGTGACAATTCAAAACGTCTTATTTGAACTTTTCACCAACACTTTACGGAAACTGCCAAAGATTGGTCTTTGTGTGTGGAGGATAGCGGCAGTGGCAATTTGTCTTATTTGTCTTAGTTCAGTGCAACAACTGGTTGGTTCGTTGTTTGATTTTAACTCTTTTCAGTCAGTTGGTTGGTTGGTTTACTGGACTCTTTCTGTTTCTTTACATCTTCAGCCAGGACTCTATCTGAAGCAACCATCTCTATCTTTACGGTTGGCACCCAACGGCATGGCAATTATCTCTTTTTCTGTACATCTTTAGTCAGGAACTCAATCGGAGGTGACCATCTCTGGCTCTACAGTCATCACTCTCTTGTTGTTACATCTCGACTGGTCTGAACAAAACTCTTTTTGGCCCTCTGGGGCTATATATTTATGCATGTCCCAATTTCTTTTGGGGGAGGCATGACAAATGCGGGGTGTCGATGTAAATCAAATCTTTAGCCAATGAAATCACTCTCACCTTTGCATTTTGAGGTGGAGTTACTTCCTTCCCTTGGTTTAACCAATGAAGCAGCCATATTTCTGGTGACATCATTTCTTTCCGTCTTCTTCCTTTTGATTTAACTGATTACATCATTTATTTTTCAGATTTTAAAATCTGTTCTCAGCAAACTTGAGAATTTCAGGGTTGTATTTTTTTGGCTTCATCAAAGATTTTTGACAACCTCTTTTCAACAATGTTTTGGCTACGGCTTAATTTCTCCCTTTACCAGCTGTAGCTTAATGTTTTCAATGGTATGTTGTTTCTGCTTTGTCAAATAATGGCCTCTGATGTGATGATCCCAACTGACCTGCTGCCCACACCTGCAAAATAAAAAAAAATTTATTCAGCAAGTTTCCAATATTTCATTTTGTGAAATTTTTTTCACAATTCATTAGCTGTGTTCATATTGCAACTGAAGAAACAATTTTATTATCCATTAGGCTTATTTTTCTCTCTGCTCACATTGGAACAATTAATCTGCACAATACAACTAATAATAAGTTCTTTCACTCCATCATGCTAAAATAGTGTTATATTTTTATGCATGAAAAAATAGTGTTATACAACTAAAATAGGTAAAACTATTTAGAAGTGTAGTTAAGTAATATCATTCAATAAGAAAAACTGAAACTTTATCTTTTAATTTAAAATAAAATAAAATTAGTATCAAAATAAAACCATGATTATTATTTCCTTTTTTACCTATGGCCAGAAATGAATATCTTAATATCACTGATGAAAATTTTGATATAGTAGTTTAACAAATCCTTCTCTCATATAATGGATTACATAAACAGTACATTTCATAAATGGGTATTTCTTCTTTAAAAACAAAACACTTAAATGTTGTATTTATTTTTTTAGGTTCATATTCCTGGAATATTTAAAACGCCCAGATAATAAACAAGATTTTATAAATCAGTGGCAAAAGGTATTTATAAATATTTTATTTATTTCTTGCAAAATCTTAGTTGACACTTAAGATCAACAAAAGAAAACTTTAATTAGAAACAAAAATTTCTAAGTTTAGGTTATTTCATTTTCTGCTTATGATTGACTGTATTTAGATTTTGAAAAGTTCAACTTTGATTTTTCTCTTTTTTTGTTAATTATAATTTGTCATTATTTTTTTTATATATTGATTAGAAACAAAGCTGAATCTTTTTAAAAAGTGCAGTGTTTTCATGCAAATATTTAATGCATTTTATAGAAAAGAATTTGATATAAATACATCTAGATGCTTAAAAATAAAAAAAATAGTTTTAAATGCAGTAATGTTCTAAACTATAATTTATAATAAATATTCACAGCCTTATATTGTATATTGAGCACTGTTTTAAATTAATGTTTTGGACGTTGTAAATTTTTTCTTCATTTCTTATTCACTTGGATATATATATATATATATATATATATATATATATATATATAGTGTATCGAGGCAGCAAATAATTTTCTAAACATATACTGTTAACCTCATCATATATTGATGATATTTATGTTGACGAGAGAATGATTTCAGCAGCTCGTGTGAAGGAGCACTTGGCTGCGTTTGGTTTGACCTGCAAGGATCTGGAACGGTTATGGGACGGCGCACGTGTGCTGGGTTTGCGTGTCGAACAAGATAACGACACGCTTAAGTGGAAGCGTGAAGATGAGATTCCATCAGTTCCTGAGGTCCTGATGCGACGTAACGTTTTCTCGTGGTGCGGAAAACTGGTGGGTCATGTTCCTGTTTGTGGATGGCTTCGAGTTGCTACATCATTTGTTAAACGCAGGACCATATCGATCATGTCTGGTTGGGACGACGAAGTGACAGACGCTCCCCTTAAGAACATGATTGAGGACATAGCAGAAAGAATTCACCAGAATAACCCTGCACATGGTAAATGGTGCACAAGCGGACACACTTATGAGGTATGGGTCGATGCAAGTTCTCTCGCCACAGGGGTTTTGCTGGAAGTTGACGGAAGCGTTGTAGAAGACGCATTCCTGTCTTTTTTTTTTTACTGTGAAATTAATATCTACTGGCCTAAATATAAGATGTTTTAGTATATAAAATGTGCTTTCTATCAGAAGCTGTGTTCCCCATTTTAATATAGAAAACCACTTTCAATCCAAGTGTACATTATGACTAAGCTGTGAGCAGCTCTCCATCCCCACAAAAAAGGAATGTCTACTAAATACATATACCCACTATATATATATATATATATATATATATATATATATATATATATATACTAGCAGTATAGCCCGGCGTTGCTCAGGTGTAATGAAAGTTTTAAAACTAATCCATGGTCCTGGAGCTCAGACTCTTTGGATGTTGGTACGAAAGACTAAAAAGCAATAGTTGTTTCTAGTTAAAGTGAAACCGTAGACTGAAAGAAAAATGAATGGATGTAAGTCAAATTTTGATTTCCTGGTATCGATATCAAATAAGTTTTTTCATCATAAACTGAATTTTGAAGGCTAAATAAGTCCTCTGAGTAAATGGTATCATGGCTGAGACTAAGAACTACAATTATACCTACTTAGAGCCAAACCCGAAGCAAAAACTAAAATAAAAGGGCTGAAAAAAACACAGACATACAGGCAGATAAACAGACACACACACAAACATTTTGCCTTTTATATATATATATATATTATCAATTTTCTGCACTATTGTAAGAACTGCAAGCTTGAAACTTCTGAAATCGTTTCTTATGTCTTTGTCTATGAGTGTATCAAATTTGATTAAAATCGGACCACTCCTTCTATAACCTGATTTTTTCGATTATCGATTATCGATTTTTGATATTTATCGGGGGTACCTCAACACAAAACCTAGCTAAGAACACTTGCAGATGCTTCTAGTACAACTGTGTAAATTTTCAAGAAAATCGGTTCAGCCGTTTCGGAGTCTATAGGTAATGGATACACACACACACACACACACACACACACAGACAAAGTTCCATTTATAAATAAGTTTAGAGAGAGAGAGAGAGAGAGAGAGAGATTTTCTTATGTGGTTTGTATTGTGTGGAGTGACCAAAATTTTTGCAGTAGCACTTTTTTCTTTAGTAGAGAATTTTAAAAATATTTCTTATATATTGTATATTGTATTTATGATTGCTTTGTTTGCAATTAATGCTAACTGAAGACTTCCTTTTTCAGGAATATAATGAAATCCCTGATGACATTCGTTTTGATGAAGAGACACAAACAGAGATTCATCAGACAGTGGATGATTTGAGAGAAAAGTTATGGAATATTTGTGATGAACAGAAGCAACAGGCTGAAGCCGAATGCCAAGCAGTAATGAACAATGGTTGGTATGAAGACCGATTAGGAAAATTATGTAATAATTACATCACACTCATGCAGGTAAAAATTCTGTTTTCAAACTTGCAAGAAAATAGTAAAGTAGACATTTTTCTATTAAATAACAATTTATGATAAAATTTGAATTTTTAAAAGTAATTTATCAAAATTTTCTCTTTATTTTTATATGATTTTATATGTCATGGCTTTTGTATTTCATGGCTTCTGCTCCAATGGGCTTAGCTCTCTAGTGCCCTCTCTGCATGAATTTACTCTCACTACTAGACTAGCAACTAGGTCCCACTCTTTTACAGTGAAAACAATCAAATGTAACTGCAACTTCTACTCTATCAGCTTCTTTTCTTGCATGTCTCACCTGTGGAACTCACTTCCGTATACTTGCTTCCCAGACAGCTACAATCTCCAAGAATTTAAATGCAATGTCAATTCTTATCTCTTATTTCCTTGACTCTCATCCATTCCCTGGCAACCCTTGTATCATGTTCTTCTCTCTTTCTACTCTACTCTCACGCAACTCTCTTCACAACCGTGTTCTCATCCTTCATTTGGCCATTCTCTGACACCCCCTGTGACCTGTTCCTCTTTCTCTTTACTCTTCTCTTATGTAACCCCCTGCACACAAGTGGCAGTACTGCCTTGCTTGGGGTGAAATGATTAATAAAATAAAAATAAATGTCAGAGTCTGAGGTGAGGCAATAAATCTATGGACAGCATGACACAATTTGGTGTTTAATAATAGTAGATGTGAGAAATATCAAATATGCAGTTAGTGTGATGGTTATCAGTTCAAAAAGTGGAATTCAGAAGTTGAGTTCAAATTCAGCTCTAGTCTAATATGACTTGGGTGGCAACTAATTTAGGAAAATGTTGTGAAGTAAATAATACACCCCTGGTGACACAAATGAACTCGGTTAGATGCCTTAAATGAAGAACATCATGTGAGTTTTAAAAACCATTGGAGTCAGTCTGTTGTATTTTTAACAAATGTCATGGTGAGTAGTCAAGCAAGACTTAATATTATAACCACTAGAAAATGAGTCATAACAGTGGTGACAAGGACACCAGAACTCTTTTTTCTCTTTGGTGTATAGAAAAAAAAAGAGAAAAAAGACAGATATTTTTCAAATATGGAAGAAATATTAGCTAATATGGTAAAAATATAGAAGAAATATTAGCTAATATGGTAACAACAGAAGCTGATTGAAATAATACAAAAAAAAAAAAAAGAAAATTCTCCAAGTTCTTTCACTCTTGACACACTGGCAAATGCTATATCTGAATTGACATACAATTAAGATGATCAAATTACCTTTTCTGGTCATTTTCAAAGATACAAACAAATTTTCAGAGAAGAATGCAGTAACTGGGAAGACAAGAAAAAAACAAGACGTTTGTTGAGAAAGTTAGCACCACTAGAACATGAAAAATGCTGTAATTTTGTATGACCAAAAAAAAAAAAACAGGAGAGATTTGTTTTGAAGAAACTGTACATACTCTGACAAGAAGTTTTAGCTATAAAAACTTGTTATTTAATACTGGAAATGCATGAATCTGATGAAGAAAGAAGACAAAGGTTTTGTCACATATGCTGGAATCATTAACAAAGAGTGTGAAAGATTCGGATTAAATGAACTGACTCTGGATATGTTTAAAGGGTTAATTTTTATTCAAGGATTAACAGTAAAAAAGACATGGAAATAAGGCAAAAATTCTAATGAAATGTGAACAAAATGATAATCTTACACTATGAGGAATATTGGATGAATGTCAGGGAATCCTAAATCTGAGATGATGATATATCCCGAAAAGGAATACAGTATAAAATGATCAGTGAAGAATGGAACTCCACACCAGGAATAAGAAATACAGATTTATTGTACTAAGGTACAATTAACAATAATACCCATATAGGCAAGTCACGAGTTGGAGCGAAATTGACTATCAAATAGTGAATGCCTTTTCCTAAGACTTTTTTTTTCTTTGTACCACTCATTACCGTCTTTTATAAAGTAAAGCAATCTATTCTCTTGGGGATGGCAGGATGTTCCACTATAACACCTTCCCCCAAGCTAAATTCTTCCTAGAATTTTGCTCTTAATATGTGTTTCTCTTAGGATCTGGACATAGCTGTTTAATCCTTTTCCTTTTTCTGTTACTTCTTCTCCTGTCCCTCCCTGTGTCTTTACTTTTAGGAGAATCAGTAGCTCTTTGTGTAGGTGTTACTTCCATAGGTACTTCAATGTTAATGGGTGGTTCATGACCTCAGCAGGCGACAAATTTCCATTAATGTTCTGATTCGGCGTATTTCTATAAACCATTAGAAATGTTTGGATTTTCTTGTCTTTGGTGTTGATCCCATTAGCTTTTCTCATAGCTCTTTTAAACATATCGACAAACCTTTCAGCCTGTTCATTCCATCTCAGATTATATGTAGGCGTAGTTGTGTGTTTGATTGCTAACGAATCACAATAACGTTTAAATTAAGCTCCTGTAAACATAGTTCCATTGTCACTCACAATTGTATTTGGTACTCCCAGATGGCTAAATACTTTGTTTAACGTCTTTACTGTATTTGCTGCTGTCAGGTGTTTAAATCTGAAAACCTCAGGCCATTTAGAATAACTATCAACAATAATTAGGTAATAGTCTCCCTTTAATGGTCCTGCATAGTCAATATGTATCCGTGACCACTGCACATCAGTTTTTGGCCATAGCTGAATTTTTATAGGTGACGATTTGCTGCTTTACAATGCTTCACCAAATCTTCAATGTCCTGGTTTATCCTAGGCCAGTATATATAGCTCCTCATTAATGATTTCATTCTGGATATACCTGGATGACCCAGATGAAATTCTTTTAATATCCTCTTACGTAGAATACGTAGAATCACCATTCTTTGAGCAGACAGTAGTGTTTCATTGCGAATTGAAAATGGTGATACTTTATATCCTTTGTTTTTCTCATTCCCTTTCACTTGTTTAATCATTTTTGCAATGTAATCATCCGTTTTCGCCATTTTGTTAATTTCCTCCAGCATTACCAGTAATTCACTAATGGTGTTCACCAGTACATCCATAAGTTCTTTCTCTTCTTTTAACGCTGCTATCACTGTTACCTCCAATAACTCCGGTTTTTTTTTGGAATTAGTCTTGAAAGACAATCCACGTGGGTGATTTCCTTAGATGGAATAAATTGCATTTTAAAATTGTAATTTAATACAATTACACTCCATCTTTCCAACCTGTTTGCGGAATGAGTAGGTACTTCTTTTTTCGACCCAAAAATCAACAATAAATGTTTATGATTGGTTTGTAGCACGAACAATCTTCCATAAATGAATCTGTAAAATTTCTTCACAGCATAAATTATAGCTAGCGCTTCCTTCTCTATCTGACTATAATTTCTTTCCGCTGGAAGCAACGCTCTCGAGGCATGAGCGATAGGTTTTGTTACGCCATTTTTTTTTTTTTTTATAAGCGTTTCACCCCGAGCAAAGCATGTCACTGCCACTACTGCGCAGGGGGCTACATAGAGTGGAGAAAGGCTGATTAAATATAGGAAATGTCAGAGGGTGGGTGATAGGCGGGTAAGGATACTGAGAATGAGGGTTGGGTAGATGAGAGTGTTGTGAGAATAGTTGGGAGTTAGTGTGATAGGAGGTGTCTATTGACCCTACATTTAAACACCTGGAGATTGTAGCTGTCGGGAAAGCAGAGTTGTGGAAGGGAGTTCCACAGGCGGGAAGCGCAAGAAAAGAAGCTGTTGGAGTAGAATTTACGGTTACATCTTATTTGTTTAACTGTAAAAGGGTGGGACCTAGTTGCTAATCTAGTATCTCGTGTAAATTCGTGCTTAGGCGGCACCAGTGATCTAAGCTCATCGGAGCAGAAGCCATGAAAGTACTTGTAGAAGAGGCACAGGGAAGCCACATCACGCCGGTGAGAGAGCGGCTGCAGCCGGTCTGCCAAGTCAGTATCAACCACGTTACGGATCCTCCTTTGTATTTTGTCAAGAAGCCCAAGGAGAGCAGCAGGGGCACCCGACCAGATATGGCAGCAATATTCAATACACGGGCCTCGAATTTGTGTAAAAGAACAGCTTCTATGCCATATTCACTCACATCCGTCGCTACAATTAATTCTTTATTTGGATCAAAGTGCACTAAAGCTAAATCCGAAAATAAGAACTTTTTTATGTTTTTGAAATGTTTCGCCGCATTCTCTTGTTCAACATAATTTCTTATTTTTTTCTAATAATTTGTTTAATGGTGCTCATAAATCATGCATATTAAGAATATATAAATTGTAGTAATTTACAAGGCCCAGAAATGACTGTAACTTAGTCACGTTATCCAGAGTAGGCATATCTTTTATTGCTTCTATTCTGTTTGGGTTAGGTTTCCTTCCTTTATGATCAATTATTTGACCCAAATATTCAATCTTATCCATACAGAACTCGCACTTTTCAAGTCCTACCTTGAATCCATAATTCCTAATTCTTTTGAGAACTTCACAGACATGAATTTTATGTACTTCCACATTTTCACTTTTTATTAATATGTCGTCCAAGTATGCCATTGCATAATCTAGTCTCGACATCGTATCCATAATTTGTTGAAATACGCTAGGTATTACCTTCAAACTGAACAGTGAATGTTTCAACCTATACAATCCTCTATGAGTGTTGATGGTTAAATATTTTGAACATTCCTCCTCAACCTTAACTTGTACATAAGCTTCTGACAAATCAATTTTCAAAAAGAGTTTGCCCCCATTCAACCTTGAAAATATCTCCTCCAGTATGGGGAGTGGATATGTGTGATCCTTTAAACATTCATTCAGTCCAGTTGAGAAATCCCTGCAAACTCTTATTTTATTATTTCTCTTTTTTACGTAAACCGTAGGTGATGCCCACTCAGAGTAATCTACCTTCTTAATTACTCCATTCTCTTCCAATCTTTGTAATTCTTTATCTATTGTCTCTAACGATGCAAAGGGAACTTTTCTTTTTGGTTTGAATACTGGTTTTATATTATCATTTAATTCAAATTTCACTTCTGTCTGCGTACATCCAAAAAGACTTCAGTAAATTCATTTTTCAAATCTTTTACAAATTTTTCTGTCTGTTTAGACTTTCCTATATTTGACGCATTTATTCTCCTACAAAACATATTCATGGGTTTCTCCCATAAATTAAACAATACAATCAAATCAATGCCAAATAAATTTGCATTTTTTCCCGAAATCACATAGACTTTAGTTTTGTGGATTTTGCCGTTGAATGCTATCTTTGCGAAAAATTCAGCCTTGAATTTCAACTTGTTACCCGAAATGCTTCTCGCAATTTTCTTAGTGTTCTGCAACTCAGGTCGGCCTATTTTTCTCCAGGTATTTTCGTCAATTGTGGAAATGTCACTCCCGGTATCAAGCAAACAAGTGATATTTTGACCATTTAACTTAATGTCTACATACTTTTTTTTTCTTTGTAACTTTTTTTAGATAAAACCGTATTTATCCTTTTAGGCTTTTGATAATTTTTCTTTCTACACATTACTGTCTTGTGCCCAGTTTGCGCACAATGAAAACATATTTTATTTCTAAAATAGCACTTACTTGTAGTATTATTAGTGTTGCCACATGATTTGCAGTATGGTCTTTCTTTTTTGTAGGCACGTTGTTTTACTTTATGTATTCGGGCAATACTCTTCAATACATAAATTGTCTCGTTAAATATTAATCAACTTCTGGCATTCCTCCGATACTTTCTGTAAAGTTATGTCCGTATCATGCTCCAACATTGCTAAAATCCTTGAACGAACTTCCTTGTCCTTAGGCGCCGTTAAACCTTGCACAAAAATTAGGCATTTGAACATATCTTCCTTTATTTCTTTAATTTTGAAACATTCACACTGGGAGTTAGCTTTCCCAGCGTATGCAACAAAGTCTTCGTCCTCTTCTTTCATGATATTTAAGCATTTATACTGTGTAGGAAACAAGCAGTCTCATTCGCCAAACATTTTTAATAATATTTCAACTGTTTCTTCAAATGAAATCTCTTCTGGTTTCTTTGGCAAAATGAAGTTTGTTTCGTATTTTTCTGAGCACCAATTTTTTGTAACAACAGCAAAATTTTTTCTTTGTCGGTCCATGATTTACATCTTTCTGAAAAAATTGTCTTGTACCTTTTAAAGTACGCAGGAAAAGTTATTCCTTCCTCAGGTTTGTATAAAAATTCTGAAAGAGAGTTTGCTATACCCTCCGCAGAGAAAATTCTTTGGTTCACCTTGCATTAACAATATTTTTTGCAAAACCTCTTGTTGACTTTGCTGTTGATATACTAGTTGTTGAACCACTATGCCTAGGGTCTTCGTACATTCTGCTAATTGTTCCATATTTTGTACACCAAAAATATGTATATGGAAAAGAATTCAACATACAGTTGACCAATAATTTAAGTCTTTGGCAAGAAAAAATGTAGTTTTTTTTATGCGGGGGGTAAAAAAAAACTATTACCTTAACTTATTTTTTTTTATATGGTCGTCACCTGTTAAAGGTTCTTAGCTGAAATATTTCCCGACTCCTCGTTTAATATGGTTGTTTTTTCCTTAGGGGTCCAAATCCTTATTTAACAACTTAAATTTCCGTGTGAGTTTGATTTTTCTATCACCAATTGATATCCAGTGGTAAATTTTCTAATTCACCAAACTGGTATCAGGCAACAGTCATCCACATCACCAAACTGATATATCTCGAAAAGGATTACAGTATAAAATGATCAGTGAAGAATGGAACTCCACACCAGGAATAAGAAATACAGATTTATTGTACTAAGGTACAATTAACAATAATACCCATATAGGCAAGACTTTTTCCTTTGTACCACTCGTTACTGTCTTTTA
This sequence comes from Ascarosepion bandense, assembly GCA_037127315.1. Taxonomy (NCBI): domain Eukaryota; kingdom Metazoa; phylum Mollusca; class Cephalopoda; order Sepiida; family Sepiidae; genus Ascarosepion; species Ascarosepion bandense. Next base: position 5,026,904 of record JBBBDQ010000367.1, read on the forward strand.
TAAAGTAGAGCATTCTATTCCTAGGGATGGCAGGATGTTCCACTATAACAGATGCAATGCTGAAGAAATTCAGAAAAAGAATGTGCAAATATACAAGTGAAACAAAAATGTGAATAAAGGGAAATTAATCCATGTTTCAGACGTGAAAGGTTACATCTTAGAGATGACTGCCCTTTTAAGAAATCAAAATGCTACAAGTGTGCTAAAGTAGGACATAAAGATCACTTTGTAAAACTAAAGCAAATAAAAATTCTCAGGAAATATTTCATACACAGTGTTTTGATGGAAAAATAATCACAGATAACCAAAGAAAATTTGTGTATGTGAAAATTAATAATGTGGTTGTAAAAATGCTACTAGGCACTGGTAGTGATATCACAATAATCAATGAAGCCACATGGAAAGCAATCAGAAAACATATCTTAAAAAGGGTTAAAATCCAGTATTTAAACTAAAGATAGTAGTGTACCATTTGCAGCAGTGAACCAAGTCAATAAAGAATTAGGTAGACTTGAAAAAACAGATGTAATTGAAAAGATTAATCATTCAAAATGGGCAACACCCGCAGTGGATGTAAAGAAAAAAATTGTTTTTATGCTTATTTTCGACAAGTTTTTAGAATCCCATAATTACTAATTACCAAATCTAGTGGGAATGTTTGCAAAGTTAAATGGTGGAAAATTTTTTTCAAAGCTGTATCTTTCTGAAGCATATTTACAAATACAGGTTGAAGAAGAATGTTCACAGTTAACAACTATAAATACACACAAGGTTCAACTGACTTCTTTTTGCTTTAAGAATGACCATAGCTATATTTCAACAAGCTATGGATACCATGCTTGCAGATTGTGATTTTACAGTTGTTTATCTGAATGATATACTAATTAAATGTATATTTAAGGACCAACATATCTGGCATGTGAAAACAGTTTTTAAAAAAATACAAGAGTACAGTTTCAAAGTCAGTGAAAAAAAGTGTGAATTATTTTTGCCTAAAATCAAGTATTTAGGATAAATCATTGACAAAAATGGTCATCAACCAGATTTGTCATGGTAATTAAGAATATGCCTCCTCCAACAAATGTTACTAGGTTATGAGCATTCCTGGGACTGCAAACTATTATCAAGTTTATGTACCTAATATGCAAAATTTGAGAACTCTACTAAACAATTGGCTAAAAAAGTGTGAAACTGAACTGATAAGTGTCAGAAGGTGTTTGAAGAAACCAACAAAATACTTGTCAGACTTATTTTTAGTTCACTATAATCCAAAAGCAGAAATCGTATTGGCTTCAGATGCTAGTGATTATGGTATAGGAGCAGTAATTTTACAAAAATATGGTAATATTAGAATGAAAGCCGTCATACAAGCTTCACATTTGCTACTACCAGCAGAAAAAAACTACAGCTAGATCAAAAAAGAGATGTTAACAATAATATTTGCAGTGAAAAAATTTCACAAATTTATATATATATATAGTGTAATGGTTGTTACAATGTTTTTATAAATTCATAGTATCACTGCACAAAGATTTTCATGTTTCGAAGACAGCTCATTATGTGGTCTGCTTCATCTTCAGGTGATTTTTTTGAAATGAAAATTATCTAGTTGAAAAGCCTGTTTATTTGTGTTGGGCTTGTTTTTTTTTGGGTGTTAGAGGGGTTGGTCTGTATTTTGAGTTCTGTTGACCTTTTTAAGGTCTTAGGGTTAAGTGTTTGTTTGTGGCTGAGTTCAGGATAGGTTAATCTGTTTATCTTGTGTGGGTTTAGGCTGTTGGCGCCTTGCGTGTTGTTATTTGGTTTAGGGGTTGGTAGGTGTTGTTTTGTTTTGGGGTTGGTTTCTTCTTACTTTAATTTTTGTTATTTTGTATTGGGGTGTGTGCTTTTTCCGTTTTTTTATTTTTTGTTTTTTATCGTGTGATATTTTCATTTATTTATCTGCTATTCTGCTGCAGCTGTTACTCTGTACAATCTCACCGCTCACCAAGACATTAACACACAGGACATAGGGCTATATAGAGACGACGGTCTAATGATAGTAAAAAACTCCACACACTTTAAAACAGACAAAATCAGAAAACTCATACATAGAGAATTCAAAGTTTTAAACCTAAAAGTTATAGTTAACACAAATTTGTATCAAATAGTGATACTATGAATTTATAAAAACATTGTAACAACCATTACAATATAACGCTCTACATTTGTATCGAGCACTCTTTATAAAAGTAAATGCATGAACAAAAGGTTAAAAACCTACAAGTTCAACAACTTAGTTACAATATATATATATATATATATATATATATATATATATATAATTACAATAAAGCAGCACTAATTATTATAGATGTCCAAAAAACCAATGCTAACCTATCAGTAAATTAAATCGTCAATAACCCAACGGGGACTACCTTGTAGGTTAAGTAAAAGGGGAAAAAAACAAAAGAAACAAACCAAGCACAAGAACAATGCGTCAAGAGCTTGTTTGAAAGAAAAAAAAACCCAAGACGCGGTCGGTGTTGGCTCATTTTTAGATTTAGTGTACTGTATATATATATATATATATATATATATATATATATATGTACACACACACAGAGGATGTGATGGATAGAATGTTGTTTAAATTACCCAAAAATGAAAATAACACTGTTTATCACAGATATATTTACCAAAATACAGAAAAATATCTTGAAATATTAAAGTATAAATTTATTTAATAAATTCATCATTGGCTTCAATCACAGTCTCCAGACCACTTTGGAATCTCCTGCATCTCTTCTGGACAGTCTCCTTGTTTAAGTTGGTGAATGCTGTCATAATCCTTGCCTTCAGTTCATGTTTTATGTTACAAGGAGTTTTTTTTGGTTTCACACTGAACTGTAACCTACTCATAATAATCAAGGGGTTGCAGTTTGGGTAGTTAGATAGTCAGATATAAGTGGGGGATGTGGTTGCAGAAATTGTCTAACATTTGTTACTGTATCCCCTGCTTGTGTAGTATGGTGCAGAGTCTTATTACCAGCCAAGACTTTCCAGCAGCTACCCTCTTGACCTGGGGCAGCACTTGATGTAGGCCTCCATGTTGAATCTGAGGCCTTCACCAACAAATTTGAGAGTTATTTTCTTATCAGGATGAATTTTCTGAGCTGCTGTACTTTCATAATCTTCATTAGACTTATCCAACTCTTTCTGAATTCTCTGCACTGTTCTCACATTGACACCCGTATACTCTGAAATATTTGTATTGGAGTTTTTGGTGTGAATGCAAATTTCTGTCAGAGCAAATTGTGTCATGGTGCTTTTTCCCCCTACAGATGGTGCCCAACTGTCCCTACTATACTATGTAGCTGACAAAATCTAAAAAAAACAACGAGCATGCTCAAAATTAAAAATTAAAATTGGCCTCTGTATTTTGGAATGCACAAGGTATTTTGTTCATCAATTACCTTGAAAAAGGAAGAAACATCAATAGCAAATATTATATGGCATTATTGGTGTATTTGAAAAAAGAAATAATCAAAAAATGGCCACAAATGTAAAAGAAAAATGTGATGTTTCACCAAGACAATGTACTGTGTCACAAGTCGATCGCAATGATAGCAAAACTACATGAATTGCACTTCGAATTGCTTCTGCATCCACCTTATTCTACAGATCTGGCCCCTAGCAACTACTGGCTGTTTGCAGACCTCAAAAGAATGTTCCAAGGAAAGAGATTTTGCTCTATTGAAGAAGTGATATCGGAAACTGAGGTGTATTTTGAGGCCAAAGACAAATCATTCTACAAAAGAACATCGAATTATTAGAGAAGCTTTGAAATCAGTATATCACCCTAGAAGGAGACTATGCTGATGAATAAAGTTGAATTTTGCCTAAAAGTTGTTGTTTTATTAGTTAAGCCCGGCATTTATTGAGTAATGTGTTACTAAGAGATAAATGTTAGCGTTATGGCCTGAAAAAGGAAAAGGAGCAAACATTTTTGTTGATACATGTGTTAATAGGCTATCCATGTTGACTGCCTGTCAGATAGCAAGAATGTCACGTGTTTGTGTGTGTGTAGAGGAGAAAAGTGGGGTTGATTCTCATTGGCTTAGAAAAAGCGAATTAATGATAATTAGAATTGTAAAGGTTATATAATCATTTTTGATACTATTATTCATTTTTATTCATTTATGGACATGAGACTGACAGTATAATTAATTTTTCATTTATGTATGTCTTTATGCATACTATATATTTAATAATTCAAAACTGAAAAAAATCTTAAATGACATTAAAAAACAATGATTAAAAAAAATTAAAAGAAACATTTTATTTCACATTTAGATTTATGCATTCTGTATTCATTACTAAATGGAACATTGATCTTTTAGAAAATTACAGTGTATGAATTTATGTTTTTGCTTTGATTAAAATATCTTATCAAAATAGGTAACAATATATTTTCATTATCAAGAAAAATAGAGCTTTATTTTGTTCATTTCAGATTGAGATTGACCGCTTTCAGAATACAATTCATTTGCTGAAAGATTACTACAAAATCTCTGATAAGCAAATTCCACCACATCCAGAACTGAATTATTCAAGATTGCCACTAATTGAGGTAAAGCATGTCGTTACACAAATATATCATTTTATTTTATGATTGTTTTCTGAAAAAGACATCATTTTTACTTGTAATTAAAAAAAATATATCAAGAAAAAAAGAAACAAAACGATTAAAATAATAATTTAAAATATTCAATGAAAGTCTATAATGGATCAAATGTCAAAAAACAACTTAAGTTCTAGTAGCTGATCTTTCTCCTTCAAATAATCAGGAACTGAATTCTGAGAGTATTCTAAGTAGTAGGTAAACAGAAGCTCAATATCAGGCCTTTAAACTGATTTTGCATGAAAGAAAAGGACACTCTTGTGGGAGACATTTGTGCATAACTTATAGCATGAATAACCCAAATATTATGAATAACTCAAAATGTAAATATCGGTTGTATTTTCATATAAAAAAGTCTGCAAGCTATTTTAAGGCTATTGTTTTATTGTGAAATTTCTTAAATGTAAACTTTTGTGCATCTATAGGTGTGCTAAAGCTTTGTCACTTAACTCATTAGTACTCTTTTTCTTATTTTATGTACCATATCTCTTTAGGACGTAGCAATCACGGCCCTCCACATCTTCCTGTCTCTTGTAGATCTTAATAAGCTTTGACTTTTTGTTATTTCTCTCAAACTCTATTTTACCATCCATTTACCAAAGTTCAAGTATGTTATGTTCTGCTTTCATCTTATTATCCTTTGTGATGAGTACATATTTTTATAAATTATATTTCACATTTTGATGAAGTTACTCTTATTAAAGTACTTTCATCTATTTCTCATTTCCTCTGTCTGTTCTGTGAGTATCAGGTTCTCCAATATTTTTTTCCTCATTACATGCCCCAGAAATTTTACTGCCTCTTCCTGATGTTAAGTATAAGTTTCCTTTTTGTTTCTATTTTCTCCTAAACCTTGTTGCTCATATGTTTGGTCCATGGTATTCTCAGCATCTTTCTGTAGAATCACATTTCTGTTGTTTCAAGTCTCTTCTTCATCTTTGAAGAGATTGTACAGCATTCACTGCCATATATCATGTATTAATGCTCACTTTCCAAAAAATAGGATAGTGGAGATTAGTGGGTATTAATCTTACTAATAATAGTCTACGGCTATATCGTGTTGAATACACTGGTTCCCACCCGATCACTGAAGTTAAGCAAAATCGAGCCTGGTCAGTACTGTCTATGGCTATATTGTGTTGAATACACCGGTTCCCGCCCAATCACTGAAGTTAAGCAACATTGAGCATGGTCAGTACTTAAATGGGTGACCATTTGGGAATACCAGGTGCTGTAAATGTAAGGACTGATCCACCGGTCCTCCGGGGATGGGCGCAGGGCTAACAACCTTGCCCCACAAAAAACAATTTGTTACAGAAATAGCAACAAAAAGTTGCTGCCCTATGCACCATCTGAGTGTGATGGATAAATGATGATGATAAATCTTACTAATAATGTAAGATTTTTATAAACCTATAATTAATTATGGGTTTTTGCTTTAAACCCATAATTAATACTGGATTATTATTTTTATTTTTTCATTAATTCTGGATTTTACAGTGCGAATTAATGGGTTTAGTGAGATAGTTAAAAAATAAAATTTGTATGAGGCATGTTTGTCTGTAAATATAATATATTAGAATTATAAAGATCATTTGAGAATATTTAATTTTCTATTCCATACTTACATAATATCAGTTTTACTGTGACTTCTCACCAAACTTATTTAGCCTATACAACCTATTCTCAGAAAATTAGAAGTCCTGCCTGGATTCATTATTGGCAGCCACAATCTTAGCAACATGTGATATTCAGATGATACAGGGTTAATAGCAGATATAGAAAGGAAACTACAAGAAATCCTACAAAATATAGTGAAAGAAAGCAGGAAGAACGGAGTAAGCATTAATTGCAAAAAAGATAAAATGAGTTCAGTAAATATCCAAAAGTAGAAAGGGGTGTAAGACAAGGATACTGTGAGGTGATTCTGAGAGAATTAGAAGTCCTACCAGGATTCATTATTGGCAGTCACAATCTTAACAACATACAATACGCCGATGATACAGTGTTGGTAGCTGATTTAGAAAGGAAACTACAAGAATTCTTACATGAGTAGTGAAGGAAAGTAAGAAGAAAGGATTAAACATCAACTGCAAGAAGACAGAATGTATGGTTGTTAGCAAAAGGAACAGCCCAACATGCAAATTACAAATTGGAGATAAAAAATTGAACAATTACAAAAATTTAAATATCTGGAATGGAAAGTGTGACAGAAATTTGAAGGCACATTGGGATAGTGAAAAATTTATTTCAAAAGCTAAGCAGTGGATTACAAAATAGAAAACTTTTGTTAGAAACAAAGAAAAGAATACTGAAATTTTACATAATGTCAGTCTTCTTATATGGTAGTAGATGCTGAACAATCTCTTCACAGATGAAGAGGAGACCTGAAGTAGCAGAAATGTGGTTATACATGAGGGTACCACGGACTGAACATGTGAGCAATGACAAAGCTTTAGAGAAAACAGAAACAAAAAGGAAACTTATACTTAACATTGGAAAGAGAAAATTGAAATTTTTAGGGCACATAATGAGGAAAGAGAAATTGGAAAATTTAATACTCACTGAACAGATTGAAGCAAGAGGCATAGGGGAAAACAACACATAGTGAGCTTGAGTTAAATGAATAGTAGAAAAGGTTTAGTAGGGATAACAAAAAGACAATTTATTAAGAGCTACAAAGGACAGGAAATTTTGGCGAGCCATGATTGCCTATGTCCTGAAAGGTCATAGCATATAGAAAAAAAAAAAAATAGGGCCAACAATTGGCTGAAGATAACAGCTGAAAGAAATGAATTAAGTTTATATAATCTGTCAGATTTTTTCATAACATTGAATACTCAATGGCTGTCAGTGAAAATATATTGCATAACAATTCATACTTGTTATTCTTGACATTTTTTCAGAAAGGCAAAGAAGGACACTATTCATCACTTTATTTGGCAGATTTGTGAAAGGAGACAAAAAGATTTTTGTGTTTATAAATAAAGTCACAATTTACTGATTAAAATGTTTTGATAGAATGTCTTTCATTTATTGTCTTGAATTTAATGCAATACAAAATTTTTATATTTTAAAAACACATTTTGATAAATATATGTTATAAAGGATAGAAGCAACGCTTTAATGTAATAATTATTAGATTAACAATCAAGATTGATTGATTGATTTGTTTTTATGGATTTGTTTTACTTTTCAAATTTTTTTAATGTAATTAGAATATGCTAAAGAAGTATTTATAGATGATGAAAAAATAATGAAAAATGATTAAAAAATAAAACCTCTTTCAAAAAATGATTAAAAAATTGATTAAAATTGGAATTGGGACTCAGCTCAGTGTGCTCCAATTCCAAGCTATTATCCATTACACCACTTGCACATCCAAGCTTACAGCACCTGGTATTCTCTAGTGATCACCCATTCAATTACTTACTATTGCTTAACTTTGTTGATCATATGAGAATCAGTGTTTCACTATGATGTGACAGTAAGAAAATATTTTACTGATATTTCAATGTTTATTAATATCAACTGCTGAACATTATACAAATAACCGTTGAAATAGTTTTTAGAAATAGATTAACTTCTTTCTTAAGCAAATATTGATATTTTATAAGCATGTGTGGGTATTTGGTAGGATTTTCTTCACTGGAAGATAAATAATAAATTATATTTATTTGCTTTGATATTCAGTGTCAGAAAAATGTTCATTTACAATGGAAGTTATGCAAGGAGCCTCCTTGATTTTTGGTATTTTTCAGTCACAAATAAGTAGGCTTTGATCGTGCAACTTCTGGTCTTTTTTGGTCAGGGTCAGTCTTTTCTTATTGTTCCCGTTTTTATTTAAGGGTTGCCTTCTCAACCCTATTTGAGAGAAGTAGAGAGAGAGAGAGAGAGAGAGAGAGATTCTAAAGGAAAGGGCGAATGCCTTATTTTAATTTGAATTCTTTTTATTTTATTTTTTGGTCAAGGTCAGTCTTCTTGTTCCTATTTTTATTTAAGTGTTGCCTTCTCAACCCTATTTGAGAGAAGTATAGAAAGAGATGTTTAGAGAGAGATGTTTAGAGAGAGAGAGAGAGAGAGAGAGAGAGAGAGAGAGAGAGGAAATTTAAAGAAAGGTGCAAATGCCTTGTTTTAATTTGAATTCTTTTTACATTTGTTGATATATTTTATTTCTCTTGAGAAACGCTACCCATGTTTTCCGTGTTGTTGATATCCGTTATTCTTTAAAATTGTTGGACTGATAAGATTTTTTGTATGTTATAGTTTACACCTCTTAAATCTGCAATAGCAACAGAAAAAAAATCTTTCTTTTTCATTATAATTCAGACTTGTTATCCTTTGTGATAAGTACATATTTTTATAGATTATATTTCACATTTTGATGATGTTAGTTTTATTAAAGTACTTTTGCTATATATACTATTTATTTTTTTAGATTTTCAACACTAAAATTGATATCCATGAAGGATCTGCTCAGAAAGATGCAGCAAATGCAGATGGAAAAAAGCTGACTCCCAAGAAAGTGAGAATATTTTGAAATTATTGGTAACAGAAAAGATATCACATATGGTTAAGGATCAACTTGACATCATTAATCAGAAAATAATTCATATGATGAATTGCCTTTTTAAAATGTAATGAAGGATTATAAAATTGCATAATAATTGTACCTTATCAAATTAATGTTCTGAGCTGCATATTTAATAAATTTTTAAGTCTGCAGCTAAGAAAGTTGGTTTACTATGTTGTGCTAGACAATTTTTCTTGCCAGAATCTACCTTACATATTTATAAGTTTACAATTGGTCTTTGCTTTGAATATTACTGCCACCTGTGATCTGATGCTTCTTCTGTATATTTAGAGATTCTTGATAAAATCCAAAGAAGAATCTGCAATGTTATTTGTCCTGGCCTGGCATCTCAGATTCAGTCTCTTTCCTATCACCATAATGTAGTTTCCCTGTGACTTTTCTATAAATACTTTTATGGTAATTGTTCTGATGAACTTTTTTTATTTGGGTTTCATTTTTAAAAGTTGTGATTTTGTTCCACAATCCCCACAGACAAATTGTGCATACGAGGACTTCATAGAAACTCTGAGGTATTGTAGTAGCTGTAGTAAGAAGAGTAAGTAAGACTGGTAAGTAAGAATATAATGTTTTAGTATAAGGGATACTGTGGTGTGTTTGGGTCAGTGATTGTGGCTAGCTAAGTTTAATTATAAGACAGATGAAGACCAGCCTTCCCCATACCCTCTTTTCAGCTTTGTGTCACATTTTTGTATTTTTGCAAAATAAGTATTACTTTCCTCTAATATACCTAAACTTTACGAATTTAAGTGCAGTACTAGATTGGCGGCAAGGGCTCATCATTTTACAGTTGAAATGGCTAGATGTAACTGTAAGATCTATACTAATAGTTTCTTCAATACACTTCTCGATTGTGAAACTCTCTTAGAGCTTCTTACTTTCCAGTCAACTTTAATCTTCAAAGATTTTCATGAAATGTCTAGTGTTATCTTCTGTCTTCTTAATTCTTATTCTTTTATTGTCCTCCCTCCTTAATAGTAGTTTCTCTCATATTCTCTAATGCTCAGCAACCTCTTGCATCCTCATGACTTTATTGCCTTGCTTGGGGTGAAATAGTTAAAACCAAAACAAAGAGTTATAGTATTCTTTCAGTTAATGTCTCTCAGTTAGTATCTCAAGCATCAAAATTATTGTAATCTTATTATAATGGAACAAGTGTATTTCTGATTGTCTACTTGGTTTTCTTGATGAAAATGAGAAACTAATAAGGCTGACAGATGTAACTAGACAATGGAGATCTCTATACCGGAAACCAAAAAAATTAATAAAAATACCTTCTCAATTATTATATTTTAAATATTATAAGTTGGAAAATGTATTTTTTGTTTAAAGTGTGTAGGAAGTTTTATTGCTGTACAAGAAAATAAACTGAATGTTTAAAGCTACAAATTTTGAGATCATGCCTCAAGTGATAAAGTAGTGATGATTGTTATTGCAAACTTACTGGATAAATAATAATACTAATAATAATAGATTTTGTGAAAATACAAAAGACATATCAGAGATGATGCTTGGTTTCATTGAAAGACAGAAAGAAAGATAGAAGTGTTTAACATCTCCTGTTAATATTTCATAAATAATGGACTATTTGACTTTGATTGACAAAAACCCTATGATATATCCCAGGAAGGAATATCAGTGTAAAGATTAGTGGAAGAATGGTACTCGACACAGGAATACGATATAACGGATTTATTGTACTACTGTACAATTAACAATAAGATACAGATAAGCAATCAATGAGTAGGAGTGGAATAAACTATCAACTAGAGAATGCCTTCACCTAAGACGTTTGCTTCTCCCTCGTACTGCTTGTCACCGTCCTTTATAGTCTAGAGCATTCCATTCTCAGGGATGGCAGGATGTTCCACTATAACATCTTCCTCCAAGCTAAATTCTTCCTAGAATTTTGCTCTCAATATTTTTTCCTTATAGGATCTGGACATAGCCGTTTTGTCTTCTTCCTTTTTCTATTACTTTTTCTCTTTGTGTCCTCATTTTCAGGAGAATCTGAAGTTACTTCCATTGGTACTCCAACGTTAGTGGGTGGTTTGATTTGGAATGTGTCATACGATACCTCCATCGGTATCTCTTGGTGATTGTTAATGGTTTCAACGTATCGGGGTCTCAATTGATTTATGTGTCTTTTACAGATAAACTTCTGTCCTTTAAATATATAGATAACTTTCCCGATTCTTCTACTTACTACACTGTCTTCCCAAAAGCACTTTCCAGACTGATACTTTTTAAAGAAAATCTTATCACCTTCTTTGAAATATTTCATATCCGAGTTTGGTTTTATCACGCTCTTCCTTTTCTTTGGTAACAACCTATCAAAGATTGATCTCATCTTTCTCGCATACATGACCTCCGCAGGTGACAAATTTCCATTAACGTTCTGATTTGGCGTAATTCTGTAAACCAGCAGAAAAGTTTGGATATTTTTGTCTTTGGTGTCAATCTCATTAGCTTTTCTCATCGCTCGTTTGAACATATTGACAAACCTTTCTGCCTGACCATTCAATCTCGGATTATATGTAGGCGTAGTTATGTGTTCAATTGCTAACGAATCACAATAACGTTTAAAATCAACTCCCGTAAACATGGTACCATTGTCACTCACAATTGTGTTTGGTACCCCCAGATGGCTAAATACTTCATTTAATGCCTTCATTGTATTTACCACTGTCGGGTGCTTAATTCTATAAACCTCAGGCCATTTAGAATAGCTATCCACAATGATTAGGTAATAGTCTCCCTTTAATGGTCCTGTATAGTCCACATGTATTTGTGACTACGGCACATCCGTTTTAGGCCACGGCTGAGTTTTTATGAGTGGTGATTTTGCTGCTGACAGTTTTTACACTGCTTCACTAAATCTTCAATGTCCTGGTCCATCCTAGGCCAGTATACCTAAATCCTCATTAATGATTTCATTCTGGATATACCCGGATGACCCAAATGAAATTCTTTTAATATCCTCTTTCGTAGAACACGTGAAATTACCACTCTTTGAGCATACATCAGTGCCTCATTACAAATTGAAAATGGTGAAACTTTACATCCTTTGTTTTTCTCATTCCCTTTCATTTGTTTAATCATTTTTGCAATGTAATCATCCGTTTTCACTATTTTATTAATTTCCTCCAGTGTTACTGGTAATTCACTAACGGTGTTCACCAGTACATCTGTAAGTTCTTTCTCTTCTTTTAACACTGCTATCACAGTTTCATCCAACAAGTCAGAGTTCTTCGGAATTAGTCTTGAAAGACAATCCATGTGTGCTATTTCCTTAGATGGAATAAATTTCATCTTAAAATTGTAATTTAACAAGATTACACTCCATCTTTGCAACCTGTTTGCAGAATGAGTAGGTACTTCTTTTTTGACCCAAAAATTGACAATAAAGTTTTATGGTCGGTTTGTAGCATGAACTATCTCCCATAAATGAATCTGTGAAATTTCTTTACAGCTAGCACTTCCTTTTCTATCTGGCTATAATTTCTTCCTGCCGGAAGCAACGCTCTTGATGCATGAGCTATCGCTCATTTCACTTGCATCCGTCGCTACAATTAACTCTTTATTTGGATCAAAATGTAATCATGCTAAATCCGACAATAAGCACTTTTTGATTTTTTTAAATGCTTCATCGCATTCCCTTGTCCAACACCACTTTTTATTTTTTTCTAATAATTTGTTCAATGGTGCTCTTAGGTCATGCATATTAGGAATATAAATATTATAATAATTTGCAAGTCCGAGAAATGACTGTAACTTAGTCACGTTATCCAGAGTAGGCATATTTTTTATTGCTTCAGTTCTGTTTGGATTAGGTTTCCTTCCCTTATGATCAATTATTTGGCCTAAATATTCAATCTTATCCATATCTGTATGGATAAGATTGAATATTTAGGCCAAATAATTGATTCTTGGGGATGGCAGGATGTTCGACTATAACACCCTATAAAAAATTCTACTTGGATTTAATGAGAAAAGGAAAGAAAGAAAGAAGTGTAGTTAGAAGGGTAGTCTGTTTTAGTGAAATGGAAAAATTTGTCAGTTTGAAATCTTTTCATTTGTGATGCCTTACTTTATAAAATAAAGACGGGCATTCATATTTATGATTGTTGTTGCAATAAGTTGTTAAGCTCAAATATTTAATGATGTGATAGGGGAATTTATATGGCTATTGTTGTAGAATTTACCATAAGATTATTCAATCATTAACTGAAGAATTAAGATTCATCATAAATTTCAAATAGAAAAACTGTAAAATTTTCACTAAAGACTAATTATAATAATAAATATATAAAGTTAATGTTTTTTCTATAACTTAAGATGTTACTATTTTCAGAAACCTGGCACACCAGATGTATTAGCAGAGACTGAAAGTGTTGGATCTCAGGGCACTAAAGGTTCTCAAGACCCAAAAACTCCAAAGGAAAAAGAAAAATCTTCACGAGAAAGAACAAATTCAAGATCTCCATCAGCCAAACAAGTTAAAAAGGGAAAAGAAAAAGAAAAAGAAAAAGAGGAAGAGAAACAAAACGAATTAATTGATTTAGATACACTTGCTGTCAGACTGAAGTGAGTCCCTGGGTTTTTTTAATCAAAAAACAGATTTTGACTCATTCTTTAATGTCAGGTTATAAAATGAATTTCAAAGAAATATATATTCTATCTTATAGCAAATAAGACACACTTCTTTAAAAAAATGGCTCAAATATCATTTTGCATCTTACATATAAAATGTTTATTCCCTACTAAATCTAAATTATTTTATCAAACAGAAAAACCTAGTTAGTAGGAATAAAAATAAAAAGAGAACTTGTACTTTTCTTCTCCTTGAGGTTAAAATAGGCACAAATCACATACTGAAATTCAACCTTTGCATAAATTTTAAAGTAAAAATATTTATTACATATATAAAGATAAAATAGGGGTTACAGTTTGGCAAAAAACAAGGATTCATTGACAAAAAGAGAAAATAATTCAAGAAGGTAGTAAAACAAAGGTGCAACCACCTTTCAGAAAAAACAAAATCACTTTTATTTGCCCCATGAGCATCTCTGGTACATAGGGTAATTTTAAAAAGTCCTTTTTGAATCCATATTCTTCATGCTTGGGAAAATTTCTTAGAATTCTTCTTGTTCTTTGTTGTCTAACTGTAGGTGAATTTTTGTGAACTTATAGGCTCTCTGCAGCTGCCTGTTAACTGGTGTCTTCTTGATGCTGTCTGCTCCTTGATGTTAATTTGCCTTGTCCCCTTGCTGTCATATCTTCTCCCTTGTCTACTAACCTGAATTCTATTCATTTGGAAAAGGTCATACAGGGAAGACTGAATCCAATTTTTCACAAGGGTATGAGACTCTGGCTCTCATTGGCCACAAAATGTGAAAAAAACAATTTTCCATAAACTTGAAATGAATCCTTCATAATTTTGGCAGTTTTTAACCACTGAGCCTGAAAAGTTATACAAGTGTAACAATATTGTGCACAAACTATCTGGCTTTCATAAAAATACACTTCTCTCAAAAGAATGTGTACTAAAAACAACAACCTAGATGATTAAACATTTATTCAAGATTAACATTTTTAAAGGAGTAAAAATAAATTTTTTTATACAAAATTTATTAATGTTATCCTCAATGCTTACTACTGTAGGCCACAATTAGTTACAGTTTCTGAGAAAGAGTGCATAATCTAGCATGAACATTTTTTTTTAATAAGGCTAGTTTGCTCAAACCCATCGTCATAGGAACTTGTAACTTCATGCTAACACAACTATTGATGGCTTTCAAATGGTTTTGTTTACCTAATTTCACTCACAAAGAGTAAGAAATTGTTAGCAAATAACTGTAAGTTTTATGCTAAGAGTTTCTTCTCTTACACTTCTTGTTTGTGAAACTTTCTTTCAGCTCTTTGCTTTCTAGGCAACTTTATTCTTTAAAAATTGAAATGCAATGTAAATAATTATCTTGTCTTTTTAATTCCTGCTTTTTTGTTATTCTCTCTTCTTAGTAATGTTTTTTTTTCATATTCTCTAGCCCCTTGCATTTTAGTGGCTTTATTGCCTTGCTTGGAGTAAAATCATAAGCAAAAAAGTGAAAGTTTAGCAACTGATTTGATTTTCAGGTACTTTCCAAAAGTGGGGTATGCTGGGATTGCTTCTCCAGGTTGATATTATCACAAAATCTTGATAAATCCACCATAGTGAGATTCAAACCCATGTCTCATGGTCAGAAAGTGAACAGCTTAACCACTCCCCATACCCATTATATATAAGTGCCCATTGTATATAAATATGTATAAAATGTTGTATATAAATATATATACATGTACAGTATAGGAAAAATGACAAATTTCTATATATGAAAACAATTTTATGTAAATGTCTAGCAAAGTAGAAAAAATGATATTTACAGTGATGTGATTACACATATGTATAAAGGAGAAAGGAAACCGAAATTTTAGGTTTCAAAAAGCGTTTTTTTAACGCACTCAATACATTGGTTGCTCACCATAATGAGACTGAGCATAATTTTGATTTAAAAAATTCAAAGGAGAATGCAATTTACTAAAGTGGAAATATATAGAAAGTACTTTAATTGCTAGATTATCCACAGGAAATTTACGTTCAGTTTCTTACATCATTTCACCTTTTTTGACAGATCTCCTATTATCACAATGTTGGATACTTAATAATAAAAGTAATAATAACATAGATAAAAAGAAACTAAATGAAATCAACTAGACTACACATTTACAAAAACAAAATTTTTAATTTAAATTTAAAATTTCAGCATCTCCTCTCCTTCATGCACATATGTAATCACATCATTATAAGCATCACTTTAATCTGAGGAAGTCCTAAATGATAAAACATGTTACATGAAAATCTTTTTTCCACTCTGTCATAGATTTTCCTAACACTGTACAGTAATTTAATGTTGTGTATGCTTGCTTTAAAAGTTACTTGCATGAATATAATAAATACCTTTTTCTGAATAAGTGAAATAAGTGCATGTGTGTGTGTGTGAATCTGTCTGTACATTTTTAAAAATCTATTTGCATAAAAAAATATCTATTTGAATATCTCAATGTTTATAATAATTCATTTCTCATTTTATCAGCAAAAATATTGATTATAATTTTATCTTTTTTTATCTGGAATTACTGTTGTATTGTTTTCTGCGATTTAAAAATTAATCTCTCTCTATTTAAAATTTATTGTAAACATTGTCTTTTAAATTACAATTTTCTGTGTAAGCCACAAACAAACGACTAATTCAAATACTATAAAAATGAATGTCTCAGTTTTTCAAATTCATCTTCCTATCATTTCTATTTATCATATGTAACCAGTTTTATTTTAACTTTTTATTAATAATTTTCACTCAGTACAAGGCTCAAGAACCACTTGTGATAGGGGGTTACAGAGTCAGAGGCAGAGTTTATGGGGATATGTGGGGAAGATAATGTTTGACCCTAAAATGTTATTTCACTTCAACTTTGAATATAGTTGTTTGAAAGCTT
Organism: Ascarosepion bandense; assembly: GCA_037127315.1. Classification (NCBI taxonomy): domain Eukaryota; kingdom Metazoa; phylum Mollusca; class Cephalopoda; order Sepiida; family Sepiidae; genus Ascarosepion; species Ascarosepion bandense. The sequence continues at coordinate 5,043,691 of JBBBDQ010000367.1, forward strand.
TGTTATTTTTATTGTGTAGGATTCCATTAATCACTCCAACAGGGACTCAGTTTTTGTCACCAGATGGAGCTCCACGTGGTGATGGAAAGAAGGTTTTAAAAGAAGGCAGTTTAGAGAACCAGCTTGGAGCAGACATGAGTGAGAAAGGCATACTAGAAGCTTATCAGTCAGCATTTCAACAGGCACTTAATGAGGTGGCCAACATAGTAAGAACAGATTTGTTTATTTGATGATAACATTTCTTATGTATGGAACTGAAACAAAAACTTACTAAATGTTAATATATGCGGTAATGTGTTATTTTATTTTCAGTGTTTCAATACATATTATAGAAACAAACACAACACAAAAAAGTGGTTCTACATGTAAGCAATGAGGAAATTTTAGGAAAAATGTGAATTAAAAAAACACAAGAGCTCAGAATCAGAAAAAAAGACATTTAAAATATCTGAGATACATAGTGAAAAAATAGGCTTTGAAGGATTTGACACTCACAGGAAATACTGAAGGCAAGAGAGGTGAGGGGAAAACTGAGTAATCTACATCATGTGCTTGAGTAAATGGATGATAAAACATGGAGTAGGAAGGTTAAGGAAATAAAATTTACTACAAAAGATAGAAAGCAGTTGAGAGTCATGATCATCTACCTCATTGCCCAAAGATGAGTTGCATCAATGATTTATATCAATTATGTTCAAGATCATATCAATAGAGCCTGAACATGATTGCTATAAGTAAATTATGATATTTATCAATCTACATATCTAATTTTAATTTTGCTGATCATCATGGATTCTCAGTTGAAACAAATAACATACAAATCATATTAATATAGGTATATCAAAAATCAGCATTCTTTCAGCAAAAGAATTTTAAATCATTGTGAAAATATTATATTTAGGTGGAGAAAAGAGATTAGCTAACTATATTTTCACTTAAGCTTCAAATAAAATAGAATGTGATAAACACTAATATGATGAGGTCCGGAACCTGGGTCAGGGTTTATACTGTCAATATGGCACCAGTTATGATGACGTTCTTGGGTTGCTAGTCATGATGGCTTTGTCACAGTAGCTGGTCTTCGAGTTGTCTCTTACAATGGTGTTCCTCCTGGTAGCCATTTATCTACCACTTCAAACCAGACCGGACACATGTGCACACTTATGTTAATAAAAAAAGAACAGCACCAAAAAAAAAAAATAAATTCAATGATGCCTGGATATGTTGCAGAACAGTTTTTATATACAAAAAAACAGCAAACAGAAGTAAAATATAACATTCGTCATATTCCTGTTATTACAATGGAGTGAAAGTTTTTGTTTGAGAGTAATTGTTGTTTACTTCAATCATAGATTTCTTCAAGTTTTGACTGTTTCAAAACCAAGTCTTATTAGGGCTTTTACACCAAATCCTTATGGAAACAGCTAATGTTGTGTCTTTGTGTGTGTGGATGACAGTGGTGGTAATTCATCTTGTCTCCTTAGCTCGGTGCGGCAACCAATCCGACTTGGCTCTTTGGGGCTCTAATATTTATGCCTGTCCTAAATTCTCTTGGGAGGTGCATGACAGACATGGGGTGTCCATGCAAATCAAATCTTTAACCAATGAGATTACTCCGAGCTTGTATCATGAAGTGGAGTGAGTTTATTCCCTTGGTTTAACCGATGAAATAGCAATATTTCTATTGATTTAATTTCTTTTCTTCTTCTTCCGATTACATCATTTTAATTCAAGTTTTTTTAACCTCATCAAAAGTTTTCGACAGTCGTGTTTTTACTACCTATATTTTTCACTTCCACTGGCTGTAAAAGCCCAAAGCTCCCAACAATGTCCTTTTTAGTTACACAATGGCGGCTAATGATGACCTCACTTGACCCACAGCCCACAGCTGCAAAATCATATTTTCCCTTTTATTTGCTTCTCAGCAATATTTTCATATTTTAGAAATTTTGTAATAAATATTATCTGTTTTCAACTTATCTCATATTGTGATTGACAATAATCTGCAGAGTTAATAATACCACTAGTAATAATTTCTTTCGCTCTGTCGTACTAAACTTAGGATTACATTTGTTTTTCTTCACATGCAATATTATAGTTTTATATATTTCCACATGCAATATTATATTATCTTATTTTTCCCATATACCAAAATAGTGTTACACTAATAATTAAGCACATTCAAAAAAAAAAGTTCTAGTATTTATTTAAATTTTTGGGGGTTGGTCAGCCCTTATATGTTTGTCCTTTCATAGTGAGAATATGATTGATAATAGAATTAAAATATATATCAGAAGCCTAATGGTGTGCTTTAATTTAGTCATAATCAAGCCCATTGCTAGTTGGTGGGTTGGGGGGTGCTCCCCTCCAAAAATCATTTGACCACCAACTCATGAAAATGATATAAACTAATTTTTTTGGTTCTAATTGTAACAACATAAACCATTCAGTGAACATATTTTCCAATGCTTGATACCATTTCACTTCCCATTTTGGTCAAGAAAAAAATCTTTTATTATAAATTGTAAAAAAAGTTATTTCTTTTTATTTTAGACTTCTTACAAACCGGGAACTGTTACCCCAAACTGAGTGTTAGAATTAATAAATATGCATTAGTATAAAACTTTTATTACAGCCTCATCCCTATTTCTCTCAAAACATTCCCATGATGGGTATGATCATAATTGCTCTCTTCAAAAGAAATGACTAATACTTAATTAAGAATAAATTAATTTCTATATTTTTTCATACTGTAAAGGTTTTCAAACTAATATTTTGTTATTTAGCTGCAAGCTACATGCTACTGATTTTAACTGATTCTTAGTGTCCGGCAATTAAAAATTGTTGTATACTTCAAATATTCAGAAAATGGGTGAATGATTTGAATATTTGACTGCAAACCAAAAAGGTGAAATAAATGCAAAAGATGAACATAAAATCCTCTTATACTCATCACTCAGTCAGTTAAGTGCCATAAGTGATGCATGTTTTGGGCGATCATGTCTCAAAAGAGACATGACTGACTGGGAAGAAGATTATCCTGCAGTAGGTTGCCATTGCTTTCTGTGGTAGACTGGTTGCCAGCCAAGGCTATAGAATCCAATCTGTCCTATTATTTAACCTATAACTGGGAGGAAGAGACAGATTAATACTTTTCGCAAGGGTATTTGTACAAAAGTGAATGCAAGGAATTCAACTGGGATTCAAACTTGGCACCCTAATCTCTCATTCTGAGTCGAGATCCACTGCACCACAATGCACATCCACTATACTCAGCACTACAGAACAAATAAAGAGCAAAATTATAAATAATGTATAAAAGAAATCTATTTTAGATTTTTGGATGATTGGTTTAGCAGAGGGTCATAAATAAGAATGAAACTCTTAATAGCATTCTCTCTCATTATGTGAAGTATCTTTGAACAGTTTTTTATATTATTATATGTGGGTTTTAATCTTTATTGCACTGATTTACTCAAAATATCTGCACGGACTTGTGTAAGAGATCGAGGAAATAATTTAAATATTTTACAGATGAATGCTGAACAAACAGCCAGAGAAATTGAAGAAGAGGAAGAGCGGTTAAAGGAACTTGAGAAAGAAAAAGGAAGGTTGACAGCAGAGAAAGGAAAGAAAGGAAAGAAAAATAAAAAAGGAAGTGCTTCTTCAAAAAAAGGAAAGAAGGATGAAGACTTAACACCATCGCCAGCAATAGGTATTAATAATTTTACTTTTCTCAACATGCAATTACATGTATTATTGAATGCATAAAACATTCTGGTTGTATTGATGCAAAAGAAGATTATCTCTCTTTGGTGGAGATAAGTCACATGGGTTGTGTGATGGCTGCTTAGACAAATCATTTCATGGAGTGATGAAAGTAGCTAATCATTCAACCAGTAAGTTTATTAATAATCAAGACACTCATGTTTGTACATTCGGCTCAGGTTTCTGCCCAAGACAGCTAGCTGCCAAATGCTATAGTCCATGCTGCTGTTTCTCTTTGGAAATATATCTTTCTCAGATATAGAAAGAAATTCTGGATTGCAGCCCTCAAATTAGGAAAACCCAAGATTTTCTGATTCCTTTTCATTAAATATATCCTCACCTGAGACATAGTAGATGAATCTAGTCTACTTGAATTTAGAGACTGAGGCATGGTTTCTCCAGACACAGGAGTATCTCCATATTATATGTAAGATCCTTCCTTTTGCTTTCCTCACAACTTGCTTGCCCTGTATATATATGTGATATATCATTCTCCATGCGGGACACTGTTATAGATGTAGATAAAGTTTTGTGTATATCTTTGTAGTATAAAAAAACTCCCTGAGAACAAAGGATGCTTGTCATTCCTTTTCCTTTCAGACATTCTGTTTTGGTCATGAAGTACGGTATCACAGATATAATAATGCCCATAATAGGAGAAATATAAATAGATCTTTCTTCCATAGCTCGCTTCCCTTACACTACTATTTAGACTGAAGAAAAAAAAATCACAGACAAAGTAAGAAAATATTCTATTAAAGTATATTTGTGGGAACATTGTTTATTTAATGAATTCATCCATTATTATTTGGTCAACACTACCTGTCTACATTCATTCTGTCAGGTAAAGATATGAAATGCTCTGCAAAACTCAACTGGGAAATTTCTACTCAAGTTTGTTATACTCTGCTTCAAATTAGATCTGTTTTTGATTCACTCTACATGTTGGCAGGATATGGACACTAAGAAAGCAAAACCCCAAATAAAAATGTTATCTTCTCTGCAGGGACTCTGGGCATCATATCCATCTTACAAAACAAATTCCCCTCTTAAATATAGAATAATGATAGAAAATAAGTCAATCATGAATGTTAATGCAAGAGAAAAAAAAAGCTTTTAAAAAAAGCTTCTCATAAATGACTGGGGAAAAATCAGTGAGCAAGCCAGCTGGTGACATTTGGCAAGTCCTCAACATCACCACCCATGACCTCAGTCAACTGACTTGACAAACATCAACTTCAGGTATTACCAACTCTACCCTTCCTTCAAATAGCTTTCCTTATCCACATTAGAAACATTTTGTTCATATCGTCTTTATTGGCAATACAAAATATTATATATTAACAATTCTTGTTTTCTTTTCTCTTTGGCTTGTCTGTTTTACTTGTTTTATTTGTTCTTTCATACAAGCATATATGTGTTTATAACAAGTTGCATGCAGAAGTTGAAACAATTTTTAATGGAAATCAGGTTTCAGCTATTTCTTATAATTTCTTATACAGTGAGCTGTCTAATAGGTTTTGAACATGTTCAATAATATTCATGTCTAGTGACTTACTTGCTCATGTTAAAACTTCGGCCCCAGTTTGTTCTATCCATGAAGCATAGCATGAAATATGTGGTGTCTCTGACTATCTGATGATTGGAAAAGAATGGGAGAAGTCCTTCCTTAAGGATCAAAATATATTTTGTAGCATTAATGTTGCCAGAGCATTCTACTAAGGATGAGCAAACATTGCACCAGGTTGCACTCCAGGCCAACACTGAAAACTCACTGTATTTGACAGTTGATTGCTGGTAGTTTTTTGAAAATTTCTGACTGAATTTTATGTCCACTAACAGAGAATTGGGAAAAGAATGATTTAGCTGAGAAGATTACATTTTGTTAAGAGTATGGATTCTTCTTGGACATGTTATTAACCCATTCCTTTATTTTTGTAATGTTGGTCAAAGGTGTGCAGTAGTTTTCATCTAGTAGTCATCTCCCTATAGACAATACTTTGAAAATACTGTACAGCTGTTCTGTGAGTAATACTGACAGTAGCAGCAGAAGCTATATTAGAAGCCTATTCTCTTGGATTGTTCTCCACAGGCTACTTACCTGTCTGAATGTCCAGGTCACCCAAAATGTGATGATACATGATCTTGTTCTTCATTTCTAAACTGAGTGATGACCTTATTCATTGGAGCAATGTTTTCTGCAATTCTGCACTGTTTTCCTTCTGACTGGTCAACAATTCTATCCCTTAAAAAAACTTGACAATTCTACTAACATTCTTGCTCTAGATATGGCTATATAGAGTAAAACTATAAATTCTAGAAAGAAATAATTGAAATTGGTTAGATACTATAGGGCAATGGCAACTCATGAGATGGAAAGTTGGAAATTGGGATGTCTATTTATGTTTGACATGCCTGTAAATGAAAGTTGTCTTAATTTTTAAGATTAGCTGTTTTTTATTAATTGACTAGTTTTTCTTGCATCTTTATCATTGTCTTTTACAATGTTGATGTTCATCTCAAACCACAAACTTATAACTCCCGTCACCAACCTTCAATTTATAGGATGCAGGGTTGGTTTTGGAGATATTTTATATGAAAAAAGATGTGTTTTATAAGTAGGAAAATATGGTATTTTATTATTTTCTCTTCAAGTTACATGTAATATTAATTTTAGCTGTTCTTGCTCTCAAAAGTCCTCAAGTGATGTGGTATCTGTTACAGTCCTCAAAAGTCCTCAAGTGATGTGGTATCTGGTACAGTTTTTTGTTTGTGATTCTGTAACTCCAATCCACAAGGTTTGAAGCAGTGTGGTTTTGACCACACTGCTTCAAACCTTGGACATGGACATGGGTTTTTGCTTGCTCAAAGTAATTTTTAACCATTGAAATCAGTTGTAAATAGCAATCAGTTTAGATCTTTCTGAAAAGGTTTGATGCTATGCATGACACCTATATATTCATTTGTAATTTATGCATATTGTTGCATATCACAAAATTTGATAATTAAAAAAAAAAATTATAATTCCTAATTATTTTTATTTAACAAAATTCCATTGGCATTCCAACAGACAAAATTTCCACATCTGGGACCCACCAAGTCATATACACTGAGTTGACTAATCCTCATTCCCTTCATATTCTGTTGGTAAGAAGGAAGTTATAATTACACAGTTACTTTCTCAGAACTGTTTCATTGTGAAACAGACTCCTGAGAGGATGCTTCCCTGATCACTACAATCTTAACCTTTTCAAGTCTAGGGTCAACTATTATCTATCCTACATATCTTTATAATATGCACCACTTGCTCCCTCCTTCTAACAATTTCATTTCATAATACTCTAACTTGAGAGGCTCTTGGGTCTTGTATTTGGTGAACAATAGCAAACATGAAAAAATAAAGGGACTGAGATATGATATCTTTACTGATAGAAACTAAAGAACATCTACAATACATACCAAAAGTACTCATAATTTTTTAGGGTATCCAAATATTTAAATTATTTGCAACAATGTCTTCTCATTGCATCATTTGTTTATCACAGAATAATTGTTTTAGTTGTTATTATTATTCTATTTCTTTTAATAAATTTCTACTCACTGTTGTCATTTTCATTCAGTAACATAAATTGAGGTTTTGCTTTTAAAGAATTGCATTGTGTTATGTCAAACAAATTTAGTATTTTCAAAATAATTTTACAACATTTATGTTTTTAAAAATACTTTTCCATAACTTGTTTAATTATGTTTTCATGAATAACTTAACATCACTGATAAAAAATAAAACTGTGGATATCACTGAATCTATTAAGATTCTAAACTGATAAAATATAGTTACTTTAATTTGATTAATTTAGATTTGATTCACACCAGCATGCTTGGTCACTATAGCACACAGGAACCACTATATTTGACTATACAAGCTATTTTCAGCTATACCAGCATGGCTGATGCTAACCTCCTCAAAAATGACTCATTGCACCTTCTCAGGCTAACATTATAAGCTGACATAAAATAGAAAACTAAATTTAATCTATTGCTAGGTTGTCTGTTAAGAAAATTAATTAACTGTGTTGTGTGGGACAATTTTTCTCTCCATAATCTATCTTAAATAGTCTACAATTTACCCATGCTTAAAATATTGCTACCACATATGGACCAGTACTCCTGCTATTTACCTTGAGCTCTTTGATAAAATCCAAAGAAGAATCAACAAAATTAATGGTTCTGATCTGGTGGCTCAGCTTCAGTCACTTACCCATTGTTGTAAGGTTGCCTCTCTGTGCCTTTTCTATGAATATTTTCATAGTAATTGTTTGGATGTGCTTATTGCTATGGTACCTAGACTTTTTGAATTTAAGAGCATTACTAGACTAGTGTTGAGATCACATCCATTTACAATTGAGCTGGCTAGATGTGGCTGTAATTTTTACGCTAACAGTTTCTTTTCTCACACTTCTTGATTGTGGAACGCCCTTCTGGCTCGATACTTTCCAGCCAACTTTAATCTGAAAAATTTTAAATGCAATGTCAATTGCTATCTACTGTCCTCCTGATTACTCTTTCCTCTTACCACTCATTATTAATATTAGTGTTCCTAATTTTTCCACATTCTGTAGCCTTTTGTGTTTTAGTGGATTTACTGCCTTGCATGGGGTGATACCAATTTAAAAAAATGAAAAAGTAATTTATTTTTATCCTGCTACTGTTTCATTTTTATCTTACCCTTTTTCATTCATGACTTTTACAGTTTTCCACTTCATCTTTCTCCTCAATTTTCCTATCATCCTCCTTTTTTTCATAATCATTTCACCCTAAGCAAGGCATTATTGCCACTAGTGCACAGCAGGTTACATAAGAGGAGAGTAAAGAGAAAGAGGAACAGGTCACAGGGGTTGTTGGAGAATGGGTAAGAGAAGGATGGAAATACTAGTGTGAAGAGAGCTGTGTGAGAGTAGAACAGAAAAGGAGAAGAACAAAATACAGGAGGTGTTGGGGAAAGGATGGGAGTCAAAGTGATAAGAGATTACAATTGACGTATTTAAACTCCTGGAGATTATAGCTATCAGGGAAGTAAGTATATGGAAGGGAGTCCCACAAGCAGTAAGCATGAGAAAAGAAGCTTATAGAGTAGAAGTTGCAAGTAAATTTGATTGTTTTTACTGTAAAAGGGTGGGACCTAGCTGCCAATTTAGTAGCCCAAGTAAATTTGTCAAAAGGGGCACCAGGGAGCGAAGCTTGTCAGAGCAGAGGCCATGAAAATATTTGCAGAAGAGACTGAGGGAAGTTACATCTTGTTGGTGAGAAAGTGACTGGAGTCGAGTTGCCAGGTAGGGATTGATTACATTGCAGATCTCCTGATCAGATGTGACAGCAGTATTCAATGCATGGATGGACGGCAGATTTCTTACTCATTTTTGTTCTTTCCTTTTCTTCTCTTGATTGTACTTTTATTTTATATCATCCATTTTATTTTTCTTGTTATTCTTCTACAACAGTTCTTTACTCAGAAGTTTTATAATTCTAAAAACCAGAAGATTATCTCATTGCAAGTATTTTTAATACAATTAAAAATCTGTATTTATATAAAACACATCTATTAATTTATCAGTTCTGTCCCAAGATGCATGTCTGTGTCATATTCAAACATGTCATAATCTTGTGTGTGTAATCTTGAAGACAGCTAAATAAATTCCTTATTTGGCTGTCTTTGAGATTACACCCATTTGCAACATGGACATGTACTCTTGTGGGCAGAATATTAAAAAGATGATGCTTAACTTTGAGGGTGAAACCAGAAGGATAAAACTATTTCCCACATACTTGGGGTAATGTCTTTATTGTGTCAGATTCAATGTGCTAAGGAATAACCGGAATTGGTCAAAACAGTGATCAATCTAAAAAGAATCTAACCTAAAAAAAGGGTCAAACAAAGGGGAAATAGACAATATAGTTTCTGAACTATGGTAACAGCACAATATTTATACTAAATTTTCAGAGACCAAAAATGGATTGTTATCTGGTTTTATTGTTTTTATTTTAAATTACAAAACTTGTTCAAAGTAAAAAGGCAGAATAATTCATATTCCTACGGTTGTCAGTAATCATTTTTATTTTGACTGTACAAGTAATCTGTACAATCTAGTTATTGTACACTTGATTGTATGTCTGAAGAAGGGCATACAATGGATTGACTGAAATATTATAGTTACAACAAAAGCAAATGTAAAGAATTAGTTCAACAGTCTTGAACAACTTTTGGTACAATAATAACTTCTCTAAATTATAGACAATAATCTTTATTTAATCCAGGTTTGGGCAGAAATTACTATAGGTGCATTTTGCATTAAGAATGAGAAGAAACTATTTTTTTAGCTGTAGAGACACAGCATTTGTTATATTCATTTCTAATTTGTTTAAATTGATAAAAGGATTGAATAGAATTCATATTGATGATGTAATTAAATTACCTCAATTTTAGAGATGAGTGAAGAAGAACGAAATCGTCAAGCAATGAAAGAAAAAATAAAGCAAGAATTTTATTTTGCATTAGAAGAAGAAGGTAAGTGAATAATATTTGCTGTATTATTTTACTTTCTTGCCTGGATAAAAAGGTGGCAAAAGATTCTTGGCCAGATGACACACTTTCCAAAAATTGACTAAACAACAAAATTCAAATTTTTTGCAGGGGGAATGGCTTCTTAGTTAGGCTGATACTTTTCAGCACATTCTCATACTTTGATATATGTCTATTCCACTGTATGTTGAAGTAAATCTGAACAAATTATTATTTTATTATTTCACATGTTAATATGAATTCTGTGACATTCTATAATTTCCATTAAACTTTCTTTCATTGACTTTGTTAACTTTTCTACTGTTTGCTGGAGTTTTTATTGCTTTCCAGCAATTTTTAATTGGATATTGTTTAGCATTTCTTTTTAAATGATGAATAAAAAGATTTTTATTGGATTGATATATGAAGAGGCAGTGGAGAGCATTCTGTTAATTTGGTGTCATTGAAGACTTTTTTGGCAAGGTGAGAAATGGTTAACTTATAGTGAATATGGTTTGGCAGGAATATAATTTTTACTTCAAAGCTTTATGGTTGGGACCTGTACCACTCAAAAAACCTCATCCAAGAAATTTTCTGTCTTTATCTCACATCATTTCTTTAAAATAATAATTGCAGTAAGTAAAAGCTATGTAGACTGGTTTGGCAGAAATAGCCAGCCATATTACAGTATGCAGAGACAAAGTGTCTGTAGCGATCTCCTGATCATGAAAGATAAAAATCCAATTCCCATGATTTCATAGCAAAAACGAAACTTTTTTTATTGGTGGTAAGTTTACTTTGTCTTTCTCATTGGTTCCTTGCAAGGAGAGCATGTGGAATTTAGCAGCTCAAGAAATGAAGAATACAGATAAGCCTTACTCAAATATCACTTTCTCATGTTTGATATTGCCTTTTACTGACAGAATTATCACTTGTAAATAATTTATTCATTCACCAAGACAAACACAAAATAAAAACATTTACTAACAACCACATTATAACAACTTTCATGCAACTACCAAACTTGTACAATCAAATCCTTCTGATAATAAATTCCTCTGATTATATATGTATTTATAAATCTCTCATTTTGTTGTTATAGAAAAAAATAGGATTAGTGAAATCCAGTTTAATTTAAATTGAATTTCTTTTTGCTAATTTGTCTGATGATAAATTTTTGACTGGATATTTTGCTTTAAGAATATTGGAATCAAACACTAATTTTTCTAGTAAATTTACTAATCTGGAAAGTAAATGTACAGTTTATATTAATATCAAGAGTCTTAGTTTATAATTATTTTATTTTATAATTGGGCTTTAAATGAATATAAAATGTTTAGCAATTAAGTTAACAGAAAGTAAAAAAAACATTTAACCAATTTTTCATATTTTTTGAGGCCATTTTAACCAAAGAAACAAAATTGAGTTAGAAACACTGGTTGAAACTTACCTGATATATTGCTCATATAAATAAATTAAATTTCACTAAATCATTAATTAATATGAGTTTTATTGTGAAAAGTTTGACTTGCATAATAAAAATTGGCATTATATATACAATATAATTGACAGAAATAGCAATAAAGTCTCGCCTTCAGCTGATCAAAATACACAGTTTGGAATATGTGGTGAAAGAGTTACATACAACAGCCGATAATGCTTACAAACCAATGAATGACTGGATTGGTGCAAAATTCTTGCGACAAATGGAAAGGTAAGTTTACTGTCAGACTTCAAATTCCCAAATCAAGACTAAAAATTGGAAATATAGAATGCTTTTTAGAAATATTTTTATTTAAATCTGAGCAAAATATTGGAAGCAGAAAATAGCATATATATCAATCTTCTCAAAGAGGAGAACAGTATGAGGAATTATCTATTGCAGTAGTTTAAAGTAGGGAGCTCGATCATGTTTATTAAAATAGCCTTGTGCCAAACATGCCTGAACTCGCCACAGTTTACTCCAAATCATCAGAAGGCTGAGGGAATAAAACTTTCTTGTTTGTATAAATAAATAAAAGTCTATCAAACAGCAAAACATCAATTTGTATGTATGAAATTATTAACTGTGAAAATGTTCAAAGAGAAAGTGTAGTAAGGAGTTTACAGAATTAAGAAATTGTTTGTTTTAGCAAAATGTGATTTGTACAGAAAAAGATAAGTCCATGGTTTTGCTGTGTGTAACAACAAAGTAGTAGTACTATTTTGCTCCTCTCTTTCTTTTTGTGTATGGTGAGTAGGTGAAGAGAAAGAAGGAGAAAACAATATGAGAGAGAAAGTGAGAGGGTGCAAATGTGGGTCGCTTCTTGCTATATTGTGTCCTCTCTATTCTCTGCTCAATCTTCTCTCTGACTGAAAAATGTGAAATATGTAATCAACTCAGTCAAGTGTCAGATCCAAATGCAAACTCCTTTTTGGGCTGGAAGAAATATGACACAGGTCATTGAAAGTTCAATTTGTTGTTTTCTGTAAATTGCTCTCTTTTCATTGGTTAATAAATATTTTCACATTGGCTTGCAAAATTTGCTCTGGTCTTTTTCTCAGCACAGAGGCAATCCTTTTTGCTATTAGTCAAAAAATAGATTTGCACACTGGCTTGCAAATTTGCAAATATTTAAGAAAAGAGAGTTATTTTTATTTTGTACTCACCAACAGCTTCTCAACCTTTTTTGAATCATATGTCCGCTTTCACATGGAAACACTTTCAACTTCCCACCTGTACAGTAAATATTCAAAAGCAAGGCAAAATTCTTTGGTAAAAGTTTGTTGATGGTTATTAAACTGACTTTATGATGTATTAAAAAATACAATGGGCCGGTAACATATAATGCTGACTTATACAGTGACTGCTGCTTCTACTACTACCATATTAAAAAACAAACAAAAGCAAACCTGACCATTGAAAACTATATATATAATTTAGTTTAAAGTTCAGGGCTAATTTTATGGTTAGGGTTAGCATTGTAAGTGTTGACAAAAAGTTAAACAATTTTTGTTCATAATTATAAAATTAAAAAAAACCCCAAATGACAACTATAGGCCGGAGAAATGAAAATAAAACAAGTAAAGAAATTTAAATACTTGGGAAGCTTTTTTTGATAAAGATGGAAAATGCAACATTGAAATCTGAAGACACATTGGCATGGCCAAGGATGCATTTCAAAAGCTAATGAGTACTCAGAGACAGGAAAATCTCATTGGAAACAAAGAAAAGAGTGCTGGATTGCTATGTGATGCCTGTCTTTTTGTATGGCAGTGAATGTTGGATGGTCTCTTCAAGGATAAAGGAGAGGTTTCAGGCAGCAGAAATGTTGGTCTACAGAAGGATGCTGAAGATACTATAGACTGAACATGTGAGCAATGATGAGGTGTTGGGGTGGATAGAAATGAGAAGAACTAACATTAGGAAGTGACAGCTGAAGTTCCTAGGACATGTAATCAGGGAGTGGGGGCTTAAAGAATATAATACTCACATGATGAATAGAAGGAAAGTGAGACAGGGAAAAGCAGCACAAAACATATTTGATAAGCATGAGCAAATGGATGGTGGAAACGGGGTTTAAGAGAGATACCAAGAGGGAAAATATTGAGAGTGACAAGAGACAGAGCCTAGTGGAAATCCACGATTGCCTACGTCCTGAAGAAACATGGCACATGAAGAAGAAGAAAAAGAAGAAGAATAAGAACAAAAAAACTAATAAAAATCCAACAAATATTTTTTGCTATTCTTAGTCTTCCCTTATCTGATTTATATCCCCACCAGATCATTAATCTATTTGAAGAACTATTTAAATGTTAATGACCTTTCCAAAAATGATAGAAATTATAAAAAAACATCAAAATATTTATTTGTAAGGATACAAAATTGGCTTATCTCTCTTTGGTCAAGATAAAGTCACATAGTCACATAACAACTGCCCATGCTGTCACTCCTGATAGTGACCCAAGTACTAGTTACACTCTTTCAGCTAACAGCAACTGAGGAAAAAATTTGTTCTCTTCAGCCTGGGTCTTTGGCCTAGGTAGAAGCTGTCTATTGCTATGTTCTGCTGGAACATAAAACACCTACAGTCTCATTTGGACATGGATGAATCCTGCTGTATTTCTTTGGGATATAGATGAATTTGGCCCCTACAAATTTGGCCCCTACAAAATCATGGCAATGGCCGAACAGAAGCATCTTCAATTTAAGACTTTTTTCTTTTAGTTCCTTCTGATACTTTGCTTTGCATTGGACATAATGGATATGTATTTCACCACATGTGGGTACTTGTTTATATATATATATATATATATATATATATATATATATACTAGCAGTATAGCCCAGCATTGCTTGGGTGTAATGAAAGCTTTAAAACTAATCCATGGTCCTGGAGCTTAGACTCTTTGGACATTGGTATGAAAGACTAAAAAGCAATAGTTGTTTCCAGTTAATGCGAAACCGTAGACTGAAAGAAAAGTGAATGGATGTAAGTCAAATTTTGATTTCCTGGTATCGATATCAAATAAGTTTTTTTCATCGTAAACTGAATTTTTAAGGCTAAATAAGTACTCTGAGTAAATGGTATCATGGCTGAGACTAAGAACTACAATTATACCTACTTAGAGCCAAACCCGAAGCAAAAACTAAAATAAAAGAGCTGAAAAAAATACAGACATACAGGCAGATAAACAGACACACACACACAAACACCTTGCCTTATATATATATATATATATATATATATATATATATATATTATTGATTTTCTGCACTATTGTAAGAACTGCAACCTTGGAACTTCTGAATATCGTTTCTTATGTCTTTGTCTATGAGTGTATCAAATTTGATTAAAATTGGACCACTCCTTCTATAACCTGATTTTTTCGATTATCGATTTTCGAAATTTATTGGGGGTACCTTGACACAAAACCTAGCTAAGAACACTCGCAGATGCTTATAGTACAGCTGTGTAAATTTTCAAGAAAATCGGTTCAGCCATTTCGGAGTCTATAGGTAACTTACACACACACACGCACACACACACACACACACACACACACACACACACAGAGAGACAAAGTTTCATTTATAAATAAGTTTAGATTATTTGTGTATGTCATAATACAAAAGTCTCTGTGAGAACAAGTGTTCATTCATATATTCATTTCATTTCTCTGTTCTGCATTACTGTTACATGGTAACCTATCTTAATATATTTTACTAACCCACATAGGAATAGAGATAAGATCTATTCCTTCTCTTAAAAAATAATAAATCATTCTTTTTCATATTGTTTGCAGGGATATTTTTATCTTATCTAGGAATTGTAGAGTTCAGTTCAAATTTCATTTGGGTTTGTTACATTAAATTACGTACAAATGCACTTGGGAAAGATATTAATGCATCTCCTCCTTCAGTTATGATAAAAATAGTAAGACTTGTATCAAAAAAATAATAATTGTGGTTCTCCAAAAATTGTTAATGCAATTCTTTTGCAAAAACAATTATTCTTATAATCGAAAATATATTTTGACTTTAAAAACCCTACAAAGAGTTGATAAGTCTTAAAAAATCATATCAATGAGAGCCAATAAAATAAAATCTCTTGCTCTTATTGCAGCATTGATCAAATGACTGAGGTTGTGAAAAATGCCATTGAGAATGGAAAGAAACTGAAGAATGAGGTGCTTTTGCTACAAGAAGACTTTTACATTGACAAGGTGAGTCAATGGTTTTTAAATCATTTTCTTTTTTATTAAAATAGTAATAAGGAAATGTCATTATGTCAAACAGAAGAAGAGATCTGAACCTTTTTTTTATTTTGTAACATTTTTAGGGCTACAAAGTTCTAAGATCTCCAATACCACCTCCTCCTCCAGGTTTTGTTGAATATCACCCTGAACAAATGACATGTGCTCAGCTCAGTGATTTTCTTACACAGGTAACAATTTTTATAGCTTCTTGTCATTTGGTTCATAATTTGAGGTATTATTCTAGTTGCAATATTCAGTATTAACTGTTGGTTTAGAATGGGAATGATTGTCATTTTTTTTGTAATTGTTGTCCTCTTGTTTTTATTTTTAGTATGTTTTTATGCAGTTCCTAAAGAGACAAAAAAATTAGTCAAAGAAGAAATAACCACAACATTCTACACTACACATGTGCACATATGCACATGTATTGGCATGCAGACACAACCTACACATGCATGTACACATGCACAAAGAAGAAAATCAATCTCACACAAAAATGCATAAGTTTTTTTAACCTAATATAAAAATGACAAAAATGTGAAATTTGACAGACATTTGCTGATGCTGAATGACTGGACTGAACAATTACACAAGTAATATTACTGCAAACATTTCTTAGCGGCTATACATAATTGAGTAGACACTGTTTATTTTAATATCCACTAAAAATGTTTAAAGTATAAAAATGTCAAATTAAAAAATAAAATTCATTAGCTCAGTGGTAAAATCGCCAACTGACACCCATTCAGTCAGGTTTCAATCCTGGGTTAAAAGCAATTGGAGTCTAACCATACTGATGAGCTGTGATACAGCAAAATAGATCTGTCTGTGGATGACTATTTATGCTCTCACACCCTGATTGAGCACTCTGGAGGAATGGTAGACTTTGAAAAAAAATAGCTACTCTAGCATCTATGCATCGTTCATTCAGTAATGAATTAGAACACTCCAACTACTGGCATATGTATACATGGTATATCACATGCTAAAAGTCTGTCTCCTTCTACCGAGCACCCATAGCTCAGAGGTAGAATTGCTGACTGACGCCAATTCAGTTGGGTTTCAATCCTAGGTAAAAAGCAATCAGATGTTTAACTGTACTAATGAACTGTGATACAGTGAAACAGATCTGTCTGCAGATGACTATATATATATATATATATATATATATATATATATATATATATTTGTTTGAACATTATTTTTAATTGATTCTTATATTTGAGTAGATATTCTGTTTTTAATCAAACAGTATAATTATATAATTTATTTTTACTGACCTGATAATTTACGATACATTTTGTTATGAAAGTTTTTTATGATTTAAACCTGTGACCTCTATTGACACAGAGAAAACGACTAATTAAATGTTAAATATGTCAGTTGTTAAAACAATTTTGTTAATTTTGGGATTTTCTGTAATATATATATATATATATATATATATATATAAAAATCAAAATAATAACTAAATAGACTATGTAAGTATGTAGGCTGTAAATTTATACTAAGATAAACCTTAAAAAAAACCACTAACAAACAGAATCTAATTCTGTTACAATCCGGTGCACTGAGGCGTCGGATAAATGGGGAGAAAAAAAGAAATCCGCGGAACAAGAACAAAACATTCAATACTCCGCAGTAAAGAAAAAAAACCCAAACGGAACCAACCACAAGAAAAAGTGCTCGGTAGGTAGGTTTTGGCTCGCTTTAGATTTTTTTGTATATATATATATATATATATATATATATATACATATATTTTTTTCAGTTGTTTAAAAATTCCAGTCATGTGTTCCTAAAAATCCGTTTGAATGTTTGAAAAATAGAAAATCACTTACTATAAATCACCTGAAGATACAGAAAGGCTGAAACCTAGGTTGTGGAAATAACTAATTTCCAAATGAAATATATATATATATATATATATATATATATATATATATATATATATATATATATATGATGTTACCTTTTTCAATTATTATCAAATTTCCCTAAAATAAATTTGTAAACAAAATAATTTACTTATGTTAATCATATTATAAAATATCTACATTAGTTTTACATTTGTCAAATAGCTTTTTCTGAATTATTACAGTTAACCAAAATTATATTGTGTTTATCAGTTTTACTTTACAGCTCCTTCTGGAATTATGGCCAGCAAGTCCTTCCAGGAGACACTTGAAGATTTGGTGTGTACTGCCAAAGGTAGTGATGTGTTACCTAATTTATGGATGAGTACTTCTCTAAGTCAGGTGAGAAACCTCTTACTTTCAAGAATTATAGAATGTTATCCACTAAATTAAATATATATAAGAAAAAGTAAAAAGTAACTAACTGACAGAATAAACTTAAAATTGAATTATCTTTTGTTAATGATTTGAAAATGTACTGTTTTAGGCTTTAATGTTTCAAATACATTTTACTTATAAGTATGTTTGAGTTTACATATAAAAAATTGAAGGAAATAAAATATTGATTATTCAATGCAAGAAAAAATGGCTTCTCAGTTTGGCTGTGTGATTCTTTTGCTACTTATTCTTGAGAAATAAATTGAGTCATTATTCAGCAATAACAGTTTAATAATAAGTTGTATAATTTTTTTCTCAATTCAAAAGATAAATATATTTTCATAAAAGAGGAATAATTTTTTCTCCAGAACGTGTAGATTTATTTTATAGAAAAAAATAAAGAATTGATTGTATTATATGACTGGTTTGTAATGTACAATGTTTGTTTCAGATTCAACAAAACATTTGCACGATTGCTAAAACACTTTCATCTGATACAGATTACATTGATTGGCGTCAGTTCCTTCTGTGTGCCATTTATCCTTTCGTGGAATTTTCTGAGAAATCATTGTACAGACTTTTTGTCTCGTACTTTGAAGTTGATACTAATAAAACTGGTTATATAAACTATGACCAATATAATTCTGTGAGTTACATATTTCTTGTTTTAAATTTGAAGATTTAAGATTTGGTTCTGCCCTTTAAAATTAAAATCTAGACATCTTGGATTTTGGCCTTGTTATTAACAAATAAGCAATACTTTTGTTACTGAAGAAAATTTTATTCAATATATATTTGTCTCTGTATATGTTTTTGTGTTTTCTTTGTAGCTGTGCATCAGAGAGAGTTAAAGAGAAAGAGAGAGTGAGTCAGGATTGGTGTGTGTGTGTGTGTGTGTGTGTGTTGAAAGATGAATGTAAAATAATGGCATTTAAATATACAAAGTAAAATATTCAGAATTATACAGAAATTCAAATTATTTGTTTAAAATAAATAAATGTTTTTTTTCTATTTTTTCTTTCAATTAATTGATCAAACAAGAAATATCTATTTTTGGTATTTAAGTCTAATTATGTTTTATTTGTAAATTTTTGTGTACATTTGTTATTTTTACAGAACCCATTATTTTGATGTAGAAATTTTTATCTTAAATTTGAAAGAATCTAATAAAGTGTTTGTTTTATGATATCCAGTTAAAATTTTAATGTTTTCATATTTTTTTTCATCTCATTCAGGTGGAATTGTGGACTGAAGAGGAAACAATAAAGCAGAATGCTGGTTATGGATTTGACAGGTCAAAGAAATTAAAGAAAGTCTTTTTTGACTTGTTTGCTGAGACTGATTCTGATCCTCGATTACTTGATTACGAGAAAATGGTAAGCTATATTGTTTCTTTTTATTTTCTAATCTCAAAAGCTGATCTCATTACATTTTCTCAAGTTCTTTGCAACATTTGCTTTATATTATTTTTATTACCCCTTTGTATTTATTAACTATTTTCTTTAGCATTTATTACAATACTAATTGAGAAATCATAAATCCGCAGCTATGAAAGTCGGCTCTCTGTGCAGGGCCTGGAAATTCTTTCCGCCTGAATCTATCCTGCAATTATATAAATCCACCGTTCGCCTGTGTATTGAGTACTGCTGCCACTTCTATTCTCCTCGGGGTTCTTGACAAAATACAGCGTAGAATCTGCAATGTGATTGATACCGACTTGGCTGACCGCCTGCAGCATCTCTCTTACTGGTGTGACGTGGCTTCCCTGTGCCTCTTCTATAAATACTTTCATGGTTTCTGTTCTGACGAACTTAAATCACTGGTGCCCCCTAGCTGTGAATTTGCGCGAGATACTAGATTGGCAACTAGGTCCCACCCTTTTACAGTGAAACCGATGAAATGTAACCGCAATTTCTACTCCAACAGCTTCTTTCCTCACACTTCGCGCCTGTGGAATTCCCTACCGTATGCTTGCTTCCCCGACGGCTACAACCTCCAGGAGTTTAAATGTAAGGTCAATAGACACCTCCTAACACACTAACTCACGCCCACTCTCTCCAACTCTCTCCCTACATACATCCTAACTTGTCTATCACCCTCCTTCTGACATTTCCCCTACCCAATCCCTTTATGTAACCCCCTGCGCTATAGTGGCAGTGGAATGCCTTGCTTGGGGTGACACGATTAAAAAAAAAAAGAAAAAAAAAAGTTTGATTATCTTATTTGATCCTTCCCTAATGCATTTATGTATTAATACACTTGATAACTTACCTCACTTGTTTGTAATGCTTCCTGTATATCTTCAAATGTAAAAACACTACTGCCACAAGTTACCTTACTAACCACTGATTCATAAGTAGCCTAAAAGTATTAACACATATGTTGTATCCTGTCATTACTCTCACATTTCTCTCTCTTTCTTTTTTTAAAGACTAAAGAGAAGGGAAAGAATTTATTGTATTTAGTATTCAGCTTAAATCATGCCACCATTTGCATTAATCATTAGGCTTGTCAGAGTGTAATAAGAAAACTGTACTTATATATTGTAAATATATTTGTGCAATCAATAAAAATGTATTTCTGTTCTAAAAGTATCCATTCTCTCACATCTGTCTTGTTGCATTTTGCTACTTTTTATTTCAGTACATTCTATAAGACTCAAGTAGATTTAAATCTAGTGATATGTTCGGCCAATCAAGCACATTCACCTTTCTTCAAAATCTCTGCTGTTTGTTAGCAAAATGTTTTGGATTATTATTATTATGCAGCTCTTCTTTGCAAGTGTTTGAGTGAAACTTTCTGCAAACATGATCCTATTGAAATGCATCTCACAAGTGTCATTGGTGCTTATATAACCTCAGACAAAATAATATAAAGAAAATTAATGTTTTCTGTGATTAAAGCTCTCAGCAAT
Organism: Ascarosepion bandense; assembly: GCA_037127315.1. Lineage (NCBI taxonomy): Eukaryota > Metazoa > Mollusca > Cephalopoda > Sepiida > Sepiidae > Ascarosepion > Ascarosepion bandense. Next base: position 5,064,962 of record JBBBDQ010000367.1, read on the forward strand.
ATTGAAAGTATTATAGACTGTATATGCGTTATATCCTGTCAGCAGTCACACATTTTTTAAAGGGATTGTTAGTCCATGCATATTGTTGGCTAGCAGTATAGCCCGGCATTGCTCGGGTGTAATGAAAGCTTTAAAACTAATCCATGGTCCTGGATCTCAGACTCTTTGGACATTGGCACGAAAGACTAAAAAGCAATAGATGTTTCCAGTTAAAGCGAAACTGAAAGAATAATGAATGGATGTAAGTCAAATTTTGATTTCCTGGTATCAATATCAAATTTTCTGCACTATTGTAAGAACTGCAACCTTGGAACTTCTGAATATTGTTTCTTATGTCTTTGTCTATGAGTGTATCAAATTTGATTAAAATCGGACCACTTCTTCTATAACCTGATTTTTTCGATTATCGATCTTCGATATTTATTGGAAGTATCTTGACACAAAACCTAGCTAAGAACACTCACAGTTGCTTATAGTACAACTGTGTAAATTTTCAAGAAAATTGGTTCAGACTTTTTGGAGTCTATAGGTAACGGATACACACACACACACAGACACACACACACATACACACACAGAGACAAAGTTCCATTTATAAATAAGTTTAGATATATAAAATAAAGGGTAGAAATAGAAAAGGCTAAAATCAACACTGAGGTTGAAATTGCTAGAATAGCACAAGAGACACAAATAAGAGAAAAAGATAATGGAAGAGAGCATGGACAAAATGAGTTTGATTTGGCTAAGCAAGCAAATGCAGTCAGTGTCACCATTTAATTCCATTGGGAATTGTTTAATTATGGCAGGATTGCGGGTACATGTACTGCTAACCAGACTTTCACTTACATCACATGCACATTTCCAGTGGTATTACAACAGAGTCACCTAGTGAGATCAAACAGCAATCTTTAGAGTTCAGTGAGGAGAGAACGTTCTTCCTTCATACAAGTGATGATTGTTTCTGTAACATAGACCTGAGTAACAACATCATCCAATGCCTATTCACCTATGATGCACAGGTCCAACCACTTGTATTATGGTGAATGGTACCAAAAGATACAAATTTCACTTGTTTCAGTTATTTGTCGAGGGAATGAGGAACAGAGCAATGTACATTTAGAACACAGTTCATCCTGTTCTGCTGCCTACTCAAAATGCACTGCATGATTTTTGATAACTTCCTTGGCTGGCATGATCGCCAGACCTGGCTGCCATTGAACATGTATGGAACATTAAAGGATGACAATTGACTTGTTCAGATAGCCTATATAAAACTTTTGCAATATTGCATCAACAGGGACAAGAGGCATTGAATAATATATCACAGAAAGTTACTTACTATATATATGTTCATATACATGTGAGCATAGATATCTGTTAATGTCCAAAGAGAATGTATAGTGTATCAATATGGAGTCTGAGTACTGTTAATTTTCATTTTGGAACCTGAGGTTATACTGATTGGTTCATGTGATAATTTACTACAGTGCTTTTCAGATGGATATGTTGTGTCATAGACTAATTAGGAGGTTGCAATATTTTGAATTAAAATTGATGCAAAGAGGCAAAGCTCTTGTAAAGAAAACAGACAAGACAATAAGCTTGTAATGAAGCTTTATTCAAAGCAATTCAACTTCTCCACATGGCTTGTATGTACTACCCACAATCCCCACCTAGTAGGGTGGGGAACAAGCTTGATTTTGGGCCCTGGGCAGTGCTTTGTGATCCTTGCTATCTTATCAACATTAGTTTTTTCTACTTAAATTTATATATGTTACAAATTAAACTGTGCTACTGACTGTTATGGGATGAAAAATTTTCACAGATTTTGACATAATTCAGGGCTTTTTTTTTTGTCCAAATCAGTAAATTTGTTTTTACTCTTGTGAAGGCTTGAAAAAACTCTATATAAAATTCACTATCTTTTGTTCATAATGTTGAGTATGTTAAAATCATTAAACTTTTTAACAAGAAAAATCTCATGTTGATGTTAAAAATTGATGCAAAACATTGATTTATTCAAGATTGAATCATCTATCATAACATGTTTCTAAGTTGTATTTAGATACAGTCAATCAGTTAAGTGCCATAAGTGATACACGTTTGGGCGATCATGTCTCGAAACAGACATAACTGACTGGGCAGAATTTATCTTGCAGTAGGTTGCCATTACTTTCTGTGGTAGACTGGTTGCCAGCCAAGGCTATAGAACCCAATCTGTCTAGTTATTTACCCCATAATTGAATGGAAGAGACAGATTAATACCTTTCCCAAGGGTATTTGCATATAAGTGAATGCAAGGAATTTAACTGGAATTTGAACTTGGCTTCTTGATTTCTCGTTTTGAGCTGATATCCACTTCACTACAATGCACATTTTGATACATTGTGTTTATTTTCAATTTTTCTAGTTGAATTGTTCACCTATATTGTGTATGATCCAATGTTGTAAATAATTAGGTTGCAATAAAATCTGCATTTTATTTAAAAACTACTTTATGAAAATTAAGATGTAGAGTGGGAAAGCTCATATCATAGATTTGTGAGGGGGTCACAAAACCCTTGGACTGGCTCTACTGTACATATGTAAGGTTCAACTGTCACTTTTTAGTATCCTATTTTTTAAAAAAGGTATGAATCAATGTGAGTGAGAAAATTAAGTTAACATAGCAGTTTTTACTTTAAGAGATTTAATTGAGAAACAGTAAAACAATGAAAAAAGCATTAAAATGAAGAAAAAAATCAGTAAAACAAAGAAAAATACATGTAAACAATATTTTTGTATAAACCTGGCTCCTCTACTTCAACTAAAATAAAAAAGAAAGGAAAATTTTGAAAATGGTTGATAAAGAAATGTGTATTACTCTATAAGCCATACAAATCAGTATTACAAGTAATGGTGCTTCCACAAATTTCCCAGCAATATAAAAAAGTAAATTTATTTAAATTTTGTCTGAAAATTTCACAATGTTATTGTATATTTAGGGGAAATAAAAATGTATTTTGATTTTCAAAGCATTTTCCAAGTTTATGATTTCATTCACATCATTTTGTTTAGAATCAAAATTTTGTATCTGTTTTCTTATGTCAATGAAACTACCATTAACTTTTGATTAGGGTGTTGTGTACCTTTAGTATAAGGAAGTTGGGTGATGAGGCCAGAGAAAAATTCAAAACTAATGATATTACTATAATCCATGCATATTTCTGTATATTTTATTTTAAGTAAATATTACTACTGATTTATTTTCTCTCAGTGTATAACCCTAACAAATCTTGTAGCTTAAAAAATATTTTAACTCACCTTAATCAGTTATTGACTCAGTTCTTTGAAGTATATATTTCATTTTTTTAAAAATTTACCTCAAGCAAGAGAATAAAGCTATTTAAATACAAGTGCTGAGTGAGGAAAATATTAAAAAAGAAAAACATTATTAAAAAGTGAGAACAATAAAAGAACAGGGATTAAGAAGAGGGAAAATAATGATTGACATTGGATTTAAGTTTTTGAAGATCAAAGTAGAATGGAAAGCAAAAGGCCAGAAGATAGTGAAGAAGTACAAGAGAAGAAACTGTTAACATGATTGCATCTATCCATTTCAACAGTAAAATGATGAGACCTACCTGTCAATCTAGTACTGTGCTTACATTCATAAAATGAAGGTACCAAAGAGACATTATAGAATAGTAGATTTTCTTATTAAATTGGATTTATCTATATAGTTTGACAATGAAGGAAAAGTGAGTTTTAACAAAGATAATGTATTTATTTTTATCTGTTCTGTTTATGGCAAAATGATATCTACTTGATATCTTTCTACTTTTAACAAACATTTATATATAGAGTGCCCCATACTTTCAGCCTTGTACCACATATAATTTGTGCTTAAAAAATCAATATATATATATATATATATATATATATATATATATATATATAGTGATGATCATCCACGTATACTGTCTTAATATGTATAGGAAAGAATATTAATAAAAAGTTTTGAATTTAAAAATGTACTTTTTTTGAACAGTATTTGTTTATTTTTATTATATTTTATATTTCAGACCGCCCTCGGTCCTTCATAAAAAATAAAGGACACCAAACAAAAATACACAACCTAGAACACCAAGCCATCTATACACTTAAGAACAACCGAAACATAATTATCGTACCAGCCGATAAGGGCGGAGCTATAACCATCTTAGACACTAACAACTATATTAAAGAAGCAGAATCACAACTTCAAAATAACAAGTTCTATGTACCCTTACCTCTAGATCTGACTAGCACTTACAAAACAGAATTATCACTTCTCATTCAGAACCTGAATCATAACATAAAAAATAAAATAAAATCTTTTATTCCTGAGAACCCCAAAACAGCAACATTCTATACTATCCCAAAACTACACCAACTCCCCAAAATCATTTCAGAAAAACACCCTAACACCTCTTCATCCAACCCACATCAAGCAAATAATGAAGAAATCTACAAAATTTCAAAAGAACTTAAAATCACACCACCTGGCAGACCCATAATATCAGGCATTGGTACCCTCACAGAACTTATATCTGGATACATAGACAATATCCTAAAACCTTTATTACCTGACATACCTAGTTATATTAGAGACACTACTGACTTTCTCAACAAGTTACAAAGCATTAATTTAGTCCTAGGTGATAATATCATAGTAACGATGGATGTTACGTCTCTGTACACGAACATTCCACATGTTGAAGGAGTAGCAGCTTGCCATGAGTTCCTTAAAAACAAATTACCTAACAACCAAATCACAGATTTATGCCAATTAATAAATTTCATCTTAACACACAATAATTTTAAATTCAACAACAAACACTATTTACAGATTAGTGGCACAGCAATGGGCACGAAAATGGCACCTAGTTATGCCAATATCTTTATGCATATTTTAGAAAAAAAGATACTAGACAGTTCACAATACAAACCATCACATTATTTTAGATACATTGATGATATTTTCTTAATATGGACTCATGGATTAGAAAAATTAAAAAACTTCTTCACTTTCTGCAACAACTTCCACAATACAATCAAATTTACCATGGAGTACTCATACACATCCGTCCCTTTCTTAGACGTCATGGTAAAATTAAATAAACATACACTTTCCACCAGTCTATACAACAAACCCACAAACCAACATAAATTCCTACACTTTAACAGTTGCCATCCCCTCAAATTAAAAAAATCTATCGTATACAGCTCATTTATTAGAATAAAACGCATTTGCTCAGACCATCCAGATTTTCTAAACAACATTAACAACCCAATAAAACAGTTTCTAAAATGTAAATATCCAATAAAAATAATAAAGGAAGCACTACATAAAACCATCCACATAGATCGTAGCACACTTCTCACATACAAAAAACGAAAAGATAACAACCGAATTTCCATGGTTTTTAACCATAATCAATATTTCTACACACTTATCAAAAATTTAAAAAATGATTACAGGAACCTTCAATCAAACAAAAACATCAAAGACATTTTCGATAAACCACCCATAAATGCAAAGAAACAAACACCCAACCTATCAACTATCCTCACTTCTAACAAATATTTAAATAATACAAACCTATCAGGGAATTTAAAATGTGGGAAGCCTCGCTGTTTAATTTGTAAACATTTAATAACAGACAAAACATTCTCTGTACCCAACACCAAAATAAAATTACACCCACCAAACCTTACTTGTGACAGCAAAAACATCATCTACTTTCTCTTCTGCTCAATTTGCCCCAACAGTGGATATATCGGCGAATCCGGTAATAGCTTTAGATTTCGCTTCAATAATCACAAACTAAATATACAACAAAAAAATGTATACTCCCCAATTGCAGCCCATTTTAATCAACCTGATCATACTTTAGAAAATTTGCAAATGTTTACTAATAGACTCCAATTTTAGTTCTACATACAGATGCAGAAAGAAAGAAACATACTGGATTTTAAAATTAAATACACACAAGCTAGGGTTAAATAGGGACTTAGGTGTGTTGAATCTTTACAAATATTTCAATAGCTAAAAAATTGTTTTCAGATATTCCAAGAAATTTTTATCTAAAACAAACAGACTTTCTCTACGGATGTGCCACATGTTGTGAACAAACACACCACGTGATGTAAACAAAAAAATATTCGAACGCTATCGTGAAATACGTTTCTAATTCAAATTTAAAAATCAGTTGTTTCTGATGAAGGACCGAGGGCGGTCTGAAATATAAAATATAATAAAAATAAACAAATACTGTTCAAAAAAAGTACATTTTTAAATTCAAAACTTTTTATTAATATTCTTTCCTATATATATATATATATATATATATATATATATGGTTGAATTAATTAGTTGCATTATTCAGGTTACTTGAAATGAACTTGATTTTATAACTGAAAGCGTTGCTTCTTTATGCTGTGTTTGTATAATCTCTCTGATTGTCTCTTTTCACATATACAAGGAAGTTGCTGCTGATATTTGCTAGCTTTGAATCCTATTTCTGTACCAGCTGGATAAACTCACAGTGAAAGCTCTTTAAATCACAACTATAGTTTCAAAGTTCTTTCTTGTTAAATACAGGTTGAACTGTTTATCTCCTGACTTTGAAATAGCATATTTACTTGTGTATACTGTAAGATTTTATAATTAGATATTTACACAAAAATAGAGGGTCACGCTATACATTGGTCATTTTTTGAAGATTTTAAAAATCATGCATTTTTGATGACTGGTTGCACTATACACAGGTAATTCTTTCTGAGGAGGGTTAAATTCATACAAAAAATTTAGGGGTTGTACTATACATGAAGTCGAGTTACATAGGAATATATATGGTAAAAAGATTCTTTTTCTAAATTTTTATCAATTTTCTCCCAATGCAAGAATCAATAACAACTTAAGGTAGTGGGTTACTGAATGATGTTGGTATGTAAGCATAATAGGAGAAGGCAATAAGTGTAGTTTATGAGGTTATATAGGAGAGATAATGGGCCACCCTAGATTTGAAGAGGTTAAGATTCTAGGGCTTGGGAAAACACCTGCTCAGTTCTTGGGAAGAAGCTGTTTGAGTTAAACTTTATAGGTATTTTAGGAAGGAAAAAGAATGTGTTTCCTAATTTAAGACTTCATCGAACTATGATGGTGTTTATGTTGGTGTGATGACACATACATGATGGAGAGATGCTAAAATTTTAAACTTTTAAGTTAATTTTTTTTTGTTCAATATGTGCTTGGGTATATATCTGTAATGAATAGACAATACTGAACATCAACTTTGGAAGCTTTATTCCTTTTTATTCATTAGTAATTAAACAGTCTTTTATATGGAGTGGTTATTATTGAAATAGATAGGATGAGATAATTCATTATTATCACAACAGCTTCACTGATTTGATTTAGTTTCTTTTTCTTTATGTATTTATCACTTCTGTTATTAAGTATTGCATATTGTGGTAGTAGAAAAAAATTCTACTTTGTTATAGATTTTCCTAAAATTGTTCTGATGTATAAAAATTTATATATCTTTTCTCCAGTTTGAAAGAATGTATTGTTTCATTTACATCGTCACAGTTGTCCTATTTTAAACAACTTCATAAGTTTATGTGACTTCATTAAAAATGAAGTTGTTTTTAATGTTTTATAAAATGATATCATATTATTATTCATTCTTTTTAACATTGTTACAGCTGTTGTATTTCTGTGCAACTTATTCTGTGACTAATGGCTTTATTCGAGCACTCAGTTTGGCTTCAATGGCCCAAATGATGAAGAGTGGAGAGCCCCTGGACATTACTGACAACCAACTGCCAATAAATGTGTAAGTATGCCACAGAAAACTTTCTAAGCTAGGTACAATAAATAAAAAAGGCAATTATCTTTTCGTGGCTATGGATTTCAGTGTCCATTTTCCAATATTTCTTATGCATTATTCATTTTGCCGCATATTGAATGCCTAATACTTGTGGTAACTGCTGATATTTTAATAACAAAAATTTTGTCTGTGGTAATTACAATATTTATTCATATCTAATCATAATGAAAATCAAAAGTGAAAGGCTCATCTAATATCTAGACAAGCTGCTTCTTAACATAAACTGATGTCTACCTTGTCATCTCAGATGTTTGAAAAGTCAAGCTCTTAGGCAGGAGGTATACTGAGATTATTTTGCATCTCATTATCATAAAGCAAAGGGAAATGATTGGTCTGCCACAGACAAACTGTAGAGTGTTGATAAATAAATTGCGTATCTTATTGTTAATGCCATAATCAAATATAAGTATGCTGATATTTTCTCGTCAAATATAGTAATTATTTGCCTTTGCCTTGATTAAAGCTGTTTCCTATCCTTATTAATATAAATTAATTAATCCTATTTTGCATGAGTTGAATTTAAAAAGTATTGAATTAAATAAGTGGAAAGGTATAACTTTTATCTGAATTTCTGAAACAATGTGTTCTTACTATTATACATTGATTCTGGGTACTTTACTATCATATAATAGTTAGCAAGCTGACATCTCAGATCATTGTCTCTGAGTAGGGAGATGAGCTTGATCATCAGTTTGTACTTGTGGTTTTGTGTCAAAACTAAGCTAGATTGAACAAATAACTACTGGACTGATTCTTTTAAAGAAAGATGGTGGAATTGAAATAGAATAAATATATTTCCATTCAGATTTGTTAATTAACAAACTTGAGCCTTTGTACCTGCAAAAAAAGGAATGTTAAAAGGACGATTTTTCCCCTTTTTACACATCTATTATTTTCAGCCATCAACAATGTTTATTGTTTTTAAAAATGATGATTACAACTGTAATAAAACTTAAACATGTTGAAAGTGAATTTATACAATTTATTCTTGAGAATTTACAACAAAATATTAAGCACTATTTATTTATTATATTTATTTATTTACAAGATTAATTTTATATTTGCAACATTCCAAAAACTAATACAATTAAAACTCATACAATGCAATATTTATCCTTGACCAATTTATAAAGAAATAAATATGAAAAAATATCTTGTTCTTAAATTTATAAACATTTACTAAATTATCAAAATATGTGAACTAACGATAAGCAAATCATAGTTAGTTACCATTTTATAAAGTTTAAAGCAATTGATAATTAGATGATGTTTTGCCAACTATTCCAATAATGAATATAATAAATAGTGTAGATCTAATAAACAGATAGTGTTTATTATTTTTGTTTTAAATTCCCAAGAACAAAGAAAATGTATAAATTCACTTTCATATGTTTAAGTTTTATTACAATTCTAATTACTTTTTAAAATGATAAATATTGCCAAGTAGTTAAAATAAGAGCAGTGTAAAGAGAAAACCATCCATTCTACACTTCAATTATTTTGGCAGGAATGAAGGTCAAACATTCTAATAGAGAATTCTTTTAGTTGTACTATTTTTTAGAATCATTAATTTTCTTCCAGTAAAAAGGAAAGCATTTAGATATACTTGATTATAACTTACATAAGTTCATTCTGTATCATTATTAATTATTCTTTTGAAGACCTGAGAAATCTGAACAAGTAAAAAGTCCTTTGGAAAACCATAAAAGCCACAAAATTTTAACAAGTCAGGAGTCAGAAGACTTAGCTGCTTCTGTTACACCATCTCAAATTGCTGAGTCAAGTCGGAGCATTTCTGAACAAAACTACATCAAAACTGCATTAGATCAAATGATACCCATTGAAGCATTGTTTAAGGTACACATTTTTTTTGTTAAAATTTCTTGTTTAAATTCTTTATTCATTCTCTTAAAATTAAGCAGTCATTTGTGAGAATTGTTATTTGTGAGATTTTACACATGGCATGAAGGAAAATGAAAGACATCAGATAAAGTGTTTCTTCGTCATTTATAAAAAAGAGAAATAAGTTATATAAATAACAATTTGAATTATTTTCAAACTTATCTTTAACAGTTACTATCAACACAAGAATTTATAAAGGAAAACCATAAATTTTGATTTTGTATTCATTTGATATTAAGAGAATGCTTTAGATTTTTTCCAAAGTTATCGTGACAAAAAAAATGGAACAATGGTTGGTTGGTTGTTTTGTTTTATGGCATATCAACCTCGGCAGGTCATTTATTGCCAACTAAATTTTACTTATTTATTGCTGGTAATACCTTTTTCTTTCAATAATTTATTGTTGTTTTTTTTATATAAGTTTTGTGTCTAGTAATACTTTTTTATTTTCGTGTATCAAGATTCATTGGGATTTGTTTTTAAAGGCAGGGTTCCCAAGTCCTACCCTGTTTTTTAACCTATAACTGGAGGGAAGGGACAAATTAATACCTTTCCCAAGGGTACCAGTGCTTAAGTGAATGCAGGGTATTTAACTGGAATTTGAACTTGGCTCACCAATTTCTCTTTCCGAGCCGATATCCACTGCACCACAATGCACATCCATCACTAAACGCTTACAGCACCAGGTATTCCTAAGCAGTCACTCATCTAAGTACTGACCAGGCTCAACATTGCTTAACTTTGGTGATCGAGCGAGAACCGGTGTATCCATTGTGATATGGCCATAAGCTGAAACAATGGAGTTTTCTTTTTGTAATAATCAGCCACCATTTTATAATTGTATTTTTTTTTTGAGTTGAATGACAAAACACAATTTATTTTATTTTATTACTTTACAATTCTCTTACTTTTGTTATAATTTAATTTCATATTGGTGATTCTTAGGTTTTACATCATGGAGAAGTTACAGATGGACGTTTTCATCGAATGAATCAGGATTGTGATCCTGTAGATTTAGCTTCTATGGTGAGTAAGAGTTAAATGTATTTCATTAATTTCAAAAGTATGAGAAATTCAGCTGCAATTCTTTTTCCTATGACAATGCAACATATTTCTCTTTTATTTTGAAGTATATTCATTTATTAATAATATCATTATTATCACTGAAGTGGCATCTACCATCTTACATATTTTCAACAAAGCCATACAGAATAAAAGAATTTGAGACAAGGTTGAAATTTTACAAAATATTTATTATATAAAATAAGAAGAGAATAATAAATGTTTGGTTGTAGAAAAGGTAAATTTTGGTTAACAGCAGAATCTGATAAGAAACAAGAAAAGCACTACTGATATGACCATCTGTAGAAGAGTGCTTTATGTTCATGTTAGAATTCTGAAGTACAGGGTGTGATGAATAAATTACACAAAAAATGAAAATAACACTGACTTATTTTTATAATTTAATTATTAGTTTTAGTGGATATTAAAATAAACAGTATCTACTCAAATATGGTCAGCTACTAAAATATGTTGAAGTATATATATATATATATATATATATATATATATATATATATATATATATATATTTTTTACATATATAGGGTGCGATGGATAAATTGTTAACTAATTTATGCAAAAATGAAAATTTTATCTTATTTTAACAGATATATTTGCTAAAATTACACAAAAATATCTTTAAATATTAATGAGTAAATTTATTCAATAAAATTACCATTGATTTCAGCCACACCTTCCACCTGCAACTCTTCTGGATGGTTTTCTTGTTTAAGTTGGTGAACGCTGCCATAATCCTTGCCTTCAGTTCATCTTTCATGTTATGAGGAGTTTTGTTGGTTTTTCACTCAACTGCCCCCCACACATCAAGGGGGCTGCAGTCTGGGGAGTTACGTGGTCAGATGTAATGGGTGATGTGATTGTTGAAATTGTCTGATAGCTGTGACTGGGTTCTCTTGCTTGTATGGCATGATGAAGAGTCCTATTTCTAGACAAGGTTTTCCATTAGCCACCCTCTTGAACTAAGATAGCACTACCTCCTCAAGAAACTTGATGTAGGACTCCATGTTGAGTCTCAGGCCTTCACTAACAAGTTCAATTCTCTTCTTATTAGAAAGGTCAGAGTGAGTTTTTCAAGCTGTCATACCTTTGTAATCACCATTAGACTCATCCAACTCTTTCCAAATCCTCTGCACCATTCTCAGGTTAACACTCAAATACTCTGAAATGCTCTTATTAGAGCTTCTGGCATGAATGCCAAGAATACAGCATACTGTTTCCAAATTTCTGGTGGTATGAATTGTGTCATGGTGCTATTTTTCTTACTGAGAGTGCCCAACTAAACCTACTATACTGTGCAGTCAATAAAAAAGACAAACAACACATATAAGCAAAAAATTCAAAATATAAAGTGGCGATAATGTACCCATTGCATCCTGTGCATCCTTTATTATCTATGGATGCTGTTTATGTTACTCTGCTCATGTCTTGGGATATCTGATTTAGTTCTTATTTTTTAATGTTGACCCTGTTATTGCTGACCCTGTTTTCATCATTCCAAGAACACACTGCTTGGCTCAAGGATTGAACTCACAATTACTATGTCACCAAATTCACAAACCTATGCTTTAATTCACTAGGCAGTTGTCTCATGGGGCAATTTTCTGTGAATAACTCAGAAAAGGTCCACTGTAGTTCATTTGGATTCACATATGCCTGATGAAGCATGGTGATAACAAAATTTTAGGATATCAGCAACAAAGATGAGGACAATAGCCCATCTATAAACAGTGTAAATAATGAAAACTTTGATTTATGGTTGGAGATAATATGATGAACATCTTAATATCCTATTTGTTTATTATTTTAAGATAAGTCAACATCATTCCAGCAGTTGTGTGGACCATTATCTGAATAAGTATTTCATAAATTCATTTTTATAATTGAGCTCTTTGATAAAATTCAAAGAAAAATCAGCAATATTATCATCCCTGATCTGGTGTCTCAGCTTCAGTCACTTTTTCACTGCCATTAGGTTGCTTCCCTGTGTCTTTTTTATCAATACTTTCATGATAATTGTTCAGATGAGCTCTTTGCAATGTAACCTAGACTTTTTGAATTCAAGTACAGTACAAGACTGGCATTGAGATCTCATTAATTTACCATTGAGCTCGCTAGATGTAACTGTAAATTCTATGCTAACAGTTTTTTTTCTCACACTTCTCACTTGTGAAACTCCATTCCAGCTCCATGCTTTCCAGCTAATTTTAATCTGCAAAAATTTGAATGCAATGTCAATTGCTATCTACTGTTCTCCTGATTACTCTTTTCTCTCTCAGCTCATTAATAATGTTTCTGTTCCTAATTCACTCGCACCCTGTAACCCTTTGTATTTTAGTGGCTTTACTGCCTTGCTTGTCTTGGAAAATAACTGCATTTTAAAGAATAGTATTCTGATTCAAGAGTTTAAGTAAAAATAAGATATATTCTTTTTATATATATATAAATTTTATTGAACATATTTACTCCATTTTGGCCTACTTCTGCTATCTTTCAGGCAAATTCTTGATTCCATTCTTACAGAATTTTTTTCCTTTCTCAACTCAAGATGTCTTTTGCAGTCTTATATTGGATTGAAGTAGTTTTCATAAATAGACAGGTATAAATTTTTATCTGAAGATGCTATATCTGGTGAATATGGTAGATCAGTGAAAACTTGTCAGTAACAATTTTTGCATGATCAGCAGAGAAACATGCAGTCTAGCATTATCCCATTATCATAGATGGATGCTTTCTGCCATTTTCTTCTTTTATGTGGTGTCTCCCTTCAGGACATTGGTGATCATGATTCTCTTATTCTTTGTAGCTATAAGTAATATCTTTGTCTTTACTATTCCTCCCAGTACCTGTTCTAGCATCCATTTACATAAGCTCATTAGAAAAATTACTTCAATACATTTTCAATTGTCTTCAATAAGTTCTGTGAAGTTTTTCCAGCCATCTTTTCTCATTGTGTTTAAGAAATTTTGACAATCTCTTTTTACTGTTTCTTTAAAGCTTCTTTATTTTTTCTTCATTGCTTCCATGTTCCATCCATGTTTATTCTTAGGATCTTTCTGTAGAAACACACCTTGATGCTTCAAGTTTCCTTTTAATCTGGGAAGAAATTGTTCAGCATTTACTATCATTTTAGAGGATTGATACTACAAGGCAGTTCAGCACTCTCTTCTTTCTTTCTAAAAAAAGTTTTCTTTTTTTGTAGTATTTTTTTGAGATTTTGGAAGGAATTTTTAAAATATTTCTTTGGATTTCAGTGCCACATTTTGTGTTGTCTATTAAAAACCTGGCCAGGTTTCTGCACTTGATTTTGATGCCTCTAATGCCATGTGAATTACAGTGTGATGTGTAGCCAGGAATTTTAATAAAGCTAACTTGTATATTCAGGAGTTTTAATAATGAAAATGTACCCTTTAACAGGGTTCTGACCTGAAACTCCCTTTGTAGATCTGACATATGATGAGTATTTTGGCAGGAATATTTCAGTTAAAAAAGTTTTATTAAATTTGACAACAAGATTTGTCTATTTTTTTATTATATTTTCCAGTTTATGAATAAGTTGTCGCACATCCAGAACAAATCTGTGGAGTGACTGTCTAAATTATGCTCATTGTGGTGCAGTGGATATTGTTTTGCAATGAGAAATTCGGAGAGTCAAGTTTGAATTCCAGTTGACTTCCTTGCATTCACTTACACACAAATACCCTTGGGAAAGGTATTAATCTGTTACTTCCTTCCAGTTATGGGTTTCATAACAGGACAGATTGGGTTCTATAGCCTTGGTTGGCAACCAATCTACTGCAGAAAGTAATGGCAACCTACTGCGGGATAATCTTCTGCCCAGTCAGTCATGTCTCTTTCGATATATGAGTGCCCAAGTGTGTATCATGTATGGCACTTAACTGACTGATTGTCCTGGGTATGGCGATAAACTACATCCAGCAGTAAAACCTTTGATTGAAAGGTTTTGAAGAGTTTAGAACCACCTTTTAAACTGCTGTTGTTCTAAGTAAACCCTGACTGAAGATGGTAGCACCTGCTAGGGTTCCAACTATAGACAAATAGTTAACCCAATAAACTAGAATCAAAACACTATGAAAGTATAATAATACATTTTCATAGTAAAAATACCATCAATATATTTTTGTAAAAGAAATTACTAATGCTGCCATGAAAATGAAAGTTTTGGCATTAGATAAGCCATAAAGAGTCAATATGCCACTAAAAAAGAACAAACTTGCATCATTTTGACCATCTGTGGTTATGGGCAGGAACATTAATGTTGTTAATATCATAGAGAAAAGTTTTTATTTGGGTTCATTCTAATATTTTTAGATGCACTTTTTGTTCAAATTTAAACACATGCATAAGTGTTTAAATTAGTGCTGTAGAGTATTTTGGTAGTATCTATTAATATTTGTCTAAGGTTAATCATAGTATATTGGTTGTTTGTTAAATGATCTTTATATATTGCTAACAACATGAATAACAACATAATAACTGGGGATACTTCAATGAAAATGGGAACTTTGGATAGTTCCTTCACAAATTTGGGGCAGTTTATTCATAAATTTAATGTAACTCCATTATCAATTATCATTTTTACTAATGCCAATTTCTACCCAAAAGTCTATCTTGCATTTGGCCATGAAGACTAGCTTTGAATTCACCCATCTAAATGTATGCTAGCTGATTTTTTACTTATCTGATTTACAAACTTTTTCTCTTTTATCATTGAAGTACACTCTTTATTAAATTTATTTTAATTTATATATACATACACATATATATTGTTGTATACCTACCTATTACAATAATGATATGTTCCTATCCTCTTAAATATGTGGACATTATTGGAAGGGAGAGTAGAGTGATTGTACTGATTAGCAATTCACTAACAATGTATCTACTTCATTCAGCATGTAAGTTTTTTTTTTTATAGTCATATTGCCCCAAGCAAGGCATTGAATGCAACTGTTTTGCAGGGGGTTACATAGGAGGAAAGTTATGAGAAAGAGTGACAGGTTATAGGGGGTGTCAGGAAATGGGTAAGAGGAGGAAGAGAATACTGATGAGAGTGGAGTGGATGGAGAAAGGAGCATGAAAGAGAGGATGCAGGTTAGTGAAATAGGAGATGACTATTGACTTTACATTTAAATTCTTGGAGATTGTAGCTGTTGAGAAAGCAAGTAAATGGGAGGAAATTCCACAGGCGGGAAGTGCGAGAAAAGAAGCTGCTGGAGTAGAATTTGTGTTTACAATTCATTGGTTTCACAGTAAAAGGTGGGACCTAGTTGCTAATCTTGTGGCTTGAGTAAATTTATATATAGAAGGCACCAGTGTGCCATGTTCCTCAGAGCAGAAGCCGTGAAAGTATTTGGAGAAGAGACACAAGGAAAGTGAGTGTATCTGAGCTGTCAAGTGAGAAAGTAACTGTATCTGAACTGCCAAGTCGGGATCTTTACAGATTCTCTGTTGAATTTTGTCAAGGACACCTAGGTGGATAGCAGGAGCACCCGACCAGATATGGCAGCAGTATTCAATGCATGGGCAGATGATAGATTTATATATGTGCAGGATTGTTTCAGGTGGAAAAAACTTCCTGGCCCTACACAGAGAACTGACTTTCTTAGCAGCAGATTTAGCTATGGATTTTATATAGTCATTCCACTTAAGGTCTGTTGTGAGAGTTAAGCCGAGGAGACGCAGTGTTTTGCTTTCAGGAATACTAGCCTGATCCATGTTAATGGGGGGTAGGAGCAATTGTTTGTGATAGTTAATAGATAGCAGCTTCGTTTTGGAAGCATTAAAATTCACGAGCCATTTCTTACCCCAGTCCACCACGGATTAGAGGTCATTTTCAAACTCAGCAGCGATGTTTGCTTTGTCAGCCTCAACAGATTTTTGATCGATGCGAGAGTAAACTGTAGTTTTGTCAGTGTATATGCTTACTTAGGATCTTATTACATTTGGGAGATCGTTAATGTAGATAAGGAAAAGCATAGGACCTAGAATAGATATTTGTAGATATACTATTATTCCCAACCTCTATTTTGATGATTACTCACACAGTATCCTTTAAGATTTACAATATATATGTTAATACATTACCACATATTCACCCTTAACCTCTCCAGCATTAAAAGTATATACTATAAACTATCACTCTTTTTTTTATCTAACTGTGATAGCTACTCTTTTTTTCTCTCCCTCTTTTTGATAACCTTATGAAATTAACAGTTAATAACAACCCATGGAAACAGGATTGGCTGATGGCTAAAAATAGAAGATCCCATGTGTGGATTCACATGACCCAATACAAAGAATTATATGGAAGAAATACATTTAATCAGTTAGATGCAGATCTCGAGAGTCAAGGCTCCTTCTCATATTATTCTCAAATTATAATTTTACTTAATGAATAGACCAAATCATATATTGAACTCACATATATCAAGAGTTAATTTGGATTGCAAACCTTGAGGAATAAAGACTTCTTTTTCATGTCACAGAAAGATTTGGAGGTTGCAGAATGAAGAGGCTGAATATTTTATTCAACTTATCTCCATTAATTACATGCCATGTATGAACATTTATTTGATTTATTCACAAACCAAACCAAAAAGCAACAGTGAAGCACAAATTATGTTGATCACCAAATATAAAGTCATGCTTGATTTTTTTCAGTTAAGAAAATCTGAGAACACTTCAGTCAACTGAATGTTGAATTTTTGCAATCAAAAGATAACTTTTATGTAGGTACCTCCACTCGTTTTTAATAGCTAACTTTTAAATTGAATTAAAAAAAAAGTTTTCTTGAAACTTTTATTTTAACTTTAATTGAAAGCTAAATGATTAAACTTACTATTTTTAATAAGCAAAACACTCTGGTGTATTTCAAACAGAAATTATATTGATTGGAATCTAAAATTTTTCAATTTTAAAAAAATTTTCAATATTTTGGCCATTTTTAAGCAACCGACACATTGATAAACAAAAGATAATTCTTAGTTTTAAAAAACTTGCAGAACTACAATATGCATATGCGACACATTATCTTTGAAAAATTAGCAAATTTAAAGTTAAATTAATCTGATTTACACAAGTATTACTTGTCTATTGCATGAAATTTAGAATAGAAGTATTTCTTAATCACTGAGGTGTGAACTGAGTAAGGTGCAAATGATTGATGTCAGCCAGATATCAGCTAAGTATGGTTGACCAGAATTGACATAATTCTCCAATTTTTTTCTGCAAGAGGAAAAAACCATGAAACATGTGACCTTTAAATATAACATAGAAAATACCATACATAAAATATTTCATTTACACAAAAAAAGAAGTCTTAAAATTATTTAAAAAATCTATTGGCTCAATGATTTGTATTAAAGTTTTCAATTTTTGATTAGTTAATATAGTCTTTACTTAATTACTTAATAACCTACCCACAACAAGTCTTTGTAGAATTTTGAAATTTTATAAATTATTATAATTAAAAAGATAAAATGAAAACAATTCTTGTATAAATTCATTATTCATTGAAGATATTTTTCTTCAGACTATTATGTCCTTTATATATATATATTTAAAGGCAATTAAAAGCTTATCTAATTAAATAATATCATAGTTTTATTGCATTTTATATTTTACTATTTAGGGCAGATTTTTGGAAAAATGGCCAACTGTTTGACAAAAGTAATAGATAATTTAAATTCCTGAGGGAGTCCTGTGTTTAACTAATAAAACAAATTTTTAAAACAAAATCTTATTTCTTAAAATTTAATGAATTTACATGGTGGGGGATAACAGTTGTAAAAAAATATTTTACCAAGATTTTCTAAAAATAATAATTTAAAAAATAATTTCATTCATTTGTAAATAAGTCCTAAAAGTTTCAGTAAAATACTACATTTATTTGGTTTTTGCAAGAATTTTCAAATTAATGTGTTTTTTACCAGAATAACACTGATTTATGTAATATTACATTATCCATTGTAAACTTAGGTAACAATTTGGTTGTCTCTTGATGAAAAACAAATCAAGATTTTTTACTAAAATTCTGAACATGTTAAAAAAGATTAAAATTTTTTTTTGAATAATTAAAAAATTTTTGATCTTCCCTCTTAATAATAACATAAACATTTTGTCAGAGAAGCTTCATTTTTTAAAAAATGTGGGGCCTTTTTCTTCATACTATGCTGTTTTTTCAGCAAATTCATGAAGGTACCTACTTTTATGATGTCAAATAAAACTGACGAGTTTCATCACTTGGCAACAGAAAATTGCAACCCTAAATCAAAACTTGCAGCTAAATAATACTTACATTTTCACAATCAAAAGGTAATTGTTATGCTATCTAAAACTGCAAAAACAAATTGAACATCACTTGGCAACAGAAAATTGCAACAAAACTTGTAGTTAAATGTTTGCATGGCATAAAAAGTAAAGAACTGAACTGAAGAAAAAGAAGATAAATGTGTGGGTGAGAGAGAGAGAGAGAGAGAGAGAGAGAGAGAGAGAGAGAGAGAGAAGAAAAGATAAGAATAAAGAGTATATTTGTGATTTCAGACAACAGATCAAAGTTAAGTGTTTTTTTTTCCAATTCTCATATTGCACACATCTCACACACCTTTCCAAAGAGGCATTTTTCCCTGTATTATTTTCGTTCTATATCCTAATACTAGTGTTTGTTAGTCATCTCTATTGGTTATTTTTCTTATCTGTGCATCTCTCCTTACAAAAGAAACCCTCCACTACCAGAGTGGAAAAATTTGGTCATACATTTTGACAACAAGCAAAATATTCTTTTTTTTTTTTTACTTTTCTTTTTAAATTTTATGTTGTGGCAATTTGGTTTTAACAATATATATATATATATATATATATATATATATATATATATATATTGTATTTTAGAACATGTTCATATTACAATCTACTACAAAGTGTACATTTTGTTTTGACATTGAAAGGACAATGTCTCATCAGGTAGTAAACAGTATTTTTACTACCTGATGAGACATTGTCCTTTCAATGCCGAAACAAAATGTACACTTTTAATGTTTTGAATTTTGTTAACATTTTTCTTCGTTCCTTATTCATTTGTATATATATATATATATATATATATATATATATATATACATATATATATATATATACACTTCGTCTGTCTGAATAGTAGCAAGACTGATATCACAAACAATTTATTTCAATTTCTAACAACAAAATACGTAGTTTCCCTTTCAAAGTAATGATCCTTGATTCTAATACATTTTTCCATCCTTCTCTGCTTTTTAAGCAAGAAGGATTCTTCTTGGATGCCCCTCAGCTCTGTTACTGCCCTCTTGATGGCCTCCATGCCTTGAAAATGGGTCTCCTTGATGATCAACTTAGGGGACAAGGAAAATGTCAGAATAAGAAGGTTGTTTCAGTATGGTGAGAATCTTCTTGCCCAAATACTTAGCCTGCCGTGAGCAGGGGCATTGTTTTAGTGGAGTAACCACAAACCATGTGGAAAAAAATGCAATGCTTGCAGAAAGATAAGATTGCAGCTATATATAGCTGCTAAGATATCATATTAAATGATAACACAATCCGATTATTCTTCTTTTGCCTATTAGTACACCTAATCCTATTACTTTTCCGATAGAGTTTACACACACACACACACACACACACACACACACGCACACATATATATGAACTATTCTTTATCAGATCGGCTGACCAATACATCTGGGTTTGCTATTGTGGAACATCTTATAAATAACCATAATTGTGCCGCTAACTTTAATGTGGATGCATTTTCTATCCTAAGTACGTTACACTCAAGTTATGACCTCAGAGTGTTGGAGGCCTTCTATATTCAATCATTAAAACTTCCTCTGTATTAACAGAAGGAACAAAATTTAGTGTCCAACTCATTCCATTTAAAATTTTTTTCTGTCCCCCCCTTACAGCCTGTTATATTTTTAAATAATTATTTATTCACCTCGATTTAGCTCTGTTGAGCAAGGTGAAAAACCGGTTAGCTAGCCTGTTTTTCAGTTTTATTTTTTTAATTATTATCATCATGGGTAGTAGTAATAAAAATTTTTGACTGTTCATAGAGGTAATGAAGTTTTGTAACACAAATCATATTTTCATATATATATATATATGAATTGATTATTATAATTATTATTTATAGTATTATTCCTTCATGCTACATCTACTTGATTTTATTCTGATAGGAGAATAATAGCTAATATCATACTGCCCATTCCTTAACTAATTTTACTTTAATACATGTGTCTGAAGCTAATTCTACACATGACTCCATTGCTTTTAATCCAATCTTAAACTAACTGTTTGGGGTTAAGAGATAGAGTGGGGGGAATGTAAATATCGTGTCATGGGCAACAAAAATACTGAAAAAATTCTTTATTGCATATCTATCCAAGAGTCTCTTAACTGACAAAGAAAAAGTATGTAGCACTGTATGTATGAATATAAGCATTGCACCCAGTTTTTTTTTATGAGACAACACAATTGATAAAGTGAAAAATTAATTGCTAATTCATAAGGAAACTACATATACTGAAATCATACATTTATAGGTTTTTACCTCTAACATTTCTGCCTCCATGCTAAAATTCTATCTTTTATTCCATTCATTTTTTTTCTTTTGATTCCCTACCTATATATTTTTATTTTCTTTTATAGAAATAAATAGATCTGCCTATTACTTGGTTGATGTTTCTCCCTTGTCTTTTGAACAGGACAGATTTTCTGGTGTGTGTTGTGGTGCAGTGGATATCGACTCAGAATGACAAATCGTGAGCTGAGTTTGAATTCCAGTTGAATTCGTTGCATTCACTTATGCACAAATACCCTTGGGAAAGGTATTAATTCATCTCTTCCCTCCAGTTATGGGTTGAATAATAGTACAGATTGGGTTCTATAGCCTTGACTGGCAACCAGTCTACTGCAGAAAGCAATGGCAACCTACTGTGGGATAATCTTCTGCCAGTCAGTAGTCATGTCTCTTTCGAGACATGATTGCCCAAAGTGTGTGACACTTAACTGACTGACTGAAGAAAAGCTGTCATGAACTTTTAGTGATATGACTGGCTGGAGGCTACAATTCTTCATACTGATGATAACAGGTTGGCAGTTTTATGGTTGTTGAGTCCTTACTGGTAGTAAAGAGCCCAAATACTTAAATGGTGTTTAGAGAAGCTGTTCTGATCAACAGTTGCAGAATATCGGGGTTCTTGCAGTGATATGTCATACATTGATAGGTGTACCTGCAAGCACTTCTGGTGGACAACCCTGAGGCTGCACTGTACTGCAGTCAGTATCTATTTCCAGCCAGATCATATTATTTTTGTCAACAAGCGGCTACTATTATACTTGTCCTTTTCCACTTTTAAAAATATATCTTGACTAAAAAAAATATACAAAATAAAACTAAACCAGTAGTGCCTATAGATATCTATTTTTGCTCTCTCATTAGGCAAGAATCCCCTATTAACAGAATATATTTTTGTTATAGATGCAACAGATTGGGGCTCAATTCATGATTTTCTTCATAATGCCCCTTGGTATAATATTTTTAATCATCTTGTTGAGAAATGTCCCACTGTGTATGAAAGCCAGTATCAAAGCTTTCATGCCAGTATAAAAATACTAAATGGAACCACAATTTTCTTCTTGGTTCTCTCTTGCTTGTTCAGCTGCTATTGCCCACAGAAGTCACTTCTCCGAGCTATACCAGAGTGACAGGTCCAATTGTCAATCAGTTAAATGCTATATGTGATTCACACTTGAGCAATCATGTCTCTTTCAATCTATGACTGACTAGGCAGAAGATTTTTCCCACAGTACTTTGCCATTTCTTTCTGCGACAGACAGGTTGCCAACCATGGTTATAGAAACCAACCTGCCTTGCTATTCAGGCTATAGCTGGAGGGAGAAGAGATGGATTAATACCTTTCCCAAGAGTATTTACACATAAGTGAATGCAATGAATTCAACTGGAATTTGAACTCAGCTCTCTGATTTCTCAATCTGAGTCAATATCCATTGCTCCACAATGTACATCCATTGTCCAGTTATAACAGATCTCTTTTTGTCACTCTTTGTAATGAGTGTAAGTGTGTCTTCAAAGCAGCAAAATCCCTATTCGCTAATAGAATGAAACCTTGTTAGCACATCACAAGTTTGATTTTAGAGATTATTGGTGGCTCTGCATGAATGTACTAAACAAAAGTAAAGCTTCAGTCCCTCCTCATTTCAATCCATTTGAAGTGTTGACATCTACTGCAGATAAAACAGAGTTCTTTGCTTAGAAATACTTTTCCAACTCTACTATCAACTCATCTGAAGTACCTTTGCTTGATTTTCTCACCTAGAATTGAGTGATATGCACATTGCTTTGTCCATGATTTCTATTGTTAGTTCGAAACTAGATTCTTACAAGGTTTGCAGAGTTGATGATAATAGTCATAAAGTAATGTGTTTTTGAGCTGGCTCCTGTTCTCTCCAAAATTTACAATAAATGCCTCACTGCTTCTTGTTTGCCAGCTTGTTGGAAGTCCTTCACTGTAAATCCTAAAGAGAATCTTTATACCCTTCTAATCACAGCCCTATTAGCCTCTTACCTTTCTTTTAGTAAAGTGCTTAAGGCTCTAATCAATGCTGAATTGGTTAAGCATCTTACTTCACATGGCCTCCTTTTGGATAAACAATATGGCTTCTGTTTCACTAGGTTTATTGTAGATATGTTAATGGCCATCACTGAATTTGCCTATCAAGCTTTAGATAATGATGGTGAAGCTTGGTCTGTAGCTCTAGATATCTCAAAAGTGTTCAACTAGGTTTAGAATGCTGGGCTATCCTTAGACCTACATTATTTCTGATTTTCATCAATGACTTGAAAGACTATATTGAAGCCATTGCTAGGCCAGCTGCTAAGAAAGTTGGTTCACTGTGTCAAGTCACACAGTTTTTTTCTCCAGAATTTTTATCTTACATATCTATAAGTCTAACATTGGTCTATGAGCAGGATATTGCTACCACATATGGTCTGGTGACTCTGCTATTTACCTTGAGTTCCTTAATAAGATAAAAAATAAATAAACAATATTATTATTGCTCTGGCACCTTGGCTTCTGTAACTTACCCACTGTTACCCTGTGTTTTTTTTTATAAATGCTTTTATGGTAAACATTCAGATGAACTCTTTCCACTGGTACCTACATTTTATGAATTTAAGCAAAATACTAGACTGGCAAGGATGTGCGTTGTGGCGCAGTGGACATCGGCTTGGAACGAGAAATTGGGGAGCCGAGTTCAAATTCCAGTTGAATTCATTGCATTCACTTACGCGCAAATACCCTTGGAAAAGGTATTAATCCGTCTCTTCCTTCCAGTTATGGGTTAAATAACAGGACAGAGTGGGTTCTATAGCCTTGGCTGGCAACCAGTCTACCACAGAAAGCAATGGCAACCTACTGTGGGACAATCTTCTGCCCAGTCAGTTATGTCATTTTCGAGACATGATCGCTCAAGCATGTTTCACATATGGCACTTAACTGACTGAACTACTGAAATCATAAACGACATGTATTAGAAGACTGTATCTACTGAAATCGGGGAGCTGAGTTTGAATTCCAGTTGAATTCATTGCATTCACTTACGCGCAAATACCCTTGGAAAAGGTATTAATCCTTCTCTTCCTTCCAGTTATGGGTTAAATAACAGGACAGATTGGGTTCTATAGCCTTGGCTGGCAACCAATCTACCGCAGAAAGCAATGGCAACCTACTGTGGTATAATCTTCTACCCAGTCAGTCTCTTTCGAGACATGATCGCCCAAGCATGTTTCACGTATGGCACTTAACTGACTGACTAGACTGGCATAAAAATTTCATCAATTTACTGTTGGGCAGACTAGATGTAGTTTAAGTTCTATGTTAACAGTTTCTTTTCCCATTCTTCTTCCCTGTGGAATTGCCTTCCAGCTCCATGCTTTCCACCTAACCTCAATATGCAAAAATTTAAATGCAATGTTAATTGCTATCTCCTGTCCTGGTTACTCTTTTCTCTTTATTCATTATTAATGCTTCTGTTCCTAATTCTTTCACATTCTGTAAACTGTTGTGTTTTGGGGTTTTATTGCCTTGATTGAGTGATACTAATTTAAAAAAAAAGGAACATTTAAATAAAGTCAGGCAATTTTTTTATTATAGGGAAATCACATGTCAAAATAACTAACATAACCAGATTGACACAAATGATTTCAACACTTGATTCAAATATTTTGAGTATATTGGAAATCATTTGCATAATGTTGATTAGCACCTGTATAATGTTGATTATTACCAATTAATATCTTGATTTGGCTGTTATCAGTGTTAACTGGTCTATGCAGCTGTGAAAGAAATATTTAGCTTGAAATGTTACTTTCACTTTCAAACTCTTTTGACACATTTGATCAACCAAAGTACCATCTTCAAAACTGGAAAAGT
The DNA here is from genome assembly GCA_037127315.1 of Ascarosepion bandense. Lineage (NCBI taxonomy): Eukaryota > Metazoa > Mollusca > Cephalopoda > Sepiida > Sepiidae > Ascarosepion > Ascarosepion bandense. The sequence continues at coordinate 5,090,373 of JBBBDQ010000367.1, forward strand.
CTGCTGTTTTATTTTTCTTAAAATCAGATTTTAAAAAATAATAAAAATACTCATGTTGAACATGTTGCTTTTTTCTTCTATCTTCAATATTAGCATCAGCAAAAAAGTATTTGACATCTTTTTGACTAAAAACTCACTATATAACAGTTGTCACAATATAATGAAAAGCAATTTTTTTGAATGAAGTGATTTAAAACTAAATGTTCCTAATACCATGAATGAATATTTTGTTAAACACAATATGCCTCTGACTTATCTTTTTCATTTCAGTGCCTTGTACCTGTCATGATTTTGAATAAACTTGTTTGCCTTCAGTTTGCATGATGTAAATAGTATGAAAATAACTCTCTAAATTTTTGTCATGAGATATGTATTGTCAGTAAGAATGTTTCTAAGAAGTTGTAGCGATTATAAAAAAATAATAAAGAGAATATAAAAAATACCTTATTCCCAAGATTCTATAGAAAATAAAGAAATTGCCCTATTGGCAGGAAATTTAGAGACATTCTCTTTTCATCGGTCTCTCACCAAGAAGGCATGGGGATTTGAGCCACTTCAGAAACAGAGATCACAGATATATATGTTATATTTTACTAATTGGAAACAGTGGTCAAACAAGACCCATCCTAACAAAGTCTTTTCCTTTTGTTTAAATAACATTTATTTCTTATTTCTAGTTTATATTACAGAAATAACTTTTCATCAAAACATGATTTTTCACTTTTCATTTACTTTTCTGCTAATCATTCAATCATTTACAGGAGCGCTTGGTATCAGCCTACATTGAACTGGGGAGTAAAAATGCTGGCCCTCTTCACTATTCTGTTTTAATTGAACATCCTCTCATTCAAGATCTTATGCACAGAAGCCAGTTCTTGTTGACGGTATGTTTTTGCCTTTCACATTATTTCTTTTTCTTATTATTTGCTAAGAAAATTTTAAATGCTTGTCACTTCAGCAAGTGGAACTTTTATATTTTCATGATTCGCTGTATGTAATTCTTTTTTTATGGGCTGTGTTCCTTCAGAATGTAGACGATCATGGCCCTTCACATCTTCCTGTCCCTTGCAGCCCTTAATAAGTTTTGTCCATGTGGCTCAGGCATAGATGTTGTATTTCAGCTGTGATGATCTCAGCATTGGGGAATGAATAAAAATTAATTCATAGATTCTGATTTAGTTAGACTGTCTGTCTTATTATATACATTTCTAATAAGGCAAACAGATTTGTTTCAAGACTACCATTTGTCTTGGTTTTCACTCACTAGACAATGATGTTCATATCCTGGTCAGGACAGTTTCTGATCAGGGGACTTCATGGCCTAGTGAATATACATCTATTTTAGAGGTCTGAATTTTTGTCATTTTTGATTTATTTATTTTAATTTATCTGTTATTCTACCACTACAAATTCTATCAAGGCTAGAAAATGAGAATTGGGCATCTCCAGTGCTGATATAGCAATAATAATTAATTTTTGGTTTAATTTGTCTGGAGATAGTGGTTGAAGCCAATGATAATTTTATTGAATACAGTTACTCTATAGTATTTGAAGATATCTTTGTATAATTCATGGTAAATATATCTGTTTAATGAAATGTCAGTGTTTTTATTTTTGTATAATTTAGATAATAATTTATTCATTGCTTACTATGATGGTTAAATTGTCACCATACCAACAAAACTTCTTGTAACACCAAAAATGAACTGAAAGCAAGAATTATGGCAGCATTCACCAACTTAAGGAGATTGTCCATAAGAGATGCAGAAGATTCTGTAGTCAAAGCCAACGTCAATTTTACTGAATGCATTTATTTTTTAGTATTTCAAGATAATTTTTGTGTAATTCGTTTTTGCGTAATTTAGATGACAATTTATCCATTGCACCATGTATATACATACACACATATATACATACATGTCGAAGCAAAGATTAGAAGACAAAATGATACCTGAAGAAGACATTGAAAAGACTCAAAAGCTTAAAATAAAAAGAGAAAAATCAAATGAAACAGAATGCTTACATTTAAGGACCTGGCGTGTTTACTTGATGGAATCTTTGACAAAATGCAAAAAATGCAGTTAGAATATTCCATTCAACACTATAGTTGGATTTAGATGTTTTAAATCTTTATTGCATGCCTTACTGTTTAAACCAGCATGTTCCTTAAAGTCTGCATCCTGGATTTTTTCAAATATCTCCTTTTCTAAAAGAAATACTCTTTTCCAAAGCTACATGACCATATACATGACTATACATGACTATACACATTTTTTTTTTAATTTAAAAAAAAAGGTTAGATTTAAAACCTATTATTTATAATACATAACAGACAAATTAATTTCAAAATAAAATAATAATTACATTTAAAAAATGTTTAAATACAACAGTAACATTTATTCACTTTTATTTATTAGACGTTCATTTATGTTACTTATTATCCTCAGTTATTTACTTTGACTTTCAGTTAATTTGAAGTATATTATGAGCATTTTTAAATTTCAGAATAATGAATAGCTAATGACATTTCTACTTCTGCTTATAAATACTTGTAAATAAATTCCATACATTTACTTCGATAAAGCCCACCAGAAGATGAAACACATTGGCTAACATAAGTTTTCCTTTTGTCTTTATTTATAAAAGCAATAAGTTACTTTTCAATCATTTTGTATATATAAGTCATATTATTCATGAAAACTATTGATACTGAGAACAACTTTCAGTAAATTTAAACACCTGAATTTTTGTTTGAAAATGGTTCTAACTTTAAATTTGTTTTTTATTGCAATTAATGAAGATTGAAAACGAAACGTCTCTTTTTTCTTTTCATTTTTAAGCTTTCCTTTATTTTTGACAGCTTACTACTGTTCCTCAAATCCATTGTTATTTTTGTAATTGTTTTTTGTCTGTTACAGGACATAAAGTCCATGTTGTCTGCCAGTGCTAATGCAGATGGTGATAACAGCCGAAAATGGAAATAATTATGCTTTTCTTGTTCTGCCCAAACTATTCTTCGCAGTTTTTATTATGATTCAGTCTTTTATTTTATAGGTGGTTGTGATTTCATGGCTTTATTTATCTTTTGAATAAAATTATTTAAATAAATATTAAAAAAGATTTGTATTTCTTTGATCAGGCTACAAATGATTGTTGATTATTTCTCATTATGATAGCTGCCCTTCTTTTAGGCTAAGGCTTGCATATGAATTTTCATGATAGAAAATTTTACATCCAATATAGTTAAGTTACATGCACTAAGATGTGCAGGTGGTGTAATGGCTAGGAGCTCAGAATAAGAAATTGGTAAGCTGAGTTCAAATTCTGATCACGTTTGTTACACTCACTTTTGCACAAACACCATCTCTTCTCCTCCAACCTGTAGATTAAATATAAGGGCCGTCTGGGTTCTCTATTCATTGTTGGCAACAAGTTTAGGTGAATGAATATACTCTGAATTCAAAGCCATATGTAGTCCTGGAAAAACACATCTATGAAGTCATTGAATGGATCCTGGGGGCACCTTGAGGTGGTGTAATGATTGGCAAACTTGTCTCACTAGAATCATTACAATTGAGTAGTGAGTTTAATCCACACTGGGTGTCACATACTCTTGGCCTTGTGCCACATCTACACCATGCTTAGAAAATCATTATGGTGTAATAATTAGCAAGTTTATCTTGCTAGAATCATTACAATTGGGTAGTGTGTTTGATCCTCACTGGGTGTCCCATACTTTCAACCTTGTGCTACATCTAAGCTATGTTTAGAAAATCACCATTGAATGGATCCTAGAGTTCACAATGAAACTATGATCCTTATTGCAATTATTGAGATAGATAGATTGATCGCTCAAAGAGTGAAAGGGAGAGTAAATGGTATTATATATCAGTGTAACACAATGTAGCAATTTTAATAGAAACATCAAGAAAATTTACACTCATCTAGTCAAGTGAGATAGACTCATGGAAGAAATATTCCACAAACTATTGCGTTGTTAAAATTTACACTTTTTACATTGTCCAGACTGTTGTCGTCATCATTGTTGCTATATTCACAACATTTTGGCTGTTGTATAATCTCTCCTTCTTCAGGTTATTGGAATCTTGAATCTTTTAATTCATTCACTGGGGTAGATTGTTCTAGTTCCATGTGTCATGCTTCTTCCAGATGTCACAGTATCATTTATTTAACTCAAGTTTTTTTGTTTACCTTTGCTCAAGCCAGGAATTAACTCACAGCTCTTTGGGTCAAGTTGATGGATCCAACCAATGCTTTTATCTACTGGGCCATGTGTTTCTGAATACAACTGCTGAAACATTGTAAATATGGCAACATGAGAACATCAATCAGTATAATGTAGCACTATTGTAAATAATAACAATACTTAATTTCAGAAATATAGACAAACATGCATTGTAGTAGTTGAGAGTTTAGTCTATGCCTGTGTTACATGTTTCATTGCTGGCCAAAGGCATTGTTGTTGATGGAAGTGCCTAGTTGTCATCGTTGGTGGCCTTGTTAACTTTGTCTACCATGAAGTCCATTAGTAATGCAAGCCAGGCCAGATTTACCTTCATAGGTGAAATCAGCATTGGCTTTATAGTCAGTGGCTTAAAAAAACAGAGAAAATCCAAGCCATATAAAAATTTTTAAACATTTCAACCCAAGTAAGCAAACAAGACCACTATGAAGCAAAGGGTTACTGATTGTGAAAAAATATAAAAAAAAATTATTAAAGAGCAAAAACAATAAATGCAAGGGTTTATGCAAGATAGAATTCAAGATGGCATTAAAACTAATGCAACAAGAGGATACAAAAGAAAACATTAAAAATGGCAGCACCAGATGTTGCTGCAATTTTCAATTGGTACAATCAGTAGAGTAGCTGTCATAGTAAGACAGATTTCTCAAGCAAAAAGAAAATGAATCCTTGTCTTATTGAATGCTTATATTCTGTTTAATCATTCTTAGTAAAACCAAATATGTCAGATTTAAATTATATATGATAATATTATTTAATGTTTATCATTGATTGTATTATGATGGAAAATCCAGATGTAGGTGATTTCTTATGATGTTAGATGTTTGGTTTGATATATAGATTCATAGTGTTTTTAATGATTTTATTTGTTATTTTTCAAAATCATTTCCCCCTAAGCAAGACAATAAAACCACTAGGATGCAAGAGGTTACTGGGTGTAAAATAATAAGAAAAGCATTAAGGAGCGAGAACAACAAAAGAAGAGGAATCAAGAAGGCAGTTGATAACAACTGACATCATATTTAAATTTTTTAAAGATCAAAGTTGGCTGGAAAACAAAATGCTGAGAGAGAGCTCCACAGGTGAAAAGAAACTATTAGCAAAGCACTTGCAGTTACATCTAGCCAGCACAAGTGTGAATTGATGAGACCTTGTGCATATCTAGTCAGTCAGTTAAGTGACATACATGATACATGCTTAGGTGATCATGAAAGAGACATAACTTACTGGGCAGAAGATTTTCCTGCAGTAGGTTGCCATTATTTTTGCTGTAGACTGGTTGCCAAACAAGGCTATAGAACCCAATCTATTCTATTTTTTAGCCCATAGCTGGAGGGAAGAGATAGATTAATACCTTTCTCAAGGATATTTGCGCGTAAGTAAATGTAATGAATTCAGCTGGGATTTGAACTCGGCTCTCCAATTTCTCATTCCAAGCCAATATCCACTGCAGCACAGCACATATCTAGTACTGTGTTTAAATTCACAAAGTTCAAGTACCATAGTGCAAAGTACATATAAACAATTACCATAAAAATATTTATAGAAAAGTCACAGGGATGCTACATTATAGTGGCGGGAAAGGGACTGAAGGTGTCAGATCAGGACTAATAAAATTGCAGATTCTTCTTTGGATTCTATCAAGAATCCCTTAATATATATCTACAGTACTAGACCATATGTGGCAGCAATAGTCTAAGCATGGATGATATGTAGATTTATAATTGTTTATATATCAACTTGCTGATACTAACAATATGAAGTATATTAGTCTTTACATCAAATTGTCTAAAACGTCTTCTTACACTTAAAGATTACATGTACACATGTGTTTTAGTACATAAAAGTGAGATAAACATTTTTTTTCAAAAAGAGTGACTGCATTACAGAAGGGCATATCATTAAATTTGTATCTTATTCTTACTAACTGGTGCAATGTACCTCTTGCAACAAAAAGACATAGCCTTTATCTTCTTGATATTTTTGTACCCAATACAAAAGCCATTCAAGTTAGATGATTACTAAATTAGGTTGTTAGATGAACATATGAGGAAGAGTTAATTAAAATTATGAGAATATGTAATTGAATTAACAATTGAACCTAGACATGAAGAGGTTAAGATTGCAACGATTGGGAATCTGTTCCATAGGGCAGTGGTTCATGGGAAAAAACTGTTCAAAAGAAATTTCCTTCTTACTATTGGAATATAAAGGGAATGAGGATGATAGTAATTGAGGAAGCATGCACTTGGGAGTCTGTTGCACAAAGTAGTGGTTCTTGGGAAGAGGCTTTTTAAATGAAACTTCCTCTTTACTAATGGAATACGAAGGGAGTGGTGATAATTTGTCATTGTACCAAGAAAAAAGTCGACAATTTTGATGTTTCTGAACACTGGTTTACTAGAGAGAAGAAAATCGGAAGTGATGTTGGGATGCATATATGCCCCTAAAATATTTATCGACAAATATAGAAACTGGTTGACGTTCACATCTGGGTAAAAAAGAAAACAAATAGTTTGCTATATATATATATATATATATATATATATATATATATATATTTGTGTGTGTATATATATATATATATTTTTTTTTTTTTCTAAACATATCCTGTTAAATATAAGATAAATATTTTGTGTTGACATAAAACTCTGCTAGGCAACGGCAATAGTTACCAAAAATAACAAACACAGTTCGCAAATTTGCAATGCGGTTCTATGACGTCACACCGTGTGATAGCGTGAAATGACAACAATGGAGTTTTATGTCAGCACAAAATAAAATCATCGATGATGGTGGATGTTATTGTGTTACTGTCTTAATAACCTCTCTGAAGATGGCTCATGTGAGCCGAAAGCTTAGAACCAAATTAATAAAATATTATCCAAATGTTGGAGAATTTTTGTCTTTATTTTCAACTGAAATTAAGGCCAAAATACAACGTTTAGAACGGCTCATGATTAAACATAATAGACATTCATTGTCTCTTATATTTAACAGGATATGTTTGGAAAATATATATATATATATATATATATATATATATATATATATATATAAATATATAGCAAACCACAGGCGAGGGGGTTAGAAATATAGTGTTAGTTATTAAGGGAGGCTGTATCCCAGGCAATAAGATGACCTTGGACTGAACCTTTAGTTGGCCATTCTCAAATACATGACAGTATTTACAATTAGATTACAGACCCCAGTAGCCCATATATATATATATATATATATATATATATATATATATATATATATATATAATTCTAGGTGAAGAGGACTCAAGGTTTTTTTATTTTGAGTGCCCTGGCATTTATTTTATTATAAACAGTGCTCAATATAATGAGTATTATAGAGCTTAATATAATTAAATAGTTATGTATCAATTGCGACACAGATATTTCTATGTTTCGAGATAGATTCTCATCATCAGGCAATGTTGATGTTAGTCGTGCAGATGATTTACATTTAAATGACAAAAACCTTTGGTTTGCTGTGAATGTATGTGGGTGTTTCTTTTGGCTAATCAGAAAGGAGATTCATTTTGGGATTTGTCCCCAAAGAATACATATTAAAAAATAGTGAATACAAAAACCCAAATATTAAATATGTAAACAAGAAAAGTAACCCTCGAAGAAAAAATAGAAATAGGAAAATCATTTGGTACACACCCCCTTTCAACCAGATGAGTAGTAGTAAATTGGGGAAAAAATTCCTCGAGTTAATTAAGAAACACTTTCTGGAAAAAAATCCACTAAGTAAGATCTTTAATAAAAACACCACTAAATTAAGTTACATTATGAACACTCTAGAAAAAATTATAAAAACCATAATGATAATATTAAAAAGAAAATTCAACAAAATCAATAAAAACAACCGGACAATAGAAAATAACAATTTAGACAAGAAAAATGTAATTGTAAAAACCCCATAGACTGTCCGTTAGAAAACAGGTGCTTGACGGAATCAATAATCTATCAATGTGAAATATCCTCAAAGGAAAACCCAAATAATATAAAAATTTATATAGGGAGTACTAAAAACACTCTAAAGCAGTGAATTTACCTGCACACCTTGTCATTTAATAATAACAAATACAAAAATGGAACATCCCTATCACTGGTACCTAAAGGAAACAAAAAAAAAAATACCCACAATAATGTGGAACATTCTAAAAGAAGTTAAAACATGTAAGTCCTTAAACGAACCATGTTCATTATGTTTATCCGAAAAACTATTATTAAATCCCTTAAGAATAAAAAATTATTAAATAAACGCAACAAAATAAATGTCATATGTTGACATTGTAAATTATTCACATTAGAAAATGGATAAAATCTAAATGAAATAACATGCATATAACCAACATAAGGAAAATAATCACTGACGAACTATAAAAAAATAAATTGGAACATAAAATTACTATTTGAAAATAAAATCTTTCTTTTTATAAAAAAACAAATAAATAGATAGAACAAAAAATATATTTTAGGTTTTAAAAAATCTTTTTCTTTTTAAGTAAACTTTACAACAAATAAATAAATAGACCAATAATGATAAGGAAATAAAAAATATAGAATTGGTACTCAATGAGAAAGGAAAAGAAGGGACAAGGATAAGATCAGGTTAAAGGCAGGTCAACAGCCCCACCATTAAGGAGAAAAAAAACAAGGGAAGGGTAGGATGAGAGGGAAAAAGGAAAAAAGGAAAAAAGGAAAAAAGGAAAAAAAAAAGAAGAGAAAAAGTTGGTTAGTATGTGTTCTTTAGGGTCAAATTCCAAAATGAATCTCCATTCTGATTAGCCAAAAGAAACACCCACATACATTCACAGCAAACCAAAGGTTTTTGTCATTTAAATGTAAATCATCTGCACGACTAACATCAACATTGTCTGATGATGAGAATCTATCTCGAAACAGAAATTTTCGTGTCGCAATGTACAAGTGATACATAACTATATAATATATAGCCCAGGGGTAGAGTCGCCGACTGACACCATTTCGGTCGGGTTTCAATCCTGGGTAAAAAAGCAATCGGAGTTTAACCGTACTGATGAGCTGTGATACGGCGAAACAGATCTGTCTGCGGATGACAATATATATATATATATATATATATATTGTCTGGTCGACATGAAGTTGCCATCTCAAAGTCTACGCATAGTTCTCGAGTGACACTTTCGGCAGCGTTTTGAAAGATCTGGGAAAAAATTGATATTATTCTTCGGCCTCTGACAGCGCTTCTCTCGCATTTTTGAAGGGTTTCATTGTTAATCCAGCACCTGATAGTTGGAAACGATAAAATCAAAATATGATAAAGAAAGGTGTTCAGAAGAGGATTCCGTTCTGTGTTAACTTAGACATGGATCACTTATCAACCGAATCGACATTTCAGCTTTGCCGATTTATATTCTTCAACAAATCTTGCGTTTCATTCTAAATTCGCTTGTTTAATTTTAATGCATTGCATAAATATTATTGTGTTACGTTTTCTTTTTTTTTTTAAGTACATAGTTTCAAGATTGACTTATTCCGGACAACACCCGGAATAACTTGTAATCACAGCTACCTAAATTAGATCGTACATCAGCAACATATTACGGACCCCCAACAATATACTTGATTCCCCATCGTTTTCGACGTATGAGGTTACAGCAACTCTATTCTTAGAATCGAATAGCCAGAATACTCGCACATATTTTGATGGAGGCTTGTACAGAACCGAACATACTTTTTGAAAGAGCCGAATATTGAATACTGTTGCATATCGTGTGCCACAAGATCCGTAAACAATTCTGTTGTATACCCCTTTTATGAGTATATAATCAGCCGGGAAAACAAAACCGTGGTTATATAGTCACTTAAAATACAATGCTGGGCCTAACGACATCTGGACGAATGTTGCAACCACGACGACGACGACGGAAATTGAAGATGAAACAAACTGAGTGTCTCTCAATATGATGATGACGACGACGACGACGACGATACTAAAAGCTTCTTTGAGCGGTAATCAAAACTTTGCAACTCAAATTTCATAATGTCAGGGATTACCACTCAACCCGACGTTCACTGGGACAACTTTCACAATTCATAATCTCTGCGCTTCGAATGTGTCGATGGAAACAATAAACTTTTCTTTTTCACATGAACAATTTCAATTTCATTTTGCTGGAAAACAACTTCAACCCGAATAAATTTCACAACTCCGATTCCACTTCTTCAAAATGTCGACGACAACTATCAACTCAAATTACATTTGGGACAATTTCACAGTTGTTTTTGTCTTTGTCCTCATCAGCCCAAACAATAATAACCTTTAACAAGTGGCTTTGTTGCAAACAAAAGACTAGACTAGTAAATAAAATAGCCATATATTTTATTTTTTTCATTTTAAAAAACATCCTTGGTGACATGCCATGGGTAAGGAGGTTCTTTAGTCTGAGTTGTCAGCGACCCCGCATACAGAAAGACTCTCATATTGGTGAAACTCGGTGGTTAAGCTCGACTTAGCCAACCGGTCTCTTCGACTGCTGAAATCAAACTCTCAAACTCAGCAATGACAACTAAATTTTCCTTCTCAACTCTTTCCAACCGTCAGCTAGATGTCACTTCCGCTCCACTGACAGCTGTCTTCCGGTGTAAATTTTATCTGGGGCTTAACCTTTCTGACCATGGCCAGACAAAACAAAAATCTCTAAATCCAAACGTATACTTTCCTGCACCTTTGAAGAAAAAAAAACAACAACAAATAAACCCATTAAAAAACAAAACAAAACAAAAAAACAAAAACAAAAAAAAACACGAACTTTTCAGACTTCACAGATTTTTTTTCTGACGTTCTGTTTTTTTTAAAGTGAAAAAGAGAAAAGAACAGAAAGAAATAATAATGGTGACAGGAAAAGAAAGAAAAATGAAAAATTTGGTGCTTGTTACTTTTCTCTTCCAGTGCATTATCTTTTATTTTTAAATTTTATTTTTCAGGGTAGCATAAAGAAGTAAAAAGGTCGACTATATATGCTTGACGTGCATTTCAAACAGTCCCCATTTTCAAATCTTAGATCAACATCTGCGTTGCTAAGAGGAAATACACTTGTCAAAAGTACACACAAGCCAAGTAATGAATACATAACATTTCTTTCATTCATTCTTTCAAAATGTTTACCCATAAACATTTTAAGTGCCTTTTTTCTTTTTTCATGACAGAAACCTCTACCATACTCACGTCACCATACAACGTCACCATACAACAATTGACACAATAAAAAAAATATAATAATAATAAAAAAATGACAATAACATATCATCATTAGCAACAACAAAATACACATCATATCGAAGGTGACATCTCTCTTTCTCTCTTCCATTGTGTGTATGGGTCTAGCTCGTAAATTTTTATTGATGTAAAAATTTAAGTTAGTCACTTAACTCACACATAACAACGAACCTGGCCAAAACACGATTTACATTAAAATGTTTTTCATTTCTTCTTTTTTTTTCATTTAACTTCCACTGAGACGCATTGGCACCCCGACGTGGAGTAATGGTTAGCGTCAGAACATTTACTACCGAACAGTGAGTTTGACTCTCACCAGGTTCTCCATAATTTCAATCTTATGACACATCTAAGTCACACTTAGAAAATCACTACTTCGAGACGTCTGATCCATAACCCATAACCATAAAAGAATTCATATTAAAAGTTTTCTGCACGTCTTGGATGTTATTTCAACAACTGACTTTATATAGCCTTTTCTTTGCAGCAAACACTCCGCCTTTATCAGTTGAACTGTTTCATTTTGTTCCTTTACTTTTCAAAATTTTATTTACAACCCACGAACCGGCCACCAAAGGACTGATTTACTTCAGTTATGCTTTGTTTCTTTTTATTTTCATTTTTAGTCTTTAGTAAGTTTGTTATCAACTTTGTGGAAACGCCAAACTTTTATGATACCCTGAAAAAAAAGGAAAAAAATGGGGAAAAAAAAAGAATTTAACGCACAATACATTAGAAGAGAAAAGAATTAAAGATTATCTAATTTTTTATTTTTCTTTCTTTTTTTTCTTGTCATTATTATTTTTTCTGTTCTTTTTCTTTTTTCACTTTTTTCTAAAAAACACAACGTTAAAGAAAGTCTATAAAGTCTGAAAAGTTCTTTTTTCTTTCTTTACGAAGAACACACACAAGCAAGTTGTTATAATATTTAGGAAGTTCGTTTTTCTTTACGTTACCTGAAGAACACATATCAGAAAGTTTTATACAATTCACAATTTCTTTTTTTCTTCTTTTTTCTTAAGAACACACACAACAAGAAAGTTTCTAAAATGTTAAAAAGTTCGTTGTTTCTTTTCTTTTTGAAGAACACACAATCATAAAAAGTTTATACAGTTCACAATGTCTTCTTTTCTTCTCTTCTCTACTGGAATTTCACCACACCCACAGACATCCCCGGTGCACAACAATTGTAGTAGACATTAACTGTATCTTCAATTCCAAATTGACGCCAGGTAAATAACCTCGCATATCTTTGTGATCTCTACTCGGTTTTTTATTAGGCATAGAATTTCCCAAATCTCCAAACATACGATGTTTGGGTATATACATTTGCTAATTCTTGCAGTGCATATCATTTCAACAAGTATGTTGTGGAGAAACAATGAGAGAGAGAGAGAGAGAGAGAGAGAGAGAGAGAGAGAGAGAGAGAGAAAGAAAACTACTCAATGTCTGACTGTATCCGATGATGTTGGCACACGTTTCGATAGGAGAATCAGCTCAACACTCTCATAGCTCTAAACTCCCAACCAACTAAATGAGTACTAAACGTTTTCGCAACGGCTGCTTACTACTACATACAATGCCATAACGAAGCTAATCCAATCCCCCTTTTTGAGCGCTGTCTTCTTCTTCAACATCTTAATCCACGAGAAATCTTCTAATACATTTCTAACTTTCTGTTTTCCTTCTGTGTCTCTTATAAAACCTCTCCGAACGTTATATTAACCCTATATTGTGTTTCTTATAAAATCCCCAATTACCCTCACAGAACTAAACTACCGCGGCTTTCTTTATGTTTTTCTCTAAGCGGCGATAAAACGTAATTTCAATAATGTCTTTCACCAGCCAAAAATTGATCGGGGCTGAAATCGAACTTAGCAACCGGAAGAGACCGAAAAGTGTTTCACGTTTTACAACAACAACTTATCTCTTCCTAAAGCTCTAGTCTCTCTGACTATTACTTCCACCACTCCCCCATCAACTGACTACCCACCTTCTCAATGTTTCCGAAAAAAGTCATAGCTTCTTTAAGTCAACGGAGACCCTGCAAAAGTATGCTGTTCCATGGCATTTTTGTCGGAACCAGCAACTTTTCGTACAATGAAAACAAAACAAAACAAAACAAGCAGATCCCTTACAAGTAAACGAAAAATTTGTCGTCATCTACCTTGCTTGATGTCTTTGTCGTGACTGTCTAGCTTTTTTTCCTGTCTTACTTTTTCTTCTCTGCCGTGGTAACGAATGTTCGATATCACACATAAGTCACTTTGCACCAAAATACACTTCATGTCAGAAATCTACACCAGCCAAGAAACGAATCCATAACAGGTTTCGAATTTAGAGTAGTCCTTCATCTGGATCGGTTGCTACCCAGAGCTATAGAATCCAATCTGTGGTGCTATTTACCCACAAATAAAAGCCGGGTACCAGGCTCACGTGTTCCTAACCCCCAACCCACTCTACTACATTTCAATTTTCATAAGGTAGTATTCATATAAAATTCAAATTTTATTGTAAATTAATTATATACAATAATGGATCATGTGCAATATAAGTGAACAATTTAACTAGAAAGAGTGAAAATAAATACAATGTATCTATATACAAATTAGAGATGTCATAATAGATGTCATAATAGATGATTCCATCTTCAATGTTTTGCGGCAGTTTTTAACAGCAGCTTGAGATTTTTTGTGAAAATATTGAATAATTTTAACACATTCAAAATTATGGAAAAAATCGTAAATTTTATATATTGTTCTTTCGAGGCTTAACATAAAACGAATTGGCAGATTTGTACAAAAAGAAAAAAAAATAACGAACCCAGAATTACGTCAAAATCCTCGAAAATGTTTCATCCTTTCATAGCCAGTTGAGTTGAGTTTGTAACGCATATAAATGGAGGTAGAAAATTTTACAGTTGAATTCATTATAAAAGATGTTCTTTTAAGTACTTAACCGTTGAATAGAGTCCTTTAAATTCTGAGTTGTCATTAGAGGCTGATTATGTATTAGCGTGTAATTTGACACAGGCGTTATTCGATTGTGTGGTCTCTGTTTCCCCGTTTTTCTCTGACCTTTAACTATCACCGACCGACCGGGCATGTTAACAAATAGGCCAGGTCAGTCCAGTCACGTGATTGGATCAATCACAAACTCCTTTTTGGGCGGGAAGAAACATGATACGAGTCATTAAAAGTTTAATTTATTTTTTTGTAAATCCCTCTCTTTTCATTGGCTAGAAAATGAATTCACACTTGCTCGTGAAATTTTTCTTGATCTTTCCTCAGCACGGAATCGATCTTTTTTTTATTGGTTAAAATAGATTTTCAAACTTTGTGACTCTTCAAACCGCAAAGAAAATAAAGTTATTTTTATTTCGTATTCACCACAGTACCTCCACTAACTCGCTGGATTTACTCACAAATAAGTGTAATTATTTTTTTAGACTAAACTTTTAAAAATAATTTTAGAAAATTTTGGTAAAAATAATTATTTTATATGTGTTGTCCCATACTAATTTCATTTTATGAAATGTTGAGAACTTATTTCGGTAACGCTTACAAAAATTATAAGGGTAAGTCCTTAGAAAATTTTAAATATAACATATTTTTGATCAATCAGAACTCCAAATAATAGTAAAAAGTACAGGATCAATAAAACTACGATATTATTCAATTAGAAATGCTTGTAATTATTTTTATGAACAATTTATGGATATATGGATATTAATAAATATATATATGCATATACACGCAAGTAGAAGTATATATATAAATATTTTTCTGGAGCTAATATAATTTAACAGAGCTGTTAAGAATATATATTAATAAATATACATATTAACCTATGTCTATAGCAAATCCCGGAACGGTCAATTCATAATAGTTAATAAAGAATATTAACAGTTAATAAAGAATATTGTAATCCGTCTTAGATAATTAATAAACTAAATAGTAGGTAAATAAAAAGTAAATAAAGATTATAACTTAGGTTTTTAAACCTTTCGTAAATAAAAGATAAATAAAACTAATAATTAAGGTTAAACAAGTCAGTACCTTTTTGCATTTTTAAAGTTTTGTCGCGAGGTTGGGATTTTAACTTTCATTTAGGTACCTCCACTAATTTGCTGAAAAAACAGGATAGTGTTAAGAAATAAAGGCGCTAAACTTAATAAAAACGAAGTTTTTCCATCAAATTGTTTATGTTATTAAGAGGAAGAATCAAAGTAAATTTTAATTATTTACTTATTTTTTAATCCTTTACGTTCGAAATTTAGGTAAAAAATATTTTATTTGTTATTTTTTTTCGTCAGTGAGTAACCAAATCCTTACCATAGTTTACTGTGGACAATAAAACTCATTTTTTTCCGGTGAAAAACATTAGTTTGGAAATTCTTGCAAAAATGAAATAATTGTTGGAATTTAATGAACTTATATACAAATGAATAAATGTTTTTTGAATTATTATTTTTAGAAAATCTTTCTAAAAAAATATATTTTTGTACATTTGTAACCCCCACTCCCTTGACACTTCACGTAAATTCATGAAATTTAAATAAATTACATTTTGTATCGAAAATTTATTTTATTAGTTAAACGCAAGACTCCTTGGGAAAAGTAAATCATCTACTTTTTTCAAACAGTTGGCCGTTTTCCCGAAACTCTGCTTCGTATTAATGAAAATCAAAAATGCAACAAAACTATATATTATTTAATTAGAGAAGGTTTCAATTGCTTTTAAAATATATGCATATGAAGAACATTATAGTGTGAAAAAAACATTCAATGAATAATGAATTTTTACAAAAATTATTTTTCTTTATTTTGTTAATTGTAACAATTTGTAAATTTTCAAAAATATTTTAAAAATTCCTTAAAACCGTGTCGCGGTTAGGTTATTAGTTTATTAAGTAAAACTATACTTACTAATCGAAAATTTCAAAATTTCTAAAAATTTTAAAATTTTAGATTCGAATCGATATAATTTCTATTTGTATTACATCAAAGTATTTTGCATACTAGAAATAGTAAATTTAATCATTTAGCTTTTAATGAAAGCTTCATAAAAAAAACTTATTTATCAAAATTCATTATAAACTGAGGTATCGCGAATAATCGTGAAAAAGTTGAGGTACCTACTTTTAATTTTTCGCGCACCAGTGTATAAACAAATACCTGTCAAAGTATCAGACAAGTAACTAGTGTCATGTTAAGAACGTAAAAATATCAGTTTTTTAACTACTCGTTGTAAGATTTTTAAATAGTATTATTCTATAGTAGATACATGCAAAAGAAAAGCAATAGTTAACTTTTAAAATGCATTTTAAAAAAAATGAAAAATCATTATTAAAGCTTTTATTTTATTTTTAATGAAAATTAAAAATTCAATAAAACTATATATTTGTTATTGGACTAATTCAACCTGAACGCTTATCTTAACTACCCAGTAATCTAAAAAATATGCGAATTTGTTCTGCTAAGTAGTTACTAATTTTTGTAGGTACCTCCACTAATTTGATGAAAAAGAAAAAAAAAACAAAAAAAAAAAAAACAACAACAAAAAACAAAAACAAAGTATCATGTTAAATGGCGCCAAACTTAAAAGCAAAGTTTCATCGTCAAAATATTTATGTTATTATTATTAAGAGGAAAGACAAAAGCATTTTTGTTAATTTTTAAAATTTTCGTAATGGCTCAACGACAAATGCGCGGAGGTAGAGAGACTAAGCAGGATTAACAAAGCAGACATGCATAAAAAGATAAGAAAATTGATAGGACAAAAACCTGCTCCTCAACAGGGTGTATAAAATCCAAGGATGGAACGATAATATTGGAGAAAGAGGAAATACTCCAGCGATGGGAAGAATATATAAAAGATCTTTTCCACGACAAGAGAGAGCAACCGATAATACACACAGATGAGGACGGACCGGAAATATTAAAGTCTGAGGTGGAAGCTGTAATGTCCAAACTGAATAGAAACAAAGCAGTTAGTCCAGACGGCATTCTAATAGAGCTGCTGATAGACCTGGAAAAATTCGGCATAGAGAAAATTACAGAAATAATAAATGAAATTTATAATAGAAATAATAAATACAGAAATAATAAATGAAATTTATAATACCAGACGACCTATGCAAGTCTATTTTCAGGTGCAAACGAGTGCGAACTACACCGAACTATCAACTTAATGAGTCATATTACAAAACTGATCATCTGAATACTGATGAATAGAGCAAGAAGCAGAATCCGGCCAGAGATAGAACAGTGCGGGTTCGTCAAAGACACTGGAACAAGGAATGCCATATTTATGAGTAGGATACTCTCTGAAAGGGCAATACAAATGAAGAAAGGCTTGTACCTGTGTTTTATAGATTATGCGAAGGCGTTCGACAAAATATGCCACAAAGGATTGATGGAGATGCTCAGCAGCCTCGACATATTTGGGAAAGACATTAGGGTAATTAAGAATCTCTACTGGCAACAAACTGTCTGCATACGGACAGATAACGAATTCAGCAGATATACAAAGATAGCAAGGGGCGTAAGACAAGGATGTGTCTTTTCACCGGATCTATTTAACTTGTACAGCGAGAATATTTCGAGGACCCTAGATGTTATGCCAGGATTTGTCATCGGAGGCCACAATTTGAACAACTTAAGATACGCATACGATACAGTGCTGATTGCAGACAGGGAAAGGAAACTACAATACCTCCTACAGAAGGTAGGTGAAGAGAGTTACAAAAATGAGTACAAATATACTGCAAGAAAACCGAATTCATGGTCATCAGCAAAAAGAGCAACCCAAAGTGCCAAATACAGGTGGGGGATATTAAAATCAAGCAGGTACAAAAAATTTAAATACCTGGGAAGACAGAAAGTGCGACACAGAGATCTGAAGGCGAATTAGTATGGCGAAGGATGCGTTTCAAAAGCTGAGTAAAGCATTAAGACACGGAAACTTTCACTAGAAACAAAGAGAATACTGGAGTGCTATGTGATGTCAGTTTTTCAATATGGCAGTGAATGTTGGACAATATAAAAAAGATAAAGAAAAAAATGAAGCTGCTGAAATGTGGTTCTACAGAAGGATGCTGCGGACATCATGGACCGACCATGTGAGCAATGATGAGGTGTTGGAAAGAATGGAAATGAAAAGGAAATTAATACTGAGCATCAGGAAGAGACAACTGAAGTTCATGGGTCATGCAATGAGGAAGGAGGGCTTGGAGAACATGATACTAACAGGCCAGATAGAGGGAAAAAGAGACAGAGGAAAGCTGCAGATAACATATTTGAAGGGCCTGAGCAGGTGGATGAAAGAACGGGGGCTGCGAGATGTTACAGGAGAAAGCGTGCTAAAAACCACCAGGGATAGAGAACGTGGACGGCCATAATCGCCTACGTCCTGAAAGGACAAGGCACATAGAAGAAGAAGATCATTTCTAAGACGTTTGAATTTTGGTTAAAAATCTTTTTTTTTCGTCAGCGGTATGGATATAGTAGCGTTGTTTTCGGTGAAAAACGCATTGATTTGGAAATTCTTGCAAAAATGAAATTATAGTCGGATTTTGATTAAACTTTCAGGATTTATTCACTAATGACTGAAATTATTTTTGAAATCATTATTCTTTATAAAATTTTGGTAAAAATATATATTTTTTTCACATATGTTATCTATCCCTTCTAACTAATTTCACGAAATTTATAGAAATTGATTATCTTACCGAATTTTTTTATTAATGATTAATGAATTTTTACAAAAATTATTTTCTTTTTTTGTCGTTAATCGTAATAATTTGTAAATTTTCAAAAATATTTTTTAATGAACAATGAATTCTTACAAGAATTATTATCTTTTTTTTGTTAATTGTAATAATTTGTAAATTTTCAAAAATATTTTAAAAAATCTTCAAAACGTCGTGGCGGTTAGATTATTAGGTTATTAAGTGAAACTATATTTACTAATCGGAAATTTCAAAATATTCTAAAAATTTCAAAATTTTAGATTGCAATCTAAACCTTGGGGGATGTAAATCACCAATTTTTTTCTTACAGTTTCTTGTTTTCAGAAAAATATGCTTCTAATAGTGAAAACAAAAATGCAATAAAACTATGTAATTTTTTATTTATATAAACTTTTATTCGCTTTTATGAAAAAAATTATACTAAGAAGATCATAGTCTGAAAAGAAAAAAAATCAATAAAGAATGTTTACAAGAATTGTTTTATTTTTTAAATTATAATAATTTATAAAGTTTAAACAATATTTTTAAAATTCCTCAAAACCTTGTCGCGGTTAGGTTATTAAGTGAAGACTATATATACTAAACGAAAATTGAAAAGTTTAATACAAATCATTGAGCTAAAGGAATTTTAAAACAAAATTTTTTTCTGTGTATTGAAATTTTTCTTTTTAAGTATGGTATTTTCTGTGTCACATTAAATAGTCATGTGTTTCACGATTTCTTCCTCTGAGAGAAAAAATGGGCAATTATGTCAATTCTAGTCAACCATACTTAGCTTATCTCCACATCTTGCTGTCACCACACATCAATCACTTACTTTAGATGTTAAAAATATCAACGATCTGTGATTAAGAAAAAATTATTCTAAATTTCATACTATAAACAAGTAATATTTGTGTAAATCAGATTAATTTAACGTTAAATTTGCTAATTTTCTAAAAATAACGTGCCTCAGATCTATTTTAAAATTGCTAAAAAATAACAGAAAAATTTCGAAATTATAAAAAGTTAAAAATTTTACATTCGAAACAATATAATTTCTATTTGAAATACATCAGAATATTTTGCTTAATAGAAATAGTAAATTTAATCATTTAGCTTTCAATTAAAGCTTAAAGAAAACTTTATAATTTATCATAATTCATTTTAAAACTCATGTATCGCGAATTAAGATATACCATAGCCCTGTAGCTTGCGCAGAAGGCCAGCGTGCCACACTGTCAAATGCTTTGGGGATATCCAGGGCAACGGCTCTAGCTTTGCCGTTCTTATCAAGCGCCAGGTACTTAGTGATCGTCGTTAGCATGTCAGAAGTAGACCTAGCGAAGCGGATGCCATACTGTCAGTCGGAGAATAGGCAGTGGGCTATGAGATGTTGAACTACTTCAGCATTGATGACGACCTCGAACACTTTGCCGAAAATCAGTAGGAGGCTGCTAGGGTGGTAATTGAAGGAGTCTGAAGGTTTTCCCTAGTTCTTAAAAGCAGGAACCACAGATAAGGACTTCCAGCAGGCAGAAAAGCAAGAAGCAGAGAGACAGTAGTCGTGGAGTTTGTAGAGGACAGAGGGAAGTTCAGGGGCACATTTATTTAAGACGATGACCGAGATTCCGTCACCTCTTCTCGCCGAATGGGTATCAAGTTTTGAAATTATTTTAGAGACCAGCGAAGAGAGGATGTAAACGTCATTCAGTTGAACCTCAGGTCAGGGTGGGAAGTAGGGTGTGGATAATCTAGACGAATCAAGTGAGGAGTTGGAGGAGAATCTGCGAGTAAAGCACTCAGCCTTATCCACTGTAGCTGTGAGAGCATCATATTTATTGATTAAAAGATGAATTGAAGGTTTGCTGCTGTTTAGCCCATTTTTGCAGAGCCACCAGTAGTCTTTGGAGCCAAAATGACGCACTGCTACACGCAGCTTCATTCTGTCTGCAAACAACATTGAGGATCCTATTAGACTCATTACAAGCAGAGGCAAAAAGGCGCCTATTATGGTCAGACGCGTGACACCGATAAAACTAGAAGTAGTGATTCCTGTAGACTATGGCGGCCGAACAGGCAGGGGAGAGCCAGGGGTGAATGGGGTTTAAGGTGAAATTTCCTGGCTGGGATGAAAGCATCGATGCCAGCTTTCACCCAGGAGGAGTCCTCAGAAGCGCAGTCTTCAATAGGGAAACTAAACACTTTCTTCCGAGGGACATCGCAGAGAAAATCACGGAGTGCCTCCCATCCGCCTTTTGATAGCAGTAAGAGATTCTGCTGGTTGGAGTTTCCTGGGAGAAAGGGGATTGGAGAGATATATTAACAGAAACCACAGCATGATCAGAGTTGCCAAGAGGTCAAAGCTGCATGACATGACAGGAGTCAGGGATTGAAGTGAGGCAGAGGTCTAGCAGAGAAGCTTGTTCTTCACGAATACTGGGGAAACGTGTTGGAAAGTCCACCACTTGCGTGAGAGACTGGGTGATTGCAAAGTTCAGGGTGTGGAAGCCAGCAAGATCAGTGATAGAGTTTTTCAGCCACTTGGCATGGTGGGCATTGAAGTCACCGAACAGAAATATGTTTGCAAACGAGTAATAGGCAATAGCCTTATCTATATTATCAGAGATACTGTCCTGCAAGGAACAGTCGGGAGAAGAAGGGAGCGATAAAGAAAGAAAAGATAGCTAATGAGTTTAGTTGAACAAGACGGAGGAACATGTATGGATGGTCAAGAGATTCAGGAGAAACCTCCCTAGCCAGAGGGAGATGTTTGCTGACATAGACTACCAGGTCATGCATATGAATGCTGGAGTCCTTCCTAAAGAGGGGAAGGTAATCTGGGATCGAGAAATCAGAGTAAGAGATTGTGGGGTTCAGGTTAGTTTCGATGAGAGATAGGATGTCTACGAACTTTTCATGGAGGAAAGATTCCACCCTGCAAAAGTTGGTACGTATACCGCGGATGTTATTGAAGTTAATGTTGAGGGGTTTTGGTGATTTTTATGAGGCTGGTTTAGCATTGTATTTATACTTGTGAGTATTCATTGTTATTTTTGTTAAGGAGAGGATCAAGTAGTGGAAACGGTCATTAACTACGACATGTGTAGGAAGGGAACTGGCGCAGACTGCAACATAGTGTGGTCTCAGTGTCTCCCACCAGTGGAATTTGCAGGGACACATATCCATGCGCATCATCACACTACAAGAACCCCGGTATTATGCAACTGTTGATCAGAGCAGCCACTCAAGACGTACGCAAGAGTTAGAACTTCTACCAGTCGGAAGCAGCAACCAGAAAACTGCCAATCCGGTACTCTCAGTGTGAAGAGCCGTTGACACCATCCACTCACAGAGTAGAAACAAGGGATAAGCGTCTACTTCTGATCAAGAGAAGGGGTGGCGTATGAACCGGTCGACAGTAGGGTCTATCTACTCCAATTTTTAAATTTATTGAAGAGAAAGTTTTATATTATTTAAATTTTTATTTTTCAGAAAGCATCTAGAAACGTAAAGCTTTAAAGCTGAAGTAACTAAAATTCAATAAAATAATAGATAATTGCTGAAAATATTATGTTAATTCTTTTTAATTTCTAGATAGTTAAAACCCAGTAACAAAACATTCACTTAGGTTTCATAAATTTATGTCAGTTCTAGTCCAACATATTTTGCCAGACGTGTTAATTGAATGATGACAGCTCTCATCAATCTGTTCGCAGATCAAAAAGATAAGCCCACCGTGATTAAGAAATACTTTTATTCTAAATTTTATGCTATAAACAAGTAATATTTGTTTAAAATCAGATTCATTTAATTTTAAATTTCCTAATTTTCCACGAATAACGTGTTGCAGATCTACATTTTATTTTTGCAAGATTTTTAAAAACTAGAATTTACCTTTGGTTTACAAATGTGTCGATTGCTAAAAAATGACCGAAAAATTTAAAATTATTAAAATTTAAAATTTTTAGATTCTAATCAATATAATTTCCGTTTAAAATCCACCAGAGTATTTTGCTTACTGAAAATAGTCAATTCAATCATTTTGCCTTCAATTAAGCTGAAATTAAAATTTCAAGAAAACTTTTTATTTTTAAAAATTCAATTTAAAACATAGATATCGAAAATGAGTGGAGGTACCTAAATAATCACCTGCTGACGCAAGAAATACGAAACTTTTAACCAAAATTTCGAAGTTTCTTAAAAATGGGTTATAAAATAGATTTTGATAATCAAAATACTTTCATCTTTCCAATTAACAATAGCAAAGATTTCGACGATAAAACTTCACTTTTAAGTAAATTGTGTCATTTTTTACTTCACGTAGAGTGCTTTTTCAGCGAATATTTGGTGATATAGTCATTTCTCCTGACTATAACGTTAAAACGATGGAAAACGATGTTATTCTTGACGAGGAAACATTTGGATTTGCTTCTGTAGGATGTTGCAGGAACCCATGTAAATATCGCGAATTAATGGAGGTACCTACATAAAGATATTCATTACGTCCGCATGGACTTGAAATTACCGTAAAAATCCTTTTTTGAGAAAGAATTATTCATTCATTTTTACCACGGAGTTCCTAAAGTTTTAAATACTGATTTTAAATGTTTCTTGTCAAATTAAATATCGTTTTTTTTTAAATGATTAATCTAAGATGTACCTCAACTAATTCACTGAAAAAAAAAGACAGTATAAAATGAAGAAAAAAGGCTATAAACTTAATAAAAACAAAGTTTTTCCATCAAAATGTTCATGTTATTATTAATAAAAAAAGATCAAAATAATTTTATTTATATTTTTTAAATTTTTTAATCCTTTTTAACACGTTTGAAATTTTGGAAAAAATCTTTTTTTGTCAGCGGGTGACCAAATTTTTACTAGATTTTACTATTTAATATTAAGCAAATCAATTATTTTCCGGTGAAAAACACATTAATTGGAAACTCTTGCAAAAATTAAATAATTGTAGGATTTTAATGAAACTTTCAGGATTTATTCACAAATTAATGAAATTATTTTTTAGATTATAATTTCTAGAAAATCTTGGTAAAAATATTTTTTTTATTTTTGCATCTGTTACTTTCCTCCACGTAATTTCATGTAATTTCAAGAAATTAAATAGTGTTGCTAAAATTTGTATTGTTAATTAAACGCAGGACTCCTTGGGGAATGTGAATCATCTTTTCTTTTTTAAACATTTAGCTTTCTATTCTGAAGGCCTGCTCCGAATAGTAAAATAAAAGATGCGATAAAACGATGATTTCATTTAATTAGGTAAGCTTTTAAGTTCTGTTCAAAAATATATATTAAGGTAGGTACCTCTACTAAATCTCTGAAAAAAAAAACAACAGCATCGTATGAATAAACTTAATAAAAACTTAATAAAAACGAACTTTTTACATCGAAATGTTTATAGTCTTTATAAAATCTTTATAAATCTTTATAAATCTTTATAAATCTTTTGTATTATTAAGAGGAAAGATTAAAGTATTTTTAAATTATTCTAAAAAATTTTTGATCCCTTCTAACACGTTCAAAAGTTTGGTAAAAAATCTTGTTTTGATCTTATTTAGCGGGTAACCAAGTCGTTACGAGAGTTTACAATGGAAAACGTAATATTACATAACTCATTTATTTCCGGTGACAAACATCAATATGGAAATTCTTGTAAAAATCAAATAATTGTCGGATTTTAATGAAACTTTCAGGATATATTCACAAATGAATGAAATTATTTTTGTAATTATTTTTTAAAAAGTTTAGTTTTACATCTGTTACATCCCCTCCAAGTAATTTAATGAGATTTCAAGAAATAAAATTATGTAGGCAAAAATGGTTTTATTAGTTAAACGCAGGACTCATTGGGAAATGTAAATGATCTATTACTTTTTTGAAAAATTTGTCTTTATTTCCGAAAATCTGCTCCCTCTACTCTATAAAATAAAAAATGCAATATAACTATGACATTATTTCATTTGATAAGCTTCTAATTGCTTGAATATAAATTATAAATTTCGCTTAATAATGAAATTTTAAAAGAATTTTTTTTTTATAAGCGTTTCACCCCGAGCAAAGCATGTCACTGCCACTACTGCGCAGGGGGCTACATAGAGTGGAGAAAGGATGATTAAATATAGAAAATGTCAGAGGGTGGGTGATAGGCGGTCAAGGATACTGAGAATGAGGGTTGGGTAAATGAGAGTGTTCTGAGAATAATTGGGAGTTAGTGTGATAGGAGGTGTCTATTGACCCTACATTTAAACACCTGGAGATTGTAGCTGTCGGGAAAGCAGACTTGTGGAAGGGAGTTCCACAGGCGGGAAGCGCGAGAAAAAAAGCTGTTGGAGTAGAATTTACGATTACATCTTATTTGTTTAACTGTAAAAGGGTGGGATCTAGTTACTAATCTAGTATCTCGTGTAAATTCGTGCTTAGGCGGCACCAGTGATCTAAGCTTATCGGAGCAGAAGCCATGAAAGTACTTGTAGAAGAGGCACAGGGAAGCCACATCACGCCGGTGAGAGAGTGGTTGCAGCCGGTCTGCCAAGTCAGTATCAACCACGTTACAGATCCTCCTTTGTATTTTGTCAAGAAGCCCAAGGAGAGCAGCAGGGGCACCCGACCAGATATGGCAGCAATATTCAATACACGGGCGGATGGTAGATTTGTATATGTGCAGAATAGATTCAGTTCATTTTTTAATTATAACAATTTACAAAGCTTCAAAAATAATTTTAAAATACTTTAAAGATTTGTTGGTGTTAGTTTAAAAATTTATTAAGCGAAGATTATACTTATTTATCGGAAATTGAAAAGTTTAATACAAATCGTCGTACCTTACTATTAAAATTTTTTTTTGTCTATTTAAACTTTTTTTGTATAATAATTTGTATATATAAGTTAAAAGGTAATGTGTTTCAGGGTTTCTTCCTATTACAGAGAAACATTGTACAACTAGGTCACTTGTGATCTCCATACACTTATCTGACATTCGTCAACACATTTGAAATACGGCGGACTGGTCAAAAAGTTCAACTGTGTGATTAAGAAATAGTTTTATTCTAAATATCATGCTATAAATAAGAAATACTTGTGTAAATCAGATTAATTTAACATGAAATCTGCTAATTTTTAAAAAATAATGTGCCACAAATGTCTATTTTATTTTTGCAAGATTTTTAAAACCGAGAATTAACTTTTGTTTACAAATGTGTCGATCGCTTAAAAAATAACCGAAAATTTGAAAGATTAAAAAAAAAACATTGAAAACTTTTAGATTCCAATCAATATAATTTCTGTTTGAAATGCACCAGAGTATTTTATTTACTGGAAATAGTAAATTTAATCATTTAGCTTTCAATTAAAATTAAAATAAAAGTTTCTAGAAGACTTTTTTATTTTTAAAAATTCAATTTAAAATTTAGGTATCGAAATGAGTGAAGGTACCTATATTAAGGATATTATATTCTGAAGAAAAAAAAGCATATTTTGATTAATAATCAATTTGTATAAGAATTGTTTTCATTTTTATGCGTTTTTGAATTTCTGTTTATGGCTATATAATCGATTTGGTTTTTCGTGTCGCCTTCAAAGCATCTTGGTTGTTCTTGAAACCAAGTGTTGGTTATCACCTGGTTATTCGCCTTACACCACTGGATCCATCTTTCACCTCTGTCGTTGCGGATTCCTAATCCAAAGTTTCCAGTTATCTCCCCTTCTCTCTCCTTGCCTACTTTGGCATTCAAGTCTCCCATGATGATTCTAATTTCTGGGGTGTTACACTGAGCCTTGGCAATGTCAAGAGTTGAGTAGAAAGATTTTATTTCTTTCTCAGTGCTTTGCTTTGTTGGTGCATAGACTACCATAATGTTGAAGTGTCTTCCTTTCAGTTTGACCATGAGGACTCTTTTGGATAACTGGCATTATCCCAGAACGCATTTCTTCATTTCTTTGTCCAGTATTAAGCCGACTTCTTTTTAGTTATTTTTAATTCCTGCACATAAGATCCTGTGGTTGTCACTGCTGAAGTCTCCATTGTTTGGTCATCTAGTTTCGCATATTCTCAGAATGTTGATGTTTAATCTGCTCATTTCCTGCTTGACATTCTTAAGTTGACCGCAGTTGTTGAGCGTCTTGACGTTCCATGTCCTTAGGGAAATTTTCTGTTTGTTGCGCACAGTTGCAGGGTAACAGTCCAGATACACCTGTTGCTCATGTCGTTCCTTTTCGGGCGAAGGACAAATTTCGGAAAAATGTGTCCCATTTACGCCGTTGGTTCTAACAGTCGCTGAATGACTGTCAGGTGAAACCTGTTGCCCATGTCGATCCTTACTGGGTGAAGAGTTACTTCCTTCACGCCGTTGTATATTTTGTAAAGCCGTGATTATACTCGGGAATAATAGTGAACTGGTATCCCGTTGCCTTCTCCACGGTGATTTATTGAGAGACCACCTCTAGTTAGCTGACCATTGATTCCTTCAGAGTTTTTTCCGCTCTTTTTGTAATCTTGTGTTTCGTCCACAACGGGTTGCTAACTTCTCGCCTCACGTACAAGCCCGTGCAGTGGGTTTGCTGGTTTAGCTGCCGGCGTTTCGACAAAAATAAAAAATAAAATAAAAATATGGAAAGGAAATAATTTGTTTTATTTTTTCATTATATATACCTCTGTCGACTTCCCTAGTTGTAATGAGTGCATGCTAGTAGAGCAGTGGGTGGGAAATATAACGCGTATTATTGAGTTGCAACTTAAATTAAGTACGTCTAAACACTTCCACGCAGTTTTGAAGGTTTCTCTTGAGCCGAGAGAAATTTACCAAGTGGGCACTTCATTTCGTCTTCAGTTTCTTTGAGTGGTCAAAGTTGGTTGGTTAAAGCTTGTTTTCTTTACATAAATACAGAATAACAAAAACTGCAATTAAGTCAATGGTTATGATGAAATGGCTCTGTTCTTTCTGGACAGGGCACTACGGACATGATATTTTCAGCTCACCAGTTGCAAGAGAAGTGCACAGACCATCGTGTTCCTCTGTGTCAAGTGTTTATTGATTAACTAAGACCCTTGATATCAATAAGAGAGATGCCCTGTAGATCATTTTAGGCATATTGGGATGTCCTCTAGAGTTTGCTAAAATATATTGAGAAATGGACAGCAATATGAAGGTTTATTAACTCGACTATTAATCTGTTAGCCTTTTCTAGTGGATAATGGTTTAAAGCAAGGTGATATTCCAGCACTTGGTATGTTAACCGTCTATTTTGCTGTACGTTGCCACCGACAGCACACATAACAGAAAAATTCCCGGAGCCCTAATATTGAGGCCGGGAGAGGACAAGCAACCGGAAACCACTTCCTAAACAGGGAAGAACGGATGCGCCTCTATACCTGTTCGATACAAGTGGGAAGAGCGTAAGTTACTAAGCTTTAACTTAGTTAAATTCAGGAAGTCCCCTACTAGTTTAGTGTAGGATTATAGCTGTAACAAGAGGGGAATAAATCTTACATCAAATATTAGCAAGTAGGCAAGTTCAGAATACAAACTTACTTCTTCTGAGTTAACAAAAGCGATTTTTTTGTTGAAAATCGTATAAAAAATTCACTTTCTTTCGTTTGGCTAATGTTGTGACAGCCTCATTTAAATTTAACAACCTTCGGCTCTGATATTCTAAGAGTAACTGCGGTCAACTAAAGGTTCATGGAGGGGGAAGGAATAGAAAAAGAGGTGACCCCTTTAAAACTTATGTCTCGTAAATAAGTAGAGATACTTACTTTTTTATCACTCGGCAACTGAATTATTGAGAAAGAGGGAGAAAGAGAACAGTCAAGAGAAAAACAAAAAAATGAGGTAATGGGAGCATAAATATTATCAGTATATATGTTTGAGAAAGAGAAAGATAAAAATTAAATATATACATGCGCACTATGCAAATACATATGTAAATATTCACACAAACTGTAGATAGTACTTATAGTGTTCATCAGCAAATGACAGGACCAGGCGGTATTATAATAGAGATACTGGCAGCCTGAGACGAATTCTGCGTAGATAGGATTTCAGAAATAAAAGATGAAATATGCAACAGTGGCGTTATATCGGAAGACGTAAGCAGATCAATTTTTATAGCCCTACCTCAGATGCCAGGCACAAAAGAATGCGAATTCCACCGAACAATAACCTTAATGAGCCACATAACAAAACTCATCATACGGATTCTGATGAGCAGAACGCGCAACAGAATCGACCCAGAGATAGGACAAGAACAGCGGAGGTTCGTCAAAGACACCGGAAGAAAGAACGCGATATTCATGCCCAGAATGTTATTAGAAAGGGCAATACAAATACAGAAGGACGAGTACCTGTGTTTTGGAGACTACACGAAAGTGTTTGACAAAGTACGCCACAAAGAATTATTAGAAATGTTGTGCAATATTCGCAAAAAAAAAAAAATTAGAGTTATCAAGAACCTATACTAGCAGCAAACCGCCTGCATACAGTCAGAAAATGAATTCAGCAGATATACAAAAACAGAAAGCGGTGTAAGGCAAAGATGTGTCTTCTTACCGGATCTATTGAACATGTACAGAAAAACAATTTTGAGAGAGCTAGAAGCCCTGCTAGGATTCGTCATTGACGGCCACAATCCTAATAATATAAGATACTTAGATGATACAGTGCTGATAGCAGACACGGAAAGGAAAACACAGGATCTCTTACGGAAGGTAACAAGGTAAAGTAAGAAGAAAGGGCTAAACATAAACTTCAAGAAAACAGAATGCATGGTCATCAGCAAAAAGTGTACCCCAGAATATCAACTACAGGTCGGGGATGCTAAAATCAAACAGGGGAGGAAATTTAAATACTTGGACAGAGGATGGAAAGTGTGACACTGAGATCCGAAGGCGCATTTCAAAGGATAAGAGACAGGAAAATTTCGCTGGGGGAAAAAAATAAAGAGTACTAAACTGTTATGTGATATCTGTCCTCCAATATGGAAGTGAATGCTGAACAATCTGTTCAAAGATGAAAAAGAGACTCGAAGCAACAAAAATGTCGTTTTACAGAAGGATACTGAGGATACCACGGACCGAAAACGTGAACAACGACGAGGTTTTGGAGAGAATGCAAACGAAAAGAAATAATGAAGAGACAGC
The DNA here is from genome assembly GCA_037127315.1 of Ascarosepion bandense. NCBI lineage: Eukaryota > Metazoa > Mollusca > Cephalopoda > Sepiida > Sepiidae > Ascarosepion > Ascarosepion bandense. Next base: position 5,120,802 of record JBBBDQ010000367.1, read on the forward strand.
GTAGGTTTCTGGGACACGTAATGAAGAAGGAGAACTTGAAGAATTGCATACTCAGTGGACAGGTAGAGGGAAAGAGATCAGGGGAAAGTACAGTAAAATACTTGATGGGCTCAAGTAAAGTGAATGGAGGAGCAAAGATTTTTCCAAGAGGAAAAATGTTAAGAGCGACAAGGGATAGGGGTCTAAAATGTGTCTAAAAACTGTATCTTTCTTTTTTGCTTTAAGTCTTTTAGGTAAGTACATCCACTCATTTTTGATACTTAAGTTTTAAAATGAATCTTTTAAAATGAAAAATCTTTCATATTAGCTTTAATTGAAAGCTAAATGATTACATTTACTATTTCCAGCAGGCAAAATACTCGGATATATTTCAAATAGAAATTATGTTGATTGGAATCTCAACTTTTTGAGACTTTTCAGAAGTAATCAATTTTTCGTCCATTCTGACAGGTTTGTAAACAAAAGTTAATTCTCGGTTTAAAAAATTTTGCAAAACTAAGATATATATATCTGTGACACGTTATTTTTTTCAATTTTAGCAAATTTAAAGTTAAATTAATCTGATTTAAAACAAGTATTACGTGCTTATAGTATGACATTTAGAATAAAAGTATTTCTTAATCACGGGGGTTATATATTTCTGACGCTTTACGTGATTGATACCAGAGAGATGTGATGACAAGCTGGGTATGATTGACTAGAATTGACATAATTGTCTAATTTTTTTTCCTGCAAGGAGGAGAAACTCGTGACCTTTTAATGTCTCACGCGAAATATCATACTTAAAAAAACCTTTCCATACACACACACACACACACACACACACACACACACACATATTAATTTTAGAAATCTTTTGTTTTGAATATTTGTATTGAGTTTTCTATTTTTCAAATATTAAATTTAGTCTTCACGTAATAATTTAATAACGTAACCGCAACAAGACTTTGAAGAATTTAAAAAATATTTTTGAAACTTTTGTAAGTTATAATTAAAAAGGAAAAAAATGAAAATAATTCTCGTAAGAATTATTTATTCATCGAATTTTTTCTTGAGACAATAATGCCCTTAATATATATATTCGTGGTCAAGAGGTCTAAGACGTTACCAGATCAAATGGTAGCTTCCCCTATATAGATAGGAGTCGCAGGTTCGAATCCTGCCAAATGGCACACATTGTCGTAATAAAAATTTATCGTAAATAATCAGGCTAGTAGATAAAAATATATAATACTGTTTCATTAAAAACAGAATATCTACTTAAGTATGAGTATCGATAAAAAAAAAATAATGTTCAAACAATTTATTTCAAATTGTCGGTTGCTTATAACCAAGTTTCGTTAAAATTCGTTGATTTCCGTAACATGTATATATATATATATATATATATATATATATATATATATATATATTAAGGACATTAAAAGCTTATCTAATTAGATAATGTCATAGTTATATCGCAATTTTTATTTTACTATTCGGATCAGTTTTTCGTAAATCTGAAAAAAGAAAAACAAAACAAAAAAACAACAGCAAAAACAAAATAAAAATGAATAAATTTGTTGATTTTACAAATTCCCTAAGAAGTACTGCAAAACAAATTTTTGCAACAGTATTTATTTTCTTGAAATTTAGTGGAGTGTAGTAACAGATGTATAAAAGAAAAATACTGAGATTTTCTAAAAATAATAATTTAAAAAATAATTTGATTCATTTGTGAATAAGTCCTGAAAGCTTCAGTACAATCCGACAATTATTTGATTTTTGCAAAAATTTCCGAATTAATTTGCTTTAAGTACGTGGAGTTGGATAACAGAACAAAAAATATTTTTACTGAGATTTTCTCAAAATAATAATTTCAATCTATTGTTTTTCGTTTTTGGGGCATCTGCTATAAAATAATAATTTTATAAAATCTCTCAATGAGTAGTTAAAAAAAACCCCTGATATTCTTAAGATCTTAACAAAACATTTGTTCATTCTATGATACTATGACAAATATTTGTTTATAAAGTGGTGTACGAGAAAATTAAATGTAGGTACCGTCACAGTTTAACGATAATTCGCGATACGTAACTTCGTGAAAAAAAAAAAGTTTCGTTATATTACATTATCCATTGTAAACTCTGGTAAAAAGTTGGCCACCCGCTGAAAATTTCGAACTTGTTAAAAAGGATGAAAAAAAAAAAAAAAGAATTAAAAATTTAAAAAAATAATTAAAAATACTTTGATCTTTTTTCTTAATAATATGATCATTTTGACGGAAAAACTTGTTTTTTTATTAAGTTTGTAGCCTTTTTTTCATGCTATGTTGTTTTTTTTCTTTCAGCGAATTTTCTGGATGTACCTACTTTTAGGCTATTAATGTTTAAAGAAAACCAGAATTTAATTTAACAGGAATGTTGATTTTAAAAATTTGGCCACTCGCTGACGAAAAACCGAAAAAAAAGCATTTTTTTTTCCTAAAATTTCGAACGCGTTAGGAAGGTTTAAGAAATTTAAAATAATATTAAAAAATAATATGACCTTTCATCTTAATAATAAAATAAAATATAAACATTTTGACGGTAAAACTTTAAATCTGTACCTTTTTCTTCATGCTATTCTGTTTTTTCAGCGAATCCGTGGAGTTACTCAAATTAACGCATTCATTTTATATTAGGAATATCTCTTTTTTAATATAATTTCTTTTCTTTTTTCATTAAAATTAATTAAATGGCTAAGACATGCATAGTACTCGGTTATCGAGTATCCGTGCGCTAGGTAATTTTTTTGCGTGACTCTTACGTTAAATAATTGGCCTTGTGTAGTATCCCGTCCATTGGACGGGTGGGGGGGGGTAAATAGTATACCTAAATCATTATACAGTGGGCATTCCAGATCAAAATTCAGGTAACGACATTTCAGACTACGTGCTTACTGATCCACAACACGTGCGCATGTACGCAAGCTCAATCGTTATAGTCATTTTTAGAACAACTAATAAACTTATCGGAAGAAATAGATACCTGTGTGTAGGGAAGGGGCGGTGCAAGGATCTTGTACCCCCTCTGAATATAGGATTCAGGGTCTCCCACTCTTTTACATCATAATTTTAATCAGGTATTATTCATAAGATACAAATAAATTATATAATTTTTATTGTAATCTGGCAGGTATAATAACGGATATGTAATACAGATGAACATGTAGAAGACGAAGCGTCCATTACTAATTTAAGTTTAACGAGTCGACTCGACGTAACTGGGTGGTGATGAAATAAAACAGGCAATAAGAAAGATGAGTAGGCGAAAGTAACGAGAAAAACAATATATTAACAAAGGTTACATAGGGTTGACAGCATGCATAAAATTAAGGAAAGAGAAGTTCTTTTCCTGGTGAGAAATAAAAAATTGCGCCCCTAATTGCTACCCGCAATTAGTGCGCGTGTGTTTGTGTGAGTTAGAGAGACATGTCTGCTCTTGTCCTGGACAAAATCCTAACTAGCGTACCACGTGACGTTCCCCGCTTTTATTGGCATTCGTTTACGCGATAAACTAAGTTATCACGTGAACGCTGAGTGACCATGTGTGTGTGTGTGTGTGTGTTTGTGGGTGTCAATGTATCAAGCCCCACAAATACCACCCCTTAGATTGAAACAAATATTAAAAATACTTTTTTCAATATGTCCGTGAATATATTGGTTTGATTACGTTGATGATGATGCTGGTAGTAGTAGTAGTAGTCATGCCAAAAATGACAGAAAAGGCTGGTTGCTGAAAAAAAAAGGTGGGTGGCACGGACGTGGCTCATAGGTGTGGGGGAAGGTTGCTGGAACGTATGACTGTTTAGACTGATGGTCCGCCATATTGGATCCTCGAAAAGCACATGGTGAAATGGAAGAGCGAGAAAAATTTTACGTTGAGCAGTGTACATGGAGAGAAAAGTCGTTCTCACTTTTGAGTTGAAGTTTGTATAGCGTCGTTAATTGCGAGTGAATTTTGTGAAAGTGAATTTTTTTGGTTGTCTCTCGTAGGCTGAAGAGAAAAAGAGTCTGAAATGTAGCAGGATTTGCGACGATGTAACCCTGGAAAAATATTCTCGGTGTTTGATATGGCTGTTAAAAATCTTCTAATTTATTCCAATGCTCCACGTTGAGTTGCTTGCGTTTGTAAGAATTCCAGCATTTTGCTGTGTGTGTGGATTTATGTTGGCGTTAGAAGAATTAACAGTTGGTTATAAACTTTGATTTGCAAAGTGGTCGATTGAAGCTTGTGTTGATACCGAGTGTCGACGCGTGTTTGAGAGAACTCAAGAGATATCTGGGTTTAATGTCGAATTGTTTTTGGATGTCTCAGTTCTCCAGTATAAATAATTCGGCTTGTCGATCTCCTTAGAGTTCTGGTTGAGTGACATTGCATTGAATGCTGAAAGGCGTCTTTGAATGACGTTGTGTTACTCTTTTTCTGGAAAACCTGGGAGAGAGAGAGAGATGACAGTTGTGCTGTCTAGTGTGCCATTGTTAAACTGTGCAGTGTTCTATGTGTGGTCGCCATATTATGTAGAGTCCTGTGGAAAAAGTTGGGAGCTAACGACGTTGAATAGTAGTTCTTGTTGATAGACGAAGAAGAAATGCTGAGTCCCATTTCCAACGATGCTGGACTGAATTACGTCGAATCGTATCACGTCGGGGTCACCATTTGTAGAGGACGAAGCGTCCATTACTAATTTAAGTTTAACGAGTCGACTCGACGTAACTGGGTGGTGATGAAATAAAACAGGCAATAAGAAAGACGAGTAGGCGAAAGTAACGAGAAAAACAATATATTAACAAAGGTTATATAGGGTTGACAGCATGCATAAAATTAAGGAAAGAGAAGTTCTTTCCCTGGTGAGAAACAAAAAATTGCGCCCCTAATTGCTACCCGCAATTAGTGCGCGTGTGTTTGTGTGAGTTAGAGAGACATGTCTGCTCTTGTCCTGGACAAAATCCTAACTAGCGTACCACGTGACGTTCCCCGCTTTTATTGGCATTCGTTTACGCGGAAAACTAAGTTATCACGTGAACGCTGAGTGACCATGTGTGTGTGTGTGTGTGTGGGTGTCAATGTATCAAGCCCCACAAACAATTTAACTAGAAAAATAGAAAAATAATGTATCTAAATACGAATTAGAAACATGATTAACAGATCATTCTATTCATTCCTAAATAAATTAAAAATGTTTTGCGGAAATATTTAGCATAATCCTTTCCTGTTAAAAAGTTTAATAAATTTAAACATTCAACATTATGGATAAAAATTAGTGAATTTTAGCGTTTTTTCGAGACTTAGCAAAAACAAATTCACTGCTTATTGCTTAGTTTAATTTTAATTTACCACGTATACAAATGTCAGCCATACGTGATACACGCTTGGGCGATCATGTCTCGAAAGAGACATGACTGACTGGACAGAAGATTATCCCGCAGTAGGTTGTCATTGCTTTCTGCGGTAGACCGGTTGCCGACCAAGGCTATAGAACCCAATCTGTCCTGCTATTTAACCCATAACTGGAAGGAATAGACGGATTAATACCTTTCCCAAGGGTATTTGCGCGTAAGTGAATGCAAGGAATTCAACTGGAATTCGAACTCGGCTCTCCAATTTCTCGTTCCGAGTCGATATCCACTAAAAAAAAAAAAGCAAATGTTGGTAAGATAGGGTTACAAATCACTGCGTGGGGTCTCCAATCTCCAGTCAAAGTGATTGAAGGTATACGCACTGGCCCTGTGCGTGCCTGTAGGCGCGAGACTGTGGGTAATTAAAAGGTAAAGCCCATCTTGGCATTCTTAACAAGAATTCATGAACTTTAAGCATTGAGGAATTATATGATTAGATAAAATTATTTTAAAACTAATTGATTTTAAAAAAATTTCTCCAGAGAATTTTGAAATTCCGGATAAGTATTTGCTTCATTTCTTTATTATTATTATGTCATTTTTCATCATATTTCGATTTCTGCTTTGGTCTCACTACCAACCAAGTCTGCGGGGAGACCTAAGGCAGGTAGTGGCGTGTTGTTATGGCTCCATTTCATGTTTTTCTATCTTCCCTATCATCTCCAGCATTACATAGATAAAGTTTTCCTTAGTGTGTGGGCTGTACTTAATAAGACAATTTTTTGTATATCTCTTAAGCTGGGGTTTCCAGGGATTCCTTCAATGTGTTGTTTTGTTCCATTTTTTATCATTCCAAGTGCACCTACTATCACTGGCACAACTCTTGTTTTCAATTTCCACATTTTTTCTATTTCAATTTCCAGGTCTTTATATTTTGACAGATTTTAAAATTCTTTGGTTGCTATGTTACAATCCGCTGGACAAGCCATATCAATTAATAGACAAGTTTTCTCCTTCTGGTTTTTAACAATAATGTCTGGCCTGTTTGCTTCAATTTTTCTGTCTGTGTAGATGGTGTAATCCCATAGAATGGTTACATCTTCTATTTCTGTAACCGGTGCTGGGTAATGTTCATACCAGTGTTTGTTTACATATTTTCTATAATGTTTGCACATTGTCAAATGTAAATATTGACCCACTCTATCGTGGCGTTTATTATTATTATTATTATTATTATTATTATTATTATTATTATTATTATTATTATTATTATTACCTAGCCATTATTATTATTATTATTATTATTATTATTATTATTATTACCTAGCCATTATTATTATTATTATTATTATTATTATTATTACCTAGCCATTATTATTATTATTATTATTATTATTACCTAGCCATTATTATTATTATTATGTCATTTTTCATCATATTTAGATTTCTGCATTGGTCTCACTACCAACCAAGTCTGCGGGGAGACCTAAGGCAGGTAGTGGCGTGTTGTTATGACTCCATTTCATGTTTTTCTATCCTCCCTATCATCCCCAGCATTACATAGATAACGTTTTCCTTAGTGTGTGGGCTGTACTTAATAATACAATTTTTTGTATATCTCTTAAGCTGGGGTTTCCAGGGATTCTTTCAATGTGTTGTTTTGTTCCATTTTTTATCATTCCAAGTGCACCTACTATCACTGGCACAACTCTTGTTTTCAATTTCCACATTTTTTCTATTTCAATTTCCAGGTCTTTATATTTTGACAGTTTTTCAAATTCCTTGATTGCTATGTTACAATCCGCTGGACAAGCCATATCAATTAATAGACAAGTTTTCTCCTTCTGGTTTTTAACAATAATGTCTGGCCTGTTTGCTTCAATTTTTCTGTCTGTGTAGATGGTGTAATCCCATAGAATGGTTACATCTTCTATTTCTGTAACCGGTGCTGGATGATGTTCATACCAGTGTTTGTTTACAGCTTTTCCATAATGTTTGCACATTGCCCAATGTAAATATTGCCCAACTCTATCGTGGCGATTTTTATATTCGTTTGGGGCAAGCACAGAACAGCCTGAGATTAGGTGGTCTATTGTTTCTTGGTGTTTATCACAAAACCTGCATTTTGGATCCATATTATTATGCATAATATTTGCCTGAAAGTTTCTCGTGAAAGGACTTTGGTCTTGTGCTGCAAGTATAAATCCTTCAGTTTCAGACTTTAATCCAGATGCACGTAACCATCGATGAGTATTAACTTTGTCAACATTGGATTTATTGGCACGTACTGGATATTGGCCATGCAGAGGTTTGTCTTGCCAGCGCTGTTTCATCTTTTCAAGAGCTTTATCTTTGGCTTTCATTTTCATATTTTTTGCCGCAATAGTTGGTTCTTGGCTACTGTTTTGCTTTTCTACAGAATCTACTAACTGTAATTCTTGTTTGTATTTACTGCCTTCTTTTATTATTGAATATTTTTTCTTTCTTTCTTCATGTTGCCTTACTAATTGTATCATCCAATCCTTTGTTGTTTCTATGTATGTTAGTAAGCCAATAGTTGTTGTCTTGTATGACAATTCCAGCTGAATAAGACCCCTTCCACCTTCTTTACGGGGTATGTATAGACGGTCTACATCAGCCTTTGGGTGATGCATCCTATGCTTAGAAAGAAGCTTTCTTGTTTTAGCATCCATTCGCCTGATGTCGTTTAGAGTCCAGTTTAAGATGTTGAAGCTATATTGGACAACTGGGATTGCAAGGCTATTAATGGCCATAACTCTATACTGTGAATTTAATTCAGTTTTTAATATCATTCGCAGCCTTCTATAGTACTCTTTACGCACTATTTCTTTCATTTTTTTATGGTGAATGTTTTCGCTCTCATTTACACCTAGGTATTTATAAGCTTCTTCTGGTTTCAATTCTTTTATTGTTACAGCAGGGTCTAGGCTAATTGAGGATGTTTCTTATTATTATTATTGAGGATGTTTATTATTATTATTATTATTATTATTATTATTATTATTATTATTATTATTATTATTATTATTACCTAGCCATTATTATTATTATTATTATTATTATTATTATTATTATTATTATTATTATTACCTAGCCATTATTATTATTATTATTATTATTATTACCTTAGCCATTATTATTATTATTATTATTATTATTATTATTATTATTATTATTATTATTATTATTATTATTATTATTACCTAGCCACTATAAATTAGTACAGAATTTTAAAAGATTTAAAACTTCATTAATTATTATAACTGCAAGGAAAAGCATGAAAACAATACTTGTAAAATTCATTATTTTTAAGACAATAGTGTCCATATATCTTATTTATAAAAGCAATTAAAATCTTTTCAAATTAAAAATCTTAGTTTTATTGCATTGTTTCTTTTTCCATTTCCGTGCAGATTTTCTCTAACTGGTGGTCTTGTCTGACGAAAAAAAAAAATTATTTAAATTCTCCAATTACTTGCCCTTATATAAACTTTAATCGCTATAAACAATAATTTCTTGACATTACCATAAATGAAATGGGGTGGGGGACGGTTGTAAAAATATGTTTACCTATATTAGGAAAAAACGAATAAAAAAATAATTACATTAATTTAGAATTAAGTCCTGAAAGTTTAATCAAAATCCGACAATTGTTTGATTTTTGAAAGAATTTCCAAAATCAATGTGTTTTTCACCGCAAAAAGGCGCTCCGATTTTCTATAGCTGACGCAAGAAAAACAATTATTAACGAGAATTTCCAATGTTCTAAAGGATTTAAAAATTTAATTTAAAAATAAAAATATCAATTGGTCTTTCTTCTTAATATCAGAAAGATTTTAATAGTAAAACTTTGCCTTTATTAAGTTTTGGTCATTTATCAATCATGACTGTCTAAAATCATTATGTTTATTTCTTAGCAAATACATATTATAAAGTAAAACAAAAATAACAAAACCGTGATTTAGATTTCCACATTTAACAAGAGCCAGTACATATCATGGTTAATTTCACTATTTTTTCGTTAACTTAATATTAATGTTTTTCACTTAGAATTCTATTACAACTGCAGCCACTATTATTGATATGAATGATGATGATAATGATGATAACCCTTGTTTGAATTTATCATTTTTTAATACTTTTTATTTGAAATGTGTTTACAATATTTCCATTATCAACCAACGTCTCTTGTACCGTCACAGATGATTTGCGCATCACAAATGGGAAGTACTTATAAAGTTCCGTACATCTCACATATTTGGTCCATTTGCTCGATCGTTCGTACTTATGTGAAAAACCGTTCGTTTTACAATTACTTATATTGTACATCTGGTTTAATAAAGAATCAGTTCTACGCGGACTTTCCAAAAGTGCTCCTTCAAACGGTCTCTTTTGAAGTGGAAAAACCAGTTCTGTTTTAAAGATTGGACTTCGTTTTTTTCCGTAAGTAACATCATAAATGTGTGTCCCATTCGTATCGTAGAAGAAAATGTCAATATATGGCCACTGAATGTTACTTCGGCGATAAACACTTAGAACATTATGGTAAAACTTCCACTGGAAAGCAGCATTGGTACTGGCAGTGAACTTCGGGTAATTTTTGGAAACCGTCTCTTGAAAAAGTTTCTTTTGTCTTGAATTGACAAAAACGTCCACATCGTCATCCCAGGGAATAAAACCATGATGACGATAAGAACCTATAAGAGTACCTCCGTAGATAAAATAGGTGATATTGTGTTGACGGCACAGATCGATAAATACCTGGAAAACATACAAGAAAACTATTTTTTCTTTCATTGATATTGTTGGTCGGAAAATTTCTTTTAACGGTACTGGTTTAGATTTGGGTACATCGTCGTAAACATAGCCATGTCCGAGTTCACTGCTGACAAGTCGTAAGTGTTTTGTCTCGCGCAGTAGAAAAAAAGCGAGGCGTTTTCTCTTTCACCGAAATATTCCTGTACTTCGATTTTATTGTTGAAAGTTATTTCAAATCTTACGCCAGCCAGCGAGGTAACATTTCTCATTGGAACCTTTTTACTGGAATGTAATGTGCTTTTAAGTTGAGTCTTTGAATCATTAGAGGCAATGGACGGCGTTATTCGAGGTGAGTAAGTGCGTTTCAGACTGGGCAGAAAATTTTCAGCATTCATAAAATATAGCATACATGATATCATTAATAACGAAAGGAGTATAAAAAATGCGAATCTTGGAAAATTCATTTTTTTTTATTTTGAACGATGTGGAGCGAAATCTATGTTGAATAAATTTTTATGTTGCAAAATCCTATAAAAAAGTTATTAATCTTACTTGGAAGTAATCAAATCAAAATATAATAACTTGCTTATAAGCGATAAATCGTTTTCTTTTTGTTTTTTTTAATGAACAGTTATACAGTTCTGTTCGGTTTCTCCAACAATAGCAAATTTAATTATTGATTTTTATGTCATATACTTTTTTAAATTGTTCTTTACAGCAAGGAAATATATGTAAGAAAAAAAATATTTCAAAGTCATGTGATTTTATATTTTGTGAAGTAAAACATGTGTAATATTTTTTGTGACTTAGTGATGAGATAAACAAAGTAAAGATAAACTATTTTGTATCAGTGTTAATTCGGATAAATTTTCATATATTTCATTTTTTAGTTTAAATCTATTTTTGTTCATTACTGAATTTAAAATAAATATAAGATATAAAGTGGTAGAATTTTTCTTCAGTGGGATTTGTATATATACTTTAATTTTAAATTCATTGTAGAACATTTCTCGTGCTCATCTAATATTCTACACAGTATTGTATTCTCGTATAAATATTGTCCGAACGTGCAGTAAAATCAGCTTGAACATTGCATGTATAAAAAGGAAGAGTACTTACAAAGGTGCCAGTAAATAAAATTTTCAGCAAGAAAGCAGTAAAGAAAAGCTCTTAGATATTGTCCTATCGGGTATATTTTTCAGATTTCAATAAATAACTAAAAACTTGATATCGCATCTGTCCCAAAGTAAGTACAGAGGAAAAAAATAACAATAATAAGCGACAGCGTCCCCAAAAGTTGTGTAACGTGACGTATGCAACCGATAATAAGCATTAAATGAGGTTGAGAGTACGTTTCTGTGATTTTATCACTCGTCCAGTAATATGGTCGATTAAGCAAATAACTGAAGTAGTTCGTAAATCTGTCTTCGAAAAGACACAGTTTTCGTTATAAAACAATGAATTCATTTTACTGCACCAGATGGGAGTATCATTCAATTATTAGATAAAATATTACTTTTTTTTTTTCAAACTGCGCAGAGGAGGTGAGTGTGATAATTTTGTTTGAAATTTGAATTCGTTTCTTGACTTTGAAAAATAAACAAATTTGCCGTTGATGAGGACTGACCGTTTTTCTTACGGAATTGCGAAATTTAAATGCGTTGAAATCGCTTTGTTTAAAATCGTCGTTTTTATTATCATAGTTTGTAATACGATACAAGTCTGGCGTGTCGGACAGAGGAAGAAGTAAGAATGAAAAAAGTAAGATTTATAAACAGCCAGATGAAAAAAAAACATATGTGAAAGTGCATACAACATTATACACGCGTTTTGATTTCAAGAGTTTTCGGATTATTGAACATTTAACAATGAGTTCAATATTTCGTACAATTTTTTGAGTGACAATTACTCTTTTTATAAGCAAATAGTGAGCATCTCTTCAACCAAACACTATGAAAGTATAAAAATACATTTTAATAGTAAAAATATCAGCACAGCAATATATTTTATTTTTATATGAAAAAAAAAACCCAAAAAAACAAAACGCAATATATAACCAGCAATACATTTATCTTTAGTTTAAGACATACAACTGCGTTCAAAATGTATTTATTTAAACCTGAAATAAATATATTTTGAACGCAGTTGTATGTCTTAAAAGGCATATTGTGTTCAAATTATTTCGATTGCAGCATTAAATAACCCATAGAGGTGTTGATATGCTGCGAAACAAAATTAACCAAACAACCCTTTTTCAGGTTCTATTTTCTTTTCTATATTAGACGTATTTTGTAATATTTTATAATTTTTTGCCACTCAAAAAGGATTATTATTATTATGTCATTTTTCATCATATTTCGATTTCTGCTTTGGTCTCACTACCAACCAAGTCTGCGGGGAGACCTAAGGCAGGTAGTGGCATGTTGTTATGGCTCCATTTCATGTTTTTCTATCTTCCCTATCATCTCCAGCATTACATAGATAAAGTTTTCCTTAGTGTGTGGGCTGTACTTAATAATACAATTTTTTGTATATCTCTTAAGCTGGGGTTTCCAGGGATTCTTTCAATGTGTTGTTTTGTTCCATTTTTTATCATTCCAAGTGCACCTACTATCACTGGCACAACTCTTGTTTTCAATTTCCACATTTTTCCTATTTCAATTTCCAGGTCTTTATATTTTGACAGTTTTTCAAATTCCTTGATTGCTATGTTACAATCCGCTGGACAAGCCATATCAATTAATAGACAAGTTTTCTCCTTCTGGTTTTTAACAATAATGTCTGGCCTGTTTGCTTCAATTTTTCTGTCTGTGTAGATGGTGTAATCCCATAGAATGGTTACATCTTCTATTTCTGTAACCGGTGCTGGGTGATGTTCATACCAGTGTTTGCCTACAGCTTTTCCATAATGTTTGCATATTGCCTAATGTAAATATTGCCCAACTCTTTCGTGGCGATTTTTATATTCATTTGGGGCAAGCACAGAACAGCCTGAGATTAGGTGGTCTATTGTTTCTTGGTGTTTATCACAAAACCTGCATTTTGGATCCATATTATTATGCATAATATTTGCCTGAAAGTTTCTCGTGAAAAGACTTTGGTCTTGTGCTGCAAGAATAAAGCCTTCAGTTTCGGACTTTAATCCAGATGCACGTAACCATCGATGAGTATTAACTTTGTCAACATTAGATTTATTGGCACGTACTGGATATTGGCCATGCAGAGGTTTGTCTTGCCAGCGCTGTTTCATCTGTTCAAGAGATTTGTTTTTGGCTTTCATTTTCATATTCTTTGCCGCAATAGTCGGCTCTTGGCTTCCGTTCTGCTTTTCTACAGAATCTACTAACTGTAAATCTTGTTTGAATTTACTGCCTTCTTTTATTATTGAATATTTTTTCTTTCTTTCTTCATGTTGCCTTACTAATTGTAACATCCAATCCTTTGTTGTTTCTATGTATGTTAGTAAGCCAATAGTTGTTGTCTTGTATGACAATTCCAGCTGAATAAGACCTCTTCCACCTTCTTTACGGGGTATGTATAGACGATCTACATTAGCCTTTGGATGATGCATCTTATGCTTAGAAAGAAGCTTTCTTGTTTTAGCATCCATTCGCCTGATGTCGTTTAGAGTCCAGTTTAAGATGTTAAAGCTATATTGGACAACTGGGATTGCAAGGCTATTAATGGCCATAACTCTGTTCTGTGAATTTAATTCAGTTTTTAATATCATTCGTAGCCTTCTATAGTACTCTTTACGCACTATTTCTTTCATTTTTTTATGGTGAATGTTTTCGCTCTCATTTACACCTAGGTATTTATAAGCTTCTTCTGGTTTCAATTCTTTTATTGTTACAGCAGGGTCTAGGCTAATTGAGGATGTTTCTTGTATTGATCCACGTAAAACTGTAGCTTTAGCACATTTATTCAAATTAAATTTCATTCCAATGTCTTCGCTGAAGCATTTTACAGTTTGCAGAAGACCTTCCAGTTCATTATCATTCTTAGCATATAACTTCAAGTCATCCATGTAAAATAGATGGCTTATTTTCTTTTGTCCTATTTTATAACCACATTCTGTCTTGTTAAGTTGACTGGTTAGTGCTATTAATGATATGCAGAATAGTAAGGGAGATAAAGAATCACCTTGAAATATACCGCTTTTGATGTTTATTTCATCAGACTTATAGGTTCCATTTATATGATTGAGGTAAAGGGTTGTTTTCCATATAGACATGCACTGTTTGATGAAATTGATGATGACGGGCGATATCTTGTATATATTTAAAGTCTTTAAAATCCGGTCATGTGGCACACTATCGAATGCCTTTCGATAGTCTATCCAGGCTTATTTTGAGAGGTAATTTTTTTTTAAAACGGACATTTAAAAAGTATATATTCCCAAAATATACATAAATATATGACAGCAAGAGGGAGGAAAAGCAAAGAAAAGAATAAAATGACTCAGTAGAATGAAACAAATGAAACAAACATAAAGTTATCCGATTATCGTTGCTCATTATTCAGAGCACAGTAGAAGACAAAAAAAATCATTAATAAATATATGCACAATGATTAAAAATTACAAGGCTTTCATCATTATCTGAAAGTAAGTTAAGTACAATTTAAGTCAAATAAATGTTTCACGTTTATGCTCGTACATCGATAAAAATAACGTCTCGAAACAAAATCAATTTCCATTTGTCTATATTTCTGAGATAAGGTAGTATTTACATTATTTACACTATTCGGATCATTGTTCTCATCTTGGTTGCCATTTGTACGACATTTTGGCCGTTGTACGTTCCGGCCTTCTTCAATTTCGAACCGAACACTTTATTACGATCACTCGGGTATATCATTTTCATTTCTTGTGCAAAACCTCTTTTGGTAGTCATGAGTTATCTCCCTCTAACCCGACTCTGTAGCCTAGTATTGAACTCACAACTCTTTGGGTCAAGTCACTGAAATTAACCCACGTCTATATCCACTGGGTCAGATGTTCTAAAGAACAACAAAGTTAATTTCTGGGACTTATAAATCATTTTGATCTGGAATTTAAGAACGATTAAACAAATGCCAGAATACATCTCTTAATTATGAGGTGAGCAAAACTTAGCCAAAATTCAGAAAATTGTACTAATGAAATCTTCTAGCATCCTTAAAAAAATAACAATGCTACTTTTTCCTGGATAACTTTTGTACAGGTTTTCTACTTTAAAGTTTCTCAAAAAAAAAAAAAAAAATAGAAAAAAAGAAACAAGGTAACTGTTATTCAAAAAATATTTTATTTGTTTAAACAAAAAGCTATAACTTTATTCATTTGATTTTAAAAATAACATCTTCCATTTTTTATTTTTTATCATCTTAAGCAAAGTGGGACCACCAATAATGTGCCGGGGGTTGATGTTCGTCCTTTGCGGGTGAAGAAGACCATGACTCCTGGTCACTAAGGATTTGGGTGGGTGCGTTGGTGGCTGATAAGGCCAGTCGTTTCACGGAAGAGCCAGTTGCAGCAGGGGCAGGGGATGCAAGTGGGGGGGCACGCCCAAGCTGGTGGATGGAGCTTTTGTGCTCCTTTCTTTTCTAGCGTCTCTCTTTGTGGGCCCTAATGCGACTCTCTTCAAATTTTGCAACTCTAGATTTTACTTGGGATCTCCAGGCAGCTCTATCTTTAGCAGTGGATTCCCAGGAGGAGTATGGGATGTCACAGCACTAGAGGGCCTCAACCTTGGCAGGCCTCCCTGTGGAGAGTTCACCATAGGAAGAGCCTTTTCGGTAGTCGGCTGTCCTCCATGCGGTTTGTATGACCAGCTCACCGAAGTCGAGAGCGCAGAAGCATGGCGTAAATGCTGTCATACTTGGCACGTTACAGCAGTTCTGATTCTGGAATTCATAGTGCCATTTGATATTGAGGAGGGCACGCAGACACCTCATATGGAAGGCATTCAGTTGTTTCGCATGCCTGCTATAGACTATTTATGTTTCGCAAGCATAGAGCAGGGATGGAAGGACTACAGCTCTATACATTTGAATCTTTGTGTCTATACCCAGTCCACAGCGCTGCCAGACTCTCTCTCAGTTTGCCATATGCTGCGCTGGCTCTTGCAATCCTGTGGGTGAACTCTTCATTGATGTTTGTACAGCGTGATAGTGTGCTGCCAAGATACACAAACTTGTGTTTGGTTGTCAGCCTCTGGCCATTGACAAAGATGTTGGTTTCAATATAAGGGACTGTAGGTGCTGATTGGTGCTGGACCTCAGTTTTCCTAGTGGAGATGGTGAGACCAAAATCCTTGCAAGCTGTGGCAAAGAGATTCATGCTTTTTTTGCATATCCAATTGGGAGCTGGCGTTTAGTGCATAGTCGTCAGCAAACAGGAAGTCACGAGCAATATCTGTTTTCACCTTTGTTTTCGCCTGCAGCCTCCGGAGGTTGAACAGACCTCCATCAGTGCGGTGATGGAACATCTCTATCATCATCATCCCGGAAGGCATCATTGAGCATTGCAGAGAAGACTATACTGAACAGAGTGGGAGCCAGCACACGACCCTGTTTTACTCCATTTGTCACAGGGAAAGACTGGGAGTACTCACCATCGTCCTGGATCCTGGCATTCATGCCGTCGGGAAACTCTCTGATCATTGCAATGAATTTGGATGGACCCCCTAACTTTGCCATGGTCTTCCACAATCCATTACGATAAATTGTATCAAATGCTTTTGTGATATCTACGAAGGTGATATACAATTCTACATGCTGTTCCTGGCACTTATCTTGCAGTTGCCGAGCTGCAAAGATGATGTCAGCCGTGCCACATTGACTCTCAGGGATTAGGTCTCTTTCTAGATGTGTATTAAGGCGGTTCAGCAAGACAAGGGGTTAGGATCTTCGCAGCTATTGAGAGCAGGGAAATGCCACAGTGGTTGTCACAGGAATTTCTGTCCCCTTCTTCTTGTACAGATAGATAACTGAGGCATCTTTAAATTCTTGGGGTAGTTTTTCCTGGACACCCATTATTGTGAACAAGTTTGTCAGGATCCTGGTCAGCCTTGGGCCACCGTAATTGTAGGTGCCTTTCCACAGGACATCTGTCCAATAGCCTTTGAAACTTCATCCTCTGTTGGTGGGTCTTCAAGCGATCCGTCAACAGGGACCTGTGGGAGCTGAGCGATAGCCTTCTCATTGATGATTGAGGGCCGGTTTAGGACTCTGTCAAAGTGGTCTACTCAGCGTTGGAGTATTGTCTTTCTATCAGAAATCAATGTGTTACCATCCTCATTTATGACGGGGAGGAAACCAGATGAGACAGGACAGTAGACCGCTTTCAGGGCACTATAAAAGTTCTTCATATCTTTCCTCTCCGCAAATCACTGTATGTCATCGGCTTTCTTTCTGTACCAGTCGTCTTGTATTTTGCGAAGTTCTGATTGGACAAGTCTTTTGGCTGTACGGAAGGCATCTCTTTTGGCGGTAGAGGATGGGTCATTGAGTAGTGCACAATGACATCTGTGTTTTTTCTTCAAGAGGCCGAATGAGTCTATTGTTTTCATCAAACCAGACCTGGTGTTTGCGGGGAATGTAACCTACCACATTTAATGCAGCAGTGAAGATGGAGTCACGTAGGCAACCCCACCCAGTCTCCACATCGGCAGAAGGGTCTGTGCGGGGTGGTGGAAGCTTTGCCGCCAGCTCCTTTGCCAGTTGTTTCTTGGCAGAATTGTTGCTGAGCCTTAAGACATTCAGGCGATTTGGTACTTTGAAGCCCTGTGGTCTCCTTTTGGAGCTAACATGGATGTTTATCTTGGTGGTAACCAGTCTGTGGTCAATCCAGCACATACATGGTCTTTGTGACTCTCACGTTGCGCCTGTCCCTTTTCCTGACAATGACGGTCAAGCAAGTGCTGGTGATTAGACCGTGGATGCATCCATGATGTCTTGTTTCTGTTGCGGAGACGAAAGACCGTGTTTGTGACGAGTAACTCATGGGCAGCACAGATCTCCAGCAAACGGAGGCCATTACTGTTGCATTTACCCACACCATGCAATCCTATCACTCCCTCCCATGAGGTGTGGTTTCTTTCAACACGAGTATTGAAGTCTCCAAGGATGACTAGCTTATTTGACCGGGGCACTGCTGCTATAGTTTGCTTCAGATCCTCGTAGAACCTGTCCTTTACCTCATCAGGGTTTGACATTGTTGGAGCGTAAGCACTAACAAAGGTGGCAAACTTTTTCTTTGCTAGGGGAAGGCGGACAGTCATGAGACGATCGTTTATTCTCTTGGGTCTGGCTGCTAGCTTACTTACAAGGTTAGTTTTAATGGCAAAGCCAACCCCAACGTCTCTGCGTTCATTTCTCCCTCGTCCAATCCAGAAAAAAGTGTAACCAGATGACTCCTCTGACAGGAATCCTTCCTCTGCGAGACGTGTCTCACTGATGGCGGCAATCTGTATTTTGTACCTGTTCATTTGCAATGAGAGCAGTTCGCCTCTCAGGTCGGTATGATTCAGTGCGATCCAATAATGTTCGCGCGTTCCAAGCACCGAAAGTGACAGCTGTCACCACGGATTTCTTGGTTGTGGGACCCCGCCAGCCACGGCGAGCTGGCCAGGGAATTGGCGAGACAGGCAATGTTTAGGGCACCTTTTCTATCCCCTTCTCCAGACTCTGGGAAGAAGTAGTGCTGTCATAAAAGGAGCTGCTCCGTCGCTCAGGTGGCTGCCGATTACCAGTGCTGTCTTGATTCCCTGGAGAATCGACCATATGGCCTGAGACGCATACGGGCAGAGTTGTGGCTACGAACGCCAGTCGCTTTGACACTTGTTCATCGCTGCAGGGTTTTTAAGTGATGGTAGAAGTAATGACTTGCACTTTAATTGGATTTAAGTGCGGGAGAGTTGGTAGGATTGGCTTTCCAGCCGTTGAATTAATTGTGTGATTTCCTCCGCATGGACCGCCGACATGCTGTTGCCAGTTGGCCGTCATTTCTATCCTGATTGACGCCCTTTGCAGGGTTTTACACTGAGAGAAAAGACTCAGTACAGAGAATATCGACGAAAGGATAAAATATTAATCAGGTTCAAGAAGATAGAAGATGGCAATTGACTTTACATTTAAATTTTTGGCGATTGTATCTATCAAGTAAACGGAAGGGAGTTCCACAGGCGGAAAGTGCGAAAAAATAAACTGTTGGAGGAGCAGTGACGATTACATTTAATTATTTCAACAGTAAAATGGTGGAACTTAGATACTAATGTCGTAGCTTCCTTAAATTCATGTGTTCGGAGCACTAGGGAAAAAAGCTCGTCAAATCATTTGCCATGAAAATATTTGCAGAAAAGACATAAGAAAATCACATCACGTCGGTAAGAAAGAAGTGACTGAAGTCGAGATGCCAAGTCAGGACCGATTACATTGCAGATCCTTCTTGGATTTTGTCGAGAACCTTGAGATAAATAGCAGGAGCACCAGACCAGATATGACAACAGTATTCAATTCAAGAACGAATGGCAGGTTTATAAATGCAGAAGATGGATTCTGACCAGGAAAAGTTTCTGTTCCGATACAGAGACTCAGCCTTCCTAGCAGAACATGCAGGTATAGATCCGATATATTCGTTTGACTTCAGGTTGGTTGAAAAAGTGAGGCCAAGGAGACACAGTGTTTCTCTCTATAGGAGACTTAAATCAGCCATGCAGATGGCTGAGATAAAAGTTTCTCTGTGGTGGTTAAAGGAAAGCAGTTTTTTTTGGAGGCGTTAAAATTTATAAGCCATTTCCTGCCCCATTTAACCACTGATTCCATTTCAAGAGCAGCATCCAAGTTTACTTTGTCATCCTTGGCGGTTTTCCTATTGAGTAAATGCCGGTGTCGCATAGATGTCTACTTCGGAACTGACTACATCAAGCAGATCATTGATGAAGACCAAAAACAGCGTAGGACCTAGGATAGAACCTTGAGGGACATCCGCTATCGTGTAAAAAGATCTGAAATCTTGCCCGTTCAAAACAACCTTCATTTCACGATTCGATAGGAACGATTGGGTTAAATCAAACAATCGTTTAGAAATACCTTAGCCCTGTGACTTGCATAAAAGGCCAGTATGCCAAATCCAGTTAAACGTTTTCGAGATATCTAGAGCTTTGCTATTATTATCATAAGCCTGGTATTCATCTTCAGTGATGGCCGTTAGCACATCAGCGGTGAACCTGGGGAACGGAAACTATATTGTTTGTCAGAGAGTAGGTCCTGAGAGGTGAGATGCTTAACCATTTCAGCATTGATTAGAGCCTCAAATACTTTGCTGAAAAGCGTTATGAGGCCAATAGGGTGATAACTATAGAGGTCAGAGGGTTCACTAGAGTTCTTAAAAACAGGAACTACCGATGAGGATTTTTAACAAGCAGGAAGCAGAAAGGCCTCTATTAGCCATCCACAGTTGCAGAAGATTTCTAAAGTTTTCAATCAGCCGGAAATTCGAGCGCTTCGAGTTGTTCCATGTGACTTTTTTTTAAGCGATGAACCTGTGACCCTGAACATTTTTGACCTTAGCAGAAAAACTCTGTGTTGCAATTACAGATTCACCACTGTTGAAAAACAAAAAGAAACAACAACAGCAAAAAAAAAAAAAAAAAAAAATTAACAAAAAACAAAAAACAAAAAAAAAACAGCAGCAAACGCACGTTGTACATCTGTCCAAGTCACGATGGTAATTGGTGGTATTTTTAAAAAAATGGCAACACTATTGCCATTTGCCGAGATTCACTAGCACCAAACAGGTGACAGCTAAAAACGTGGGACTCGTTTTTGACGCACCCTGTATTTAATTAAAATAAATTCGTGAAAGTATCTGTGACAAAGTTGAAAAATGCTTTCGTGTGCCGCGCTCCGTTGAAACAAAAATTCAGCGTCCCGTTTATTTCCTTCATGCACATGTGTAACCATATTAACGTAAACATGACTTTAGTCCTAAAGAACGAAATGCGTCACACGAAAAAAAATCACTCTTTGTCATATATTTTCCTAATATGATGGGTTCTCCCGTCGATTTCGACGGATGGGGGTTCAATTCCTTTGCTACATACATCATCAAGTTTTATCTTTATGTTATATGTGCGCCATCAAGTTTGCCTTAGATTCGCATAACAGGCTGTAGAGAGATTATTTGAAATCGTTTGTTTGGGAATCAGAAGTCCCCGATGCAAACCCGAACAAATGACAAATTGGTCACTTGAACATTTCCACAAATGAAGAAATTGGTCAAGATCGACTTTTAGTTCTTAAACGGAGTGCACTAAGATGTTTAAGGTAATTCTGTTCAAAATCTGCAATGCCGTGATGACAATTTGACCTCTACTCCATTCGATCTAACGAAGACAATTCAAAAGTGTCAACTGGTATATTAGCTGCTCAGAGATTGCACTTCAGTTAGACTTTATAAGGAAGCATAGGTCTTCCATATTGTTTCGAGCTTCATCAAGCAATTGGCTGTACATCAGGATTATTGGCATGCTACTATCTTTCATTAACACAACGTAGTCAACCAATCTTAAGTCTGAATAAAAAGCATTCAATTCCGCCAATGCCAGATTTTGTGAAAAGATCTGTATTGAAAATATCTTTGAGTGTGTAATCGTAGATTGTACGGAGGCAACACATATGAAACATAAACATTCTTGACGTGCGCTCTTTATGGTGTCCAGGACACAGATCCATAAAGTAAGTTTGTGAGAATATAGCGGGTTGCTTATCTATTCTTTTTCTAGTTGTAGCGGGAATCCGTTCTAGTGAAGAGTAGTTGTATATTGTTGCAGGTTAACGGAATTTGGCCTTGTGGTAGATAGCCCTCTATAAGTTATAAAATGATTATAAAATCAAGAAAATCAAATTGAGTTGAAATTAACATTTATATATACACATATCAATTAATGTTTTTACAATTAAAGTAATACTTGAATATAGGTCCAACGGAGGTTAAATGTTCATGGCAAATAATAAGCTGAAAGAGATTTAAGGCTTAGGAATTTGGGAGCGTCGTGAGTAAGAAATGTCTTTGAAGTAGTCGCTTCTTAGGCCAGTAAGTACTTTTGAGACAGGGGAGAAGGTAAGAAGAGGTGAAGGGAGGCGAACGTAGTAGCCGCTTGACTTAAGGGGATATCGATTACAATCTTTTCTTTTAGGTCTGCCTGCTGGGTGCTTTCTGTATCGGCTTTTATATCTGCTTTTTGGATCAAAAGCAGCTCGTTTGGAATTTCACACTTGTATTTGATTCTGGGCTTCCCATTGGCTGGTAAATAAAATTCGCCTAGGCTCGCTAAATGGAAAGTTGATATTTGATTAATTTTTATTTTTCAACCGGAACATCTGCGCGAACTCGGATGTGCACCGACGCATGACACAGTATTGATATAAGCTATCGGGGGTTACAAAGGCTGAAATTTCTTTTGCGCGGTCAGTTAAAGGCACACATCATTGATCCTTTTTTCTTCTTCTATGTTCCCTGTCTTTTCAGGACGTAGGCAATCATGGCTTTCTACATCTCCCTATCCTTGGTGGCTCTTAGCACGCCTTCTCCTGTTACACCCTTGTTCCATCATCCAGTTGATTAGGTCCTTCAAATACGTTATCCACTGCATTCCCCTGTCTCTTTTTCCCTCTATCTGGCCTGTTAGTATCAGGTTCTCCAAGCCATCTTTCTTCACTGCATGTCCCAGGAACTTCAGCTGTCTCTTCCTGATGCTCAGTTTTAATTTCATTTTCGTTTCCATTATTTCCAAAACCTCATCATTACGCACATGTTCGATTGTGATGAAGATAGAGGCTCTAATCTTATCAATAAAGTCAAACATCCGGGGGATGGGAGAACAATCGGTTTTGGTGATGGCATTTACCTTTTGGTTGTCAGTACAAAGTCTCAGGGAACCGCCTGGTTTGTAAACTAATATGCAGGGTAATGACCAATCCCATATACTTGGTTCTATGATGCCATTCTCAAGTATATACAGTATTTCTTGGCGTAAAATATCAGCTTTCCTCAAGTTTACTGGATAAGGATGTGCTTGATGGTGATTGCATTCTGTTGGAGAGTCACCCCTTTTTCACACACTCTATGGACTCTTCCATGGTATACAAATAATCCTAACTACACAGAACGGTAGTTGTCTGTTGTTGTTGTTAGAGATGATGTTTGTCAGAGCAGTTGAACCGCCGCTCCTTGGTCAGCAAGAATATAGACTTGTTTTTTAATCATATAACCCCGATCAAGGCGGTAACGCCACTGATGCGCAGGGGGATACGTAAGAGTGAAAAGATTGGAAAAGAGAAAGCCGGAAACCACATCCGAAACGGGGAACAAGGGATGAGCCTCTTCACCTGTTCAATAGACGTGGGTGGAGTGTGAACCGGGCGATAGTTTAGTCTATCTACTCCAATTGAAAAAAAAAGAAAAGAGTAAAAAGATTGGGAAAGATAAAGCCGGAAACCACATCCTAAACAGGGAACAAGGGATGAGCGTCTTCACCTGTTCAATAGACGTGGGTGGAGTGTGAACCGCGCGATAGTTTAGTCTATCTACTCCAATTTAAAAAAAGGTTGGTGATTTACTAAGTTTTAACTTAGTTAAAGTCCAGTCAAAGACATTTCTGCTAAAAAAGAAAACCAATCCTTCAATTAGGTTTGAAAAGTTTAAAATTAAGCAAAAATTAGGCAAAAAAGAACAAAAAAAAATGGCTTACTTTTAACAATATTCAAGACATTTGATTCTATCCCAAAATGCACATTGTTACTACCAGTGAGTTGAAAAAAAATTTTACTTTTTGGCCAGAGAATGCTGAGCATGGGAGGGTTAATTAAATAGCCAGTGTGGCTTATACACCAAGGTAACTAATCTAAAATACAGCCGTTCAACAGAAAGAAAGAAAGAAAGAAAGAAAGAAAGAAAGAAAGAGACTGACTGACAGACTAGGGAAAAAGATAAAGAATCCACCAGTCAAAGAAATTTCTGCTGAAAAACAAAACCAATCCTTCAATTAGGCATGAAAAGTTTAAAATTAAGCAAACATTAGGCAAAAACGAACAAAAATAAAATAGCTTACTTTTAACAATATTCAAGCCGGACTTCTTGTATACATTTGAATCTTACTAACAAGTATTCCTGAATCTATTAACCGTGTACAGGTTGTATATCTTTTATTAGTGACAGAGCTATTTGGCTAAAAAATCTCGTTGTTCCATAAAAGGTGGAAATGCCTTAATCTCAGAAAAGACGAAAACGAGGACTATTTTACTTTTTTCCTTTCATATCTGTTTTGTTATTATTATATTGTGTAGTTTTCTAAACAAGAATCCACAACAATTTGGCGACGAAGATTCGAAGAAGTTCACGCGGAGAGAAAAAAATACTTTCTCAAGTCAGTCGCCCAACAACAATTTGGCGACGAAGGATTCATATAAGTTCACGCGGAGGAAAAAATACATTCTCGCCAAATAACAATTTGGCGACGAGGATTCTAACAAGTGCACACGGAGGGGGGAAAAAAAAGACGTTGTCACATCAGCCGTAAAGAGAAAATTGGCGAAAAAAAAAGAACGAACTTACGCATTAACACCAAGGAAAAAAAAACTTTGCGTCGAGGACCTCGAAAAATCACATAAGAGGAGTCAACAACATCAAATTGGCGAAACAGATTCGCGCACAAGTCGCACAAGAAAACTGTGACGATTTTTTTTCTCTCCCCTGAATCACGTTAACAAAGTGTGCTACAAACTGACTCAAATAAGTCGACCGCAAACAAGTTGTCGATACTAATACCGAAATAAAAAAAAATGGAAGATTTTCAAAAGGGAATACTCGAAATTATAAAGAGAACTAAAGAAAGACAATATCAATTAGAAATAAAACAGATGGAAATGCAAAAGGCTAACGAAATAAGTCAAATGGAAATGCAAAAGGCTAACGAAGAAAGACAAACAGAAATACAAAAGAGACAAATAGAGATGCAAAAGCAAATTGAAGAAAGACAAATTGAAATGCAAAAGACAAACAAGGAAAGACAAATACAACCGAAAGAACTGTTATTAAAATTAACAAACACAGCCCTGGATAGGAACACGGAGAAGGAGGAGACATTTTCACAAGATGCGGTGTGGAACGCGATTGAAATTTTTAAATACTCAGTTGAGAAGGATAAAAATTTCGGAGAGTATTACAGGCGATACGAGGATATATTTAATATCGTCCGTCAGCACTGGAGTGAGAAGAAAAAATTAAGACTTCTACTCAAAAACTTAGGCACAGACAAACACACCAAATTCGTAGACTATATTCTCCCTAAAAAACGAATGATCTAACGTTCGATGAAGCAGTGACAGAGCTATTTGGCTAAAAAATCTCGTTGTTCCATAAAAGGTGGAAATGCCTTAATCTCAGAAAAGATGAAAACGAGGACTTTTCTACTTTTGCAGCTATCGTCAATAAACATTGTGACGATTTTAAATTGTCGGAACTTACCCTAGACAATTTCAAGTGTCTCATATTAGTCCAAAGACTAGTTGCTGCTAAAGATAGCGAAATGAGGAAACGCATTCTGACCAAACTGCAAAACGAGCCAGGTCTAACATTACAAAAATTGTCAGAAGATTGCCAGAAATGTCTCAGCATAAAGAAAGATAGCAAGGACATTGAAGAGTCAGGAGCAGCGTACATTCGAAAGGTAAAAAGAAATTTACGTTTTGTACCCCCCCCCCCCCAGACAAAACAAAATTATAATGCCAAAGAGAAAAAAATACAGCGCTACGGCTGACAAGAATCCAGTAAAAAATAAGCCTCCCTCTTCTACATGTTACAGATTTGGTGGATGGAATTGTTTTAAGGATTGGCGCGATGGAAAAAAAAGGAAATATTTTGGAAACCGGAAAAATGCTAACCCTTCCGAAAAAGAAGCTAGGGATAGGGTGTTGGGGAGTCACCCCTTTTTCACACACTCTATGGGCTCTTCCATGGTATACAAATAATCCTTCCTACACAGAACGGTAGTTATCTGTTGTTGTTGTTAGAGATGATGTTTGTCAGAGCAGTTGAACCGCCGCTCGTTGGTCAGCAAGAATATAGACTATTACCCAGACATATGTTTGATTCTTACCAACAAGTATTCCTGAATCTACTAACCGTGTACAGGTTGTATATCTTTTATTCAATATACTTACCTTTTTCCTCTCATATCTGTTTTTGTTATTATTATATTGTGTGGTTTTCTAAACAAGAATCCACAACACATTACCTACCTCCACATCGTGGGAAATTAAGTTCGTTTGCCAAGGAATGTCTGGGAATAGGTCCAAAAAGTTTTCTATGAGGGTGGTCACAGATTCCCTTCCTTTAGAGCTTGCCTGTGCCAACTTCCCGTCAAAATCGGATAATATTTCCGAATTTCCCAAAGAGGTGGGGTGTCTATGTATTACCTTAATTTCTTAAGGAAGCCCATTTAACTTGTATCTGTATTCCGGGGTATTAATTACAAGTACAGGACCATCTTTATTTCGGTCATGATGCGGCTTTAGCATGTTTATATGACACAACTATATCGGCTTTTGGTGGTCAAGCGTTTGCCCGAGATAGTTGACATCTCCTTTTTATCCACTGTTTTATAAGGTCCATGGAATTTGGCTTTGATGGGGTTTCAAAGTGTTGGTAGGAACACTAAGACCTAGTCGCGACAGTGAAAGTTTCGTTCGACCGCTTTCTAGTGATACCTCTGCTTCATTATGCATTAGGAGGATTTAAGGTTTTCTCTCGCTAACTCACAAGCTTTTGATAACCTCGCGCGAAAATGAATGATATATTCTGATAGGCTTTTGATGGCTGAAGTTTCCTTCATCCAATACTTCCTTAAGACTTTTAATGGATCGCGAACTGAATGTCCAAATACAAGCTCGAATGGACTGAATCCAGTATCGCCTCGCGAGCAGCAAACATTATAAATGACACACCTTCGTCTCAATCCTTCTGATTCACTAAACAAACTGGCCTAATGATGCTTTTTGACGTGGAGTGAAATCGCTCCAATGCGATCGACGTTCCTGTGTTTGATTAGGCTCATGAGTCCTGGGGAATTGCCGTGGGTATCTATCTCAATATTTAAAAATGTTTGAGACAAATCAAAGGGGTCACCCTCTACTTCGTCCTTATCTGCGAAACTATGGTCTTGTTTCATAAATGTCTTGGATAGGTCTACGTTTTTGTTATTGATTTTGCCGGACTGTGAGTGCTACACGATCAAGTGAAAAAAAATCACGTTGAGAATTCAGTAGCTTCTGGAATAACTCCGTCCTAAAATTGGTGCCTTGGTCAGGTTGTACTATTTGGGGCAATTCCAACATGGTAAATGACTTTATTTTGGTCATGATACGGCTTTAGCATGTTTATATGACACAACTATGTCGGCTTTCAGCGGTCAAGCGTTTGCCCGACATAGCTGACATCACCATACTTGTTCACTGTTTTAAAAGGTCCATGGAATTTTGCTTTGATAGGGTTTCCAGGTGTTGGTAGAAACACTAAAACCTAGTCGCCGCAGTGGACTTGGTCACTTTTTGTCCGGTAGGTATAGCTTCCGGGACTCTTGTAAACATTATGGTCACCAAGTTTCTCCATCTGTCGAAAGATTTCTACATGTAACCCTATTTCTAGATGGCTAGTATTAATTTTTATTGATTTTAAAGATGCGAAGAGATTTCTCTAAAATTGGATAATGCAATTATTTTTGTCAAGAAAAGTAGCCGAAGTAATAAAATTGAAACATACAAATTGAAAAATACAAAGAATACAATTGCTTTTGTCGGGAGAAGTAAGCAAATTTATCAAAGCTGGTTACCTACCTAAAAGTAAATTACAATACTGTCATCCAGTTTTGACAATTTGTGACCCTAAGTCACTTGATAAATTTTCTGTTTACTGCCTACCAGGACGGCTGGTAGAAACAGGCAGATAACAACAGAGAGTAAGTTTTCTCCCCTTCCACCAGAACGGCAGAAGACTCAGTCGAAATGGTTCAATGATATTACTTACATTTCGAGACGGTAAGACGTATATAAGGAGGGGGAAATAGAAATCCCATGCCCACATTCACACCCCGGTTTTGTGTCTTTAATAAAATTGGGGTGGAAGACGAAATTACGAGAGACGGAAACTAGCGATTGAATGAGACGGTTAAGCTGAAATTGCCTGCCACCAGGAAAAGTGATTTGGGCCTGAGATATTGCAAGAGACGGTCAGTCAGAATTTGGCGAGCAGCAAACTGAGCAAACCATCATCTCGTGGAGATAATGAATAACGAATATTAGCGTGCTATTGAATACCAGCCAACTTATTTTTCTGCGTCACTTAGCATTGACTTGCTTATAATTTTGCATCTATTCGATATATATATATATATATATATATATATATATATATACACACACCGTGGCGTTGCAGTCTTAAATCTGGTTTTCATTATATACCGTTTTCTTGCGTGCCTGGGCTAACCTGGTCGACAGGCAATCTTGATTTAGCTGGTACGAGATCAACAAACACAACGTGGGCGAATTCGACCGAAGGTCAGAAAGGTTAGCCAGACTCAGCCAGGGATCGTGTTATATACACACATCTCTCTATCATGTTTGCGATAATTTCGGAATTTCTGCCGGTATGCTTCAGGTATTAATTCATATGCCTTCAAGACGGCTACTTTTACAATTTCATAATCAGCGCTATCTTCAATAGACAAAATGGCATAAGCTTCTTGTGCTCTATCCTTTAATGCCGTCTGAAGTAGCGATGGCCAATTTGTGGGATGTTATTTTCTTGAACTGGAGGAAGTATTTGTCGACATCTTCCTCGTTGAAATGGTGGCACTAACTGTATCTGCCTAGCCAATTCAAATCCACTTTCCTATGTTCTCTCCTGGCGTCTATTTCTCTGATTTTGGTCTCCTGTGCTATTCTGGCCATTTAAACTTCGGCGTTGATTCTTTTCAGTTTCTGTCCTAATTTCAGCTTTCTCGATTTCTACCCGGCCTTGCGAAATCTCGGCCATTTCAGTAGAGAACTGCGATAAAACACTGTCATCGAATATGTCATTATCGACCATGTATGTGCGTTGTGGTGCATTGGATTCGGCTCGGAACGAGAAATCGAGGAGCCGAGTTCGAATTCCAGTTGAAGTCATTAAATTCACTTACGCGCAAATACCCTTGGGAAAGGTATTAATCCGTCTCTTCCTTCCAGTTATGGGTTAAATAACAGGACAGACTGGGTTCTATAGCCTTGGCTGGCAACCAGTCTACCGCAGAAAGCAATGGCAACCTACTGCGGGATAATCTTCTGTCCAGTTAGTCATGTCTCTTTCGAGATGATCGCCCAATCGTGTTTCACGTATGGCACTTAACTGACTGACTGATATGCTATAATTCTCGCTATTTGTGCTTTCCTTTAGGATTCTTTTTATTTCTAAATCCAGTCTGTCTCCAACTATTATTAAATCATCTTTTCTTAATTTTAGTATTTTTATTTTACTGAAGTGGACGCAATGGATTCCTCTATATTTGCCATCTCCGGCCGTCAACAATTCCGCTCGAGCAGGCGAATGACCAATTTTAGGTAAAGGAAAGGAAAGAAAAATTCCGAACGAGACCCCAACTGTTACGATCCGACCCACACAACCATTATAGTAGTAGTAGAAAACTGGAGCGTGACACATAAACGATATTAAACGGGTTTTTATTGTCATGAAGATAAATATTGTTACATTGTTTCGGCAAACGGTTTCAAGTCAACTAGCATGCATTTACAAGAGCATAAATAGCATATCAATGCACAAACGAACGACTTACCTGTTGTTTAAAAAGAGAATTTCTTTTTCTTTTCATTCAATGTCTCTGAGGCTTTCTGTTTTCTTTGATACTTTCTTTCTACTTTTTCTTCTCCCTTTTCTTTCTCTTCTTTTACTCTCTTTTTCTTTAATCCTTCTGGACTCTCTTTTTCTTCTCCTTGCTGGTAGAAAATTTGTTGGCGAAATGGATCTCTTTTTGTTTTCTGGGGTTTTTTCTCCTTTGTTGAGACATGTTGGATTTTTTTATCTTCTTTTTTTCTGTCTTTTCCATCTTTTCTAGGGGATGAGACTTTTGGTTTTCTTTTTTTTTTACAGTGAAATTTCTTCGGTGTCCTGGGGCTTGATTTCTTTGAATCAACCTCTTAGCTTCAAAATTTATTCGGTTCCTACAGACTTTGCGCAACCGAATTAATAGCAGACTATCTCGGGTCTTTGCGGTCGTCTGCTCAAATTAAACCTGAATACGGAATTGACTGAAAACGGCCTATATTTTTGCGCCAAGGATTTGGCACGTGACTCATGATTTCCAACTATAGATTCTTTTGCAGATATGGGTGAAAGGAAATCCTTGCCCATTAGGGTGGTCTTCCAGGGCTCGAGGTCTTGTTAATGTCCGAGCAGTATTTGGCTAGATCATCAGGTTTTCACGGGATCAGAAAGAAGGAAGCATGCTTTCTATAAGTCATACAATCTTTATTTAGGATACTTCTAAGATATAGTGTTTGTGTCTTTTCTTTTTCAATAAACTCAGGTGGAAGTTCGTAACACTTATCATACTTGAGGTATACTTCTTTAGTTATAAGAACAGTTGGAAATTCTGACATAAAATGTTGGTCTATTTCCGAGTTGGTTTTGGATGAAGCGCAACTTTACTTTTCTTAATATTTATAGTCAATGGAAATGCTTTGCTCGCGACAGAAAATCGATCCATAAGGTCCTGTGCTTCCTGTAATGATGCTTGCAATAAGTGCAGCGTTATCAGTAAACAACAGATCTAATATCAGAGCTACTCTTTTGGGTCGCCGAGGTAAGTCACTGCTACAGAATAGCTGGTGTAAAATTCTCTGGATTTGTCATCGGAGGCCACAATTTAAACAACCTAAGATACGCAGATGATACAGTGATGCTAGCAGACACAGAAAGGAAACTACAAAACCTCCTACAGAAGGTAGCTGAAGAGAGTGACAAGAAAGGACTACAAATAAACTGCAAGAAAACCGAATGCATGGTCATCAGTAAAAAGGGCAGCCCAATATGCCAAATGTGGGTCGGGGAGACTAGAATCAAGCAGGTACAATACCTGGGAAGTGTTATAACAGAAGACGGAAAGTGCGACACAGAGATCCGAGGGTGAATTGGCATGGCGAAGGAAGCATTCCAGAAGTTGAGTAAAGTATTAAAAAACAGGACAATTTCGCTAGAAACAAGGAAGAGAGTAATGGATTGCCATGTGTTGTCAGTTCTTCGATATGGCAGAATGCTGGACAATATCATCAAAAGTGAAGGAAAAACTTGAAGCAACTGAAATGTGGTTCTACAGAAAGATACTGCGAATATCATGGATCGAGCGTGTGAGCAATTATGAGGTTCTAGAAATGGTGGAAACAAAAGGAAATTAATACTGAGCATCAGTATTTAGTACAAGGGAAAATACAAAGCAAACAGAACTGGTAGTATTACACAACCCTGTTTTGTACCATTTATTACATCAAACGGAACCGATGACTGACCGTTAGAAAGGACGGAAAATTACATTCCTTGATGAAAGGAAATGATGATGTTCAGCATGTTGTTTGGTATAGCCATCCACTTTTTAGAACATTCCATAGGCAATTTCTATTGACAATATCAAAAGCCTTAACAAACACCATGTATAGCTCTTGATTCTTCTCAAGGACTTTCTCAGTGACTTGTCTGGGATAAAAATCATGTCAATAGTTCCATGACCGGCGCGAAAACCACACTGGGACTCTAGATATATATCATCAGCAGTAAGGAAATACCACGTTCGTTGTCACAAATAGTTCTTTTTCATTTTCTCTTAATGTTAGATGGAAGCATGTTTGAAGAATATAGAATTCTGAAAATATTTCGTCATTGCCG
The DNA here is from genome assembly GCA_037127315.1 of Ascarosepion bandense. NCBI lineage: Eukaryota > Metazoa > Mollusca > Cephalopoda > Sepiida > Sepiidae > Ascarosepion > Ascarosepion bandense. The sequence continues at coordinate 5,152,910 of JBBBDQ010000367.1, forward strand.
GGCGCCTTACGACTTGACATCTTTTTAATGGTATCCTGAACCTCTTTAAGACTTGATAAATAAGAAAGATGAGGTATTTCTGGTTTTTGTAGGACGGAATCTATGACATTGCTATCAACTACTGAATTACTGTTAAGGACATGCTCAAAATGCTCTTTCCAGCGACGTAATATTTTAACTTATTCTGTGTGTAAGTTGTTTTCATCAGAAGACAGAACAGCAGATGTTCTACCCTTTTTAGAACCATACACATGATTTAGCCCATCATAGAATGCTTTTGCATCTTTTCTGTCTGCAGCATTCTGGAACTGAGCGGCTTTAGAAGACCACCAGGACTCTTTCATTTGTATTAGAGACTTTTGGAGCAATGCCTTGAAATTCTTGTAAGCGAGCCTTTTAACAGCGGATGATTTATTATTAAGCCATTGCTTGCACACTATATTCATCTGGTTGAGCATGACCTGGATCTCAGTATTATTTTCGTCGAACCAGTCCTGGTGTTTCCTTTTTGGGAGGCCAAGGACTTCAATAAATGATGAGTAAATAGTATCCTTTAGAGACTTCCACGTTGTTTCTACATTATCACTGATTTCAATAGAATCCAAAACTGGAATCGAATGCTACAAGCAACTAATTTCTTTTACCTTCAGTCTTCAAAAACCAGAACATTGATTCGCTTTTATTTGAGTCAGATAACGTCTTTTACGAAAGAATTGCTTCGGAGCAGAGCGTGATCTGAAAGACAAGTTGTGATGTGAAAAGATCGGGTGATGTGTAAATCAGACATAGTTCGCTTCTTAATTATTGTTATAGTGGAACATCCTGCCATCCCCCGAGAATAGAATGCTCTACCTGATAAAAGACGGCAATGAGCAGTACGGAGAAGGAAGGTCTTAGGCGTCCGCCTGACTCCTCTATGACACTGTCAGCTCTCTGCTTCCGAGCAGAGAGCACAAACCCAGTCGTGGTTCCGCCGAAGGGTAGAACCACGACTCGGTAAAAATAGACAGACATATTTTTGGCCCGGCTATATGGCCGGGAATACCCACATTAAAATGACCATGTGTCACATCCGGCCTTGCGTGGGAAGGCTAGTAAATACAAAAGGTCTTAGGCGTCCGCCTGACTGCTCTATGCTTCCGAGCAGAGAGCACAAATCCAGTCGTGGTTCCGTCGAAGGGTAGATCCACGACTGGGGAAAAATAGACAGAGATTTTTTGGCCCGGCTATATGGCCGGGAATACCCACTATAAAATGACCATGTGTCACATCTGGCCTTGCGTGGGATGGCTAGTAAATGCAGAAGGTCTTAGGCGTTCGCCTGACTTTTCTATGACACTGTCAGCTCTCTGCCTTCGGGTAGAGGGCGCTCTCTGCTTCCGAGCAGAGAGCACTAACCCAGTCGTGGTTCCGCCGAAGGGTAGATCCACGACTGGGGAAAAATAGACAGACATTTTTTGGCCCGGCTATATGGCCGGGAATACCCACTATAAAATGACCATGTGTCATATCTGGCCTTGCGTGGGAAGGCTAGTAAATACAGAAGGTCTTAGGCGAAGGCATTCACTATTCGATAGTCGATTCCGCTCCAACCCGTTGCTTGACTATATGTGTATTGTTGTTAATTGTACCTTAGTACAATAAATCTGTTATACCTTATTCCTGGTGTTCGGTACCATTCTTCAACTGATCTATTTACACTGTATTCCTTTTCGGGATATGCCAGTTTGGCGACGAAGATGACTGTCGCCTGATACCAGTTCGGTGAACTAGGAAAACTACCACCGGATATCAACTGGCGACAGAAAAAAGGAAATTTCAGTTGTCGAATAAGGATTAGGACTCCTAAGGAAATACAATATGATCGCTAAAGAAAATATTTCAGCTGAGAATTTAAGTAAGAACCTTCAACAGTGAAGACCATATAAAAAAAGTTAAGGTAAGTAGTTTTTTGTACCCCTTCATAAAAAAAAAAAACTACGTTTTTTTTCTTGCCAAATTTTTAACTTATTGATCAACTGTATGGTTGAATTTTTATTTTTCCATATACATATTTTTGTTGTGTACAGAACATGGAGCAATTAGCAGAATTTACGAAGATGCCAGGCGTAGCGGTTCAACAACTAATACAACAACAGCAAAGTCAACAAAAACAACAAACAGATCTTCAACAACAAATTATAAAACAAGATGTTTTGCAAAAAATATTATTAAAGCAAGGCGAACCAAAGGAAGGTTCCAGAATTTACCCTACTGAGGGTTTATCAAACTCTCTTTCAGAATTTTTGTACAAACCTGAGGGAGGAATATCTTTTCCTGCGTACTTTAAAAGGTACGAAACAATTTTTTCAAAAAGATGCAAATCATGGACCGATGTAGAAAAAAATTATGCTTTGTTACAAAAAATCGGTGCTCAGGAAAACACGAAGTACACGTACTTTATTTTGCCAAAGAAACCAGAAGAGATTTCGTTTGACGAAGCTGTTGAAATATTATCGAAAGTGTTTGGCGACCGGGGCAGTTTGTTTCATACACGGTATAAATCAAGGAAGATATGTTTAAATGCCTAATTTTTGTGCAAGGTTTAACGGGGCCTAAGGACAAGGAAGTTCGTTCAAAGATTTTAGCAATGTTGGAGCATGATACGGACATAACTTTGCAGAAAGTATCGGAGGAATGCCAGAAGTTGATTAATATTAAACGGGATAATTTATGTATTGAAGAGTATTGCCCGAATACATAAAGTAAAACAACGTGCCTACAAAAAAGAAAGACCACACTGCAAATCATGTGGCAACTCTAATAATACTACAAGTAAGTGCTATTTTAGAAATAAAAGATGTTTTGAATGTGCGCAAAAGGGGACAAAAATGTGTAGAAAGAAAAATTATCGAAAGTCTAAAAGGATAAATACGGTTTTATTTAAAAAAGTTACGAAGGATTTCGGTACAAGAAAGTACGTAGACATTAAATTAAATGGTCGAAATATCACTTGTTTGCTAAGAGCTAAGAGGGAAGTTCTTAGGCGGAGGCATTCACTATTCAATAGTCTATTCCGCTCCAACCCGTTGCTTGTTAATTGTACCTTAGTATAATAAATCTGTTATACCTTATTCCTGGTGTTCAGTACCATTCTTCAACTGATCTATTTACACTGTATTACTTTCCGGGATATATCAGTTATTATATGGCCAATCTGATGCCAGTTTTTGAATATAGGGTGCATCCATGTTGTTTTGTGATGATTCGGCTGTTGAAAGATAGCGTTGCTGATACAAAGATCAAATTCCTTACACACAGAAAGAAGACGCAAACCATCTGAATTCATTTTACCTACCCTATGCAGACCAATATCACCACGCCATGGGAGATGGTTCCTATTCAACTCGTGCATTGAAATTACCTAAAAGAACGGGTTTACTTTTGAGATAACGGAACGTAATTTATCATAATCAGTCTCAATGTCTTGATCAGGACATGACAAGGTTGACGCGTAGATCTAACGTCATCGTCATTATGCGATCGTCAACTCAATACGGAAGTAAGGTCAATGATTTTGCAACATCAGATCTACTAGCAAAGCCCACGCCTGACTGACGATCACTTTTACACTTCAATAGAATACATAATCACCACCAACCTCATCGAGCAGAGATATATCTGCAAACCGATTTTCGCTAAGAACACAGATGAAAACATTTTACTTTCTTAATGTACATTAGATGAGAGCAGTACTACGTTTTAGAGCGGTATTATTATTTTGCAGTATTTTGTTATTCCAAAAAGCAAGACTAAAATTTCTATTTTTTCTTCTTACAGTTTTTTGCTTTTGACTGCATGATTGGATAACCAGACAACTGCAGTACTCTGCCAAATTAGAAAAATCAGCAAGCAATTTTTAGGGTTCCTATTCTCACTTCTTCCTTAGATTGGGGAAAGCAGCACTGTATCTAAATAAATCTGCTTTCTCACTATCAGAGGACACAGACTGCATAATTACTGAAGTGTTTGTGCAGGAACAGCCGTCACCTGATAGTCGCCACCGAGCACAGAGCACACGCTAAGGACTTCCGGTAGTATCCTCTACCTGTTCCCGTCACCATTGTTTCGTCGCCAGATAGCGAAATATAAAAACAGGATCGAAGAATCGACCTATCTGCACAGATGATTTGATTACAGTGGTGAAGGCTTGTGTAGAGCCATCCACACGATTTGAAAGTGCTGATAACAAGGCGTTGGTGCAAATATTTGCCGCGAACACAATGAAAATCACTCCTCAGGTTTTATTACAGCAGAGTGACCGGTAATATTTTTTTTTTTTTTATCGAGAACATCATATTTGTATAATTAATTAATTATAATTAAAGGAAAGACGACTCTGTCTTCCACGTTGTAAGATGAATGTTTTTCCTTAAAAACAAAACCGTTTTTAACAATCCACCATAATTAACGCAAAGACAACTGCGCCTTCCAACTTGAAATATATACAATTACTAGCAGTATAGTCCGGCGTTGTTCGGGTGTAATGAAAGCTTTAGAACTAATCCATGGTTCTGGAGCTCAGACTCTTTGGACGTTGACACGAATGACTAAAAAGCAATAGTTGTTTCCAGTTAAAGCGAAACCGTAGACTGAAAGAAAAATGAATGGATGTAAGTCAAATTTTGATTTCCTGGTATACATATCAAATAAGTTTTTTTCGTCCTAAAACTGAATTTTGAAGGCTAAATAAATCCTCTGAGTAAATGGTATCATGGCTGAGACTAAGAACTACAATTATACCTACTTAGAGCCAAACCCAAAGCAAAAACTAAAATAAAATGGCTGAAAAAATACAAACATACAGGCAGATAAACAGACGCACACAAACATCTTGCCTTTATATATATATATATATATATATATATATATATATATATATATATATATATATTATCGATTTTCTACACTATTTTAAGAACTGCAACCTTGAAACTTCTGAATATCGTTTCGTATGTCTTTGTCTATGAGTGTATCAAATTTGATTAAAATCAGACCATTCCTTCTATAACCCGATTTTTTCGATTATCGATTTTCGATATTTAACGGGGGTACCTCGATACAAAACCTAACTAAGAACACTCGCAGACGCTTATAGTACAACTGTGTAAATTTTTAACAAAATCAGTTCAGCCATTTCGGAGTTTATAGGTAACGGACGGACACACACACACACACACACACACACACACACACACACACACACACACACACACACACACACACACACACACACAAAGTTCCATTTATAAATAAGTTTAGATTAAACAGTTATTGGTCAGACTCAAATTAGACCAATAAACAGTTGCATTGAAAAGTGCTCAATACACATTTAAAGAAAAAAAGATAAGAACAAGAAGGACAAAAATAACCGTCCACGGAATCCCAGTGGACATCAGAAGCGATAGGCTGGGGGACTTCTTTTCTCGGTACGACGAGGTAGAGGAGGTTTCAGCTTCAACAAGCAAGTCGAGGATTGCCACTGGCGACTTTGTTCTCCTAGCCTCTGACAGGAAACTTTGACAAGAAAAAGTTTTGGCGAGATCCCCAATGTGTTGACGTACTGGAGAGGATGATGACAGTGGTGGTGGAAGAACGTCGACCCTACTACTGGTCATGTGGTGCAGTAGGGCACATGACAAAGGCGTGTCCCAGCAAAAGGCGGCGCTACAGCCCAGTCAAGCAGCAGCGGAAGCAGAGGTAGTGCCCGGCAAGGTTCCTGATAGAGAATGGAAGGAGGTGGGCAAGAAGTGATGAAAGACGTCAAGCCCTCCTCTCCAGCAGCATGTCTCAGAACAAGCGCAAGCCAAGGAGCTCACGGAACAGGAAAAGTAGCACAAGCCGCAGCCTCAACCCCCAAAAGAGCAGCAAAAAGAAAAAAAGGAGCGACAACAAAAGAAGCAGGAAGAACAAGCTAAAGCCAAAAAACAAGACCAGCAACATAAGAAACAACAACAGAAACAACAACAAAATATTCAGCAGCAAAACATGGGAAGCATCCTTGTAAGGACTCAGATGTAATAATAATGTTCCCACCACTGTCCTCCTCCTTGAAGAGGGGACGGGAGGAGGAAGATGAGGAGAAACCTAAAAAAATATAAAAGCGGGTCGAATAAAACAGAAAGAAAAGGTAATAGAGCTAGATCCCAATCCGTCCCTGCGGCCCCAATTGAAAGCGAAAACATCTCAAAATCAAAGAGCCTTCATCTATCCAGGCTCTATCCCCTACTTTCTCCATATCCTTCCTTGATTCATCTCTTCCATCCGCTTCCGACCCGCCCCAACCTTCCAAGGAGAAGAAAGGGAAAAAAGTATTTCCAAGATCCGGAGAAAATATGTAAGATTAACAGAACGGAGATAGAGAAGGACTTGCCCAACCAAAAGAAATCTCTCCTAGGCCCGTTGTTCAAACTGACCTCTGTGAGCAGAAAGCCGGTAGAAGACCCCGTAATTTTCCCCGAGCCCCAATTTGAAATGATTTGTTTGAACATTATTTCAAATTTGAAATTATTTCAAATTGTCGGTTGTTTATAACCAAGTTTCGTTAATCTTCGTTAATTTCTGTAACATGTTCACATTTGTTGACATTACGATACATTTCACAGCAGATATGGTTATTGCGATAAATAGAAAACTGTGTTATATAGGCTTAATTAAAACCTCGTTTAGGCTGAAGGTCATTCGTGGTCGAGAGGTCTAAGACGTGCCAGATCATATGCTAGCGTCCTCTATGTGGATAGGGGTCGCAGGTTCGAATCCTGCCGAATGACACACATTTTCGTAATAAAAATTTATCGTAAATAATCAGGCCGGTAGATATAAATATATAATACTGTTTAATTAAAAACAGAATATCTACTTAAATACGAGTATCGATAAAAAATAATGTTCAAACAAATCATTTCACATTGTCGGTTGCTTATAACCAAGTTTCGTTAATTTCCGTAATATATATTTTAATAATAACATTATGATGCGGTGAAATATGCATTACCCATTGTAATAAATCGGAAATCTTTTCTAAATTATATTACTCTGTTAAATTAAATAAATGAATTTAACATTGAGTTCTTCTCTATCGGAATTTACCTGGATAGTATACCAAGTGTGTTACGTTTTATATATATATATATATATATATATATATATATATATATATATATATATATATATATATATATATAAGAGAGAGTGTGATCAGAGGCGAAGGATTCGTGTATGTAACGCATGCATTACACACCATGCATGTTTTACAGGATAAATTATTTTGTGTAAGATAAAATTAATTATTGATAATTTCCACGATCCTCTTTGTAATTGTATTTTTTGCATTACATTCGTGAACATATTACAATACTTCTTTATTTCTGGATATTTCGCAATTGCCAATAAGTTCCAATGTCAATCTGAGTTTGTGCCTCTGAGTTAATAGTGGCTTCCAGACAGATCTAACAGATTTGAAGCGTTTGCGGGTGGTAAGTCGCATATTCTGATTCTCATTCCAGAAATCCTGAAGTTTTCCCTCAGGGGCCGCGATATTCAGAATAGAATCCAGTCAGCTATGTTTGTTCTAACACGTGGCCAACAATATCGGATTAAACGACCAGCAAGTATTATAGACCCCTTCATTTTCGAGGATCCCTTCATTAAATACTTTCAAGATGTTTCATAAAATGGACATTTTACGATTTAGCAATGTTAATGTTTAAACGTTGGAGTGGCTGCACTTTTTATTATCCATCTTTTGAAGTAATATTATATCGAGTCTGTTAAACCTATTCAAACATCTTGTTAGAATCATTTACCTCATATTTTCATATTTATAAAACCGGTAAATATGAGAAAATAGTTTCAATATTCTGAATATTTTTCTCATAGTTGCATGTTTTATAAGATCTATTACGCTGTCAGCAAAAAATTTATGATTTAATATTTATAGGGATACTACTTAAAATATTTATATGGTTACAACTTAAATAGACTGGTTGACTCGTAAAAAAAAAGAAAAGAAAAGTATTTGTAGATTATATCTTACATAAGTTGCAACACTTGTAAGAATCTAAAAAAGGTTTTTATCGATTTAGAATAGTTTGGAATAATAATGTCCCGGGTAGATTTATCTTCTCACCCCAAAATCCTGGGCATATGCGAAACTAGATGGCCAAACAATGGAGACTTCAGCAGCGACAACCACAAGAGTATATATGCAGGAGGTAAAAAAAACAAAAAAACAAAAAAAAAAACAAAAAAAACAAAAAAAAGGGAGTCGATTTAATACTGGACGAAGACATTGAGAAATGCATTCTGGGATACTGCCAATTCTCTGAAAGAGTTCTCCTGGTCAGTCTGAAAGAGAGACCCTTCAACAAAGCAATTATATTCGTCTATGCACCAACAATGCAAAGCACTGAGGGAGAAATATAATCTTTCTACTCCACTCTTGACAATGCCAAGGCTTAATGTGAAACCCGAGGAATTAGAATCATCATGGGAGACTTAAATTCCAGAGTAGGTAAGGAGAGGGAAGGGAAGACAATTGGAAACTTTGGATTAGGAATCCGCAATGACCGAGGTGAAAGATGGGCCCAGTGGTGTAAGGCGAATGACCAGGTGATAACCAACACCTGGTTTCAAGAACAACCAAGATGTTTATAGACAAGGAGAAGCCCAGGATGCGACACGAAAAAACATCGATTATATAACCATAAAGAAAAAATTAAGAAACACAGTGGTTCAATGCAAAACCTATCCAAGAGCCGACTGGAGAATCGACCACCTTCCAGTTATCTGCAAATTATACGAACAGGTAACGAATTTAGCAAATATACAAAGATAAGAAGGGGCGTAAGAGAAGGATTAGTCTTTTCAACAGATCGATTCAACTTGTACAGCGAGACTAGTCCGAACACCCTAGAAGTTATGCCAGGATTCGTTATTGGCAGTCATAATCTGAACATAAGATACGCAGATGATACAGGGCACGGAAGAAAAGTACAAGACCTAAAAATGGTAGATGAAGAAAGTAAAAAAAAAAAAAAAAGGACTACAAATAAACTACAATAAAATCGAATGTATGGTCATCAGCAAACGGAGGAGCCAAAAATGCCAATTACAGGATGGGGATACTAAAATCAAGCAACTTTAAGCCCTTTGGAGGTTGGATTCATCTATGTCCCAGCAAGACAGCACGATATTCTTGTAAGCCGTTGCTTCCAGCGGTACACGACAGAATTCGTCTTATTCCCTGCAAGTTAATGATGTAGGTAGATTTATCTTGGTTCTGCCTAGGCTATTGAAAACAACCTTCTCATTTGGTCGCTATTCACCAACTGTCTAATGAATAGCGCGTCACTATTTGGAGTGACGTCATGTGACCCACGTGACTTACCTCGACCAAAAGGATAAAGGCGCCTTCTGTATCCCAACAAGTCAATTAAACATATATTATTTGTTTATATCTTTGATTCTTTTCCTTTATTTCGAAGTGTTCCGAATTTTCCGATAAATAGCTCCTTCACAGATATATTTTAATTTTTTATTTTATTTTTTTTAATCGTTTCACCCCAAGCAAGGCAGTACTGCCACTGGTGCACAGGGGGCTACATAAGAGGAGCTTGAAGTGTTACATTGAAGAAGAGCGAAGAGAAAGAAGAACCGGTACTAGGATTGTCAGAGAATGGGCAAGAGAAGGGTGGGAATACTGGTGTGAAGAGAGTTGCGTGAAAGTAGAGTGAAAAAGGGGGAAGAACAAGATTCAGTGGGTGTTGGGCAAAGCGTAAGAGAAGTATAGGAGTCAAAGGGATAAGAGATGGCAATTGGCGTTGCATTTAAACTCTTAGAGATTGTAGATATCAGGGAAACAAGTATATAGAAGAAGATTTCACAAGCGGAAAGTGCGAGAAAAGAAGGTGCGGAGTGACGGCTGCATTTGGTTGTTTTGACTGTAAAAGGATGGGACCTTGTTGCCAGTCTGGTTGCTCGAGTAAGAGTAAATTCTTGTTGAGGGAGCACCAGGGAGCTAAGCTTGTTGGAGCAGAAGCCATGAAAATACTTGTAGAAGAGCCAGAGGGAAGCCAAATCCTCTTAGTAAGAATGTGGCTGGAGTCGAACTGCCAGGTCGGGATCACTTACATTGCAGATTCTCTTCTGGATCCTGCCGAGAATCACGAGATAAATAGCATGGGGGCCTGACCAAATATGACAGCAGTATTCAAAGCATTGGCAGATGGTTGATTTTTATATGTACAAGATGAACTCAGGCGAGAAAAACCTCCTAGCCCAACACTTCCTTGTAGTAGATTTAGCTATGGATTCAATGTAGTCGTTCCACTTGAAGTCGGCTAAGAGATTTAGGCCGAGGAAGCGAAGTGTATTTCTTTCGGGGAGACTTAGCTTGATCCATGCTGATGGGGGTCACAGGAGGGACTGTCTATAGTGGTTGACGGATAACATCTTTGTTTTGGAAGCATTAAGGTTTACGAGCCATTTCTTACCCCAGTCTACCACATATTGGAGGTATTTCTCAAGATCAGCAGCGAGGTTATCTTTGTCTGCCTCTTACACTCATTATGAGCGGAGGGAAATAAGCGCCGATTATAGCCGGAAGAAGTGATTCCTGTGAGCAATAGCGGCAGAGCAGGCAGGAGAGAACTGATGGGACGAATGAGGTTTAAGACGGAACTTTCTGACCGGATGAAAGCTAGCTTTTACCCAGGAGGAGACCTTAGCGGCGCAGTCCTCAATGGGGAGGTTAAACACTTTTTTCCAAGGGGCGTCACATAGAGAATCGTGGAACAAATCTTAGTCTGCTCTTTGGTAGCAGTAAGAAATTCTGTTGGTAGGCTCCTGGGGGAAATGGGAGTAGAGAGAAAAATGGAAACGACAGTATGATCAGAGATTCTAAGATGGCAAAGCTTGGCAGGAGTTAGGGACAGAGGTGAATCAGAGATCTAACAGAGAAGCGTGTCCTGTAGGGATAATGGGGAAGCGCTTGGGAAAATCCACCACTTCCGAAAGAGATTGTGTAATTTTAAAGTTCATGGCATGAATGCAAGCAGGATCAGTGACACAGTTTTTCAGCCACTTGGCATGGTGGGGATTAAAATCGCCAAACAAATATGTTAGTGAATGGGTGGGAAGTAGTCTTATCTGTATTGTCAGAGATAATGTCTAGTCGTGAAAAGAAGGGGGACGGTATGGAAAGAAAAGATAGCTAACCGATTTTAGAAGTGTAAGGCGAAAACATGTATGAGTAGTCAGGGATTCGAGAGGTGTTAGGAGTGATAATTGTGTTTGTGAGAAAACGACTTTTTCCTTTTTACGAACAGCGTAAAAGTAATAATTTCATATGAACTCGTAGAAACATGTAAGCAGAAAGGGATACATAGTCAGTATATAATAAAATATTTTTTATGACTAGAGATATATATACTAAGCTCATTCACATGACAACAATAATAAAACATCTTTTGAAGACATATTGGCATATTTATGCTCAGCATTCGCATCAGCTGATATGTTTATGAACTATTTTTTTAAATTGTACATTAAGAAATGCAAAAATACAAGATTTTCCTCTTCTTCTAGTCTCTTCATAAAAAAAAAACGAAAATTTTAAATTGTATGTTTGCATTACCCTCTATTTTTTTTCTGCTTAAGAGTGTCGAATATCTTTTGCAGTGCACATCGATGAAGTGCTAAATGTTTCTTAAATATGCAAATGCCTCAAGTTTGATAGAAAAATCACAAATCGATGAAGTTAGACATAAAAGAAAGAAATCAGGGGAGTTGTATTTTTCAAAAAATAATTCCACCCCGAGAAAGGCAGCAAAAACCACATGGAAGCAATAGATTATTGGGAGTGAAAGAAACAGAGAGAACAATAAAAGAACAGATTTTAAGAAAACAGAAGATGACTCCTGATAATAAATTTTAATTTTTTAAAGAACCTAGTTGACAGCAAAACATGAAACTATAATATAATTCCACAATAGCGGGAGAAAAACCTTAAACGACAAGAGAGAAACAATAACACAGTAATAGATATCCCCTATCAGATATATCTATGTAATGGATGCCTGATAATGATCAGAGAACGCTTAGTCGAAATGTTATGTCTATAACAAAATCTAACAAAATGAGAACAGTAATTCAAAATAATACAAGTATCTTGACAATTATTCAGGTCAGAAATGAAATGCTATTAGCATAGAATTTACGGCTGCAGTTAGCAGTCTCAGCTGTGCAATATACGACCCACCTGCCAATCTAGTTCTTCTTCTTCTTCTTCTTCTTCTTCTTCTTCTTCTTCTTCTTCTTCTATGTGCCCTGTCCCTTCAGAACGTAGGCGATCATGGCTCTCCACGTCTCCCTATCCCTTGTGGCTCTTAGTATGTTTGCTCCTGTTGCTCCTGGCAACCCCCGTTCCGTCATCCACCTGATCAGACCCTGCAAATATGTTATCCGCTGCCTTCCTCTGTCTCTCCTTCCTTCTATCTGTCCAGTCAGTATCAGGTTCTCCAGGCTCTCCTTCCTCATTGCATGTCCCAGGAACTTCAGTTGTCTCTTCCTGATGCTCAGCATCAATTTCCTTTTTGTTGCCATTCTTTCTAACACCTCGTCGTTGCTTGTATGCTCAGTCCACGATATCCGTAGCATCCTTCTGTAGAACCACATTTCGGCCGCTTCCAGTTTTGTCCTCATTTTCGATGATATTGTCCAGCATTCACAGCCGTATTGAAGAACTGACATCACGTAGCAGTCTGCTGTGCTTAAATTCGCGAAGTAGAGGTACCAAAGAGAAAAGCTTATCAGAAAAATTATCATGAGAATATTTATGAAAAAGCAAAGGGAAGCTACGCTACAGTGGTGGGAAAGTGACTGAGGCCGAAATGTCTGGTCAGGACAGATAACGCTACAAATTTTTGTTTGTATTTATCAATAATATCTAGGTATATAGCAGATCAGATCATATATTGCAGCAATATTCGATACACAGACGAATGGTGATTTTCTAAGCGCAGCTTAGATGTGGCACAAGGCCGAAAGTATGGGACATCCAGTGAGGATCGAACTCACTACTCAATCGTAGTAATTCTAGCAAAACAACTTGCTAACCATTACACCACCTCGAGGTGTCCACAAACGAATGGCAGAATCTTCTGGGATTAAAAGTAAATATATGGTTTATATTGACACCAGAAATAATGTTAAATGAATTAAGATAATTTCAATGTTTTCTTACTATATAAATTAAAAGTAAGTCTAAAATTTATAATATATAGTCAAGAATATAATATATAGTCAAGAAAGACTAACCTAACAAGTGCATGAATACCTGATGGAAGTGAGGATCCATGTGAGTTGATAAAATAAAAGATTACACATATTTAAATAGATGGTGCAAGTAATTATTGACTTATTACATGCCTGCTTCTGATCTAGATATTCCTAACAGGAATTATAACTGTGAAGCAGAGAGTATATAAAAAGAAGAAATCCTCAGTTGAATCAAACGTGTTCTTGGCTGAAACGAAATTCATACCACAAGCACACTTATATATGTATATGTATTTAAATGTATTTGTAAATCGATGACAAAAGTCTTTGTATATTTTTTATGTTTTTATTAATAGCTGTCATTTGTTTAATCAAGTAGAAAAACAGACTTTGTTATACAATAAATAAGAAGGTGATCATTCATGTTGGAATATTTATAAACTTTTTGCTATATCTAGTAATAATAGCAAAGTAATACATTTTCGCTATTTAGTGTTCTATCGATGTTTATAATCTTTCTGGTAATATTTCTTTTGATTTTTCCCCAGACCCTTAAACTCTTACTGCTGGATTTTACTGTCTTTCTTGCATATTTTGTTTCTTGTGAAAATTGGTTTTCGAGCGTACACTTTTATTTTAGAATCCAGTTCTATTTTGCTTTCGTCATTATATATTGAAATGGATTTTTTTTTATAGGCACGTCCCAATCATTTTTCGATACCTAAAATTAAATTTAAAATTTTAAAATAAATAAGTTATATTCAAGCTTTAAAATTAGGTCTATTTGAAAGCCAAGGGATTAAAGATAGTAATTCCAGTAATCAAACTACACTGGTGTATTTTAAACTGAAATTATATCGATTTGAATCAGAAATTTTTCGAAAAAAAAAATTCAAATTTTCCGTCATTTTTGATTGATCGACACATTTTGTAAACAGTAGTCAACTTTCTGTTTAAAAATTCTTGCAAAAATAAAATATACCTCGCAGACATGTTTTTTAAGTCAATTGTTTAAATTGAAACTTACTTTAATCTGATTTCAAACATACCGTATGAAATTTACGACAGAAGCTTATCTTAAATACAGCAGTCGTATTATCAGCGTAATACGAGGTGACGATTGATTTATTATGACAGCTTCTGTCTGTCAATAACCCAAGTATGGCGACGGGCGTGCCAAATTTTTATGTAACTAAAAAATGGTTTTTTGCTTTTTAAGCGCATAGAAAAACAATAACATAATATTTTCATCGATTACATAATATTTTATAGAATTTTCGTTAAGCTTTATAGCCGGACGCTTAAATTTGCTTTCTGAATAAATAAAAATAAAAATTTCTTTTAAAATAATTTTACAATTTAATAAGAAAAACTGAAATTAAAATAACCCAGCTAAGTTATGAAATATTATGCTAATTATTAATATTTTTATTATACATTTTTCATATTAATAAGTTATTAAGATTATAACAAGGTAAAAATATCTAATTTAATTTTTATATAACTCTAGAATCACATGACCTTTTAAAGATATATATCGCGTACGGCCACCCGTACAAACAAAAAACGGGTAATCAACATGCAGAAAATTAAAATGTTTTAATTATTTAATAGAAAATGAGCACCCTTATTTACAGTAAGAGTTTAAATTTTTCGATTAATAAATAAATATATTTGCCACACATTAATTAAAAAAATCTGAGAGACCTATGAGGAGGAAATTTCAAAAGACTTATGAAACTTTTTAGAAATTACTTAATAAAAAATAATAAAAATAAAAACAATTCTTGTAAAAATTCATGACTAACGGAAATTTTTTTCAATTCAGACTATGATATCATTTTAATTTATGCTTATAAAAGCAATTAAAATTTTATCCAAATAAAATATGGCATAGTTTTATTGCATTTTTGTTATCGCTCTTCGGAGCAGTTTTTCTAAAACTGAGCAGGTTTTGAAGAAAAAAAAACTTGATTAGCATTCCCCAACGACTCCTGAATTTAATTAAAATTATCTATTCTCAAAAGCACTAAAAAAGACAAGTTCAAGTCTCCAGACTTTATGATCTTGACCATTTACCATGCTATATTTAAATGTGTATGTTAATCAAGAACAATGCTAATTGTGAGGAGTATCACACTGCGTTCAGATCTTTGTGAAATTAAATTGGTGAATACTTATAGATTCTTAGTTAAAATGAAAATCGTTGTTTTTTTTTGTCAACGTAACACATTTCTTTTGCTCGTCACTGTATAACATATTTTTCAGCAATTTGAACACCTCGATGTGATGTAATGGTTAACAAGCCTGTCTGGCGGGAACAATTAAAAATAAGGAGTGAGTTCGATCCTCACTGGGTATTCCATACAAAAATAAGTGAAGTAAAAATCCCTATGATGGATTTTGAGTTTTACTCAACTCCGTTAATATTACGATGGATGTAGATTTCTCCACTGGTTAGCTGTAATTGAACGTTTTTTTTTCTTGAGCGTGAATTTTTGAAATTATATTCTATAAAGCGTTTGCATAAGTTTCATGTTTTGATCGCCGAAATTCTGATCGTTGTTCGCCCAATTTATTTTTTGTTTTCAGTTCTAGATTCTGATTCTGGTTCAGAGTAGATTTTTCGGTTTGTCTTCCATCGCTCTCTCTCTTTTATTTGTATACAATTACATTTATAAAATTCTCTCGTAATTACTAATAAATGATCTCTTAAGTTAAAACTTAGGAAATTTGTTTTTTTTCTGAATGTTTTTAAATTCGAATAGATAGATCCCACTATCGCCCGGCTCATACACCTTCCCTTTTTTTTAAACAGGAGTGGAGGCTCACCCCTTGTTCCCTGTTTAAGAAGGGTACCTCGATTTTTTCCTCTCCTCAGGTCTTAATAGTGGTTCCGTCGCAAGTTTTTTGTAATGTGTGTGGTCGGTGGCAATGTACCGAGGTTTGGCAGTTTTCTGGTTGCTGCGTCTAACTGGTAGTTAAGAGCCCGAACTCTTGCATAACATCTTGAGAGGCTGCTCTCATCAACAGTTGAATAATATCGGGGTTCTTATGCCATGTCGCGCATGGAAGAGTATCCCTGAAATGCCTCCGGTGGGTAAAGCTGAGGCTACATTATGTTGCGGACTGTGCCAGTTCCCTTCCAATACATGTTGCATTTGACGGCTGAGTGTTACTACTACTCTAGGGGTTATTCTTAGCAAAAAACTCTCTAATTGTGACTGCATACAAGCAAAGAAATAAAAATTAACCCGCTAAACAAACAACACCTAAACCCATCAAGATCTCTTTCTCGAACGTCAGTGGTATCCGCACCAACTTTGCAGCGTTTAATCTTTCCTTCATAAAAACTCTCCTGACATCATAGCTGTCTGTGAAACCTTAACTCTTCTATCCCCATCTCTGATTTCTATATCCTTGGTTACCTTCCCCTCTTTAGGAAGGATTCCAATGTCCATGTGCACGATCTTGGCGTTTATGTCAGCGAACATCCCATTTCTCATGAATCTCCAGACCATTCCTACATGTGTCTCCGTCTCTCTCTACTAATCTCGGTTAGCTATATTTTCTTTCTCTACAGCTCCTCTTCATCTCCTGAATCTTCCGTACTTGACAGCATCTCGAACAATATAGACAAGGCCATTCTCTTTCATCCGTTTACTAATATGTTTATGTTCAGTGACTCACTACGTCAAGTGACTGCAAAACTCTGTCACAGATCTTGCTGGTGACCAGACCATGAAATTTTCAATCACTCAATCTCTCACGCAAGTGGTGGATTTCCCCACGCGTTTTCCCAATAATCCTAATGGATTCGATTCACTGCTAGATCTCTGTTTCACTTCTATCCTTGACTCTTGCCATGCCATGCAGCTCTGCTATCTTGGCAACTCTTATCATGCCGTGGTTTTTGTTAATATCTACTTCAACTACTTTCAGGAAGCTCCTACCTACAGAGTATACTATTGCTATCGAAGAGCGGACTGAGAGGCGTTTCCTGACTTCCTTTGTGATGTTCCTTTTAGTCTTCCTGTTGTATAATGTGCATCTGAGGTCTCTTCTAGGGTGAAAGCTGGCATTCATTTCATCCAGGGAGTTCCGACTCAAACCTTCTTCTCCTTTGTCTCTCTCCTACTTGCTCGGCCACCATTACCCACAGGGACTACTTCTTCGGGCTTTCCCGTAGTGATGCGTCTGATCATAACCGGCGCAAAAGTGTTCGAGGCTATTATTAATGCTGAGGTGGTTCAACATCTCACAGCCCACAACCTATTCTCCGACAAACAGTAAGGCTTCCTATTCGCCAGGTCTACCGCTGATACGCTAACGACAATCACATATATATATACCAGGCTCTCGATAAGAACGGTATCATCTTTCTTTGGCTAGGAATATTTCTTGTGAATTTCATGACCATCCACACATGTGTCTCCAGCTTGCTCTACTAAACTCATTAGATATCTTTTATTTCTCTATCACTCCACTTCCTTTCCTAACTGTTTCTTGCTGGACAATATCTCTGATAAGGTCATTGACTCTCATCTGTTGGCCAACATATTTGTGCTGGGGATTTTAATGCACACTATGCCAATTGGCTGGAAAACTCTGTTACTGGTATTGTTAGCATCCACATCCTTAACTTTGTAATCACCCAGTCTCTCACACAAGTGGTGGACT
The DNA here is from genome assembly GCA_037127315.1 of Ascarosepion bandense. Lineage (NCBI taxonomy): Eukaryota > Metazoa > Mollusca > Cephalopoda > Sepiida > Sepiidae > Ascarosepion > Ascarosepion bandense. The sequence continues at coordinate 5,170,907 of JBBBDQ010000367.1, forward strand.
TCCGCACACGTTTCCCCAGTATGCCAGCATCTCTGCTAGACCTCTGCCTCACTTCTATTCCTGAATCCTGCCATGCCACACAGCTTTGCCCTCTTGGCAACTCTAATCATGCTATGGCTTCTGTTAATATCTTTGTCCACTCTCCTTCTCATCAGGAACCTCCGATCAGCAGAATATCTTACTGCTATCAAAAAGCGGACTAGGAGACACTCCGAGATTTTCTGTGCGATGTCCCTTGGAAGAAAGTATTTAGTCTTCCCGTTGAAGACTGCGTTTCTGAAGTCTCCTCCTGGATGAAATCTAGTATAGATGCATTCAGCCCAGCCAGGAAGTTCTACCTTAAACCCTATTCACACCCCCACCTGCCTGCTAGACCACCATAGACCACAGGAATCACTACTTCCGGCTTTATCGGAGTCACGCGTTTAACCATAACTGGCATCTTTTTACCTCTGTTCGTAATGAGTGTAAGGGGTTTCTCAATGAGGCTAAGCTGTTGTTTGCTGAGAGAATGAAGCAGCGTATAGCAGCCTTCAAGTTTGGCTGCAAAGACTACTGGCGACTCCGCAAAAGTTTACTAAATAGCAGCAAACCTTCCACCCTCCTTTAATCAATAGATATGAGGTCCTCACAGCTACAGCGGACAAGACTGAGTGCTTTACTCGCAGATTTTCTTCCAATTCCTTAATTAATTCGTGTGGAATATCCGTACCCTAATTCCCACCTAGAACTGAGCGTCAACTAACGATGTTTACATTACCCGCTCACTTGTCTCTACAATAATTTCAAAAATTGACCCCTACAAGGCGAGAGGAGGTAACTGAATCCCAGTCATCATCTTAAAGCAATGTTCCACTGAACTCTCCTGATTTTCATCAATGATGTCTCTGATGTAATCAGATCCCAAGTAGGCGCCTATGCTAACGACACACCATTTACTCAAGCCTCGCTAAGAAATCTGCCGACCATAAAAAAAAAGAATCCTTGCTGCTGCACTCGAAAAAGACCTCCAGTCGATGGTGGACTTGGATATGAAATGGCTTGTAAATTTTAAGGCTTCCAAAACAAAGCTGCTATCCTTTAACCGCCATAGACAATCAGCTTGGATCACGGTAGTCTAACTGAAAGCCATACACTGCACCTCCTCGGCCTCACTCTCGGCTGACCTGAAGTAGAATGACTACATTAAATTAATGGCTAAATCTACTGCTAAGAAGGTCGGGTCCCTGTGTTGGTCCAGGAAGTTTTTCTTTTCTGAATCCATCATGCACATATACAAATCTGTCATTCTCCTGCGCATTGAATACTGCTGTCATATCTGGTCAGGAGCCCCTGCTGTTCATCTTGGGGTTCCCGACAAAATCCAAAGAAGAATATGCAATGTAGTCGATCCTAACCTGCGGCTCGACTCCAGCCTCTCTCTCACCAACAGGATGTAACTGCCCACTGTCTCTTCTACAAATACTTTTACTGATTCTGCTCCGACGAGCCTTGCTGTTTGGTGCCCCAACTGCATGAATTTATCCGAGCTAGTTGACTAGCAACAAGGTCTCTGCCTTTTACTGTGAAACCAATCAAGTGTAGTCACAACTTCTGCTCTATCAGCTTCTTTTCACGCACTTCCCGCTTGTAGAACCCCCGCCCGTATTCTCGGTTCCCTGATAGCTATAGTCTCCAAGAGTTTAAATGCAACGTTAACTGTCATCTCTTATCTCCTTGATTCCCATACTCTTTCTCGCTTTACACTTTCGTATTTGTTCATCAACTATGTAATTAAGAAAATTATTGTTGATGAGTGTCTGTTTTATGTTTTTTAGTTCAAAACCAAAAAACATAAAACAGACACTCATCAACAATAATTTTCCGAATTACATAGTTGATGAACAAATACGACATTTCCTTAAAAACCTTAACACGGAAAAAACAACACATGGTAATAGCCCAATCAATCCCAAACATATCACTCTCTTATATTGTAGCCAAATGCACTCCAACTACCAACTAGACGAAAATATCCTAAAAAAACTCATAAACACTAATATCTCTCCGACAGACCCCAACAAAAAAATTAAATTTATCATATATTACGCTAAATCCACAACATCCAGCTCAATCGTCCGCAACGACTCCTCCTCCACCGTTAGCGATTTGCAAAAAAACAATGTAGTATATAAATTCAAATGCCCCTTTCGAGAATGTATCTCTAACAAACTAAATAATACCTACATTGGACATACTACTAACTCGCTTTCGCAGAGGCTTGCATTACACTTAAATGAAAATTCTAACATATTCCGACATTTAAAACACCACGGCTATCAACACACACTTCTTAGGAAAACACTTGTTGAAAATACATATATACATAGACAAGAAAATAATAAACGAAAACTTAAAATTCTAGAAGCTATCTACATCAAACAGTTTAAACCTAGCCTAAATAAAATAAATTTCGACACCTCCACTAACATACTTCAATGCCTATAATCGACGGGAGAAGTGATAGTTATACTTACCCACTACACCCATAGTAGTAGCAGTTCCAGACCAATCCCCTCATGCCACTATACTCTCATTTGACCAAAAACCCACTACCACCATTCCTTCTTGGCCTGCGGCCATGTGCGACGCAAAAAAAACAAAAAAAAAACAACAAAAAACATGAACCTGTTTAATTTTCTCTGTATAACCCCACTCTGTTAATAATTTAAATGTTCTATGTTCACTGTATATTAAATGTTCATCCTTTGATAATGGCTTATGTAAGCCGAAACTTCAGACCTGATAAAAAATCAACAATTACTGCGATTTTTGTCGTCTTTTCATGACAACATTATCAAGCTAATCAGATCATACGAAAGGATCTTACACAAAATAAATAGACAGAACTTGTCTATATTATTCAATGAAACCTGTATTAATGAAAAAATGCTGCCAAAATACACACAATTTGAATATATATAGATAAAAATACAATTAAAGCATAAAAGAATCTATGTTGGAATAAATATTTATTGTATACCAGCAGAATAGCCCGGCGTTGCTCGGGCGTAATGAAAGCTTTAAAATTAATCCATGGTCCTGGAGCTCAGACTCTTTGGGCGTTGGCACGAAAGACTACAAAGCAATAGTTGTTTCCAGGTAAAGCGAAACCGTAGACTGAAAGAAAAATAAATGGAAATAAGTCAAATTTTGATTTCCTGGTATCGATATCAAATTTTCTACACTACTGTAAGAACTGCAACCTTGAAACTTCTGAATATCATTTCTTATGTCTTTGTCTATGAGTGTATCAAATTTGATTAAAATCGGACCCCTCATTCTATAACCCGATTTTTTCGATTATTGATTTTCAATATTTATCGGGGGTACCTCGACATAAAACGTAGCTAAGAACACTCACAGATACTTATAATACAACTGTGTAAATTTTCAAGAAAATCAGTTCAGCCATTTCGGGTTCTATAGGTAACGGATACACGCACACACAGACACACACACAAAGTTCCATTTTTAAATAAGTTTAGATAAAAATACAAATGTGGCACAAATCAATCAATGTTATAATAAAAATTTACGGCATATAAAAATACACTTCCAACATATGGAAATCTATGCTGGAATGAATATTTATTGTATATAAAAATACAAATCCAGCAAACGTGGCACAAATCAATCTCTGTTATAATGTATATTTATTGTATATAAAAATACAAATCTGACATGAGATAGTCTATGCTGGAATGAATATTGCATGTAAAAATAGAAATATAGCACAAGTCAATCAATGATGTAATGAAAATTTATTGTATATAAAGATACAAATCTGACATAAGACTTTCTATGCTGGAATGAATATTTATTGCATGTAAAAAAACAAATCTGGCTTGAAACAATATAAGCTAGAATGAATTTTATAGTATATTAAAATACAAATATGACACAATAGAATCTATGCGGGCATAATTATTTATTGCAAATAAAAATACAAATACAGAATGTAGAATTTATTGCATATAAAAATATAAATGTGAAACAAGGCAATTTATGCCAGAAAAATATATATTGTATATAAAAATACAAATGTGGAACAAGGTAATCTATGCTGAAAAGAATATATATTGCATATAAAAATACAAATATGGAACAAGGCAATCTATGCGGGCATGAATATTTGTTGCATATAGAAATACAAATACGGAGAGTAGAATTTATTACATATAAAAATATAAATGTGAGACAAGGCAATCTATGACGGAAAGAATATATATTTAATATAAAAATACAAATGTGGAACAAGGCAATCTATGTGTGCATAAATATATATTGTATACAAAAATACAAATGTGCAACAGGGCAATCTATGCTAGAAAGAATATATATTGAATATAAAAATACAACTGTGGAACAAAGCAATTTGTGCAGGCATAAATATTTTTTGTATATAAAATACAAATGTTGTAAAAGACAATGAATGAAGGCATGAAAATATATTGTACATAAAAATATAGATGTGAGACATGGTAATCTATGCTGGAAAGAATTTTTATTGTATGAAAAAAATTAATGTGTCCCAAATTAATATTTATAGTATATTAAATAAAAATGTGGTGCAAGACAATCTCTGTGTGTATGTATGTTTATTGTATATCAAAAATATAAATGTGATGCAAGGCAATCTATGATGGAAGAAATATTCATTATACACAAAAATACAAATATGGCTCAAGGTAATCTATGCTGGAAAGAATATTTATTGTTTATATAAATACAGATTTGATAGAAAGCAATCTATACTGGTATGAATGTATATTCTTTATAAAAATACAAAAGTGGCACAAGGAAATATATGTGGGAATGAATATTTATTGTATATGAAAATACAAATACATCAAAAGCAATCTATGCTGGAATGAACATTTATTATTTATAAAAATACAATTGTTGTAAAAGGCAATCTATGTGGGAAGGAATATTTAATGTATATAAAAATATAATGTGATACAAGACAATCTATAATGCGAGGAATACTTATGGTATATAAAAATAAAATGTTGCACAAAGCAATCAGTGCTAGAAAGTATGTTTTTTGTATATAAAAATATAAACCTGACACATGGAAATCTATGGTCGAATGAATATTGTGTATAAAAATACAAACGTGAGACAAGGCAATTTTTTGTGAAATGAATATCTATGGTATATAAAAATTAAATCTGACTCGAGAAAATTTATGTTTGAATAAAACAAAAATGTGAGAGAAGGCAATCTATCATGAAATAAATAGTTATGGAATATAAAAATTAAAATGTGAGACAAGGCAAACTATGCTGGAATAGAATTTTATATTATATAAAAATATAGATGTGTAGCAAGACAATGTATGTTCTAATCAATATTTATTGCTATTGATTTGGTCTTGTTTTTATTGTTTGTTTGCTTCATATCTTTTTTTACTATATTCTTTTTTTATGTTTTTGTTGTTATTGGTTATTGCATACGTTGCCAATATTGTTTGTTAGACAGTTCTGTTACTCATTTTGCATTTCACCATGGCTACTCACTTTACACATATTAACCATTAATAATAGATATTTTCCTATATTTTATTAGAAAAAATATATGTAATGAATCTTTCTATTTAATTTATTGTCATTTTCTACTGTGTGTGGGAAACAGTCCAGTATGCTTTTACTCTGCTATTGTATATTGTATATTTGTTGTCATTGGTTATTGCATACGTTGCCAATATTGTTTGTTAGACAGTTCTGTTACTCATTTTGCATTTCACCATGGCTACTCACTTTACACATATTAACCATTAATAATAGTTATTTTCCTATATTTTATTAGAAAAAATATATGTAATGAATCTTTCTATTTAATTTATTGTCATTTTCTACTGTGTGTGGGAAACAGTCCAGTATGCTTTTACTCTGCTATTGTATATTTTCTTGATTTATGTTTAGCTGTTTCTTTGTATTACTTTATCTTTGATCTCTTATCTCACTTTGCTTTCAGATTAACGATGACATATTTCTGTTATATTTGGCATTTCTTATTGTTACACTAAGCGAGTTTTAAGGTTCGCATTAAACATGAGAATTGTTTCTTTGTTGTCAGGAACAAGTAGTTTCTTTGGGTACGCCCAGCACACAAACAAAGTGGTCAGCAAAGGAAGAATTTATGATCGGTGTCCTTTGTAAAATGACTGTATGATTGCCCGAGAAGAATATTAGGATATTTACTTTGTGTTAATCAGTCAGATATGTGCCGTACATGAAACACGGTTTTGGCGATCATGTCTCGAAAGAAACATGACTGACTGAGCATTAAATTATTCAGCAGTAGGTTGCCATTTGCATGTACACATTTAATAGATATTGAAAGTTCTTGATTCTACCCACATCTCAAAATCTAACCAAATATACAAATGCATATGCACTCATGAGTTCTAATAAAAATAAATAAATATAACACTCTGATTTTATGTTTAAATTTATTCAAGATTAAACATACTGATAATATAACCGGATAAAATGAATGTTGGTTGTTTTGTTTTGTTTTTATGGCATATCAACCTCGGCGGGTCATTTATTGCCAACTAAATTTTATTTATTTATTGCTGGTAATACCTTTTTATTTCAACAATTTATTGTTGTTTTTTTATATAAATTTTGTGTCTAGTAATACTTTTTTCTCTTCGAGTATCAAGAGGATTTTTTTAAGGGCAGAGTCTCCAAGTCCTATCCTGTTATTTAACCCATAACTGGAGAGAAGGGACGGATTAATACCTTTCCTAAGGGTACCAGTGCGTAAGTGAATGCAGGTTATTCAACTGGAATTCGAACTAGGCTCACCGATTTCTCTTTTCGAGCCGATATCCACTGCGCCACAACACACATCCGTCACTAAACGCTTACAGCACCTGGTATTTCCAAGCGGTCACCCATCTAAGTACTGACCAGGCTCAACGTTGCTTAACTTCGGTGATCGAGCTAGAACCGATGTATTTAACGTGATATGGCCGTAAGCCTTAAAATGAATGTTTACATATACAAAATATACACAGGCTCCAAAAGACGAGGTGCATCCAAAATACACAAGCATAGGCCAGTAGATGCATAAGTATATGATTATACAGATGCTGAATATAATATTCCGTGCCTCTTTTACAGGTTGAAGAAATTTGGCAACTGCCATAGGTGGGTTTGGTTAATGAGCCAGGTGTTATCCGATCATTCCAATACATGTTTTTTTTTTAATCATATTACCCCGAGCAAGGCGGTAACGCCACTGATGGGCAGGGGGCTACATAGGAGTGAAAAGATAAAACCAGAAACCGCATCCTAAACAGGAAACAAGGGATGAGCCTGTTCACCTGTTCAATAGACGTGGGTGGAGTGTGAACCGGGCGATAGTTTAGTCTATCTGCTCAATTGAAAAAAAAAAAAGTGAGAAGATTGGAAAAGAGAAAACCGGAAACCGCATCCTAAACAGGAAACAAGAGATGAGCCTCTTCACCTGTTCAATAGACGTGGGTGGAGTGTGAACCAGGTGATAGTTTAGTCTATCTACTCCAGTTGAAAAAAAAAAAAGAAAGACAGTGAGAAGATTGGAAAAGAGAAAACCGGAAACCGCATCCTAAACAGGAAACAAGAGATGAGCCTCATCATCTGTTCAATAGACGTTTTGTTGGGATTACGTTTGGTGATCTTTTAGGCTAGAGAAGTTGTTGAATGTTTTGCACTAAATTTGAAATAGGACAGGCATTATATTGATGAATATCATTCTACTGGAACAGGACATTGTTTCTCTGTTGTTGGATGTAAATTGCATTCTTATTGCTGGACATACATTGCATTTTTATTGCTGGATGTTCATTGCCTTCCTGTTGCAGAATGTACATTACTTTCTTGTTGCTGAGCATTGTTACAAATCTTTGACCAACCCCTGACTTTGTCATAAAGGAGTAAGCTTCAATTTCATTGAAGTCCTAGACTTGGACTCAGATTGTAAAGGAAAGAAAATAAATTATATTGTTTGCATCTTTGCTCAGGTTCTGTTTGTAATATTGTCGATATTGATGTTGGGTAGAGGAATAAATAAGGATATAAGAATGATTCAGCAACAACGGAATGAAAGGATAGACAAGCATTTGAATAATAGAAACAAGTTTTTAATATACATACAGTTCCAACGATATTTGGTTATGTGAAAAAGAATGTATTCTGTGTTATGGGGTGTATGAAATAGATATAAAAATATTACACTTGTATTTGGGATAAAGAAATATACTGTCCACAAGATTATGGTTGTCAGCCTTATCTGACTACTGAATGTTCATTCAGATCTGATTGTAAACAGAACAATGTTAAAGATCAGCCATATCTGACTAGCAAATGCTTGTTCAATCTGTCTAAAAATAATGCAATGTTCTCACTTGTATGAGATTTTCATCATGCTTCAAGTGAAAAGATAAATATCTTTCTGGAGAGAGTATTACTACAAATAGAAGACAGTATTCCCATTTCAAGTTACTTAAGCTGAAAAGCCATATGTTTGTTTTCTTTCTTTTTCCTTTTTCCTTTCCTCTTACAAGGCTAGAATGAAGTATTCATTTATTTCAACTGTTTCATCTCTTTAGCAAGGCATAAAGTGTACATTTGAACAGTTTGACATCCTTTCCGTCTTTCTCTTACGTTTTGCGCCTATTTTACCAATCACGTTAGTAAAAGGATCTTGGTTTCTATTCCATGGTTGATTTCATTTTCCAAGAAAACAAAAAGATCTCCATTTTCTAATTCACAGTTAATCGTGTCTTTTGACTTCTTCGGCGAATGTCGGTCAGTTAGTCCCCACCACTACCACCACTCAACTGTTGTCTTTTTTGTTTTATTTATTCTCTCTATGTAACGCTCTCATAGTTAAGGAAAAAATGTAATTTTTCATTTTTTCTATTTTCTTCGTGATGTGCGTTGTGGTGCATTGGATATCGGCTCGGAACGAGAAATCGAGGAGACGAGTTCGAATTCCAGCCGAATTCATTGCATTCACTTACGCGCAAATACCCTTGGGAAAGGTATTAATCCGTCTCTTCCTTCAAGTTATGGGTTAAATAGCAGGACAGATTGGGTTCTATAGCCTTGGTTAGCAACGAGTCTACCGCAGAAAGCAATGGCAACCTACTGCGGGATAATCTTCTGCCCAGTCAGTCATGTCTCGTTCGAGACATGATCGCCCAAGCGTGTATCACGTATGGCACGTAACTGACTGACTGATTATTTTCTTCATACAGATGCAAGACAAATTCTTCATTCTTTTTTCAAAGATATTTTGGATATTTCTAAATCCTAGATAACATATTCATGATCACAGTTGACTTTCCTGGTATGTCTAATTTCTAGATTAAACTCCTGTAGTAACAGGTTTCTAAATAAATATCTGCAGTTTTTGTTCATCAAATCGGGTTATAGCCTGAATGTACAATAGTTTTCTCTACTGCAGTGGATATATATATATATATATATATATATATATATATATATATATATATTTTTTTTTTTAATTTTTTTTTTCTAAACATATGCTGTTAAATATAAGAGACAATGAATGTCTATTATGTTTAATCATGAGTCGTTCTAAACGTCGTATTTTTGCTTTAATTTCAGTTGAAAATAAAGACAAAAATTCTCCAACATTTGGATAATCATTTATTAGTTTTCTTCTAAGCTTTCGGCTCACATGAGCCATCTTCAGAGAGGTCGTTCAAACTGAAATATTATAAAATCCACCATCACCGACGATTTTATTTTGTGCTGACATAAAACTTCGCTTGGCAACGGCAATAGTTACCAAAAATAATAAACGCAGTTCTTAAGTTTGCGATGCGGTTTTATGACGTCACACCGCGAGATAGTGCGAAATGACAACAAAACCATGTAGTCAAATGCAATGTAATATGTTATTTCCTGTTTTAAAGTTGATTTTATTGAGTGTTGGCTGTTTCGATTTGATGTACATGGCCTCCAATATCTGCAGGTTCCTCTTACTGTGTGTATGAGTAAGGATCACCGTATTGTTGACCAAAATCTGTCTGATATTACCTACATGTTTATGTTGTTCAGAGAAATGTTGTTTAATAGTACTCTGATCAGAAAGATGACATGTAAGTCTACGGGAGAGCGTGGTTGTAGTAAAACCAATATATGTACTAGGTTTTTTATTAGTATCAGAGATGCAATCTCTGAATGGGCATGTAAATTGGTACACTACATTGGTTTTTTGTAGAGAATTTAGTTTAGTGCTTGTTGGGTTATTATAGTTGTTGGGTCAATTGTTTTAAACTTTTTATAATATATAATGAGTTTAATTTGATTATTACTTTCCACTGGTTTAACATTTCTACGTATTATGTTTTTGAGAGTTTTTTCATCTTGTTTATAATTATTATGTATTTGGTTGCAATAGTATAAGTTAATAGTGTTATGTTTATTTTGATGTAAACCATTATTATTAATATTATCATTATTGTTAGAGCTATTGTTAATTTTGTTGAGATACATTTTAATTTGTTGATCAATAACGGAGTTAGGAAATCCATTATTGACTAGTGTTTGCTTAATGTTGTGTCATTCTTTATAAAATATAGATTTGGAAGAGGATATCATTTGTGTGCGTTGAAGTAAGTTTTTTATAACAGCTAACTTATATCGTTGGGGGCATTCACTATTATAATTAAGAAGACACGAATTTATGCTAGTTGGTTTCCTATATAGAGAAGTAGTAAATTTATGTGTGCTAGAATCAATGAATACATCAAGGAATGGGAGTTTGTTATTAATATTAAGTTCTAATGTAAATTTGAGGACGGAGTGACTTTCAAATTTGTTTTTAAGATAGTTAATTTGATCGATATTCTTAGCTAAAACAAAGATGTCATCTATGTATCTTACATATATAGAGGGTCTATTGTTGTCATTAATTATTTTATTTTCTAGATTTGCCATATAATAATTAGAAAAGAGAGGACCTAAAGGAGATCCCATTGCAATACCATCTATTTGTGTATAAATATTGCCTAAGGGATCGTGAAAGGGTACTTGAGTGGTGCATGCTAAGAATAGTTTTTTTTTAATATAGTGGGTTTAATTTTGATTGATGGGAGAGTAGCATGATTGTATACATCACGGATAATGATGTCAATTGTTTCCTGGACGGGAACATTTGTGAATAAGTTTTGGACATCCAAAGATGCAATTATTTGATTCTTAGGTTTTACGGAATGGAGAATCTGTAAAAATTCGTCCGTGGAATTAATACTATATTTACCAGGAAGATAGGGAGTAATTAGTTTGTTAAGTGTTTTGGAAAGGTTATATATTGGTGTGGGTATTTGAGAAATGATAGGTCGGAGGGGATGATCTTTTTTATGGATTTTTACATTTCCATAAAGGTAGCCGGGATGACAATCACCTATAATCTTTTGAAGTTTATAGGATCCTTTTTCAGCATTGTTTGCAGTAATAAGTTTATTAATATGTTTTTTAAGTTGGGTTAAATTTTTTAAATTTATTGTGATCGTCCAGAATGGCCTGTAATTTGGAGTGATATTCCTGTCTGTTTAAAATAACAAATGTATTGGTTTTATCGGCACGTCGGATAACAATATTTTTGTTATTTTTGAGATGTGTGGCTGCTTTTATGAGAGGCGTATTTATAATATCATTAGGATTTTTATGGTAACGGTGTTTGATTGTTTCAGCTTTGAGTAAATCTTTTAAGCCTACCTGTGTAGTAATATGGTTGTCCTGTTCGAGTTGGATTATTTGTTGGTATAAAGCTTCAATTTCCATTTGTTTAAACATTGAATTAGGTTTCTGTGTGACATGAAAATTTGGTCCGAGATTAAGGAATTCTATTTCATCTGGAGTAAGTTGGTAATCCGATAGGTTAATGAAGTTGTCATTGATGTTTGGTAAAAGTATTTTTCCTTTATATAATTTGTTTAGCTTTTTTTGGATGACTTGTTTATGGGATTCATGTTCCTTTTGTGTTGTACTGTATAATAAATCCAATATTTCCTTGAATTTTTCACTTGTGGTAGAAGACTGTAAAATTCCTTTAATATGTACAATTTCAGTGTTGATTTGTTGTAATTCCTGTTTGGCTGTGTGCATTTGACGTTTTATGAGGTTCCATTGAATTTTTTTTGGTGTTAAGTTCTTATCAGACAGATTTTGGTCAACAATACAGTGATCCTTACACATACACACAATAAGAGGAACCTGCAGATATTGGAGGCCATGTACATCAAATCGAAACAACCAACACTCAAAATCAACTTTAAAACAGGAAATAACATATTACATTGCATTTGACTACATGGTTTTGTTGTCATTTCGCACTATCCCGCGGTGTGACGTCATAAAACCGCATCGCAAACTTAAGAACTGCATTTATTATTTTTGGTAACTATTGCCGTTGCCAAGCGGAGTTTTATGTTAACACAAAATAAAACCGTCGGTGATGGTGGATTTTATAATATTTCAGTTTGAACGACCTCTCTGAAGATGGCTCATGTGAGCCGAAAGCTTAGAAGAAAACTAATAAAAAATTATCTAAATGTTGGAGAATTTTTGTCTTTATTTTCAACTGAAATTAAAGCAAAAATACGACGTTTAGAACGGCTCATGATGAAACATAATAGACATTCATTGTCTCTTATATTTAACAGCATATGTTTAGAAAATTACTTCCTGTCTCGATATACTATAAAGCATTTCAAGCTCAGTTTAGTGTGAAAGAGATGTTGTCTTTCTTGTTTTATTTATCTCTATATGTACCAGCGTACATTGCCTTCCTGTTGCAAAATGTACATTGTTTTCTTTTATTGGGCATACATTGCCTTACTGCTGCAAGATGTACATTGCCTTCTTGCTGTTGGGCATATATTGACTTCCTTTTGCAAGATGTACATTGTCTTTTTGCTATTGGGCATACATTGCCTTACTGTTGCAAGATGTACATTGTCTTCTTGCTGTTGGGCATATATTGACTTCCTTTTGCAAGATGTACATTGTCTTTTTGCTATTGGGCATACATTGCCTTACTGTTGCAAGATGTACATTGTCTTCTTGCTGTTGGGCATATATTGACTTCCTTTTGCAAGATGTACATTGTCTTTTTGCTATTGGGCATACATTGCCTTACTGTTGCAAGATGTACATTGTCAACCATCCATCCATCCATCCATACACACATATATACATACATCCAACCATCCATCCAACCATCCATACATACATACATACATCCTTCCATCCATCCATCCATCCATCCATCCATCCATCCATCCATCCATCCATCCATACATACATACATCATCCATCCATCCATACATACATCATCCATCCATACATCCATCTATCCATACATCCATCCATACATACATACATCCAACCATACATTACATACTTCCATCCATCCATCCATCCATCCATCCATCCATCCATACATACATACATCCATACATCCATACATGCATACATGCATACATGAATGAACACAATTTTATACTCATTTTTTATAATATATTAGACTAGAGGAAGAAGAATTCATAGAGATGAGGCTGGAACACGTTTAAGATTACGATTTATATGAATTCGTAAATTTAAGAAAATAAATAAATTTACGATTAAAATAAATGCGTAAATAAAGAATATGGGTAAATGAACCAGTAGAGCCTAAAAGAGAAAAATGATGGCTCACAAATCACCAAATAAATGTAGAGATCGCAAAAAGTTGTCCTTTTGCTTGCAAAGTGATGGCTGCAACATTTTCAGGCACAAAGCTTCCAAAATTAATAAATAATTTTTGGATCTATCAGCGCAAAAAATAGAAAATGAGTCAGTCGTAAAACGTGACGAGCATGACTCATTTTCCAATAGATGTTGTCCAGTCGTTGATTGCGACACACGTGTATGATTACGTAAATGTAATTTAACATATTTGGGAACGTGTTGGCTTATTCTCGATTCAAATATAAAACTCGTCCGCCCTATTTACTCAGCTTCGCACTGACACCTGAAGTTATAGATGAGTAAACCTTTATTATGATAGGGTAGACGGTCCTTAGAAAATGATGGAAAAATCGAACAAGTGTCAAAACAACACGTAATTTGGCTGAAAAGAAAGTGGCAGACACAATAGTTGAATCTCTATCACTTAAAAGTTTACATTTTTTGCCATGCCAAGGTAATTTCAGATAAATGGGACACAGACTTGGGCCAAATTTTGAAAGCATGTTAAAGTTATCCAACTTTCGTTCAATTGTGCGCTTAACAATATTAGTCGGAAAACCATTATTAACAAGAATACAACGAACCTGTTCAACTTCTGTTGGAGTGTGCATGAGGAACAAATGATTAAGGCCCGATGAACTTAAATTTTAATCAGATTCATTTTCAAAATTTGAAATTTAAAGCATTTTGGCTGATGTGTTTTTGGATTATTTTTTGCGAAGACTTCTATATTACTTGCGTGTTGTATTTGTGATGCATCTGAGAGTTGGTAATTATCAAAATTAGTGCAGCTGGAAAGTCAATTTCAGCATTTATTGGCAGTCCGAGGACCTCTTGAAGAAAATGCTTTCTTGGTGACAGTGCAGTTTCTTGCCTTGTGGTGATTATGAATCTTTTCAACTGTGTGACCGGCTAGTATGAAGTTTAAGATTTGTCATTAATGAGGATTGAATCACAGAGATATGAGGTGACTAAGCCCAAAACAAATCTTGTTATCAACATATTGTTGCATTCTGGAAAGCAAGAAGTTGGAAGAGAAGTGCGACAAAATAAACTTTTAGCAAAGGAATTACGGATACATCTAGCCACTTCGACTATAAAATTTAAAATGATCAAACATTGTCATCAAACTAGATCTGTACCTAAATTCATAAAGTCTAGTTACCATGGCGGAAATTTTATCAGCCTTTATAGAAAAGGCATAGTAAAGCTACGTCAGTCGAAAATTGACTGAAACTGGGATTCAAAGTCAGGATCAATGACACTTCAGATTCTTCTTTGTTCTTAGGTATCATTATAGCAGGGGCACATGATCATATGAATCAGCAATATACTAAACATAGACGAATGGTAAACTTATAAATATGTAAAACTAGCAGTATAGCCCGGCGTTGCTCGGGTGTAATGAAAGCTTTAAAACTAATCCATGGTCGAGGAGCTCAGACTCTTTGGACGTTGGCACGAAAGACTAAAAAGCAATAGTTGTTTCCAGTTAAAGCGAAACCGTAGACTGAAAGAAAAATGAATGGATGTAAGTCAAATTTTGATTTCTTGGTATCGATATCAAATAAGTTTTTTTTCGTCGTAAACTGAATTTTGAAGGCTAAATAAGTCCTCTGAGTAAATGGTATCATGGCTGAGACTAAGAAGTACAATTATACCTACTTAGAGCCAAACCCGAAGCAAAAAATGAAATAAAATGGCTGAAAAAAATTCAGTCATACAGGCAGATAAACAGACACACACACAAACATCTTGCTTTATATATATATATATATATATATATATATATATATATATATATATATATTATCCTAGCATATATATATATACTATATATATATATTATCGATTTTCTGCATTATTGTAAGAACTGCAACCTTGAAACTTCTGAATATCGTTTCTTATGTCTTTGTCTATGAGTGTATCAAATTTGATTAAAATCGGACCACTCCTTCTATAACCCGATTTTTTCGATTATCGATTTTCGATATTTATCCGGGGTACCTCGACACAAAACCTAGCTAAGAACACTCGCAGACGCTTATAGTACAACGGTGTAAATTTTTAACAAAATCAGTTCAGCCATTTCGGAGTTTATAGGTAACGGACACACACACACACACACACACACACACACACACACAGACACACACACACACACACACACACACACACACACACACACACACACATACACAAATTTCCTTTTATAAGTAAGTTTAGATAAATTCCGGAAAAATATGACTAGTAAAACGCAGTGAACTAAATTTCCTAGCAGCAAACCTAGTAATTGATTAAATATAAGATTTCAACTTTATGTCAGCAGATAATGTTAACCCGAGAAGATGCAACGAATCACTCTCTCGGTGGTCAGCTTCAGCCACGCTAATGGAAGACTGAGCCTGGCCAAAATCGCTGCAAGTTTGCAAGACTGAAAAAAAAAAAAAAAAAAAAAAAAAAATCAAGGCGGCTACCCGCATAACTCCCATTATAAAACAATGAAAAAAGAAAGCTCGCTGGAAAATCATTTTGGCCACTGAAAAAATTGACACAAAGAGACTTGATGTTAGCCGAAACCATTGTTCTCGCCAAATTCTTGATCCTGGGCAAAAGCATGTAAACCTGACACCTCTGGGCTATAGACAGAAAGGATAGCAAGCAAATGTATAAGGAGAGGATAGAACAAAAGACGCTACTCATGCGTGAAGTATGAAGAAGTAGTTAAGTGTGCATCTGCTATTGATATTTACGCCCTGCTTAGGACTGAGAAAAACAGTAGATTGACACTGACTTATTTCTAAAAATGACAATTAACTCTACCTTATTTTGCCTTCAAAGCAATTACTAACGGATATTTCTCCGGACTACTACTAATATCCTCTTTATTAACGACCTTTTTGCTTTGCCAAATACCAAAGAACTCACTCATCACTCGAACAAAACATAAATAAAACTATATTATTTATTTTAAACCCTTAATTCAGTTCAGTTTATGTCCTACATTTCCGATAATCAAAGAAAATTCTTACCAACACTGATCTCACAAAAGCATTTTAACTACTGAACAAGGCGCTTCTGGGTTCTCTCCAACATGTGATACCATATCCGTCCCTGTTTTACGATTTCCACCTTCAACAGTTTCTAAATCCAACTCTATGTTTCTTTTGAGTGAACTTCAACGAAAATAAAATAAATAATAAGGAATAATAAAAAAAATACATTTCCCATGATTGAGTAATAAAGAAGCCGGAAATTTTATTTCCCCACTTGGGGTCGTCAAACACCTATTAGATGGCGCTGTAAAAAAACAAAAACAACAAAACATTTCCTTCCTCACTTTCTTTCTCCCTCTTGCTTCAGAATGGATCAGAACGTAGAAAAAAGAAGTCCTAAGACACATTTGCTTCCTTGGTACACTGACGACTGATCTTTCTGTTCCACTTTCCAACGCAAAGCGTTCGCACGCGTCTCCCAAAATCACCGCAGTAACTATGAAGTAAGTCAACTTTTTCTTCGGTCGTTTCAATTCAACGCAAGGCTGAATTAAGTTCGACAATTTTAACCGTTCCTAAAACTTCAACGATGAAGTAAGCATAAACATTTCTTTGGTTGTTCTAACTATGCACAGGTTTGACTTGAGCGCGACCATTATAACGATGCTTATCTTAACGTACAATAACTTCTAGATCAAGAAAAAGAAAACGGATATACGATAACCAGCGATAAAGTAAGTTCAAACTTTTTTAGTCGTTCCAACTCTTCGCAATGTTTGACTAGAGTTCGACCATTATAACGATGCTTATACTTACTTACCTTAATACATGGACAAAAAAAAAAAAAAAAAAAAAAAAAAATTACCCAAGAGACATTGAGAGCTCTACAGTAATCACTATACAAAGAGAATAAACTGTCGGTGGTAGAAACCCAAGTTTTTTGTGTGCTTCATATGAACACTTACATATGAACACATGTACACCTAAAATATACGCCAACACATAGCCTTGGAATTCCATAAACTCTTAAAATAAAATCTTTTTATTCTCTTTAAAGCAATCTCTTTAAAAACAATATTTAATCCTTTTCTGTAAACTGGAAAAAATTCTTTTTTTTTTTTTAATTTACTGCAGAGAATAAGAGAGAATTATTCACTGCAGTAATTAAAAAAAAAAAAAAGCATCTCTTCATTTAAATCTAAATCTTGGGTGATAGATAGTCATCTACCTAACGAGTTTCGGTGGGTGGATGGCAGAACAGGGTACGAAGAAATGACCAAAACACAAAAAAAATCATCATCCACCACCACCACCAATATCACCACCACCACCAATTTTTACCAGCGTACTTGAACAAACGTTTCGGTAATTAAAATTAAATTTGAGTACTGTGGTCAGGACGTTACACGAATTTATATTATTATTTTTAAAACAGCTTAGAATTAATAAAAAATATGTGAGACCCAGTGGCGATTGTGAAAATCAGAAAGTTGGCGGAGGGACTTGGGGGCAGAGATTTTTTTTGCTGAGGAGAGGGGCAAACCCAAGCAGCCTCTTCATTTTCATACTACACTATCGTATACACAATTAAGGAATGAGTTTGAGTATAATTATGTTACTTCACTGCATTAAGACGGAATAACTTTTCATTCATAGTAGTGGAGTTCTAATCTATTCTTGGCTTCTTTTCCACTCTCAAGATGTTGAAGCACGAAATCAATGGGTTAATACTAACGTCAGTACTAGCAGAACAGTGTGATCTCTCTGCTCTGATTTTTTGAAAAAACGAAAAAGAAAATGCAGAAGGAAAATTGCTGAAGATCATATCTAATCAAAATCAGAGACAGATCAGTTTCCTAAATTTTTGAAGCTTATAAAAGTGCAGGCAGGGGGTGCAACCGAGGGCCAGCCAGAATTGGGGGGCATTGCCCTCCTTCTGCCTTCACCCCGTAGAATCACAACTGGTGAAGCCCCCTAGACGTCCAATCAATTACATCCTGATATTCAGGGGAATATTTATTCAATAATAATTGTAAAGTGTAAGTTTGTACACTACAATACACTTACACCTCTCGTCGCATGAAAACCACTCAGATCAAAGTTTATTCTTTCCTTGCTTCTAAAATTTTTCTCCTTTCATCTGATTTAAAAATTTTCAAGGATTAGCAACATCAATCACCTATTAATCAAATGGTTTATGCTTTAAGCTAAAGTTACGGAGTAGTTATCACTGGTGGCTCATTGCAAAGAAAGATGGCGTGAATAGAAATGCCTCACAGTTAAAGGGAAGTAACCGCTTCTTTCTTATTGACTAATTCTTCTGAATAAATTTTAGAGTATCGCTTCCAAAAAGAAAAAAATAATAATAAAATAAATAAATAAATGTAATAATTAGATTTTGTCGTATTTAAATTTCAAGGAAAATATACACTTTAAAAAATAGAATGAAGCTAAAAGTTAAGTCTAGTTAGGCTGAAAATTTTTGTGCGAAAAATGATTAAATATTAATGACTGAAACCGTGAAACCACATATTAAAATATTCATTTTTAGGTTTTTTTTTGTTTTTTTTTTTAAATAGCACTTAACCTTGTAAATGTTATATGCATGACTGGAATCATCTAAAATTGCACCATTCTAAATAAACAAAAATCTGTAGGGAAAAATGCCCAGTCTCGATAGATTTTATTTATTGGGAACCTCGACGTGTTTTAATGGTTAGCAAGCTTGTTTCGCTAGAATTATGACAATTGGGTAGTTTGTTCGATCTCCACTTGGTCTTGTGCCTTTCGGTCTTGTACCACATCTAAGATGCGCTTAGAAAATCTCCTCTCTTGGAGGGATGTGAGAAAAAAACTCTCACTGCTCTATCGCTTCTTCCACAGAAAGACATAATAATCATCATACAATTTTTTTTTTCCTGTAAGGGGAAGAATCCGTCAAACACATGACTTTTTAATGTACACAGAGAAATTATCAAGCAAACAAATAACAAAAAAAACAAAACAAAAACAAAAAAAAACAACAAAAACAAAACAAAGAAACACAAAAACTTAAATACACAAAAAATAAATTAAAAATTGTTTTAAAAATACAGTGGCAAGATTTGTATTAAACTTTTCAATTTTCGATTAGTAAATATAGTCTTTTCTTAATAATTTACTAACCTAACGTTTACAAAACTTTGAAATATTTAAAAATCTCTGTGAAACTTTGTAAATTATTATAATTAAAAAAATGAAAAATTCTTTAAAAATTTCACTAGTACTCAAAAATTTTTTTTTTCTGCTTATAATGTCCTTAATTTATATTATTTATTGAAGAAGTTAAAAGCTTATCTAATTAAATAATGTCATAATTTTATCTCATTTATTATTCAGAGTAGATTTTCGGTAAAAAGGGCTAAATGGTTGAAAACAATAATACATGATTTACATTCCCCAATGAGCTCTGCGTTTAAAACCATTTTGCATACAGAATTTTCTTTCTTGAAATTTCATTAATTTACGTGGAGAGGGGATAGCAGATGTAAAAAACATTCTTAGCCAGATTAAAAAAATAATGATTTAAAAAATAATTTAATTCATTTCTGAATAAGTCCTGAAAGTTTCATATAAATTCCGACAATTATTTGATTTTTTAGCAAGAATTTCCAAATTAATGTATTTGTCACTGGATGAAACTGAGTTATGTAATATTACGTTTTTCATTGTAAACTCTCGTAACGATTTGGTTACCCTCTAAATCAAAATAAGATTTTTACCAAAATTTCAAACGTGTTAGAAAGGAGTAAAATCTTTTAAAAAATAATTTAAAAAATACTTTGATTTTTCTTTTTAATAATAGCATAAACATTTTAATGGAAAAAGTTCGTTTTTATTTAGTTTGGGACCTTTTTTCTTCATATGCTGTTTTCTTTTCTTTTTTTTTATGTAGCGATTTCACTGTTGAACGGTTTATTTTCGCAAACTACTGATCTGTGGAACAAGAGGATATTTCCTTGGTCACTACAATCTTCAGCTGCTCAAGTTTCGTTAACCATTATCTTTCCTTCCTGTCCATATAAACTGTTCCTTAATGCAACCTTCTACCTCGAGTAGCCGCCTTGTACAGATTGAAATTGAATCTTACTGCTAAATGTCTGCATTGACTTTCAGTCCAAGGGAAGCAACCAATTTCTGCTTATTGTATTGAATTAAAGGGACAGTAAAATTTCTAATTGTGTGTAGTGTGTGTGTGTGTGTGTGTGTGTGTGCGCGTGTGTGTGTGTGTGTGTGTTTTAAAAAAACATGTATAACTACAATATATCTTTAGAGTAGAAGGACAATATTAATAAAGACAAAAAGAAAGCTTATCTTAGCCAACGTGTTTCGTCCTCTCATTGTCTTTATTAAGGCAAATGTGAGCATTTTTATTTAAAAATCCTTACATTTTCTTTGGTAAAGTCCGTGAGAGGACCAAAACGCGACGACTGGGAAGTCTTTCTTTTAGTTTTATCTTCAACACACACACACACACACACACACACACACACACACACACACACACACACACACACACACACACGTTGAGGTGTGAAAATGTTTAGCGCCAAGATCATTTTTTTTTAGTAGTTTTACTGATAAAAGGTATTTTGGCAAGCAATTTTTTAAATCGTAGAGTGCTCGATATCGGAACACAGATGGAAATTGTTGATAGCTTTATTTATCTCTTTAACTTAAATAGGTTCATGCCGACTACGATGTTTCGTGAGGACCTCGCTATGATGTCGTCACTCATCAGGGCTGGGTTTTTTTTATCGATCTGCTTGAATTTATTTTTTTAAAAAAAATTATAAATTGTCTCTTTGTTTACATTTGTTTACATTATGGAAACAGAGCAGATATGAATTCTTCGAAAAATCAAGAAATTGTGTGTTCAAAAGCGTTATTCCGGGTTTTGTTTGAGTGTGAAGTCTTTATTAGTTGAGCAGTCAAGTCACATCAGATCAATTGACGGTTTCCTCTCGCGGGAGCAGGTTCGAATCCTGCCGGAGAATGCATATTTTCCTAACAAGATTTGTCGATTATTCGGGCCGGTAGATATAAATAAATATACTGTTTAATTATACATAAAAATCAAACAAACAAAACAGAGTAATATATTCAAATACGAGTATGTATGTATGTATGTATGTATGTATGTATCTATCTATCTATCTATCTATCTATCTATCTATCTATCTATCTATCTATCTATCTATCTATCTATCTATCTACTGTAATTAGGTAGCCATTCAATTTTAAAATATAATGTCACCTCCAAATGTACTACTTTAAATACTTCTCGTTTTTTTCATCAAAATTTAAAACACACCTTTAATGACTCATGTGAGTTGAAATGCTGGAGACGGTCATGACTTTGCCTATTTCGTGCATCTGCAACAGTCTGATTTGAAGAAAATTATTTGCAATTTATAAAAAAAAAAATGATGGTTAAATTTAATATACAGAATGTCTATTCTTTCATGGCGTTCTTTACTTAAGCCCTAGTCATAGTGCAACTGAAGGTAAGAACTAGAAGCCTATTTTAAATCTTGTCATTTCACTGGGAGCAAATATTTGTATTTTTAGTTTCGGTTTTTGATTTCGGCAGTTCAAAATAAAAAGTATGGATTAAGAGTAGAATTAATTTGTTTCTAAAATGAATCCTCTTTACCTAGGTATATGCTTTCTTTTCTAAGGTTTTATTATAATTAATATAGTTTGGCAGTCCATCATCTTCAAGTTCATCATTGTCTGTTATATGCATCACAACGAGGTTCATGCTTCTGCCATCACAATAGTCTATACACTTACTATAGCAGCTGCTACTAATTAAGACTTCATCTGTATTGAATAAACGCTTAAACCTTCACACACGTTTGTTATATATATCCGCCTTTTCATTTCAGTACTAGCTTGCATCTCCGCACATACTTAATCGTTCACTCCATTAACGAAAATGTTAATTGAGTTGTCCACCTTAAAACGGTTTTAATAAGAAAAACAAAAACAAAAAAAACAAAACAAAAAAAACAGACAAATCCCAAAACCAACCAACAAACAAACAAACAAACAAACAAACAAACAAACAAACAAACAAACAAACAAAACAAAACATATTGGAACTATGAATTCTGTTACAAAAAATAGACATGAAACAAAATAAATAAGAAAATAACTGACTTTATTTGTCTATATATTTCTGGGATGAGGTCGTATTTACACTATTTATATTATTCGGACTATTGTCCCCCTCTTTGTTGCCATTTGTACGACGTTTCGGCCGTTCAGGTGGTAGGAATTTTGAACCGAACCCTTTATTACTGGCGTATATCGTTCACTTGCGCGCAAATACCCTTGGGAAAGGTATTAATCCATCTATTCCTTCCAGTTAACGGTTAAATAACAGGACAGATTGGGTTCTATAGCCTTGGTCGGCAACCAGTATACTGCAGAAAGCAATGGCAACCTACTGCGGGATAATCTTCTGCCCAGTCAGTCATGTCTCTTTCGAAACATGATCGCCCAAGCGTGTATCACGTATGGCACTTAACTGACTGAGACTGATATCGTTCACATCTATTGTATAGAGCTTCTTTTGGTAGTCATGATTTATCTCCCTCTAACCCTCTAAGCTGATTGCCTACGCATAAAGTGAAAAGAATTATGTACGGATCGAGAAGAAAATATTTGCCATTCTGTTCGTGTGTAGAAGGTTTCACCACTGCTGTAGCCTGGTATTGAAATCACAACTCTTTGGGTAAAGTCATAGGAACTAGCCTAGAACATACAGGCAGTTGTCTCAACGTTACAGCAAGCTACCTCATATGTAGGGTCTACCTAAGATTTAAAGATTCTGCTTAGACCGATTGTTAGCAGCTTAGGCTCGGTGTCGCTTCCTTGTAGATATAATTGACCCATTGATAGGAAAGTCACCTTTATATGTTCGAAGCTATTGTAATGAAAGAACCTGTCCCCCCCTAGCAATGGACTGTCATCCATTATAAATACATCACGCAGTAGATGACGAGCGAGCTGATGACGGAAAGACGACCAGGAACGGACGGAAGTACTCTACGCTCTATTTTTGTACATAGTGACTATTGTGTGAACTCTTAATATTTGTACCTTTAGTGCAATAAACCTTATTGTTGATTTAATCGTGTGTTCATCGTGTGTTCATTAGTCTTTACCACTTGGATTAACCACTCATTTGTTTGTATCGTATTTTCAGGACATAACAAAAACACTGCTCACTTACCCCAGTGATTGTAATAAGGGTTCGGTTAGAAATCCCTACCACCTGAAAAAGGCCGGAGCGTACAACGGCCAAAAAGTCATACAAATGGCAGCAAAGATGAGGACAATAGTCTGAATAATGTAAATGCTGATTTTACTTATTTTCATGCTTAGGAAGTAACTATTATAATGCTGATTCATTTTGTCAGAAATTTACTTTTTATGATTAGAGTACATAAAAATGATTTTGAGTATCTAAAAAAATGACAGACGCAAGCAGAGTGCTGGCTACTATAGTCATACGTTGAGAATCGGAGGCCGTGAGTTGTGATATTGCGTACTGAAATAGGCCTCTGCTGGGTCAGGTTGGTGCGGATGTGTTCCTGACATTGGATCATACGCAGCCAGTGATATTATGCGACTTGATCTCTGCATCATTGTTTGCAAAACTCTTAGACTGGAACTGTTTTCGCATCACCTGTCAAAAAATGTAACCAAAGACAACCAAACGTTTTACACTCTACGCATAAAAATGGGCTGGAAACGAAAGCAGTAAAATTTAAAATTGGCACTGTCGACCGAGACGAGTATATGAAACACTCCACATGAACGGCAAAACACGAGTTACCCCCAGCAGTTACTGTCAGCATACGGAGGTCTGCCGCTCAATACATTGGGATACTTATTAAAATGTGAGTACAAAAAAACACATTACTCGATGTAAATTACCACATTATCGAAACTAATTCATCTATCAGATTCTTCTTCTTCTTCTTCATATTTTTCTATGTGCCTCGTCCCTTCAGGAAATAGGCAATCATGGTTCTTCCTATCCCTTGTCGTTCTTAATATTCCTTCTTTTGTTATTCCACTGAAACCCAGTTTCATCATCCATCTGCTCAAGTCCATCAGGTATGTCGTGCGGGTCTTTCCCCTGTCCCTCTTCCCCCCTATCCATCCCGTGAGCATCAGGTTCTCCAA
Source organism: Ascarosepion bandense (assembly GCA_037127315.1). Taxonomy (NCBI): domain Eukaryota; kingdom Metazoa; phylum Mollusca; class Cephalopoda; order Sepiida; family Sepiidae; genus Ascarosepion; species Ascarosepion bandense. The sequence goes on from JBBBDQ010000367.1 coordinate 5,195,946, forward strand.
GCCCTCCTTCCTCATTACATATCCCCAAAACTTCAGCCTGAATTTTGGACTGATCAAATTAATATATGAATTAATCTAAACCCACACCACACACCAGGGCCTTAGTCTAACCTGATCTTACTCTCCAAGGACGCCTAAGACAACTAGTCAAAAAAAGGAAAAAAATATTACCAGCAATACATTTTTGAAAAAAAAAGTACTGCTCGTCATATATTTTTTGAAAAAAAAATATTAGCAAAATATGTTTTGAAAAAAAAAATATCTATCAACAACAATTGCCAAAGAAATCTGATCTACAAACTGATTTCTTACAAATAATACCTATCCTATTCATACGATTCTCTTGTAAAGTCTTGTCTGCATTAAATAACCAATTTAGTTTGATAAACAAATGAAAAAAACCTTATTGTTTTAAAAAGCGATGATTAATAAAACCCAAACATGTAAGTGAATTTATATATTTTCTTTGTTTCTGAGAATTGTACTAATAATTCACCCTACTTATCTCCCTTGAAAACCGAGGAGTCATAAAAGTACTATGTAACATCTGTCGGCAGACAAACCTAGTCAGAGTAAAGTGCAATAAAGATTAACTATAAGTCTATTCACTCGTTTTGTTTTTACTACAATTTATTGCATTCTCAAAGGAACATTTATATTACCTATGACTCAAAAAGTGAAGCAGCAAACAAACGCCGGACACACTGGCTCGAAACCTTTACCAACTTCCCTGAAATCGTAGTAAGGTGGGTTCGGTTCAAAATTCCTCGCACTTGAAGGAGGCCGAAGCGTACGACAGCCAAGACGTCGTAAAAATGGCAACGAAGATGAGGACAATAGACCGAATAATATAGATAGTATAAATACTACCTTATCTAAGAAATATAGACAAATACCAAACATATTTCCTTTCAGTGTTTAATAAAGAGTGATGGAATGATAAAAATCTGTTTTAATAATATTCACCTGATATAAAAAATAAGAGGGTAATATGTAATAATGATTCTTAATCAGTTTAGTCTTACAAAGTGTGTCAATTAAGTGTCATACGTGATACAAGCTTTAGGCGATCATGTCTCGAAAGAGACATGACTGACTGGTTATTCTGCAGTAGGTTGCCATTGCTTTCTGCGGTAGACTGGTTGCCAGCCAAGGCTATAGAACCCAATCTGTCCTATTATTTAACGCATAACTGGAGGAAAAAGACGGACTAATACCTTTCCCAAGGGTATTTGTGTGTAAGTGAATGCAAGGAATTCAACTGGAATTCGAACTCGGCCCCCGATTTGTCGTTCCGAGCCGATCGACAAATCGGGGACCTGAGTTCGAATTCCAGAGTGTGTACATAGCATAACAATATTCTCCGAAACCAGCTCATTTGAAAACGCCCAAACCTATCTGCATCTCTTTCACTAACATACGCGGCATCCGCACCAACTTCCCCAGCGTAGATTCTTTCCTCCATAATAACTCACCTGATATATTAGCCCTATGTGAAACTAATCTTAACCCTTCTATCCCCTCATCTGAGTTCTACGTTCCTGGGTACCTTCCCCTCTTCAGGAAGGATTCCAATGTTCATATGCATGGGCTTGGTGTCTATGTCAGCGAACACCTTCCCTTAGCTAGGGTGTCATCTTTTGAATCCCAGATCATTCTTTCATGTGCTTCCGCCTCTCACTTCTCAGCTCGATTAGCTATCTCTTCTTTCTCTACCGCTCTCCTTCCTCCCCTGACTGTTCGTTACTTGACATAATTTATGACAATATTGACAAAGCCATTTCTTCCCATCTCCCTGCCCATGTATTCGTGTTTGGTGACTTTAACGCCCACCACACCAAGTGGCTGAAGAACGCTGCTACTGACCCTGCTGGTGTCCACACCATGAACTTTGCAATCACCCAATCCCTTACGCAAGCAGTGGACTTCCCCATGCGTTTCTCCGACAACCCTAACGGAAGGGACTCACTTCTAGACCTCTGCTTCACTTCCATCCCAGACTCTTGCACTACCAGACAACTCTGCCCACTCGGAAACTCTGACCACACTGTAGTGTCCGTCAATATTTCACTCCACTCCCGCCCGCCCCATGAAACCCAGACAAGTAGAATATCCTACTGCTATCAAAGAGCAGACTGGGATTCGTTCCGAGACTTCCTCTGTGACATCCCTTGGAACAAAGTCTTTAGTCTTCCCATCGAAGAATGTGCATTCGAGGTCTCCTCCTGGGTTAAGGCTGGCATCGATGCCTTCATCCCTGCAAGGAAATTCCAGCTTAAATCTCATTCGTCTCCATGGTTCTCACCCGCTTGCTCGGCTGCCATTGCCCACCGGAATCATTTCTTCCGACTCTATCGTAACTACGCGTCGGACCAAAACAGGCGCCTTTTCACTTCAGCTCGTAATAAGTGTAAAAGGATACTTAACGAAGCTAAGATGTTGTTTGCTGCCAGAATGAAGCAACGCATAGCATGCTCTAAATTCGGCTCTAAAGACTACTGGCGACTCTGTAAAAGAGTACTTTTCAACTCTATTCCACTCACTTACTTCGATTTTTAACTCTGGCACACATCCATTTCAATTGACATTCACCGCATAATACCAAAGTAACATTTTTATCAATTTAACAGATTAAATAACTTCTGCGCCATTCTAACTGTTCCTAAAACAAACTGCACTACGTGGAAGATTTATTGTGAAAGACATTCAACCTTAATTTTCGTAAACACAAAATTTTGCAACTTTATATGCTTATCACTACTAGAAATTTGTGTATATTATTATATAAATATTTGTTTGTTGCCTTACATAATTTTGTTGTATTTCTTTTGTTTCGTCAATGTAGAAATTATAAATGTTTGTGGATTGGATTCTGGATTAGTAACATCTAATAAGAGAATAGCTATCATCATAAGAGAATAGCTATCATCTCAAAGATAACCACACATCCACTATAATCTCACCCGTAATCATAGAAGCAATAGAAACATTAACCCTCTAGGGCCATTCGTATCATATTTGATACAGTATTTCCCTATAAGAAAACATTTGGTATTTCCCTATAAGGAAACATTTGGTATTCATTGACTGAGCAGTCAGTACTGCTTTCATTTGAAATTTATAAAATATTTCTCTTAAAAAATTTTTCATGAAAATATTTCTTTCAAGACTTGTTTTCACACTGTATCAAATATTGTTATATATCAACAAACAACAAACACGCATATATATAAAAATATGAAGTTATATTTTTATTAATGACGATGGACCGTGTAGAATAGGGAACAGAGAATTGAGAGAGCGCGCTTCTAATGGGTTGACGGGAGTGTAGTCTTATCTGTTGTGTCTCTCTTCACCGGCCGATCTCTGTTACTCCTCTACTGGCGAATCCGTGTGCCGAGGTCTTTTTATAATCTTCCAGAACCGGGACTTTTTCTTCCGGTTTTGCCTCGCCCACGCACGCCCACGTAATTCTCAGAGACACCTGTTCTGTTTGCCTCTGTAGTTATTTCCGCTGCTGCCGGAAATAAGGTCAAACGACATCCGTTCCTTTCAACGACCGGAAACACCCTCGCTTGAATCAGCCTTCCTCGGGTGGGACCAGATTGTTATATTACATTCCTCGCCCTCCCATTTTCCAAAATATTCACCTAAGAACATTTTAAGCGCAACACCCTCACACTCCTCCCCATGCCACACAAGCCCGACAATTGTATAAAACATGTGCACGCCAAAACAACAAAACATGTGCATGCCGAAACAAAAAAAAAAACAACAAAAAAATATATAGGGGAGCCTACATCGGCAACCCAACAATGTTCGTGTCCATCGTGAAAATTGTTCTACCAGCTCGATGTTTCATTGTTCTTTGTTTTTTTTTTTTTAATATCCATTTTCACAGAATTGGGCAAAGTTCTTAAAAATGTTCATTTTCTTTCTCGACTCTGTCCATAAGTGTAGACGCCTCGATGCACGACCACATGATCATAGGCGGTAACCGCGCCCCAGTTTCTAAACTGACATCGAGTAAATGACCTTTGACCAACACCATGCGTGCTTCTGCTCGAGTTTATTGTTACACATGTAACTTCATTTAATTTAATTTAATTTCAAACATACTATGTTTGAACACAGAAAAATGGCCATTATCTGCAGTACATATCATTCATAGTCTGACCGAGAAATGTTCAATAGAAAATGAAGAAAATTACCCTGATTCCAACGTTAATCCGCATGCAATTTACTTGTGGAGGATTAGAGGTTTTATCTATATTAATTTAGTCTAAAAAAATGGACCCGTGACTCGTAGTTCCTTAGTTTGTATCTTCCGCATGTTTTACTATAAGGAAGGTGACCTAACTATTTCACTTAAACTATCGTTAATCCTCCCACTGCTTTCTTTCCCAATCCTATAGCATATCAGCCAATAAGTCTACAAGACTTTTCAGTTGTTCTTTCTTTTTGTTCCGATCAACTGTGGAATCTGCAGGTCTATCCGTGCTTTTTGCCCCAGCAGACGTTTGCCTCATTTGGACATCTACGCTGCTAGGTGATTCCCTAGAAAAACCCTGATCTACATGAGTAGATCCAGACGTTTCGCACTTTGAGCAATCATCCTCGAACGTGGATGAAACATTATTTATACCACCGATTCTATCATCACTATCAATAGTTGACACGTTTTTATTTGCCATTTTACGTCGCGTCATGATGCGACGCTCCATTAATGGAACATCAGACTCATCGTCTGATTCCACACGTTGGTGTCGATTTTTGTGCACTGGAAAGTCGGTCTGTTCCGCTCCGGATTCGTCATCCGAATCACTGGATTCTACTGGAGCAGCCAATACAATCTTTCGTAACGGCCTATCGGAAGTAGGGATTTTCCATTCATCAATGGACGCTGCCCGAAGATGCTCAGCATGCGTCTTAATGACCGAGCCGGTTAACTGATCTCTAATTCTATAAGAGACCGGGCCAGTCTTTTCAACGATCACATAATATGGCCGCCAGCGCACATCTAACTTCCCTTTCTTTTGGTGATTCTTATAGTACACCAAATCACCAACCTCAAAAGTTGTATTTTTCGTCTTACCACGCGACTTATCTATCGCGGCTCTCCTCGCTTTTCTTATATTATTCCTAACTAAAGTGAAGCTACGATGCATTTCCTGTAGTGCAATTTGGTGATGCTCATCACCATAATATATGCGACGAGGCCTCAGTATATTGTCCAAGGGCAAAATAACATCCCTGTTGTAGAGCAAGTAATACGGTGAAAACTTAGTGGTCTCGCTCACATGAAACCGGACAGCCGCCAACATTTGGTTAATGTAAATATCCCACGACTGTTCGTTGTTGCCGATTTTTTTTGCTAGAACATCATGCATTGTTCTGTGAAACCTCTCAACCTTACCGTTGCTCTGGGGGTGATAAAAAGAAGTTGTCACATGGTGTATATTTAGGTCTTCTAATGTCTTTTTCATTACCCTGTTGATATTTTCTGGCCTATTATCAGTTAAAAGCTGAAGTGGTGTCCCAAATCTGGGGAAAATTTTGTCAACTAAGAGATGCACCACTGTTTCTGCCTTCTTGTTAGGAACCGCAAATGCCTCCGGCCAACCACTGTACATATCTGTGAATGTAACTATGTATTGGTTACCTGAATGGGTCTTTGGGTAGGGTCCTGAGACATCTAAAGCAACCTTTGCGAAAGGAAAAGGAGGGAAGTCACATTCCTGTATGGGGGGTTGCTGCTTCTTTAGGTTTCTTGTCTGACACGGGATACATTTACCTACGAAATCATTTATTTCTCTAAGTAAGCAAGGCCAGAAATACTTTTGTTTTATTGAGTGGAATGTCTTATCCACCCCCATATGGCCACTGTCATCATGGTATTGAACTAGCACCATTTTTCTAAGGTGAGATGGTACATACAGCCTGATGAGGGGTTCATCATCAGGTTGAGACAAATAGTACACCACCTCATCCATTACTATATATCTCTTCTGTTCTGCTTTGGTAGCCCTACCATTTCGCAATCTAATCTTCAGGTCTAAGATGTTTTTGTCTGATTCTTGCTCCCTGATTATGTCTATTCCTTTCAATGTGGGCCGTTCGGGTGCCTCTGATGAATTTCCGACATTTTTATGGGCTGCTAATTCTTCCGGCTCCATTAGGTTGGAGTTTATAACACTAACCAAGTAATTTCTATCATCTATATCTACTGGAGAAGCAATATGGTCTTCGTTCACATCAACAGCGCGTGATAAGAGATCTGCGCAAACATTATCCTTACCCTTAAGATACTGTATGCTGCAATTGGAGCCAGACATGCTCAGAGCCCAAGTCTGTATCTTCTTATTTTGTATGGGCGAATTAAGTAAGTGCTCCAGGGGCCTATGATCAGTGTATATTGTGAATGTTGCGCCATGCAGGTAGTGATTCAGTTTTTGAAGAGCATAGTGTATGGCATAAGCCTCTTTCTCTATAGTTGACCACCTCGTTTGTGTGTCACTTAATTTATGGGACAATAAATAAATTGGTTTTTCTACATCCTTCCTATTTTCCTTATCGTACACCACCTGGGATAGGCATGCGCCAATCGATTGATCGGATGCGTCAGTATATAACCTATACGCCTTATTTGGGTTGGGATAGGCTAGTGTTATCATCTCCGCGAGCTTCGTTTTTAGTGTATCGAAAGCGGTTTGGCAAGCATCGTCCCATTGGAATCGTGCATATTTCCTTGTCAAATTGACCAGCGGTTCGGCTATATCAGAGAAATTTCTAATAAAGCGGCGATAGTATGAGGTCATCCCAATAAAAGCTCTTACTTGCCTAACAGTGGTTGGAGTAGAAACTGACTTTATAGCCTTGACTTTATTGAGGTCTGGTTGTATTCCCTCTTCACTTATCTTGAACCCCAGGTATTGGGTCTCTTTCTTAAAGAACTCACACTTAGCTGGCTTCAGTTTAAGGTTGTGCTTACGTAGACTACTCAAGACTGTGTCTATATGTCTTAAATGATCTTCCACCGTATTTGAAAATATCAGAATATCATCTAAATATGCCAGAGCAAAATCTTCCTGTCCCTGTAAAACAACTGACATTAATTCCTGGAAGATGCCGGGTGCGTTTGCAAGTCCAAATGGCATAACATTAAAATGAAACAGACCCTTGTGGCAGGTGAATGCACTTTTTTCTTTGTCATCATCATGAAGCTTAACTTGCCAGTACCCTGATTTTAAATCAAGCTTCGAAAAGTACCTTGCCGAACCAAGTGATGCCAGTATATCATCGCTGACAGGAAGAGGTCGAGCATATTTCTTTGTAATCTTATTAAGTGCTCTAAAGTCTACACAAAATCTCTTACTACCGTCTTTCTTCTCTACTAAAACTACTGGAAAACCCCACAGGCTATTGGATCTCTCAATTACACCTGCCTGCATCATTTCGTCGATTGCTGAATCCATTGTCTTTCTTTGTTTGAGGGGTGTGCGATATGGGCGTTTTCTTATGGGCTCATGCGTTCCAGTATCGATACGCATCTCCACAGTATCGGTTCTGCCCAGGTTCTTGTCACTAACGAACATGTCCCTATTTCTTTTTAGCAATTTGTTAATTTCAGGCTTGAATTCCTCCGATACATGTACCTGTTCCAAATCTACATCAGGACTCTTATTATTTTGTTTATCGGGCATAGTAATTTCAGTAATATTACCTGCCCTTTCCAATTTAGCCAGCGGACACCCCCGTCTCAAAGTGATTGTCTGGTTAGTGTTATTCATTATCAGCAACTGAAACTTACGAGACTTTGGCATCTTTACAACTGCGTTGGCTACTGATATACCACATAAGTTGCTAACATATCCACTACTCAGCTGTTCGATTTCATATTCTTTGCCACGTCCATTTCTCAGCCTGGTTAATCCCAGACAAGCATGCAGATGTTGAGGTCTTAATGTTACTTTTTGAGCTAACCTAACAATAGAGGAAATATGAACATCCTCTTCCAATGCCACGTATTCTTCACCAATCTTCAATGCCCCCAAATCAAAATACATTCTCACCCCGTTCTGCATCAGCCAATCTCGGCCAAGTATAATGTTTCTATTGAGATTTTTTACAACTAAAAAATCATGGGGTATGGACTTACTTCCTATCTGGACCTTGTAGACGACAAAGGCCTTCAACGTATAACGGGGATCCATTCGCAGTTCGAAGTTTAATGTCCCTCTTTTGCAGTTCAAGTCCCTGTCGCAATTTTTTAAATGCCCTACAGCTTATAACTGATACCTCTGCTCCCGTATCTACCAATGCCCTATAAGGTCTACGTTCTATTCTAATAAAGATGGAATTTGGCGCGCCCATATTACCAACTATGTGCGTTGGTACCGTCTTGTTCCGTTCGTTGGGCGTCGCACGAACGGAATTCTGCCGTTTCCCGGGGCGTGTCTACAAAATTTTGCTATGTGGCCTTCTTTCCCACAATTCCAACACCTAACAACGCTCCCGTTCCTCTCCCGCTCACGAGTCCAAACTCTTCTATTGTTCTTATTCCTATTATTATCATTATTATTATTAGATTTAGCGGGGCTTACGGCTTCTATCGGTACCCGTCTCCGAGAGTGACAAATTTCCATAGGCTCCTCTTCGTATTCAGAGTTTGCGTCGAGTCGAATTTTCCATCTCAACTCAGATAACGCTCTCTGATAGGCAGCCTCTAGTGTTTGTGGCTCATCCTTCATAACTGCCATCTTTATTTCCCGATCCCTTAGACCTTTTATAAAAAATCCTAGGACTTGTTTTGTAACAACTTCATTCCTCCCGTCAACCCCAACATATGCGCCCTCCGCTAGGCGTACTACTCTCTGCATGTAGTCCTGCACCCCCTCCGTTCTACCCTGCCTAATGTTCACTAATTCGACTAACCGTGCGTCGGGGTCTAAAACCAATCCGTAATATTCCTTTAAGGAAGTTTTTAACTCCTTCCATGTGAGTTGTGGGTTACTAGCGATCAGTCTATATACATAGTGTCCAACAGCTCCCCTTGTTGTGAGAAGAGCTGCCTGACACTTGTCTTCTTCTGCCACGAGCACAACTTTAAAGTACCTCTCCATATCCTCCAACCAAGCACTACAACCACCATCTTCTTTGCATGCTAATGGCTGTATATTAAAAAAAAAACTTCTCCCCTTAAAGTGTTCGACACCAAACAAGCCACATTTCTCAATTCTAGGGTCAGACCTTGAACAAAATCGGCAAAAGTATGCTGTTCCATTTTTTTTTTCTAACTAGACTTATTATAAACAAGCGCAGAGAACACACACACTATCAAATCAAAGAGTCACCTACCTTGGCTGATGTCTATAGTCGTGCGGCTGCTTCTATTTTCGTCTTCTTTTTTCTTTCTATCTGGTAGTTTTAAGTCCGTTGAATTTCAATCGTCGCCGTGGCAACCAGCTCGCATCTAACTGTTTTGTTGTCTCAAAACAGCAAGTCACTAGGCACCAATTATGCGTCTGTTATATATCGACAAACAACAAACACGCATATATATAAAAATATGAAGTTATATTTTTATTAATGACGATGGACCGTGTAGAATAGGGAACAGAGAATTGAGAGAGCGCGCTTCTAATGGGTTGACGGGAGTGTAGTCTTATCTGTTGTGTCTCTCTTCACCGTCCGATCTCTGTTACTCCTCTACTGGCGAATCCGTGTGCCGAGGTCTTTTTATAATCTTCCAGAACCGGGACTTTTTCTTCCGGTTTTGCCTCGCCCACGCACGCCCACGTAATTCTCAGAGACACCTGTTCTGTTTGCCACTGTAGTTATTTCCGCTGCTGCCGGAAATAAGGTCAAACGACATCCGTTCCTTTCAAAGACCGGAAACATCCTCGCTTGCATCAGCCTTCCTCGGGTGGGGCCAGATTGTTATATTACAATATTATACGAATGGCCCTAGAGGGTTAATGACAATTTTTTAAAAGATATTGAAAATTTTGGAAATTCAAAGAAGAATTTAGTATATTGACACTATCATACTGTTAAAATCAGTGTACAAAGAAAAATGATAAAGATTTGAAACAATTTTTACCACATTCACTAAAAATCCGTGGTGTGAAGATCAGTCAATTAAATGCCATACGTGATACACGCTTGGGCGGTCATGTCTGAAAAGAGTCATGACTGACAAGGCAAATAATTTTCCCCACAATAGGTTGCCTTTACGTTCTGCGGGAGACTGGTGGCCAACCAAGGCCAAAGAACACAATCTGACTTGTTATCTAACCCACAGCTGGATGGGAAGAGACGGATTAATACATTTCCCAAAGGTATTTGCGCATAAGTAAATGCAATGAAATTGCTTACTAATAAGCATAAACCAGAGCCTGTCTTCGAGAATAAAAAAAAAAATAAAACTCTGTGGGAATCTGAAATAAAACAGTGTCACCCAACACTTAACATAAGAGCTGATTTTGTTTTAAAGAAAATTTGTCATCGAATATCAATTTTCCAGCTGATCATATAGTAAAAATAAAATTGAAAACCTAGGAAAATATCAACATCTTACAAGATAATTGAAAAGAAGTGTAAAAGGAGAAATTAGCAATATTTACCAATCATTACTGGAGCACTTGGTACAGTTATAAAAGTCAAGCAAAGAATTAGAAAAATTCGAGAAAGATTTTCATTTTGAACGAATGTGTTAGGAAAGAAAGCTTGGAAAATTCTAAAACGATCTCCAGTCTAAACAAATGAATAGGAAAAGAACAAGAAAATGATAGCTGGAAAATCTGATGAGCATTTTCATCCTAAACAAATGAATCGGAAAAGAATTGAATTGTTTTGATTTTTATAGCATTTTGCAAGTTATTTAAAGTTAGAAAATATTTTTTCATTTTACTACTTTGTTGAGATAATAATGCTTTTCTGATACAAGTTCTACTAATTAACCCATACCTGGGGAAAAAGAGGTGGATTTATATTTTTCCCAGGGGTATTTGCTTGTAAGTGTATATAACGAACCTGGCTGGAATTGGAACTTGGCTGTCCGATTTTCAACTCTGAAACGTTTTCCATTACACCAGCCGCACAAACATATTTACTGCAGTTGGTATTCCCAAGCGCTCACCTATCCAGGTACTGATTAAACTCGATGTTGCTTAATTTAGGTGATCAAACGGTAACCAATGTTTCAATGTGAGATGGCTGGAAGTGAAAAAGACTTGGAAATTCATAGAAAGATCTTCACTCTGAACGCTTAGATTTTGAATGTATTTTTCAAATTATTTAGAGTGTTCCAATAACATGAAACAATTTTAAATGTGAAGTAAGTTTAAGCATCTAATGTTTTTTTACAACTTCTTTCAGATTTAACAACTTTAGTCTTTGGCAATTTCAACCACGAAAATTTACCAATAGAATAAATTGCTGAAGTTATCAAAACTTATTACAAAAATGGACGCTTAAACAAGAAAGGTTTCCCCGTCGCATCATCTTTCGAAACAGCGATATAAATTGGCCACCACGGTCTTGCGACTTGAGGTTTTTAGGTTTCTCCCTTTGGGTTATCTCAAAAGTAAGGTCTATGATAACAATCCATCAACAATTCAATAGCTGAAGGATGAGATGATAAGGAATATTGGTGAGATCGAGGAGTAACTATTCACAGACGTCATTGACGGATATTTGGGCCACATTATTTTTTTACATATAATTACCGTTACTCAAATAACATGATCCAATAGGAAAATCGATAAAATGTCACCAATATCACTGTTTGATTTACTGATAATTTTTCATCCGTTTTAATGAAACACCCTATACATGGGCTTCTGGTAAATATCGATTGCGTGTTATCTCGTGTATTATTCCAGCACACACCATACAAAACAAACACCACATTTCCATATAACGAAAAACAGAAAAAAATCCAAAGAGTTTAACAAAAAAGATTAATATTTATAGTTTTTATCTTTAACATATAAAATCTTTGTTATTCATAATGTTTAAGTATAGATACCATAGCGTTAGATCTAAAATATCTCTGTTGTCTTGTATGGAAACATGAAAGATAAGTAAAAACGTAAAAAAATACCTGTAGTCTTTATCAAAATATAGGCTACAAACGTTATTAAAAATGACATTCATATTCACTTTTTTTATAAAATGGTACCATTCAGCACCGGGGCGTATTATCCGCTCTCGACTACTATTAAGGCTGAAAAATGAGTGTCGGCAACCTTCAGATGATTTCATAGATTCTAATAAAATATCTAAAAGCTAAAACTATCTTAATTTGAATAGATATTGTTGTGGCTTTAGTGAAACCTAAAATTGTGAATTGCGTCGGAAAAGAAATAAATTTTAATTTGATTTTAGTCAGCAAGAAGAAAGACATATTCTCTCACCAAATCCTGTGTAAGAATTGCAAGCTGGCAAACTTGCCACGAAACTAACATTAATATAAATGAGTTTAAACGTAAATGTCAGAACAACAGTTTGCTTGAGTGAAGTTATACTTTGACATTTGATCAGCTAATAAAAAAGGTTACAGATTGATAAAGAAAAACGTTTCTCTGACATTTGAGCCAGATGGTTTGTGGACGAATAAATAAAGGCAACATATCTTTTCAACACCAATTGAGTGTTAAACTCAAGAATAGGTAAAAATTTCGATGATTAACAACTTGGCTAATTAGAAAAGGTAAGAAAACATATATGCAAAAAAGATAGTTTTAAAACAAAATGTGTAGAACATCAATCAGCAATAAATTAATATGTATGATACAAATGATCGTCTGAGTTTACTTCCTGGTTGAACTAATGACATGTTTCCACTTTTTTCGTGCCCATGTTTGAGTTTGCTTTTTGTCTAACGACATATCAAACTCTGTGGGTCATTTGATTCCAAAAAGGTGTCGTTTTAAGGTACTTTTTTTCATGTTCGTTTATAGGGAGAATGTTGATTTAGTCAGATTTTAATGAAAGTTTTTCGTTTTTATTCTTTTGTACTCTAGAAAACTGAAAATGTCTTCCAGTTTTGTATTCAAAAATGTTTTGCTGAGAATGTTTTTCCTTCAAAAATGTGTTACGGTAATAGTTTTTCCTTAAAAAAATATACTGTTGGTAATATTTTTCCTTCAAAAATGTATATTTGTTTTTTAAAAAAGTATATTTTTATCTATATATTTTTATAAAAGTGTATTTTTATACTTTCATAGTGTTTGACCCTAGTTTGGGGGTTAACTATTTGCCCGTAGTTGGGACCCGAACAGATGCTACCACGCTGGGTTTGTAAAATGTAAAATGTTAAAATGTACCTAGAAAGAAAAAAAGAAGAAAAAAAAGCAAGATAGAATATATAATAATATATCTGATGAAAAAGAAAATATCAAGTACATTTTCATAAATTTATTTCACATTAGCAATATACACATTTAATATAGGATTTAAGAGGATTTGATTTTAACGACGTCATATTATGTTCTGTCAGGTTCAAATAATGATTAAACATTGTAATAATCTTTACACGCATAGTCACACCTGTAAAGGAATATTTTTATTACTAAAAGCTCTCGTAGCACTTATCGATTTTGTTATGAACTATTCAACTATGTTTCCATTCACATTTATACGAAACCGACTTCGAGGTTCATACGTCGTAAAGATAGTCGAAGGTATAATTTAGTATTTTTAAAATATTATCACTCCAAGTAAGGTGTGCGTTTTGGTGCAGTGGATATCGGCTCGGAATGAGAAATTGGGGGACTGAGTTCGAATTCCAATTGAATTCCCTGTATTCATTTACGCGTAAATACCCTTGGGAAAGTTATTAATCAGTCTCTTCTTTCCAGTTATGGGTTAAATAACAGGACACATAGCCTTGACTAGCAACCAGTCTGCCACAGAAAGTAATTGCAACCTACTGTGGGATAATCTTCTGCCCAGTCAGTAATGTCTCTTTCGAGACATGATCACCAAAGCGTGTATCATGTATGGCACTTAACTGACTGACTGTAAGAGGGACCGCTACTAGTGCGCAGGGATTAGAGGATAACAATATACTCCTGAACAAGTAAGAAACCTGGCATGGCGGACAGACATAATCTCGCTGCTGACCTTGAACGGGATCTACACTCTGTGGTGAATTGGGGCAAGAAGTACCTTGTCAATTTCAATGCGTCCAAGACTAAGAAGTTGTCTGTCAACCATCACAGGCAACCTCTCCTGCCTCACATAAGCATGGACTAAGCGATTCTCCCTGAGTGCAATACACTGCGCCTCCTCGGCCTTACCCTCTCTTCTGATCTCAAGTGGAACCGCTACATCGAATCCATAGCTAAATCTACTGCTAAGAAGGTTGGGTCACTGTGTCGATCCAGGATGCTCTTTTCGCCTGAATCCATCCTGCATAATATACAAGTCTACCATTCGACCCTGCATGGAGTACTGCTGCCATTTATGGTCAGGCGCCCCTGCCGCTCACCTCAGTGTTCTCGACAGGCTCCAAAGGAGAGTTAGTAACGTGATAGGTGCTGACTTGGCGGCTCGACTACAGCCACTTCCCCACCGACGAAATGTGGCCTCCGTTTGTCTGTTCTATAAGTACTTTCATGGCTTTTGCTCAGACAAACTTAAGTCACTGGTGCCTCCTCAACAGGTGTTTACTCGTGCAACCAGAATGGCAACTGGGTCCCACCCATTCACAGTTAGGTTAGCCAAATGCAGACGAAAATTCTACTCCTGCAGCTTCTTCTCTCGCACTTCACGCCTGTGGAACTTGCTCCCATATTCCTGCTTTCCTGACGGCTACAACCTCCAGAAATTTAAATGCAATGTCAATACTCATATACTAACCACTTGACTCTAGCCCTTCCCCTACCCCGTATATCCTTCCCTTTCTCTCCCCACTTGCAACTGTCATCACACCTGCATTTTCATCTTTCAATTGCTTCTTTCTAATTGGTTTGTAATCCTCTTCTCTCTCCTCTAATTTTCTTTCAGTTATGTAGCCCCCCGCACATCAGTGGCATTTACGCCTTGCCCGGGGTGAAATGATTAAAAAAGAAATAAAAATAAAAAAAAGAGTACGAACGTTTTGAAGAAAGGATAAAAGATGGATGGAATTAGGGAGATACAAGATGGCAATTGACGTTGTATTCACACTTTTGGAGGTAGCTATCAGGTAAGCAAGTAAAGACTTTACTTTTAGTAATAAAAATATTCCTTTACAGGTGTGACTGTGCGTGTAAACTTTATTACAATGTTTTGTCATTATTTGAACCTGACTGAATATATATGACTTTAACAACTTCGTTACAGTCAAAATCCTCTTAAATCCTATACTGAATGTGTATATTGCTAATGCAAAATAAAATTATGAAAATGAGCTTGATATTTTTTTTTCATCAGATATATCATTATACTTTCTATCTTTCTTTATATTTCCTTTTTTCTTTCTTTCTTAGTTCATTCCAACATTTGAATGAAAAATGAAAAAAATTGTAAGGTGGAGATTTGAACTATTTTGTTTCTCTTTCGACATCACCTACCGACACGGCAAAGAGAATCTGACAGTTGACGCTCTGTCTAGAGTATGCAGCATGATTTAAAGCACAAAAAAAAAACGAACTGCAGTCACTACACAGGGTACCATGCCACCCGAAGAGTCATACGGATGGGTCATATGGTAAGTAGTAGGAACTTAACCTTTTCAGTGGAGAACGTCAGAAAGATTACAAATTCCTGTCGAACGTAGGCCGAAATAAAACCCAAAATATATAAACCATCATCTGGGGTCCTAATAAATGTAACACAGTCAACCTGGACTTTAAAGGCCCTCTACTATCGAAAACACGAAACCGATATATGCTGACTATTGTGGACCAATATCCCCATTTTCCTTTTGTTTTCTCTGCCCGGACATGACTGCAACAACAATCACGCAATGCCCCTGTTCCTCGTTTGCCTTCTTTGGAGTACCTGCATATTCAGACTTAGGGGCTTCCTTCATGTCTGAGCGGCTTCGACAATTTTTATAGGAACACAGAGTGAATGTAAGTCGGACAACCCCGTAAAACCACCAGAGTAACGGTCAATGCGATCAGTAAAACGGCTTAATTAGGAAAACTATTCAACTGGCTGCTTACACAATAAATAATTGGGAAAATCTCCTTTCAGTAGTTGTGTATGGCATCCGATCGTTATTGTGGACGGCAACCAATGCCATCCCACACAAAAGTTTTTTACCTTCCCAACGGCGGAATTTAGCTGGGACTTTGCTTCCTCTTCGTTCTATTCACCAAGTATAGTTCTCTTGAGACGCCGCATTCGCTATATCAAACATGACCCCTTGGTACACGAGGTGGAACTAATAGAAGTGAACCCTCAATACGCACTCATGACACACCCGGATGGAAGTCAGGCTACCGTCTCCCTCAGATTTGACTCTTGTCAGAGATGTGCCCGAGATCCGAAAAGCACCTTTGAGAAAAGACCTTATCCCCCGTACCGTAGTTGTGAATTCAATACCAACAAATAACTTAGAGAGTCGAGTTAAAGGGAGATAATTCGTAATATATGAGAATGATATACTTGACTAATCGTAATAAAGAGTGTTCGGTTCGAAATTCCTAGTACATGAAGAAAGCCGAAGCGTACAACGTCCGAATCGTCGTAAAAATGGCAACGAAAATGAGGAAAATATTTCGAATAATGTAAATAGTGTAAATACCACCTTATCTCAGAAATATAGACAAATGCGAAAAATATTTCCTTTCAGTGTTTAATGAAAATAATGATAAACATCTGTTTTAATGATATTCAATCGATATAAAGAATAAGAGGGTAATATTTAATAATGATTCTTGATCCGTTTAGTCTACCACAATACCAGAGTATGTACATTAACATAATAATATTCTGCGATATTAGCTTGTAAACCACTATTCGACAGCAAAGCAACAGTTATTTACGAAAAGAAGCACTTTACTGGCCGAAGTTAAAAACGAACTCGCTACTGTTGCGAGTTGCATTGTGCAGTGAAAATGGACGAGAACAAACGATATGAAGGAGGAACACAAAGACACGTGTGACGGGTATGAGAGAAGTTAAGTTGTAATTTTAATAACAGGAAGTAAAGAAAAAAGGGATTACAGAGGAAGGGAGGTAATTGAATTAAGGATCGTAGACACGAGTTATCGTACTTACTTTCAACACCCCCACTTGCTGTCAGCATGTTAAGTTTGTAAAAACGAAGATATGTGAGAGCACATTTATACCAGTTCAGTGTCCGAATAAGAATTTTTTAAACTTATCGAGTTTCACCTTAGTTGGAGGCTTTGTCATAATGTCGGCGACCATGTCTGCTGTGGGGCAGTAAATTAATTTTATTTTGTCGTCGCTAAGAGCCTCTCTAATAAAGTGGTATTTAATGTCTATGTGTTTGCACCTCTGTCTGTGTACGGGGTCTTTAGAGAGCGCTATGGCACTCTGGCTGTCTCCGTATATTTTGATGGGGACGTGTCGCCGGTGTGGATCCATTTCCATGAATAATTGGAGGAGATATAGTCCCTCTTGGGTGGCTTTTGCCAGCGCCACGTATTCGGCTTCGCATGTGGATAATGCGACTGTGGGTTGTCTTTTGGACTTCCACGAAATAGGTGATCCGTTCTCGGTTAGGCTAAAACAAAATCCCGACGTACTACGCCTGTCTTGTTGGTCAGATGCCCAATCGGCGTCACTGTAAGCGATTAGTTGGATTGGGCAGTCTGTTTTGGCATAGCATAGTCCGTGTCGCGTCGTACCCTTTATGTATCTTAGTACGTGTTTGGCTGCTGTCCAGTGCTTTTCCCGTGGTTTGGATAGGTACTGCGATAATTTTCCGACAATATAGCTTAAATCTGGTCGGGTGCAGATCATCAGGTAAATCAGACTCCCGACAACCTCGCGGTATTTTCTGGGGTCGATTAGGTCATCCTCTTCGCCAGCTAGATTCAATTTTTGCTCACAGGGAGTCGTCCTGGGTTTGCAATCGGACATGTCAAATCTTTCCAGTATTTTTGTTGCATATTTTTCCTGGTTCATTTGGATTTGGCCTTCAGTTATGTTGAAGTCTATTCCTAGGAAATGTTGTAATTTTCCGAGGTCTTTCATTTTAAACTCGGATGTTAGTGACTGCTTGGTGTTGTTTAACGAGTCGATGTTGTCGGCAGCTATGATTAGATCATCAACCCATGAGACGATAATTATTCTTTCCTTGTCGTTCTGTCGCATATAGACGCAATGGTCCACTTGATTTTGGGTGAAGTCGTGTCTGATGAAGTAATCATGCAGGGTTTGATTCCAGTTTCTGCCTGATTGTTTTAGGCCATATAGGGATTTATTTAGTAAACAGACTGGTTTCTCGCCTGTATCCCATTTCGTTTCGAAACCCTCCGGCTGTTCCATGTAAATTTCGTGATCAATAGAGGCATGGAGATACGCCGTTTTAACATCCATTTGGTGCACGATGAAGCCATACTGGACGGCTATTTGCATTAATATGCGGATCGATGTGATGTCGGCCGTTGGGGAAAAAGTTTCGGTGTAGTCTACCCCTTTAGTTTGGTTGTAGCCTTTTGCAACGAATCTAGCCTTGTATTTAGGAGATCCATCGCTGTTTTCTTTGATTTTGTATACCCATCTACCGCTCACTGTCTTTCTACCTTTAGGTAAAGATGTAAATCGGTATACATTATTTTCTCTGAGGGAGTGAATTTCTTCCTGCATTGCTTGGATCCAGTGATGTGCCGCTGGGGAATTTATAGCCTCTTTGTAGGTATTGGGTATACCACGAGCAGCCTTATAGCAGTAATCAGTGTCGATTAATGCGTGGCCGCCCCTCTCTCGGACTGTCGTCACATAGTCTCCTAGGTAGCTAGGCATTTTGTGTTCACGCGTCGGGTATTTTCTTGTAGAGCTATTTTCTTCCAGTGCATCGGTTTGTTGACTGGGCAGTTCAGGGTCTTCTTTTAATTTTATATTTTTCATCAAATTTCTTTCATGAAAATCTGCGACTGCATCATCATCACTTGGTGAGTGGGTTTGGGTTTGAGTGTATTGGTCATTGGTGTTGTTGTAGAATTTCACCAGTCTGTGCTTACACACTTTCCCGGTGTCTGGGTGATATATTAGATATGCCGGGCTGTTTCTGTCGTATCCGACAAGTATCCCCTTTTGGCATCTTGGATCTAATTTCCCCTTTGTGTTGTTGGAGTAGGCATAACAAGGCGAGCCGAAAATATGCATCTTCGATAGATCTGGCTTTCTACCGGTTATTTCGTAGTAGGGCGTCTGTTTTAAGCGGTTGTTGAAGCATCTGTTGCGTATAACCGCAGATGTCATAACTGCGTAACTCCACAGTGTTTTAGGGAGGTTGCTCTCTATGATGAGACACCTTGCCATTTCGAACAATGTTCGCCAATTCCTCTCGGCCGTTCCATTTTGATGGGGTGAGTATGGAGCTGAGGTCTCATGTTTAATGTGGTTCTTGCGTAGTAGTTTCTCGAAGTCGTTTGACTTGAATTCCGAACCGTTATCCGACCTTAGAATTTTTATTTCGCCGTACGGAGAAATATCTGCGATAAATTTTTCGGTGGCAAGTGTAGCGTCGCTTTTGTTTTTCATGAAATATACAAATATGGCACCTGAAAAATCGTCGGTAAATGAAATGGCGTATTTGTTGCCGTTCAAGTCCGCTGGCTCTATAGGGCCGGCCAGGTCTGAGTGGACCAAGTGTAGGATTTTCTTTGCCTTCTTATCGGGAAATTTATTTCGGTTCTGGGGGAATTTCCCTTGAACGCATATATCACAGGTCTTGTTGCTTGTGGTGATCTTGTTTTTTATTTTCATTCCTTTAACTACGTTTGGTAGTTTAGCTATGTCTTCATAGTTGCAGTGGCCGAGTATTTTATGCCACGTGTGGGCATCATGGCATTGATGGCAACTATCTTCAGTATCCCCTTCCCCCACGGTCATTAGGTAGTAGAGTCTGTTCCGCACGTGTATTTTAAACTTTGTCCCGTTTTTGTGTTTAAGAACATTCTTATTTTCTTCAAAAATGACCGTCGCTCCGTTTTGGGTCGCTGTTCTTACGGAGAATATATCTTGTGGGTAGGAAGGTATAAAGAGCGCCTTTTTGAGCGTAGCAGTAATGAGATTTCCGTCAGTGTCTATTAGGCAGACTTCAGCGTCTCCTCTTTTTACAGCTAAACCGTTAGTTTTAGTTCCATCAGCTAGTTCCATATAGTGGTTTTCTGGACGGAATGATGGGTCGAAATTTTTAAATTTCTTCGCGTCCGTTATAATATGCGTAGTGGCTCCGGCGTCGACAAGTAGACCCATGTGCGATGTCGAGTTTTGGGTGTGGTAGTAGTAGTCGTCCGTTCTAAACGCGTATGAATTTTCTTCGGTGTGTGCTGCCTTTTTCATCGTGTCTTTTCGTTTATAACGACAGAATTCCCTTTTATGGGTGTTACTTTTACAATAACTAAACCACGGTTTTCGCTGTTTGTGTTTGTTGTTCGGGCATTCTTTTGATAAATGTCCCTTTCCGCCACAAGTGAAACATGACATTTCGCGTATATCACTGTCGTGGTTCTTTATCGTATTCTTCGAAAAAGACGATGTCAGTTTCATTACTTCGTCACTGGTCGTTTGGACTTTGTGTTTCAGTGTTTCGTCGAAACTATGAAGTTCAGTTTTAAATTCTAGGAAAGTTATTTCCTTGTTGCTGTGCGTTACATAAATTGAAAAGGAATCATAGTAACTAGGTAGTCCTTTTAATATCATAGCGATTATCAGGGCATCGTCGACAGTTTGTCCGGCATTTCTCAGAGCTGTTAAAATTGTCTCCGTTCTTATAACGTATTCTATGACGCTTTCATCTTCTTTCTTTTTAAGAGATGTTAGTTGGGTGTACAAGGAGATTACCCTCGGTTTTCCTTTACTTGCGTAGTGTGCGCGTAATATTTTGAGTGCTTTTCTTCCGTTGTCGGTAGCTTCTCTCATTATTAAGGATAAGCTTTTATCGTCGAGGAATTGAACGAGTTCTGCGTACGCTTCTTCATTTCTCTCAATGTCGCATCCGTCTATGTTAGGGTTGGTACCTAAAATGGCGTCTTTTAGGCCCAGCGTGCGTAAGTGGCATAAAAATTTTGTTTCCCAAATTTCGTATTTGGTTTCATCTCCATCAAATAAAAGTCTGCTCCATCGGCTTCTATTATCTCTCCTGGGCCCATAACCTGTTGCGAGTTGCATTGTGCAGTGAAAATAGAGAAAAATGGACGAGAACAAACGATATGAAGGAGGAACACAAAGACACGTGTGACGGGTATGAGAGAAGTTAAGTTGTAATTTTAATAACAGGAAGTAAAGAAAAAAGGGATTACAGAGGAAGGGAGGTAATTGAATTAAGGATCGTAGACACGAGTTATCGTACTTACTTTCAACAGCTACAATATTAATTATATCCAACAATATTTTACTAATTTATACTTATGCATTATATCAAACCAGGCACTTACTGATTTCTTGCGAAAAAAAAAAAGCAAAAATATATTACCTTCTAAAGAAGCTGTACAATATTGACGTCACAGTTACTTCTCTAAAAAACAAAACAAAAAAAAACAAACAAACAAAAAACAAAAAAAACAAAACAAAATAAAAATAGAACCAGTAAAATTACTTATTAATATTAATAAATAGAAGTATATATGCTAAAAATGACCATGGCTGTTTCATTAGCGAAAACAGAAAAATAACAAAAATCTACGATACAGGGTGATAGAAAAATAACTCCCTGTTTTATGAGTAAAAAGCAGATACTGCAATTTATTGCTCGCATAATATGTGAGTGAAGAAAAAGTTCTAGCCATATTTTTTTAATCGCACGTAATGATATTATGGTAATGATATTATGGTAATGATATTATGGTAATGATATTAAAAGATTTGTGCAAACTAAACGCCAAAAGAATCAGACGGCTAATTTTAATAATAACCGTCGCTGATTGGCTATTAATCGTAGGAATGTGAGAACACGTTCAGCGCGCGAAATTTCAACTAGTGTATCTGAAGCACTTTGCCAGTATTTAAAGGAAAAACCCAGCAAGAAACTAGACTTGGGTAGAAAGCAGACGTCCATGCAAATCGCCATGTAATAGACAGAAGAACAATTGCCCATTTCATTCGTTACGCGGTGCGAACCTGAAACCTCAAGTGAATATCTACTTTTCAACTCTATTCCACTCACTTACTTCGATTTTAAATCTAACACACATCCATTTCAATTGACATTCACCGCATAATACCAAAGTAACATTTATTCAATTTAACAGATTAAATAACTTCTACGCCATTCTAACTGTTCCTAAAACAAACTGCACTACGCGGAAGATTTATTGTGAAAGACATTCAACTTCAATTTTCGTAAACATAGAATTTTGCAACTTCATATGTTTATCACTACTACAAATTTGTGTATATTAGGTTGTCCCAAAAGTTCGTAAACACTTGAGAAATGGGTCTATCTGGTCCAGCACAATCGAGACAATCGATGGGTTCAGAAAAGGCAAGAGACACCGTCGGTTCCAAAACAAGATCGATTCGGCAAGAAAGTCATGTTGTGCGTTTGGTGGCACTTTGAAGGAATCGTGCATTTTGAGTTGATTCCGAATGGTTGTGCCATCAGTGCCGAACTTTACTCTCAGCAACTTGAGCGGGTTTCTGAAAAGTTGAAGCAAAAGTACACGGCTCTGATCAACCGAAAGCACGCTTTGATGCAGCAGGACAATGCCAAGCCACACACCGCCAGGAAGACCAAAGACAAGTTTGAAGAGCTGGACGGCGTTGAGGTTCTGCCACATCCAGCCTACAGTCCTGACTGTGCTCCATCAGATTACAGCCTTTTCCGCTCAATGCAACACTTTCTGAAGGGCCGCCGATTCGACTCGTTTGATGAAGTCGAGGAAGTCTGTCAAGAATTCTATTTGATTCGAAGCCAGTTGAATGGTACTTTGACCAGATCCGAAAGCTTGCAGATCGATGGCAGAAAGTCTTGGAAAATGATGGTCTTTATTTTGAGCAATAATTTTTGTTGTTTTTGCGGGTAAAATTTCAATTTTTTGAAAGTGAATTTAGTATTCACAGACGTCATTGACGGATATTTGGGCCATATTTTTTTTTAATACATAATTACCATGACTCAAATAACATGATCCAATAGGAAAATCGATAAAATGTCACCAATACCAGTGTTTGATTTACTGATAATTTTTAATACGTTTTAATGAAAAAGCCGTAAGTAGAAAAGACTTAAAAAAGAACAATTTGTAAATTCATAAAAAGATCTCCACTGAACGCTTGGATTTTGAATGTATTTTTCAAAATGTTCCAACAACTTGAAGCAATTTTATATGTGAATTAAGTTTAAGCGTCTAATGATATTTTTTCATTTTTTTTCAAATTTAACAACTTCAGTTTTTGGCAATTCTAACCGCGGAAGGTTTATCAATCGAACAACGTGTTGAAGTTATCGAAGCCTATTACGAAAATGGACGTTTAAGCAAGAGAAGTTTCCCCGTCGAATCATCTTTCGAAACAGTGATATCAATTGGCCACCATAATCTTGCGATTTGACGTCTTTAATTTTCTTCCTTTGATGTCATCTTAAAAATAAGTTCTATGACAACAAGACAACAACAATTCAACGGCTGAAGGATGAGATAATAAGGAATATTGGTGAGGTCATGGAACAACCATTCACAGACGTCATTGACGGATATTTGGGCCATATTATTTTTTAAGCATAATTACCATTACTCAAATAACATGATCCAATAGGAAAATCGATAGAATTTCAACAATAAACTGTTTATTTACTGTTAATTTTGATCCGTTTTAAAGAAACACTCTATACATAGACTTCTGGAAAAATTCGATTGCGTGTTATCCCGTGTATTATACGAGCACAGACAACACACAACAAACACCACATTACTAAATAAAGAAAAAAAACAGAAAAGAAACTCCGAAGAGTTTAACAAAAAAGATTAACATTTATAGTTTTTATCTTTAACGTTTAAAGTCTTTGTTATTCATAATGTTTAAGTATAGATACCATAGAGTCAGATCTAAAATATCTCTGTTGTCTTGTATGGAAACATGAAAGATAAGTAAAAACGTAAAAAAAATGCCTGTAGTCTTTATCAAAACATAGGCTACAAGCGTTATTAAAAATGACATTCATATTCACTTTTTTTTATAACATGGTGCCATTTAGGGCCGGGGCGTGTTATCCGCTCCCGACCACTATAAAGGCTGAAAATGCGTATTGGCAACTTTCAGATGATTTCATAGATTTTAATAAAATATCTAAAAGTTAAAACTATCTTAATTTGAATAGATATTGTTGTGGCTTTAGTGAAACCTAAAATTGTGAATTGCGTCGGAAAAGAAATAAATTTTAATTTGATTTTAGTCAGCAAGAAGAAAGACATATTCTCTCACCAAATCTTGTCTAAGAATTGCAAGCTGACAAACTTGCCATGAAACTAACATTAATATAAATGAGTTTAAATGTAAATGTCAGAACAACAGTTTGCTTGAGTGAAGTTATACTTTGACATTTGATCAGCTAATAAAAAAGAGGTTACAGATTGATAAAGAAAAACGTTTCTCTGACATTTGAGCCAGATGGTTTGTGGACGAATAAATAAAGGCAACATATCTTTTCAACACCAATTGAGTGTTAAACTCAAGAATAAATATAAAATATCGATGATAATCTCGTATTAATAACAACTTGGCTAATTAGAATAGGTAAGAAAATATGTATATAAAAAAGGATAGTTTTAAAACAAGGTGTAGAAAAGCAATCAGCAATAAATTAATATGTATGATACAAATGCTGGCCTGAGTCTGCTTCGTGGTTGAGCTAATGACATGTTTCCACTTTTTTGTGCCCATGTTTGAGTTTGAGTTTTGTTTAACGACATATCAACGGCTGTGGTTTATGTAATGCAAAAAAGTGGGATTATAAGAATTAAAAAAAAATGTTCGGATATAGTGAGGAGGTTTAATGAACATTTTTAGTTTTTATTCTTTTCTACTTTAGAAAACTGAAAATGTCTTCCAATTTTGTATTCAAAAATGTTTTGCTGAGAATTTATTTTCCATGAAAAATATGTTTCGTTAATAATCTTTTCTTTAAAAATCTACTTTTGTTAATATTTTTCCTTCAAAAATGTATATTTTTGTATAAATGTATTTTTTATGTATATATATCTATAAAAGTGTATTTTTATAATTTCATAGTGTTTTGACCTAAGTTTCGGGCTTAACCATTTGGCCATAGCCGGAACCTTAACAGGTGCTACCACTCCGGGTCAGGGTGACCCTGACAATAACAGCAATTGAGAGATGCCTCCGTGCTCCTCTAAACTTCCCAATCAGAGACCTTGTTGCCGGATGCAGTTCATCGTCATGCCCAGGACCATGCGCCCATGTAAAATGTTAAAATGTCCGAGAAAGTAAAAAAGAAAGAAAAAAATCAAGATAGAAAGTAGAATGATATATCTGATGAAAAATTTAATCTACATTAGCAATATATACATTCAGTATAGGATTGAAGAGGATTTGATTGTAACGAATACACATCCCCTATAGTCTCACCCGTAATCATGAGAGCAACAGAAACATTTATGACAATTTTTCTAAGATATTGAAAATTTTGTAAATTCAAAGAAGAATTTAGTATATTGAGAATATCATACTGTGCAAGTCAGGATAGTAAGAAAAATGATAAAAATTTAAAAAAAAGTTTACAACATTCACTAAAAATCCGTGGTGTGAAGATCAGTCAGTTAGTTAAATGCCATAAGTTATACACGTTTGGGCGATCATGTCTCAAAAGTGTCATGACTGACCGGGTTGATAATTTTCTCTTAATAGGTTGCCATTACGTTCTCCGGGAGACTGGTAGCACACCAAGGCCAAAGAACCCAATCTGACCTGTTATCTAACCCATAGCTGGAGGGAAGAGACGGATTAATACCTTTCCCAAAAGTATTTGCGCATAAGTAATAATAAGCACAAACCAGAGTCTGTCTTCGACAATAAAAAAATTATAAAACTCTATGGGAATCTGAAATGAAACAGTGTCACTCAACCCTTGACTTAAGAGCTGATTTTGTTCTAAAGAAAATTTGTTATTGAATATCACTGTTCCAGTTGATCATACAGTAAAATTAAAATTGAAAAGCTAGGAAAATATCAACATCTTATAAGATAATTGAAAAAAGTGTAAAACGAGAAATTACTCTTTTCCTATCATTACTGGAGCACTTGGTACAGTTATAAAAGTCAAGCAAAGAATTAGAAAAGTCCAAGAAAGATTTTCATTTTGAACGAATGTGTTAGGAAAGAAAGCTTGGAAAATTCTAAAACGATCTCCAGTTTAAACAAATGAATTGAAAAGAACAAGAAAATGATAATTGGAAAATCTGATGAGCATTTTCATCCTAAACAAATGAATCAGAAAAAAATTGAATTGTTTTGATTTTTATAGCTTATTAGCATTTTGCAAGTTATTTAAAGCTAGAAAATATTTTTTCATTTTACTACTTTGTTTAGATAATAATGATTTTCTGTGAGAAATTTTACTAATTAACCCATACCTGGGGAAAAAGAGGTGGATTCAGATTTTATCCAGGGGTATTTGTTCGTAAGTGTATATAACGAACCTGACTGGAACTGGAACTTGGCTGTCCGATTTTCAACTGTGAAGCGTTTTCCATTACACCAGCCGCAAAAAACATACTTACTGCAGTTGGTATTCCCAAGCGCTCACCTATCCAGGTACTGATTAAACTCGATGTTGCTTAATTTAGGTAATCAAACGGTAACCAATGTTTCAATGTGAGAAAGCCGTAAGTGGAAAAGACTTAGAAAAGAACATTTGGAAATTCATAGAGAAATCTCCACTCTGAACCTTTGGATTGTGAATGTAATTTTTAAATTATTTAGGGCCTTCCAATAACTTGGATCAATTTAAAATGTGAATTAAGTTTAAGTGTCTAATGATTTTTTCAATTTTTTTTTCAAATTTAACAACCTCAGTCTCTTGCAATTTCAACAAGTTTAACAATCAAACAACGTGTTGAAGTTATCGAAACCTATTACGAAAATGGACGTTCAAGCAATAGAATATCTCAGCTCGCATCATCTCTCGAAATATTGATGTCAATTGGCCATCACGATCGTGTGAGTTGACGTTTTTAGATTTCTTCCTTTGTGGTCAAGTATGACAACAAGCCAACAACAATTCAACACCTGAAAAATGAGATAATAAGGCATATTGGTTAGATAGAGGAGCAACTATTCACAGATGTCTTTAAAAATTTTTCACCGTGTGTCGCCCGCCGAAGCCTTGACCGATATTTGGGCCATATTATTTTTACACATAATTACCATATGCGTTGTGGTGCATTGGATATCAGCTTGGAACGAGAAACCGGGGAACCGAGGTTGAATTCCTTGCATTCACTTACGTGCAAATACCCTTGGGAAAGGTATCAATCCGTCTATTCCTTCCAGTTATGGGTTAAATAACAGGACAGATTGGGTTCTATAGCCTTGGTCGGCAACCAGTCTACCGCAGAAAGAAATGGCAACCTACTGCGGGATAATCCTCTGCCCAGTCAGTCATGTCTCTTTCGAGATATGATCGCCCAAGCGTGTATCACGTATGGCACTCAACTGACTGAATTACCATGACTCAAATAACATGATCCAATAGTAAAATCGAAAAAAAAAATCAACAATAAAACTGTTTTATTTACTGTTAATTTTGATCCGTTTTAATGGAACACCCTTTAGGTACCTCCACTCATTTTTCTATACCTAAATTTAAATTTAAATTTTAAAAATAAGTTATCTTCAAGCTTTAAAATTAGCTTTAATTGAAAGCCAAGGGATTAAATTTAGTAATTCCAGTAAGCAAAATACCCTGGTGTATTTTAAACCGAAATTATATTGTTCGGAATCAAAAATTTTCTAAATTTAAAAAAAAAGTTTTAAAATTTCAAATTTTCCGCTATTTTTCATAGTTTGTCAACAAAAGCCAATTCTCGGTTTTAAAAAATCTTACAAAAATATAATACACCTCGCTGCCACATTATTTTCTTCAAATTACTGAATTTAAACTTACGTTAAATTGACTTGAAACAAGAATTACTTGTTTACTGATTGAAAAATGTTTAAAAAAACATTTTTCAATGTTTAAAAAAAAGCATTTTTCAATTACGTGTGCCTTGTTATCACAGCTGTCAACACCTTATCAGCAGGCGACAACTGATGATTTAGAGTATTCGGCCAAAAGTATGGAAGACGAATTTGGTATAAATCTTATTCATACAAATAGTTTTCTTTTAATTTTTAACTGTTAAAACTAAAAATTTAACACCGTTTTCAGCAATTATCCAATATTTTATGAAATTTTAGTTAGTTTAGCTTTGTAGGCTTACGCTTGAAGATGTTTAATGAAAATAATAGAAAACTTTCTTTTAAAAAATTTACTATTTAATAACAGAATGAAAATAACGGCAGAGGTAACTCAATAATTTATGAAATATTATGGCATTTATTAATTTTTTTTAATATCTATTTTTCATATTTTGCTTAGATACCTCCACAAATTGTGAATTTCACAATTATTATATTTTTTTTAACAAAATTTAAAAAATCAGGAATTAAAATGTAAAAGTTGTTTTAAATGTTTAAGGAATGACTTGAAAAACAGGCTGTTGAATTTTATAAACGTCTTGAAGAGACTTGAATCAGAATCAAAGTGCGATTTCTGTCGTTTCCCATGTAAGGGTAATAATTCAAAACACTTGTTAACTTCTAAAATAAATACGACCCCTATGGAAACTTGTTATGACCCCTAGAGAACATCATACTTAAATGAGCATATTTATTTACACACACACACACACACACACACACACACACACACACACACACACACACACACACACACACACACATAAAACATGCTTTTTTAAAATTATTTTGAAAATATATTTGGTGACAAATTTTTATTGAACTTTTCATTTTTCGATCGGCAGCATAATCATCAATTCTTAACTAAAAAAAAGAAAGGATGACAGTTTTTTAAAAGATTTTAAAAATATTTGAACAACTTTATGAATTATTATAATAATGATAAAAAATGAAAACAATTCTTTTAAAATTTTATTAGTAATCGAACATTTTTTTCTTCAGACCTTAATTAATTAATTGTTAATGTCCTTAATTATTATTTATTCCAGCAATTAGAAGCGTATAAAATTAAATTATATCAGAGTTTTATTGCATTTTTCATTTTACTCTTCCGAGCAGATTTTCGGATAGTGCCGAAAAATTAAAAAAAAAATAGATGATTTATATTCCCCGATGAGTTCTGTGTTTAATTAATAAAAAATAATTTGCAGCCAATTAAAATTTATTAAAATTTCATGAATTTACGTGGAGTGGGGTGTAACATAGTTGAAAAAAAATCTTTTCTTTACGATTTGAAAAAAATAATAATTTCAAAAATAATTTCATTCATTTGTGAATGAGTACTGAAAGTTTCATTAAAATCCTACAATTATATGATTTTTGCGAGAATTTCCAAATTAATGTGTTTGTCACCAAAAAAGTGAGTCACGTAAAAATTACCTGATCGATTGTAAACAGTTGTAACATTTTCTGCTACACTAACTCAAATCAAAACAAAATTTTCTGCTAAAATTTCGAACATGTCAAAAGGGATTAAAACATTTTTAAAAATAAATAAAAATTACCTTGATCTTTCCTCTTAATAATATTATAAATATTTTGATGGAAAAAGTTCGTTTTATTAAGTTTTGGACCTTTTTAATTCATACTATGCTGGTTTTTTGCGATGTAATGGAGGTACCTACTATACTTGAACTTCTGAAAACAATTTGATTGCGTGTTATACGATCACACAACAAACACGAGTCAGTTACTTAAGTGCCATACGTGAAACACTTGGGCACTAATTTCGTGATAAAGACATAACTGACTGGACAGAAGATTATCCCGCAGTAGATTGTTATTGCTTTCTGCGGTAGACTGATTGCCAGCCAAGGCTACAGAATCCAATCTGTCCTATTATTTAACCCATAACTGGAGAGAAGAAACGAATTAATACCTTTCCCAAGGGTATTTGTGCGTAAGTGAATGCAAAGAATTCAACTGGAATTCGAACTCGGGCGCAGCGATTCTTACTCCGAGTCGATATCCACTGACCCACAACCCACATCTAAAAAAGCCATAGAGTTAGGTTTAAAATATTTCTGTTGTTTTGTATGAAAACAGAAAAGATAATAAACAACGTAAAAAAAAAGCCTGTCGTCTTTATCAAAAAATAGGCTGCAAACATTAGTAAAAATGGCATTCATATTCACTTTTTATAAAAGATGGTACCATTCAGGGTCGGGACGTACTATCCGCTCCCGACCATTTTTAAGGCTGAAAAATGAGTGTCGGCAACTTTCTGATGATTTTATAGATTTTAATAAAATATCTAAAAGCTAAAACTATTTTAATTTGAACAGATATTGTTGTGGCTTCAATGTAAAATAAAAGTGTGAATTGCGACAGAAATGAAATAATTTTTAATTTGATTGAGTCAGCAAGAAGAAAGACATATTCTCTCACCAAATCCTGTCTAAGAATTGCAAGCTGGCAAACTTGCCACGAAACTAACATTAATATAAATGAGTTTAAATGTAAATGTCAGAACAACAGTTTGCTTGAGTGAAGTTATACTTTGACATTTGATCAGCCAATAAAAAAGAGGTAACAGATTGATAAATAAAAACGTTCCTCTGACATTTGAGCCAGATGGTTTGTGGACGAATAAATAAAGGCAACATCTTTTTTCAACACCAATTGAGTGTTAAACTCAAGAATAAATATAAAATATCGATGATAATCTCGTATCAATAACAACTTCGCTAATTAGAATAGGTAAGAAAATATGTATATAAAAAAGGATAGTTTTAAAACAAGGTGTAGAAAAGCAATCAGCAATAAATTATTATGTATGATACAAATTATGGCCTGAGTCTGCTTCTTGGTTGAGCTAATGGAATGTTTCCACTCTTTTCGTGCCCACGTTTGAGTTTGAGTTTTGTTTAATGACATATCAACATCTGTGGGTCATCTAATGTTAAAAAGATGAGATTTTAAGGTACTTATTTAATGTTTGGTTATAATGAGAAGGTTGATTTAGTCAGATTTTAATGAAAGTTTTTCGTTTTTATTCATTTCTACTTTAGAAAACTGAAATGCCTTTCAGTTTTGTATTCAAAAATGTTTTACTGAGAATTTTTTTTTCCTTCAATTTTTTTCCTTATTTGGAGTACCTGCATATATCCATTCAGACTGAGGGACTTCTTTCATAGCTGGGCGGCTTCGACAATTTTTATAGGAACACAAAGTCAATGTAAGTCGGACAACCCCGTACAACCCAAGGGTAACGGTCAATGCCATCAGTAAAACGGCTTAATTTGAAAAACTGTTCAATTGGCTGTTGACACAAACAATTTCTCAATCAATAATTGGGAAAATCTCCTTTCAGTAGGTGTGTGTGTATGGCACCCGATCGTTATTGTGTGCGGTAACCAATGCCCACCCCACACAAAAGATTTTTACTTTTCCAGCAACGGAATTCAGCTGGAACTTTGTTTCCTTTTGGATCTCTCAACCAAGTATAGTTCTCTAATTCGTTATATCATACATGAATCCCTTGGAACACAAGGTAGAATTAATAGAAGCGAACCCTCAATACGCACTCATGACACACCCGGATGGAAGTCAAGCTACCGTCTCCCTCAGATTTGACTCTTGTCAGAGATGTGCCCGAGATCCAAAAAGCACCTTTGAGAAAAGACCTTATCCTCCAACATTGAAACCGTACCGTTGTTCTGAGTTCAATACCAACAAATAACTTAGAGAGTCGGGTTAAAGGGAGATAATTCGCAAGATGTGAGAATGATATACTTGACTAATCGTAATAAAGGGTGTTCGGTTCGAAATTTCTAGCACCTGAAGTTGGCCGAAGCGTACAACGGCCGAAGCGACATAAAAATGGCAACGAAGTTGAGGATAATATTTCGAATAATGTAGATAGTTTAAATACTACCTTATCTCAGAAATATAGACAAATAACAAAAATATTTCCTTTCAGTGTTGAATGAAAATAAAGATAAACATCTGTTTTAATGATATTCAGTCGATATAAAGAATAAGAGGGTAATATTTAATAATGGTTCTTGCTCCGTTTAGTCTACCACAATACCAGAGTGTGTACATTAGCATAACAATATTCTGCTAGATTAGCTTGTGAACCACTATTCCACAACAAATCACCTCGTATATTTACACAAAGAAGCCCTTTACTTGCCTAAGTGAGAAACGAACTCGCTACAATATTAATTATATCCAACAATATTTTATTAATTCTTACTCATCCATTATATAATACCGGACACCTATTGACTTCTTGCGAGAAAAAAATAGCAAATATATAGTATCTTCTAAAGGAGCTCTAGAATATTGATGTCACAATTACTTCTCGAAAACACCCCCCCCAAAAAAACCCCCCAGAATAATTACTTATTAATACTAATAAATAAAAGTATATATGTTAAAACGTGAACATAGCTGTTAAAAAATGACTATAGGTGTTCTATTAGCGAAAACAGAAGAAATACCAAAAATCTACGCTACAGGGTAATTGAAAATAACTCTCTATCTTATGTGTAAAATATTATTTTATGTGTAAAAAAAATCTAATTACAAAAATGATAAAGATAAGAATGATGGTCTTGTGGAATCCACTTTGCAAAGTTTGATTTAAAAAGCAGATACGGCAATTTACTCCTCGTATAATATGTGAGTAAAGAAAAAAAGTTTTAGCGACATTTTTTTCATCGCACGTAATGATATTGTGGTAATGATATTATGGTAATGATATTATGGTAATGATATTGTGGTAATGATATTAAAAGATTTGTGCAAACTAAACGCCAAAAAGATCAGACGGCCAATTTTAAGAATAACTGTCACTGATTGGAATGTGAGAACACGTAGGAATGTGAGAACACGTAGGAATGTGAGAACACGTAGGAATGTGAGAACACGTTCAGCGCGCGAAATTTCAACGAGTGTATCTGATACACTTTGCCAATATTTAAAGGAAAAAACCATCAAGAAACTAGACTTGGGTAGAAAGCAGACGGCCATGCAAATCGCCATGTAACAGACAGAAGAACAATCGCCCACTTCATTCGTCATGCGGCGCAAACCTAAATCCTCAAGTGAGAAATCTACTTTTCAACTCTATTCCACTTATTCACTTCGATTTTAAATCTAACACATCAATTTCAATTGACATTCACCACATAATACCAAAGGAACATTTTATTCAATTCAACAAATTAAATAACTTCTGCGTCATTCTAACTGTTCTTAAAACAAACTGCACAACGTTGAAGATTGATTGTGAATGACATTCAACTTTAATTTTCGTAAACATAGAATTTTGCAACTGCATATGTTATCACTACTACAAATTTGTATATATTATTATATAAATATTCGTTTGTTGCCTTACATAATTTTATTGTATTTCTTTTGTTTCGTCAATGTCAGTCAAATGCCATACGTGATACACGTACAGCAGTTGACTAATATTTTCAGGTAAGTGCCATACGTGATACACGCTTGGGCGATCATGTCTTGAAAGAGACATGATTGACTGGGCAGAAGATTATCCCCCAGTACGTTGCCATTACATTCTGCGGCAAACAGGTTGACCGCCAAGGCTATAGAACCCAATCTGTCCTGTTATTTATCCCATAACAGGAAGGAAGAGACGGTTTAATACCTTTCCAAATGGTATTTACGCGTAAATGAATACAAGAAATTCAACTGGAATTCGAACTCGGTTCTCCGATTTCTAGATCCGATATCCACTGGACAACGACACACACCTGTTTAGTCAATGTACAAATTATAAATGTTTGTGGCCTGGATTCTGAATACGCTAGTAACATGTAATAAAAGAATAGCAATTATTTGATCTCAAAGATCAACCACACATCCACTATAGTCTCACCCGTAATCATGGAAGCAACAGAAACATTTATGACAATTTTTCAAAGATATTGAAAATTTTTGAAATTCAAGGAGAATTTAGTAGATTGAGAATATCATACTGTTCAAGTCAGCGTACTAAATAAAATGATAAAGATTTGAAAAACTTTTTACTACTTTCACTAAGAATCCGTGACTTGAAGATAAGCCTACTAATAAGTACAAAGAGAGTGTGTCTTTGAGAATAAAAAAATACAAAACTCTATGGGAATCTGAAATAAAACCGTGTCACCCTACCCTTGACATAAGAGCTGATTTTGTTCTAAATAAAATTTGTCATTGAATATCAATTTTCCAGCTGATCATACAGTAAAAATAAAATTGAAAAGCTAAGTAAACATCAAGATCTTACAAAATAATTGAAAAGAAGTGTAAAACGGGGAATCGGCAAACTTTTCCCATCATTACTGGAGCACTTGGTACAATTACAAAAGTCAAACAAAGAATTAGAAAAGTCCAAGAAAGATTTTCATTTTGAACGAATGGGTTGGGAAAAAAAGCCGGGATAATTCTAAAACGATTTCCAGTTTAAACGAATGAATTGGAAAAGAACAAGAAAATGATAACTGGAAAACCTGATGAGCATTTTCATCCTAAACAAATGAATCGGAAAAGAATTGAATTGTTTTGATTATTTATGGCTTATTAGCATTTTGCAAGTTATTTAAAGTTAGAAAATATTTTTTCATTTTTCTATTTTGAAATAATAATGAATTTCTGAGACAAGTTCTACTAATTAACCCATACCTGGGGAAAAAGAGGTGGATTCATATTTTACCCAGGGATATTCGCTGGTATTCAGTTGGTATTCCCAAGCGCTCACCTATCCAGGTACTGATTAAACTCGATGTTGCTTAATTTAGGTAATCAAACGGTAACCGATGTTTCAATGTGAGATGGCCGGAAGTGAAAAAGACTTAGACAAGAATAATTAGAAATTCATAAAAAGATCTCCACTGAACGCTTGGATTTTGAATGTATTTTTCAAATTATATAGGATGTTCCAACAACTTGAAGCAATTTTATATGTGAATTAAGTTTAAGCGTCTAATGATATTTTTTCATTTTTTTTCAAATTTAACAACTTCAGTTTTTGGCAATTCTAACCGCGGAAGGTTTATCAATCGAACAACGTGTTGAAGTTATCGAAGCCTATTACGAAAATGGACGTTTAAGCAAGAGAAGTTTCCCCGTCAAATCATCTTTCGAAACAGTGATATCAATTGGCCACCATAATCTTGCGATTTGACGTCTTTAATTTTCTTCCTTTGATGTCATCTTAAAAATAAGTTCTATGACAACAAGACAACAACAATTCAACGGCTGAAGGATGAAATAATAAGGAATACTGGTGAGATCATGGAACAACCATTCACAGACGTCATTGACGGATATTTGGGCCATATTATTTTTTAAGCATAATTACCATTACTCAAATAACATGATCCAATAGGAAAATCGATAGAATTTCAACAATAAACTGTTTATTTACTGTTAATTTTGATCCGTTTTAAAGAAACACTCTATACATGGACTCCGGAAAAATTGAATTGCGTGTTATCTCGTGTATTATACGAGCACAGACAACACAAAACAAACACCACATTACTAAATAAAGAAAAAACAGAAAAGAAACTCCGAAGAGTTTAACAAAAAAGATTAACATTTATAGTTTTTATCTTTAACATATAAAATCTTTGTTATTCATAATGTTTAAGTATAGATACCATAGAGTCAGATCTAAAATATCTCTGTTGTCTTGTATGGAAACATGAAAGATAAGTAAAAACGTAAAAAAATGTCTGTAGTCTTTATCAAAACATAGGCTACAAGCGTTATTAAAAATGACATTCATATTCACTTTTTTTTATAACATGGTGCCATTTAGGGCCGGGGCGTGTTATCCGCTCCCGACCACTATAAAGGCTGAAAAATGCGTATTGGCAACTTTCAGATGATTTCATAGATTTTAATAAAATATCTAAAAGCTAAAACTATTTTAATTTGAACAGATATTGTTGTGGCTTCAATGTAAAATAAAAGTGTGAATTGCGACAGAAATGAAATAATTTTTAATTTGATTGAGTCAGCAAGAAGAAAGACATATTCTCTCACCAAATCTTGTCTAAGAATTGCAAGCTGACAAACTTGCCATGAAACTAACATTAATATAAATGAGTTTAAATGTAAATGTCAGGACAACAGTTTGCTTGAGTGAAGTTATACTTTGACATTTGATCAAGTAATAGAAAAGAAGTTACAGATTGATAAAGAAAAACGTTCCTCTGACATTTGAGCCAGATGGTTTGTGGACAAATAAACGCAACATCTTTTTTCAACACCAATTGAGTGTTAAACTCAAGAATAAATATAAAATATCGATGATAATCTCGTATTAATAACAACTTGGCTAATTAGAATAGGTAAGAATATATGTACATTTGAAAAAGTATACTTTTAAAACAATGTACAGAAAAACAATCAGCAATAAATTAATATGAATGATACAAATCATGGCCCGAGTCTGCTTTGTGGTTAAGCTAATGACATGTTTCCACTCTTTTCGTGCCTGTGAGTTTTGTTTAACGGCATATCAACATCTCTGTGGGTTATTTAATGTTAAAAAGGTGGCGTTTTAAGGTGCTTTTTTAATGTTCAGTTATAGTGAGAAGGTTGATTTACTCAGATTTTAATGAACATTTTTCTTTTTTTTGTCTTTTCTACTTTAGAAAACTGAAAATGTCTTCCAGTTTTCTATTCAAAAATGTTATGCTGAGAATTTTCTTTTCCTTCAGAAATGTGTTATAGTAATAATTTTTTCTTCAAGAATATACTGTTGGTAATATTTTTCCTTCAACAATGTATATTTTTCTATAAAAGTTTATTTTTATGTATATATTTCTATAAAAGATTATGTTTATACTTTCATAGTGTTTTGACCCCAGTTTGGGGATTAACTATTTGTCCATAGCTGGGACCCTAACAGGTGCTACCACTCCGGGTCAAGTATGGCATTTAACTGACTGACTGAAGGTGTGACCGCTACTAATGTGCAGGGATTAGAGGAGAAAATAAGAAAAAGGAGACGAAAGTTTTGAAGAAAGGATAAAAGATGGATGGAATTAGGGAGATAGAAGATGGCAATTGACATTGTATTTACACTTTTGGAGGTTGTACGTATCAGGGAAGCAAGTAAAGGCTTTACTTTAGTAATAAAAAATATTCCTTTACAGGTGTGACTTTTCGTGTAAATTTTATTACAATGTTTTATCATTATTTGAACCTGACAGTATATATTACAACTTCGCTACAATCATGTTGGGACGCTCTCCACCTTTCCATGGAAATGGACTATTCGAATCACTATATAAAATAGTAGTGATTATACCTCGAGGAAGGAAGTTGGGTAAGAAATCGAGGGAGCTAGTCAGTCGGGTATTTCCGGTATTTGTTTTTTTTAATCGTATCATCCCGAGCAAGGCGGTGACGTCACTGATGTGCAGGGGGCTACGTAATAGTGAAAAGATTGGAAAAGAGAAAGCCGGAAACCACATCCTAAACAGGGAACAAGGGATGAGCCTCTTCACCTGTTCAATAGACGTGGGTGGAATGTGAACCGGGCGATAGATAGATTTATCTACTCCAATTGAAAAAAAAAAAAAAAGACAAAGTGAGAAGATTGGAAAAGAGAAAGCCGGAAACCACATCCTAAACAGGGAACAAGGAATGAGCCTCTTCACCTGTTCAATAGACGTGGGTGGAATATGAACCGGGCGATAGATAGATCTATCTATTCCAATTGAAAAAAAAAAAGACAAAGTGAGAAGATTGGAAAAGAGAAAGCCGGAAACCACATCCTAAACCGGGAACAAGGGATGAGCCTCTTCACCTGTTCAATAGACGTGGGTGGAGTGTGAACCGGGCGATAGATAGTATTGCACCAGAAGTGTTCTACTAGTCAATCTATCACGTCTCTACAACGATACTGTATACTAATTGCCTTGTTCTGTATTCTACTAATCCTCACCTCTTGTAAATACGTCTATTTCCTGTCAATACACCTACTTTTATATTATTACGTTGTTTTGTATTATTTCACATAATTCTGTGACCCGACGTAACAAATCAAATCTTCTTAAATCCTATAATGAACGTGTATATTTCTAATGCAAAATAAAACTATGAAAATGTACTTGATAGTTTCTTTTTCATCAGATATATCATTATACTTTCTATCTTTCTTTTTTGTCTTTTTTTCTTTCTTAGTTCATTCTAATATTTGAATTTCAAGTATTTGGATTGAATTTTATTTTTAGAGAAAAATTCCACTGGGCCATCTTTATTTAGACCACGCCTGTTATTGGATGTTCAGATGTTTTACTCCGGCCTTTAATTTAGGTTGTGAGATTCTGACACAAAGCCTTTCATTTGTATATTTAATAAATTGTGTAGATGCTACAAGGATTCCAAAAACAGAATAATCTTCCTGACCTGCTGATTTGAAACTCAAAGATCTATCTATCTATCTATCTATCTATCTATCTATCTATCTATCTATCTAATGAGACGTTTTCGTACGAACTATTCAGTTCAGTACAAGTTTCTTAGGTAACATTTCAGTAAATACTCATATCGAGTCAATAACAAAGAGGGAATAAGAATTCTATGTTTACGAGTATAATTTTATGAAAAAATACGAAATTACTTGATAAATTCATACAGGTCCATATGCTATCAATTTGTAACGAAAAATAAATGAATATGTAAAATACAGTTCTCTCATTTCTAAAATAGAAGAAATAATATGAAAAAATAATCACTGGTGCTTTCATGGAAAAGTCTTTTTTAAAATAAACAATTAACATTAATACACCATATTTGCGAATAAAAAACAAAAACAAATACTTTAGCAGTTCATACCCGTTTTTTTTTCTTTCTTTTCTTCGGTTAAGGACGCTTTTGGGCCGGTTCACCAATGGGGGTGATGGGGTGGTTTTTGGTTTTAGAAACGGCAAGTGAAGTTCACAAAAAGTATATTTTTTATTTCTTCTGTTAGACTAGAAGAAAGTTAAAGCAGGAAAAAGTTACAGTAATGATAGTTTTTTTTTTTAAATAAAATAAAATAGAAACTACATATTATAGTCTTTAAAGACATATGACAAATAATTTTTCCCCAGGAAAAAATTAAATTATAATGCTTTCTGGAATGAATATATATTTTTAAAATTACAATGACAGATTTTTTTATAATAAAAAATATTTTTTTACATAGAATAAGACAACAATCATATATGAATATTATCTGTTCTCTAGAAAAAAAAAAGATAAACTCGGTTAAATGGGCCATCGCTGACTACTTTCCAAGTAAAATAACTTCGCACTCATCCGAATATTCTCCCCGATTTCTTTAAATATGGTGAAAAAGATTTACAAATTTGAGAGAAATGCACCCATTTCCGAATATTCTCTTTTCTCCAGAGAAACAGAAAATACAAGTCAAACACGTTAAATAGAAAAATTAAAAAGTATTCCATCAGATATGAATAAAAAGGTTTATTGTTGCGAAAAATATATTCAACGAAGAGTTAAATTGACCAATGTATCAATTCCTCTCTTAACAATTTTACATTATAGAAACATTTTATAACGGAGAGACAAAATTAAGCGTCTGATCTTAATAGCAGATAACTCTAACAAAAAATATTATTTTTGCTGTGAGAAGAAAAATGCAAACGCCGACATGAAACAAAATCAATTTTTCGAATCCAATATGAAAATACCAGCTTTTCTGGCCGGTAACTAGTTGTTATCACACCCCTAGCCGCAATCTTTAACAAAAAAGTTTTATTTAAAAAATTAATGATGCGTTTCCTTACAAATATTTATCGTCTGTAACTACATTTTTTTTATCTATTTATCAAATACTTTTCTTGTTTTCCCTTCTATTAATACTTTCTTTAAAATCTTATTCTATTAAAGACATTTTTACATTATCTCAATTTACTGTCTATCTATCTATGGAAATGCAATGGCAATGACAATATTAGCAGTTTCCGTAAGAAAACATTCGGCGATCATTAACTAAACAGTCTGTAATAACACATCACGCAATAAATCCCGAGTCTAACAAATAAAACAACTTTTAGGCAAAATTCGGCTTTATTCTTCAGCATAGTCTTTTTTTAGGATGATACACTGATTCCAACGTTTCTCTAACAATTCGATGCCTTTTTTGTAGAACGATTTGTCTTTAGCCTCAAAATACGTCTCAGTTTCCGATATCACTTCTTCATTAGAGCCAAGTCTCTTTCCGCGGGAACATTCTCTTGAGGTCTGTAAACAACCAATAGTCGCTGGAAAATAGAGTGGATGCGGAAGCAATTCGAAATGCAATTCATATAGTTATGTCATCGTTGCGATCAGCTTGTGATACGATGCGTTGTCTTGGTGAAAGATTACTTTTTCTTATTCATTTGTGGCCGTTTTTGGCGATTTTTTCCTTCAAACGCACCAATAATGCTATATAATATTTGATGGTTCTTTCTTTCTCAAGATAATCAGTGAACAAAATACCTTGCGCGTTTAAAAATACGGAGGCCAAAACCTTATCTGCTGATGTTTGCGTCTTTGGTCGCGTTGGACGGTTTTCACCTGCTGCTGTCCACTTAGCTGACTGCCGATTTGACTCCGGAATGAAGTGGTGGATCCATTGTCACACATTTACGCAAAAACTTCTTTTTGTTGCGTTGAAACAGTTGCGAATAACACTCTGAATCGTCGACGCGTTGTTATTTTTGATCGACTGTAAATAAACGCGGCATCCACTTAGAACACATCTTTCTCATTGACAAATGTTCATGCAAAATGGTGAATGCCTTCTGATGTGTTCAACTCTTCTGCTATCTCACGCAATTTCAATTTACGATCGGCCAAAACGAGTTTGTGGAGTTTTTGGTGTTTTTCGGGACAACTGCTGATTTTGGACGACTTGAGCGTTCAGCATCATTTGCGTCTGTACGACCGCGTTTAAATCCAGTCTACCACCTCTTAACCGTTGTTTCTGACGAATCAGAGTCCGAAGAACACTTATCAAGCCATTGCTTTGCTTGAACAGAACTTTTTCCCATTAGAAAGCAATTTTTTTTAAAGCATATCACCCCGAGCAAGGCGGTAACGCCACTGATGTGCAGGGGGCTACGTAAGGGTGAAAAGATTTGGAAAAGAGAGAGCCGGAAACCACATCCTAAACAGGGAACAAGGGATGAGCCTCTACACCTGTACGATAGACGTGGATGGAGTGTAAACCGGGCGATAGTTTAGTCTATCTACTCCAATTGAAGATGCTTGTAGTTTGTAAACTAATAATCCGATTCGGCTCAAATTTTGTCACGTGCCATTTGAAGCTTAGTACTTCATAAAAATCATATGGATTTTTTATTTATTAGTGGCGCCATCTATATGTCATGCCCGAGACTTTTTGAGTGATGTGTTACTATAGTTGGTTGAAATTTATCAGATCTTTTTCTTAAAACAATCTTTCAGGAAAATAGGTTTCTCTAATCTAATAGTTGTTATCGCTATTTCCAGAATTGATGGGCGCTACCATCCTTACCTTTTATTTGAAGCAGTGTGGAACCTCATTGTGTCTTTATTTTCTCTTCGTGTTACATGTGATATCCATTTTATTCGTTGCTGCTGTTGAAAGTGAACAAGTGTTGTGGTTTCTGTTATCTGGTACATTTCTTTAGCGTCAGTTCACAAATTTCTAAGAAGTTTTTCATCCATCTGGCATGTGCGGCAGGAGTTAATGATTGAATATTTTTTCACAGGTCTTATTTATTCCTAAATGTACTGACATTAGAGTTTCATGAGCTATGTTTAATATTTCTAGTCTGTATACTTTCGGGACAACTATTTGGTTTATTATCTTCCACTCCTCATTTAGACTGGCATCCACTGGCGCCATTTCCTCATTAAAATGCCATCTCTCATATAAAAACATTTTTTTAACTTCAGGACAAACTTCAGGATCTTTTTCTTGTTCAATGACAAGTTGATTTTATTTTTTTTCAATTGGAGTAGATAGACTAAATTATCGCCCGGTTCACACTCCACCTACGTCTATTGAACAGGTGAACACTCCACCTACGTCTATTGAACAAGGCTCATCCCTTGTTCCCTGTTTAGGATGTGATTTCCGGTTTTTCTCTTTTCCAATCTTTTCACTCTTGCGTAGCCCCCTGCGCATCAGTGGCGTTTTCGCCTTGCTTGGGGTGATATGGTTAAAAAAAGAAAAAAAAAAAAGAAAAAGTGTGGTCCTCGTCAAATCCCACAAGTTTTATTAAATCAAAGAACGTGGTTATATGTAGCTGATAGTATAGATATTTCTAAATGGATTTGGTGTCATGCATGGTATTCATATGAAAGTCTTGATCTGATGAAGCTATTTGAGAACATGACTCTTCTCTTCAGATTAATGTTTTGGTTTTGCAGCAATTTGCTGTATTGGGCGAAACTATTCATTTTCCCCTTGTAAAGATCTAACATTAATTGTTTGCGCTTTCCTAGCGTGGTGTAAAAACGTAGTAACGGAACTACAATATATTATGAAAGCCGCAAGGTTATATACGGTTTTGGATTCACAGTTGTCTTTCTTTTAAACTGATTGCCCACCACAGCTAGAGAGTCAAGTTTGTTCTGATATTTACTCTATAGTCGGGGGAGAAGAGATGGATTCATACCTTTTCCAAGGGTATTTGCATGTAAGTGAATGTAAGAACTGTTACGTGATACCTGTCCTACTGTATGACCAATCTCCTCAAAGATGAAGAAAAGGTTTGACGCAACAGAAATGTGGTTCAACAGAAGGCTGCTGAGGAAGCCACGAACCAAACATGGGAGCAACGACGAAGTTTAGAGAAAATAGAAACAAAAAGGAAACTTATACTTTAACAATAGGAAGAGATAGTTGAAATTTCTTGGCCATGTAATGGGGAAGGGGTGCTTGGAAAATCTGTTACTTACAGGACGGATAGAGAGAAAAAAGAACAGAGGAAAATAAAGAATAAAATACTTGACGAGGTTGAAAAGATGGATTCTGAAACAGGATTTACAAATAACGAAAAGACAGATTTTTTTAGTGCTGCCTACGTCCTGCGGTGACACCGCACATAAAGAGAGAAATTCATCTCTGCACGTCTTTGTAAATGAGTGAGGCGTAATGATGGAAAAGATTGCATAGACCCAGGCTCTAAAGTGGGTAGTATGCACTGGTCCCGACTGGCTCATCTGTATATACGCAAAGAAAAATCCACTACTTCTATGTACCGTGTTCTTTCAGTATGTAGACGATCGTGGCTTCCTATCCTTTGCATCTCTAAGTAATATTTCCCTCATCACTATCCCTTCTAGTTTATGTTCTGCAATTCATTTGCACAATGTTCGTTAGGTATATTACTTGCTGTTTCTTTATGAAACTTTTCCACTTCAGCATGTTTTAAATTTCAAAGGAGTCCTGGGAAGTTACAC
Organism: Ascarosepion bandense; assembly: GCA_037127315.1. NCBI lineage: Eukaryota > Metazoa > Mollusca > Cephalopoda > Sepiida > Sepiidae > Ascarosepion > Ascarosepion bandense. The sequence continues at coordinate 5,239,758 of JBBBDQ010000367.1, forward strand.
TTGAAAATCAGGAGTTTGGAGGTTTTGAGTAGCATGAAACCACCTCTTAATTGATATTGTTCCTAGGTCTACTCTAACCCAGAGTTATATCATATGTTATGGTCCCAGCTATATGCAAATAGTATTCCCCGCACCAAAAAACAAAAACAAAAAAAAACAACCCCCCCCCAAAAAAAACAAAAAAAAAGACAAACAAAACAAAAAAAAAATACACTATGAAAGTATAAAAATACATTTTTATAGTAAAATTACCAGCAATACAGTTTTATAGTAGAATTACTAAAAATATATTTTTGTATAGTAAAATTGCCAATAATACCGATTTATAGCAAAATGACCAGAAATATATTTTTATAATAAAATTACCAACAATACATTTTGTATAGTAAAATTTTAAATAGTAAAATGATCACCATAAGAGTTTTATAGGAGAATCACCAACAATATTTTTTTATATAGTAAAATTGCCAACAAAACTAATTTATAGTAAAGTGACCAGCAATACAGTTTTATAGTATAATCACCAACAATACATTTTTATATAGTAAAATTACCAGCAACACGGGTTTTAGTAGTATCACCAACAATACATTTTATATAGTAAAATTGCCAACAATAGAGTAAAATGGCCAGCAATACATTTTTCTTTAGTTGTAGGCGTACAATTACATTCAAAATATTTAGATTTCGGTATTAAAGCAACTAAACATAATCAATCGACCTGAAAAAACTCTTTCATGACATTAATCCAGATAACATCCTACTATTTCTTAAATAAATCCAATTGTATTTCAAAATATAACTTCAATAAAACTATTACATAAAACACGCATATCGCCGCCTCTAGTCATTATATTCGCGAAAACGTGTATACACACAAAAGCTAAGTATCATCTACCACGTATTCAATTGTGAAATAGAAGAACATCTAAACTTATTTATAAATGGAACTTTGTCTGTGTGTGTGTATGTGGGTGTGTCTGTGTGTGTGTATGTGTGTGTGAGTGTGTGTGTGTCCGTTACCTATAGACTCCGAAACGGCTGAACCAATTTTCTTGAAAATTTACACGCTTGTACTATAAGCATTTGCGAGTGTTCTTAGTTAGGTTTTGTGTGGAGGTACCCCCGATAAATATCGAAAATCGATAATCGAAAAAATCGGGTTATAGAAGGAGTGGTCCGATTTTAATCAAATTTGATACACTCATAGACAAAGACATAAGAAACGATATTCAGTTATTTCAAGGTTGCAGTTCTTACAATAGTGCAGAAAATCGATCATATATATAAAAGGCAAGATGTTTGTGTGTGTGTGTCTGTTTATCTACCTGTATGTCTGTATTTTTTCAGCCCTTTTATTTTAGTTTTTGCTTCCGGTTTGGCTCTAACTAGGTATAACTGTAGTTCTTAGTCTCAGCCATGATACCATTTACTCAGAGGACTTATTTAGCCTTCAAAATTCAGTTTACGACGAAAAAACGTATTTGATATCGATACCAGGAAATCAAAATTTGACTTACATCCATTCATTGTTCTTTGTTTACGATTTCAATTTAACTGGAGACAACTATTGTTTTTTAGTCTTTCGTGCCAACATCCAAAGAGTCTGAGCTTCATGGATTAGTTTTAAAGCTTTTATTAGACCCGAGCAACGCCGGGCTATACTGCTAGTATATCATATTTTTGTTACTTCAAAGCTCCAAAGAAAATTAAATTTGCCGCTATATAAATAAATCAAATCAAATCAAATTTTAAAAGGAAACACTATCATAAATGCATGGTTCGAGGTAATAAGGCTTGAAAGTTTAGTCTGGTAATAAAATATTCAATAGTCATTGGCGTGGAAAATACCTTTCTGGTATAATAATGTTAACATAAAATGATTGATACCCGCTGACAGCTGCTACAGAGAAAGAAAAATCTTTGAAACTTTTCCCTATTGAAATACTGTGACTAGTAGTTTTAAGAATGTAAATCTGTTTACATTAATTTATTTTGCTGGAACCTTGCATTAAAAACACCCACATGTTTAAAGTGCAATATCTATCCATTTACAGTTTGCGCTATAAATACTGTTAAAAAAGAAAAAGATTATATCTCCTGAAAAATGTATGATATCAACATACAATGTCAACAAAAAGTAAGTATGAATACTCTAAATAACACTAATTCAATACGGTTCTGTCAAACTTTTCGGGAAAGTCCTTGATGATAGTACACACAGCTTCTATGGCTGTTTTGTCCCATACTATCTCAAATTTTGCTTTAAGAACTTCAATATTGGGATGCGGAGTAGAATAGGGTACGCTCTCAAGAAATTATAGTGGGTTGCTTATCTATTCTTTTCTGTTAGTAGTGGAGGGTCCGTTCTAGTGAAGGGTAGTTGTATACTGTTGCAGGTTAACGAAATTTGGCCTTGTTGTAGATAGCCCACTATAAGTCATAAAGAAAGGTTATAAACCAAGAAAAGCAAATTGAGTTGAAAGATAACATTTTATAAATAACACATATCAATTAATGTTTTTACAATTGAAGTAATACATGAAGTATAGGTCAAACGGAGGTTAAAATGTTCATGGCAATAAAATGCTGAAAGAGAATTAATGCTTAGGAATTTGGGAGCGTGTAAGTAAGGAATTTTATGTATTCGGGAATGTGTAAGTGTATTTGGGAGCGTGTAAGTAAGGAATTTTATGTATTCGCTTTTATGTATTTGCTCCTTAGGTCAGTAAGTAGTTTTTGAGGCAGGAAAGAAGGAAAGAGGTAAGGGAGGCGAGCGTAGTAAGCCACTTGACTTCGGTCAAGGGAGATACTAATTACTCTCTTTTCCTCGAGTCGGTCTGCTTGTTGATGCTTTCTGTATCCGCTTTTTATATCTTCTTTTTGGATCACAGCAGCACACATACTTGTATTTGGTTCTGGGCTTCCCATTGGCTGATAAATAAAATTCGCGTAGACTCGCGAAGTGGAAATTTAATATTTAATTAATTGTTAGTTTTCAACCGGAACATCTACGCGGAGCTGGCGGCGCAGTGACGACCTTTGGGCATTTGCTTTTTGGTCGTGAAAGCGCAAACATCCGGTCCATCGCTTTTGCTCGGTATCACCACAAACTGTCCACAAACAATAATAAAGATCGATATCTAGTGATAAGGGAGGCCATTCATAAAGGACAATTTTCTCTGCATCACTGCTGTGATACACGAGCAGTATGGCTCGTTTCTCCGCCTTGTTGTTCAACGTTCATCACCGTAAGTGGCATTGCACCACGGCTTGAGTGCACCTTCCAAGATGCCTTCTATGTACATTTACTTGTTCTTTATTCATGGAGGAACAAAAACAAGAGGAAACATTCCTCTTTCTGAAATGGCTGCCCAAACCATACGTGAAGCCGTTTTCTGGGTTCTGAGACATTTTCCTGATGCGGTAGGAGCTTACTGACGATTTGTTGAAAGAACACGATCATTTTGACACTTAAAAAAAGTTCAATTACAAAACAGCTTCTCATCAGTGACGAGGATGTTTTGCAGCGTGCCATCACGAATTTTACTTCTGTTGAATATCTACCTGTATACAGGAATGGGATGTTTCTATCTTCTTAAATTAGTGGACACTATTGTGGTAGTAGAGAGAGCGATTATACTGATCCAAACACTTTATTTGTCAGCTCTCTGCTTCCGATCGGAGAGGGACTCAGACTAGGCTCCACCGTAGGGTGGTCTAGTCTGAGGTGACTAGACAAGAGCCCGACCAACCTTAAGCTGGGTCTACGGGAAATTTTTTGGTTGAGCTTAAGGGCTCGGAATCCTCACTTTATCCGCCTTGGTGTGAAGGTAGTAAATACCGAGTGTTATTATATTGACTAGCAGTCACTAGCAGTGTATTTACTTCACGCAGCGTGTGAGTCCTGTATTTCTTGATATACTATTATTTCTAACCTCTCTTTTTAGTGATTGCTCACGCAGTAACCTTTTTTGGTTACAACAAGTTCTAAATTTTTGGCAATTTTTTAAAAATCATATCACCCCAAGCAAGGCAGTCCACTGTTACTATAGCGCAGGGGGTTACATAGAGCGATTGGGTATAGGAAATGTCAGAGGGATGGCGATAAACGAGTTAGAAGGTACGTAGGGAGAGCGTTGGAAGGAATGGGTGCGAGTTAGTGTGTTAGGACGTGTCTATTGACCTTACATTTAAACTCCTGGAGGTTGTAGCCGTCGGGGAAACAATCATGTGGAAAGGAATTCCACAGGCGGGAAGTGCGAGAAAAGAAGCTGTTAGAGTAGAAATTGCGGTTACATCTTATCTGTTTCACTGAAAAGGGGTGGGATCTAGTTGACAATCTAGTATCTCGTGCAAATTCACACCTGGGGACACCAGTGATTTAAGTTCATCCGAGCAGAAGCCGTGAAAGTACTTATAGAAGAGGCACAGGGAAGCCACGTCACGCTGGTGAGAGAGTGACTGCAGGCGGTCAGCCAAGTCGGTATCGATCACATTACAGATTCTCCGCTGTATTTTGTCAAGGAGCCCGAGGAGAATAGCAGGGGCACCCGACCAGATGTGGCAGTAGTATTCAATACATAGGCGGACGGTAGATTTATATATATGCAGGATAGATTCAGGAAGAAAAATTTCCGGGCCCTGCACAGAGAGCCGACTTTCATAGCAGCGGATTTAGCAATGGATTCGACGTAGTCATGCCACTTGAGGTCCGCTGAGAGTGTCAGGCCAAGCAGGCGTAGTGTTTTACTCTCTGGGAGGCAAGCCTGTTCAATGCTAATGGGGGGGGGGTGCGGTTGTCTGTGGTGGCTAATTGACAGCAGCTTCGTTTTGGAAGAATTGAATTTTACGAGCCATTTCTTACCCCAATCCACCACGGATTGGAGGTCCTTTTCAAGCTCGGCAGCGAGGTTCGCCTTGTCACCAAGACAAAATTTTTGATCAAGGCGAGAGTAAACTGTGGTGTCATCGGCGTACATACCTACTTGGGATGTTATGGCATCGGGGAGATCATTGATGTAGATTAGAAAGAGCGTAGGACCTAAGATAGAGCCTTGGGGGACATCCGCATTTGTAGGATAGTTCTAAGAGGCATGTCCGTTTAATATCACCTTCAGAGTGCGGTTAGAGAGGAATGACTGGATTAGGTCCAACAAAAGTCCAGTTATGCCGTAACTTCGCAGTTTCCGTAGAAGGTCGGCATGCCATACTCTGTCGAACGCTTTAGAGATGTCCAAGGCGACGGTTCGGGCTTCACCATTCTTGTCGAGAGCCTGGTATATATACTTGGTGATGGTCGTTAGCATATCAGCAGTAGACCTTGTGAAGCGGAAGCCATATTGCTTGTCTGAGAGTAGCCTGTGGGCTGTGAGGTGTTGAACGACCTCGGCGTTGATAATGGCTTCGAACACTTTGCCAAAGATCGGAAGAAGGCTGATAGGGCGGTAATTTGTGGGGTCCGAGGGTTCACCAGTGTTCTTAAATATTGGAACCACAGTAGAAGACTTCCAACAGGCAGGAAAGCAGGAGGAGGATAGGCAGAGGTTGTAGAGCTTAGAAAGGACAGAGGAGATTTCACGGGCACATTTCTTCAAGACTATGATTGGGATTCCGTCCCCACCACTCGCTTTGTCAGGGTCAAGTTTTGAGATTATGTTAGAAATCAGCGAGGGCGGGATGTGGACGTCATTCAATTGGGCCTCTGTTCTAGGTGGGAAGTCGGGTGTATAGACTCCAGACGAGTCCAGACACGAGTTGGTCGAGAATCTACGGGCAAAGCATTCAGCCTTGTCCGCTGAGGAGGTGAGGACCTCAAACTCGTTGATTAGTGGGGGTATTGAGGACTTACTTAAGCACGCTTTTACAGAGGCGCCAGTCGTCTCTGGCACCGAATTTAGAGGATGCTATGCGTTGCTTCATTCTGGCAGCAAACAGCATCTTAGCCTCGCTAAGTACCTTTTTGCACTTATTACGAGCTGAGGCGAAAAGGCGCCTGTTTTGGTCCGACGCGTGGCTACGGTAAAGCCGGAAGAAGTGATTCCGGTGGGCAATGGCGGCCGAGCAAGCGGGCGAGAACCAGGGAGACGAATGGGATTTAAGCTGAAATTTCCTGGCAGGGATGAAAGCATCGATGCCAGCCTTAACCCAGTAGGAGACCTCTGATGCACAGTCTTCGACGGGAAGACTAAAAACATTGTTCCAAGGGACGTCGCAGAGGAAGTCACGGAACGAATCCCAGTCTGCTCTTTGATAGCAGTAGGATATTCTGCTGGTCTGGGTTTGGGTTTCTTGGGTAGGGGTGGAGTGGAACGAGATGTTGACAGAAACTGCGGCGTGGTCAGAATTTCCGAGAGGGCAGAGCTGTCTGGTGGTGCAAGAATTTGAAATGGAAGTGAAGCAGAGGTCTAGTAGCGAGTCCCTTTCGTTAGGGCTATTGGAGAAACGCGTGGAGAAGTCCACTACTTGCGTTAGGGATTGGGAGATTGAAAAATTAATGGTGTGGACACCAGCAGAGTCGGTGACAGAGTTTTCCAGCCACTTAGTGTGGTGGGCGTTAAAGTCACCAAACACGATGATATGGGCAGATGCGGGAGAAGAAATGACCTTGTCGATATTGTCAGAGATGCTGTCAAGTACTGAACCTCAAACTCCGTGCCCCCATTAGCATGGAACAGGCTTATTTGCAGTTGATACGAATACAAAATTACTTTAGAGGAGGAGGGGGGCGGTAGAGAAAGAAAAGATAGCTCACTGAGCTTAGGAGTGAGAGACGGAAGCACATGAAAGACTGGTCCAGGGATTCAAGAGATGTCACTCTAGCTAGGGGGAGGTGTTCGCTGACATATACACCAAGACCATGCATATGGACATTGGAGTCCTTCCTGAAGAGGGGAAGGTAACCAGGAACATAAAACTCAGAGGAGGGGATAGAAGGGTCAAGGTTAGTTTCGCATAGGGCTAAGATATCAGGTGAGTTAGTTTGGAGGAAAGATTCTACGCTATAAAAGTTAGTGCGGATGCCTCGTATGTTAGTGAAAGAGACACAGACAGGTTTGGGCGTTTTCTGAGTAGCTGGTTTTGTTTTGCTATTTTGTTTGATTTTTTTTACACTCTTGTTTATTCGGTGAGTCTTTATGTTTTTGTATTTTTCTGTTATGTTCTATTATTTAAACCTCATTCCACAGAGGGTGGTGACCTTCCTTTTACCTTCATATATGGTCAGTCACGCATGAGTTTTCTATTTCCCCTAGTGTTACGGCTTTACAGCGTTCCTGCAGACTTTTCTTAGGTGGCGGCCTGTTTCTACTTTATAGTTCTTGCCATAACTGCATAGGATGGCGTACACTGAGTTTTTAATTATGTCCTTCTCTATGAGTAGTCTTACTCGGAAAGAGTGTCTGCGAAGTGTTGAACAATTTTTTAAGATTGTCCTCATATATGAATAAATACAATTACAATATAATAAATAGTTACAATATCTCATATAAGAAATATAGACAGATATATTAAAATGAGCTTTTTTACTGTTTTCATTTATAGCATCGGGATAAGTTAAAGGATCAGTAGATACCTTTACTTAATTTTACATTACATTTAGTTATATATTAAAGAATTATTGAATAAAAGTAAATACATAACATCACATTTCTGATATTATTTAAGCACAATGCATATGTAAAATTACTTAAATAAGCCGGAATTTTTGAGGGCATATGTAAATTAATGTAAATATAAAATACAAAACAAAATGTGGCAATTTATGTATTATGTAAGAAGGAAAATGTAAAATGATTCATGAAAGACGTTTTTTTGTTTCTTTTTTCTTTTATTTATTGATTGATTGATTAATTTTTACGGTTTATGAACCTTTTGCAGGTTATTTAAAGCTAGAAAATATTTTTAGTTTGTAAGACATTTTGGGAGATAGTAATGATTTACTGACACCAAGTCCTACTAATTAACTCACAACTGCCGGAAAGAGAGGTGGATCCATACATTTCCCAGGAGTATTCGCGCGTAGGAGAATATAACGATCCAGGAATTCGAACTAGAATAGGAAAGAAAGAAATAAACAAAAAAAAAAAAAAGAAAAAAAAAGAAAGGTAAATCGATAAATATGTATAAACTTATATAGATACATAGACAGATACACAGAGTAAAAGAATATGAATAGAATTGGAGTAGATAGACTAAACTATCGCCCGGTTCACACTCCACCCACGTCTATTGAATAAGTGAAGAGGCTCATCCCTTGTTCCCTGTTTAGGATGTGGTTCCCGGCTTTCTCTTTTCTAATCTTTTAACTCTTACGTAGCCCCCTGCACTTCAGTGGCGTTACCGCCTTGCTTGGGGTGATATGATAAGAAAAAAAAAAGGAATAAGAATAAGAATTAGAACATAAAATTTAAGAATGGGTTTCAAATCGACAAAAGATGGCGATTACCGTTATATTTGAATTTTTTGATAATTGTGTGCTCGCAAGCTGTGTTCATATTTTTGTAAAACTATGCCGACTTATAAACTAACTCGACATTCACTTTGAAAGAATAAAATTACATTTTCTAAAGCCCCTTCTCTGTATAGATCAAATGTAAATAAAGTCCTAATTAAATTCTTTGCACGTTTTCGCTTAGGATTCGATAACAAAAAGAGGGAAACAGATGTTTACATTTCATTCATCTGTTAAAGTTGCTGAAGAGTTTTGTATAGCCAAGTTGACATTTGAAAAATTTTACACCTTTCTAATTTTCAACCTTTGTTCAGGGAATTCAACTGGAATTCGAACTCGGCTCCCCGATTTCTCATTTTGAGCCGATATCCACTGCACCACAACGAACATCCTTGGTCCCACCTTACTTGGAGTGATAATATTAAAAAAATACTAACTTATATCTTCGACTATCTTTACAACGTATGAGTCTCAAAATCGGTTTCGTATAAATGTGAATGTAAACATAGTTTTATAGTTCATGTCAAGATCGACAAATGCTTCAAGAGCTTTTAGTAATAAAAATATTCTTTTACAGGTGTGATTATGCGTGTAAAAGTTATTACAATGTTTTATCATTATTTGAACCTAACTGAACATATGCGACTTCGTTACAATCAAATCTTCTTAAATCCTGTATTGAATGTGTATATTGCTAATGTAAAATAAAATTATGAAAATGTACTTGATATTTTCCCTTTCGTCAGATATATCATTATATATTCTATCTTTTAAATAGGCACATGGTTCTGAGCATGACGATAAACTGCACCCGGCAGTAAGGCCTCTGATTGAGAGGTTGTGAGGAACCACCTCTTAATTGCTGTTGTTCCCAGGTTCACCCTGACCCGGAGTGGTAGCACCTGTTAGGGCCCCAGCTATAGACAAATAGTTAAGCCTCATTAACAGGATGCATAAAATTTAAGGACGGAACACTGATATTACAGAATATTAGATGAAACGAATACACACACACACACACACACACACACACACACACACACACACACACACACACACACACACACACAATTATTCTGTTGTATTACTGTCGCTGCTGCTGTAAAATAAGAATCGTCTGGACAAACAACGAGAAACAGAACACGTATATATAATATTTTTATTCTCCGTAGGTGACGGTTGTGTGGAAGAGGAGTGACCCGAGCGATATTGCGCACACGCAGAAGCTGTCGGGAAGTCGTTAAACAGCGGGAGTTCTCTGTTCTCTGACTCTCTGTGTTCTGACTTCTTCTCTTCAGAAATCCCTGACTTATATAACCTAAAACTTTCTACACATTTTTGCTTTTTCTGGTTGTCGCTTAATTGACGCCAATCATATCTTTGTCGGCCATTGACTTTCAAGCCTTGTTATACTCCGCCGCCACGATCCACGGCCGGAATAGATTTTTATAAATCATATTTTTGTCGGCTCTTGCCTGTGTTTTTTCTTTCAAGCCTTTGTTGTTTTTCACCCGCCGCTACCATTCACGACGGGAATATATTTTTGCTAACTATATTTTTTGTCGGTGAAGGTAATATATTACAATTCAAGTTTGAAGTGAAATCAGCAATAGAACAAAAAAACAAAACAAAAAAAACAAAAACAAAAAACAAAAAAAAAACAAAAAAACAAAAAAAAAAACAAACAGTGTCAGATTGAACTGAAATAGAGATGCTGGCATCCTTAGATGATTTCGACATTGACAAAATTCCAGAAATATCAGATGGTATATACAAGAATCGCGATATACCAGAAGAGCTAAATAGATCCATTTTCATAGCGCTGCTTAAGAAGTCAGGCACAAACGATTGCGAAGTTGATGGGACAATCGGCCTAATAAAAGACATAACTAAACTTATTATCCGAATTCTGATTATCAGAGAGCGTAGTAGAATTATCCCGGCAATGGAACAAGAAAGACACTGGAACAAATAATGCAATATTTAAGCCCAGAATGATATCAGAAAGAGCAATACAAATTCAAAAGGATGTATGCCCATATTTTATAGATAATGCAAAAGTGTTTGATAAAATACAACACAAAGAACCGTTTGAGATGCTAAATAAACTTGATTTATTTGGGAAATATATTAGAATAATTCAGTAATTATACTGGGACAAAGTAGCTTGTATAGAAAATACTTTCAGTAATTTCACAAACATAGAAAGGAACGTAAGACAAGAATGTGTTTTCTAGCCGAAATTGTTCAAACTTTACAGTGATGCGATCCTGAGAGAATACGAAGTATTAAAGATTCGTTATTAGTTACCAAATGCTTAACAATATAATACATGAAGATGACACAGTGTTGATAGCAGACACAGAAAGGAAACTACAAAAACTCCTATAGAAGGAAGTAAATCTCTGTCAGGAAAAGAAAATCCAAAATGCGAACTACAAATTGGAGACATCAAAAATGAAGCAAGTACAAATATTTGAATATTTATGTAAATATGACACCAACATCCAAAACCGCATTGAAATAGCGAATGAAGACTTCTAGAAGCAAAGAAAAACATTAAGAAAAAAGAAAATTTAATTATAAACAAAGAAATGATTAATGAATTGTTATATCATATCGGTTCACCTATATGCCAGTGAATATTGAACAATGTTTTCACGAATAAGGAAGAGATTTGTGACAATAGAAATTTGATTCTACAGACAAATGCTGGGAACCCCACGAATTAAGCATGTGAGTTTATACGCCCCCGTCGGTCAGGGTTGAGCACGGGTATCATCCTAGTTTCTGCTTGGCTGGAGCATCTCCGTATGTGACTGTAGAAGCTGATACAGAAGTGATAGTCCCTGTTGCAAAGGCTGCATTTATGTTCTGTTTCTGGTCTGTCGGAACTTACACTTTTCTTTCTGCAAACCCGCCTCTCCATAGCGACTTGTGTCAGCTGCTCTTTCCCCTGATTTGATTTATTTGGAAAGGGTTCCTCTCCACTCGGACCGGTTGACTGCCACGCTCTCCCATGACACCACATTGATGCCCACAGCCTTGTCGCGTTGAACGATGACACTATAATGAAGCTGTGGGTGCCCAGTAGATCTTCTTCCAGAGGCCAGCTCTCCATAAAGAAGTTTTTTTTGGGGATGCGGCCATCTGGCATATGGTAGACGTGGCCTAACCAGCGGAGTCTGCGCTGTTTAAGAAGTAAGAACATGGTGGGCAGACCTGTGCGAGATAGGATCTCAGTGTTAGGCACCTTGTCTTGCCATGATATTCCTAGAATGCGGCGAATACATCTCACATGAAATGTATTCAGACACCTCTCTTTCCTGGTTTATGTGGTCCATCTCACGCTGTCATATAGCAGTGTGCTGATGACACAGGTGTTGTATACTATGATATTGATACATTTTGTATTTTATTTTTGAGACGATATATTAAAAAAAACTATACTGAAAATTTTGCCAGTATAGCATTTTATTTTTTCGTATTATTGTTTTCATTTTGGTTGTTATATATAGTTCTATATAGTAGAAAGTGCGTTGTGGTGCAGTGGTTATTGGCTTGAAACGAGAAATCGGGGAGTCGAGTTCGAATTCCAGTTGAATTCCATCCATTCACTTACGCACAAATACCCTTGGGAAAGGTATTAATCCGTCTCTTCCCTCTAGCTATGTGTTAAATAACAGGACAGATTGGGTTCTATAGCCTTGGCTGGAAACCAGTCTACTGCAGAAAGTAATGGCAACCTAATACGGGATAATCTTCTGCCCACTCAGTCAAGTCTCGTTCGAGACATGATTACCCAAGCGTGTATAACGTCTGGCACTTAACTGACTGTTATATATGCTTCACAGACACAACGCTTCGGCAAAACCATGAGAGTTGATAAAATCCAAGAAAAATAAGCAATATTATCGGTTCTGTTCTAACGACTCGGCTTCAGTCAGTTTCTTACAACAGTAAAGTTACATCTGTATGTCTTTTCTATAAATACTTTTATAGTTATTGTTCAGATGTGTTCTTCGTTGTGGTACCGAAACCTTTTGAATTTAAGCGCAGAACTAGACTGGCGTCGAGATATCATTAATTTACAGTTGAGCTGGATAGAGGTAGCCGTAAATTCTATACTAACAATTTATTTTCTCTCACTTCTCGCTTGTGGAACTCCCTTTTCGGCTCCATAATTTCCAGCCAACTTTCATCTACAAAAATTTAAATGCAATGTCAGTTGTTATCTACTGTGCTCCTGATTACTCTTTTCTCTATTAATTACACTATTAATATTTCTGTTCCTAATTTTTCTACACCCAGTACTCCCTTGTGTCTTAGTGACTTTACTCTCTTGCTTGGAGTGAAATCGATAAAAAAAAAGGAAAAAGTATCATTTGGCTGTCATCATATTTGGCTGATATGAGATATTTATTGATTTTTTAGGTTATTGTGTCCCCGTTTATATTCGTTTCTGTTGAACCAGTGCTTTGCATGACCCAGGGATTGAACTTATGACTACTAGATGATAGTAATGCATGTTTAATATACTTTTTTAAATTATTTACCCCTCAATCATTTTGTTCGGCATATATTAGTGGAAATCACATAATTAGAGCATACCTAGCATGAAGGTTTTTTTTCCTGAATTAAGGGTTGATCTGCGATGATCCTAATGTGATATGATCCTATTGAAATCGTCCTAAAAGGTAACAAAGTACTTTTTGCTCTTAGTATCACAACAGAACGAGAACTGAGCTTGACTTGGTTTGATCTAGAAGTTGATTTCAGTTTCACCAAATGCAGAATCGAGCCTCAAAGGATGACAGTAGTTATATGAACAGGGAGTCAACACAACTGAACTCAGGACACACACACTGGATAAATGCAAGAAGATTGGAGTATTCGTTTCCGAAACTATACACTTTCACAGCCGACATTAAAATACCTGCCTAACGAGCTTTTGAAAATGGATGGCAGAATAGGATTGAAGAGAGCAAAAGAGAAGATTTATTAAGTGCTACAAAGGGGAGGAAATTGTAGTGATTCACGAAACCCAGCGTCCTGAAGGAAGACGACACATAGAAGAATTGCTTTATATTTCGAAATAAGGCTGCTTCTTTGTTTTTCAATGACATTACTATTATCTACTTTCTGAAATTATTCTGGTTATGATACTTAATATATATATATATATTTTATTTTATGATAGTGCGATTCTGGCATTAATGAAGTAATTTAATACAATTACAAATGAAACGGATGTGCTGGTGGTGTTGCGGCTATTGATACGGAAAATGGATTCTGGCCTAGTTGGTAGCATTTGCGACAATATCCTTGGGAGCTTTATGAAACTGTTTCCTTTACCCTTCAACTATGCGCTAAATAGCAGAGCAGACTGATCTCACCTTGGTAGACAACCAGTCTAGGAGAAAGACAAAGTTGAATTCAAAGCCAGTTGGACGTGGATCTGGCAATTGCCTCCTCGTAAAAATCTGCTTGCAGAAAGCACAGTAGCAACACAGAACAGGCTGAGGATTTGGCCTTATATTCCAGTAGTGAGTTTAAAAAAGTGTGTGTGTGTGAGCGAGAGAGACAGAGAGAGAGAGAGAGAGAGAGTGGGAGATGGGGGATATTTAAAGGTTTAAGAAAATCAGAAAGAGAGAGAGAGAGAGAGAAGGAATTTAAATGATTAAGAAAATCAGAGAGAGAGAGAGGTCAAAAAATGTAAGTGATTAAGGAAGTCGCAGAGAGAGAAGACTCAACGAGTGAAAAATACAGCAAAAAAAAAAAAAAAAAGAAGAAATATTTCAGGTACGTGGAAGGTCTTTTAAACAGTTCTCAATTTAAAAATAAAATGGCATACCAAAATATTCCAGTCGTAAATACACCAGCTGTTCAATACTGTAATGTCAAATGATAAAATTGACATCGCGACATTAGTTCGCTGAAAAGTTTACAGAACTGGTTGGAATGACTAATGATTAGATATCTACGTGTAGCTGAGAGAGTGAAACATCTTTCTTGCCACGAGAGCATTTTGTTATTTGGAATAATCAAGGAAAAGTATAACAAAGAAGAAACACACCGGAAAATTAGATCATAGCAAAGTTTGAAATTCGGATGTGTATATTTTTTTAATCATTTCAACAACCGTTGCATTTGGTGGAAACAAGCATCAGTTGCATTCATCGCTCTGAAATAATCCAAATATGCCACTTTTTGTGTACTGTCAGTTACAATAAAAAAAAAAACTGGAAGAGAAGTTATGTTTTTTTTTTTTTAAGGAAGAGGCTATTTTGCCGTTTCCAGTAAAATAAACGAACATTCTTTTAAGCTTATCTTACTGGTCTCTGTAAAATAGACCATAGCCTATTTTACCGGTCAGTCAGTTAAAGTGCCATACGTGATACACGTTTGGGCGATCATGTCTCGTAAGAGACATGACTGACTGGGCAGAACATTATCCCGCAGTAGGTTGCCATTGCTTTCCGCGGTAGACTGGTTGCCGAACAAGGCTATAGAACCCAATCTGTCCTGTTATTTAACCCATAACTGGAAGGAAGAGACGGATTAATACCTTTCCTAAGGGTATTTGCGCGTAAGTGAATACAATGGATTCAACTGGAATTCGAACTCGGCTCCCCGGTTTCTCGTTCCGAGCCGATATCCACTGTACCACAACGCACATCCTCTCATTTTACCGGTAAATAGTTTTATTATTATGAAGGCAGGTAATGTTAAAATTAACAGCAAACAGATTTAATATAGAAATTTATTTATTTTCACCTTCAATTGTGAAAAAATTTACAGTCTTTTCCACCATCAATTGTTAAAACGCAAGTTAAAATCATTTATTCATCATCAATTATTAGAAGAAATATACAAGTCATTGAATATTTTAAGCACTTCCGGCTCAACTTCCGGTTTTCTTACCAATACACTTCAGATGCACAAACTGAAAACAAGTCACAGACCTCAAAATCCATTTTGTTCAAATCTTGTCTAAAATGGCAATTGACGTTTCATTTGTATCTTTTGAAGGTTGTAAGTGGCAACGAAGTACGAATTCGGAAGAGAATTCCATAGTTGAGAAAGGCGGGATAAGAAATTATTAGAATAAAACTTATATATTGCTATTTCAGCAGTAAAACGATAAGATCTAGTAACCAAACTAGTATTACGTTTAAATTCATGCGGTCGGAGTACCAAGGAGAAATGAAAATATTTTTGTCTTACCTTTTAAATGATTTGTTGTTCATTAATCAGAAATAATTCGTAGCAATTCAAAATAGGTTACAAAATACGATTTCCGTCTGCCTCGAAGTCATTAGCGATGATTTTCTGATCCAGCACAACTTCTATTAAAGAATAGTTTCCTAAATTCATAGACCAAATATTCAATAAAATATACTTCATCGTGTTGTACTCTGTCTAGAAAGGAAGTTTTTTTTCTACTGATCGTGCTCATGATTTAAACATTATGACCGTCAGAAACAAAAGGGAAACATTTTTGAATTGAGTTAAAACTATTATACGAAGTTGGCGCTCAAAACTTCTCGGCAAGACGAAGAAGCACTTCTAAAAAAAACTAAAATCGGAAATATAGACAAATCTTATTCTCGTAAAACATTTTGAGAAGTGGGACGCACCGACAACTTTTAAGCATTTCACTCGTATATAATAACATTATTTTCTTCATAAGGTTTAATTCTAATTTCATGGTCAATATTCCAAATCTATAGCAGTCCATTTCAAAATTGCAAGAAAGACCATATTTTTTAAGATGAATTGTTTCTCTAAGCTTCTGGTTAAAGTTTACACAAAAAATTTACTACACGTATAACTTAGTTATAACGTAAGTTTTAAATAATTGTCAATATAAATAATTGTCAATATAAATAATTGTCAATATAAGGCCTAAAAGAGCTACTCACGGTAGAAGGTTATTGATGAAGTTGTATGAATGTGGAAGGAGATAAGAAGTGCAGATTATGAGGATATGTAGGAAAAATAACATCTGGCCATAGAAGAGGTGAAAACTAACGACCAAGAAGCATAGTCTCTGGAGTCTGTTCCACAAAATAGCAATTCTAGGGAAGAAGCTAACTGAATGGAATTTACCAATGAAATACAAAGGAAGTGGGGATGATTCGTCTCATTGTACTTAACAGAGCGGACTCAAGCTGTGACGGTCTGAATTGGTGGAAAGAGCGATAGAATAGAGGGAGGCTTGCGATGTTATGTTTGCGGGGAAGGTGTTATAGAGTGGAAATTAAGGCCGCATAGACGCTTTTGAACTCAAGATAGGAAAGTAAGAATTTAGCATCTCCAGCCCAGATCTATATAACTTATATTTTTGGTCCGATATGACTCAGGCATTTCTATGGAGTTCTACAAGGAATCAACCATTTTATTAGCATCGTTAGTAATTGATCATATACATGATCCACTTGAAGTTTGGAGTGAGTTTGGGGCCAAACAGACATTTATAGTAAGTATCGTTCTTGAGTGTACAACTGTTCTTCGTTATATATATATATATATATATATATATATATATATATATATATATATATATATATATAGTCATCAGCAGACAGATCTGTTTCGCTGTAACACAGCTCATCAGTACGGTTAGACAGCCGATTGGTTTTTACCTAGGATTGAAACCCGACCGAATTGGCGTCAGTCGGTTATTCTACCTCTGAGATACGGGCGCTCGGTAGAAGGAGGCAGACTTTTTAGCGTATATATTGTCATTATACACGCCCAATAGCTGAGAGTGTTCTAATTCATTGTTGAATGATATATATATATATATATATATATATATTAATCGTGTCACCCCAAGCAAGGCATTCCACTGCCACTATAGTGCAGGGGGTTACATAGAGGAATTGGATATAGGAAATGTCAGAAGGAGGGTGATAGACGACTTAGGATGTACATAGGGAGAGAGTTGGAGAGAGTGGGTGTGAGTTAGTGTGTTAGGAGGTGTCTATTGACCTTACATTTAAACTCCTGGAGGTTGTAGCCGTCGGGGAAGCAAGCATGCGGTAGGGAATTCCACAGGCGGGAAGTGCGAGGAAAGAAGCTGTTGGAGTAGAAATTGCGGTTACATTTCATCGGTTTCACTGTAAAAGGGTGGGACCTAGTTGGCAATCTAGTATCTCGTGCAAATTCATATCTGGAGGGCACCAGTGATTTAAGTTCGTCAGAGCAGAAGCCGTGAAAGTATTTATAGAAGAGGCACAGGGAAGCCACGTCACGCCGGTGAGAGAGATACTGCAGGCGGTCAGCCAAGTCGGTATCAATAACATTACAGATTCTTCGCTGTATTTTGTCAAGAACCCCTCGGAGATAATTATTACGCGTATAGGGTACGTATGGATGGAATAATATTCCTGATCCAAAGAAACACTATTCTTAAAAAAGTGCTCAATACAAAGTAGAGCTAATAATATTTATTCAGAAATTATAACATGGATATGTTATAATATCAATACAAAAGTAGCTATTTTGTTTCGACACTTTTTGTGTCCTATCACAAGAAGTGTTGATACAAAATAGCTACATTTAATGTCTCAATAAATAATATATAATTATTCCGTTAGAACATGTGTAAACTACAAACTACAACAAAACTGTACATTTTGTTTCGACATTAAAAGAACTACGTCTTATCAGGTAGTTATTTTCTTTCAATGTCGAAACAAAATGTACAATTTTGTAGTAGTTTGTAGTTTGCACACGTTCTAACGTAATCATTAATAATAAATATTAATTGCTCTATTTTTATATTGAACGCTGTTTCAAATGAATGTTTTCAACGTTGCAATTATTTTCTTTGTTCCTTATTCATTTGGATATATACACATTACGCTTCAGTAATGAAATGAATTCTCCCAGTGACTGGAGTATGTATACACCGCATATATATAAATTTTCTTTCATTCCATGCGCCGATAGCTTAGGAAGTAGGTCCCTGACTGATACCAAATCGGTCGCGTTACGATTCCGGTTGGAAGCAAGTAGATATCTAACCACACTAATGAGATGCGAAACACGCTTTTATATGGATGAGTAATATATATATATATATAGGGGTGAAGAAAATAACATAAACACTTAATAGCATAATTTAGAAAATGTGATTAAACTATCAAAAACTTATCTATTTTCGTGTTTGTTGATTTAATATTAGTAGAACTTTACTTTTCTGCTAACATTATTGTTTTACAGATATTATTGAAATAATTTTATTAAAATCAACAGTAAGGAATGTTTAAAAATTTTAAGTCATCACATCATTCTATGGTTCGGTCACTGTTTCTGGAGGCAAATGCCATATTTCAGGATGATAATGCACCCGTTCATACTGCTGAAGTTGTAACTAAATTTCACGAGAAACAGTCTAGTGAAGTAGAGCATCTTATCTGGCCACTACAGTCCGCAGATCTCAACATCACTGAACATATATGGTTCTTTTAAGAAACACAAGTGAGGTATCGATACCCTCTATCATCACCAGTGCAAGAATTAGAGACTGTTTTAAATGAGAAATGGATAAAAATTCCTCTGGAAAGAATTCAAAATTTGTACGAGTCGATCACACGCAGAATTCGAGCTATAAATTCCTATCGCACGAACGCTGGTGTCCCCAGGGCTCTATCGTAGGCCTAACGCTCTTTCTTATCTTCATAAATGATCTTACAGACGTGATCAAATCCCAAATAGGCATCTACGCAGATGACACCATTTACTCCTGCATCAGTAAGAAATCTGGCGAGGTGGACAAACATAACCTTGCTGCTAATCATAAGAAGGACCTCTACTCAGTGGTGGATTGGGGTAAGAAGTGGCTCGTAAATTTCAGTGCTTCTAAAACGAAACTCCTATCTGTCAACCATCACAGGCAATCTCACCTGCCACCCATAAGCATGGACCAAGCAAGTCTCCCTGAAAGCAATACACTGCACCTTCTCGGTTTTACCCTATTTTCCGAACTCAAGTGGAATTGGAATAATTACATTGAATCAATAGATAAATCCACTGCTAGGAAGGTTGGGTCACTGTGTCGGGCCAGGATGTTTTTTCCGCCTGAATCCATTTTGCACATATTCAAATCAACTATTTGACCGTGCATGTAATACTGTTGTCATATCTGGTCAGGCGCCCCTGCTGTTCGTCTCAGTGTTCAGGCTCTAAATCTGTAATGTGTTTGATCCCGACCTGGCAGTTCGATTCCAGCCACTTTCTCACCGGCGGGATGTGGCTTCTCTCTGTCTCTTCTATAAATATTTTCATGGCTTCTGCTCTAACAAACTTAGGTCACTGGTGCCACCTGAACAAGAACTTACTCGTGCAACCAGACTTGGAAACAAGGTCCCACTCATTTACAGTTAGATCAACCGAATGCAGACGACATTTCTAGTCCAGCAACTTCATTACTCGCACTTCCCACCTGTTGAACTCCCTTCCGTATGCTTGCTTTCCTGACGGCTACAACCTCCAGGAATTTAAATGCAATGTCAATTTCCATCTCTTATCCACTTGACTTCAGTCCTTTCTACATCACCCCGTGTATCTTGTTCTTTTCTTTCTCTCTACCTTCGCAACTGTCTTCACACCTGTGTTCACGTCATTCTGTTGCCATTTCTCTTTCAACCTTGTAGCTGGTTCGTCTTTCTCTTCACTCTCCTCGTGCTTAAAAATTTAACTCTCTTATACATCAGTGGCGGTACTGCTTTGCTTGGGGTGAAATGATTACAAACAATTACTGCCAAAGGCGGTCCTACAGCATACTGAAAAAATTGCTTCCAATTTCAAGGTATTTCTTTTAATTTGTCTATTTCTTATATATATATATA
This sequence comes from Ascarosepion bandense, assembly GCA_037127315.1. NCBI lineage: Eukaryota > Metazoa > Mollusca > Cephalopoda > Sepiida > Sepiidae > Ascarosepion > Ascarosepion bandense. Next base: position 5,260,071 of record JBBBDQ010000367.1, read on the forward strand.
TATATATATATATATATATATATTTGTGTGTGTGTGTGTGTGTGTGTGTGTGTGTGTGTGTGTGTTAACCTTGAAGTCAACACCCCAACACCCGGCGGCGACAGTCTGTTTCCAGCTTAAACGCAATCTTCAGAACATCAGTGATGCATTGTGGTTAAGTCTATTATATTATTGTAATGGTCATTGGGTGGGCAGTACCGACATGTTTTGAATTATTCTAGGAGCTATTAAATGGAAATAATTGCGGATCTGAATGCTGTTCTGTATTTATTTTATAGTGGTGCTTGTTAACTTTTTTATGTATTAATCTGTTATTTGATGTTGATTGTTATCATTAGGAGAAGAATCATTCTGAGCGAATAGTACGCCGATCTACATGAGTGGGAGAGGCTCATTAGCTCTGGCAAGCAATTCTCCTAGGAAAAGACTTCTCCGAAAAAAAAAGTCTGGCGGTTTGTGTGGACAAAATCTCTCGACAGGTTCAACGATCATAAAGACAGTTCTAGCAAAGCGATGTGAAGCGTGACTAGAGCACAACTTTACCTGTGAGACACCGTTGGCCATCCACTGCATCTCGGTCTATCTCTAACCGTTCTGATTTTTTCTTGCCGCTGGGTTCAGATGAGCAGGGACGAAAAAATGAGGCTGACGACTCTGTGCAATTCTCCCTCACAAAATTCATGTGCAAGCCATTACCACACCATCATCAGAGAGTACTGCGGCGATGGATGCGTGGCCAAGCAGTAGGTGTGGATACACTGGCAATCGTAGTCACAACTCTACAGGCAGGCGAACCAAGCCAGGGTCATCTTCCAAAGAGACCGAAACTGCTCTTGAAGGCAGGCAACCACCTGAGTGATGGAAGAATCTTTTTCAGGGAAGCACTGCTCCTCACCCCACTTAGCCTGAGGAAGGGGAGATAAAAAGAGTCCTAAAAATTTCTGGCGAGAACACCGCGGCTGGTTGGGATATCATCCTAGCCATAAGAACAAATAAAAAAGAAACGAGTATCTACAAAAGTGGCCCTGATCACCTTCGGCACATGGAATGTGCGCACCCTTTTAAACCGTGTCGGAACAACCCGGCCAAAGAGGAGGACTGCTCTCATTGCAAGTGAGTTAGTCAAATATAACATCCAGATCGCCGCCCTCAGCGCAGAGTGCTGGCTACTTATTCATTTTGGAGTGGCCGCGTCCAAGACGAGCGTCGTGAGACAGGAGTCGGTGTCATCATCATATGGTCAACAAATTGTCTGCACCCACGAAAGGAATCTACGACCGCTTGACGACAGTCTGACTTCCTCTCTCCAGAAAGTGCCACGCTTCGCTGATGTTCTATGTCATGCTCAGTGACCCCTACCAGGACGGTGACATCGGAGTTGACTTCAGGTGCCGGACCGACGGAAAGCTCTTCAACCTGAGTTTGCAGGCCAAAACCAAGGTACGGAAGGAAACTGCCCGTGAATTTCTCTTTGCCGACCACTGCGCACTAAATTCTAGTACACAGTCTGTTGGAAAGCATGGACCTGTTCTCCAAGGTATGTGACGACTTCGGCCTCAATCTCCACTAGGAAGTCCGAGCAACACCAGACGCCACCTAAGCAGAGCCAGTCGTAACGGTCAAAAGACAGATACCTTCTGTGATTGACAAGTTTGTCGGCTTTGGAAGCACTCTGTTTCGCTCTGCCAACATCGACGTGGACTACAGGGATGTCAGAACCAGCACAGTCGCCATGACAGACAGCTGAGCGTCTTCTACATGAGATGTCTGAGAATGTTTCTCTGCATTAAATGGCAGGACAAAGTTCCAGAGACGGAGGTACTCGAGTGAGCCAAGATGGAGAGCATCCACACCATACCCTGGCGCTCCCAGCTTTGCATGGAAGACAACCGCCTCTCAAAGCGTCTCTTCTACGAGGAGCTCAAGAAAGTGAAGCGATCTCATGGTGGACAGAGGAAGTGCCTCCCTGAAACATTGCAACATACTCTGCCTGGGAAGAAGTAGCACAAGGCCGTCGGCGCATCTCAGTCAAAACAAACGTAGCAGACTTCGAAGCGCAACGCATCCAAGAACTGCAGCAAAAGCGACAACGCCGGAAGAACAGGTCAAGCTCCCCCTTCCCAGCCAGACCTTCTATGCCCACACTACATCAGAAAATTCAGAGCAAAGATTGGCATGATTAGCTATCTCCGTACACATAATACTTAGTTGTAATGTGTGAAGATAAATGGTCACCTTCACTCGCGAAAGACGAACATCATAAACATTAATTTGTTTATTATTTACTTACTTTATTTACTTATTTATTGATTTTAATTGTTTTATTATAGTTATTTGTTTATTTTTATTTTTGTTCTTTTTATTATTCAATTTTTGAGTAAAATAGTAAAAATATTGTTTTTATCTCTACATTTTGTGTAATAGTTTCTTTGATTCCTGAACCCTTCAATTATTCCTATGTATATTTTATTCGCTATTTAATGATTTTACAGTGGCTTGATATAATGTGTATTGTTCTGTAAGTAACTGCCATTTAAATTCATTTTGATTTTGCAGTAACACGCACGTTTTATCGGGCGGATTTTTGGTTGTTTTCTTGTGCTTTTATTATTATTTGTTCTCGATGCAAATTAACTGATTTTCACTGTTTTTGCTGAATATCATGTAAAGAGTATTTGAATGGGAGGTATGAGTTTGATGAATATTTTTTTATGTTTTTACGCTTTTGTTGTACGGTGAGTTGGGCCAAATTGTAATTCTTTTTCTGTTGGCTTTTATTTGTGCTGTGTGGTGCATATGTGAGTGTTGTCGAAAAGACATTATCATTTAGGACTGCTTCATAATCATCTCTGACTTTATTGAAGATGGTTTCACTGGAGGAATTATTAGATAACCTGCGGTTAATTGATGACAGATTTGCTTGATTACTGATGGTGATTGGATGGAAGATGTGTGCATATAGAGGGATTTGTCATTAGGTTTTCTATATGGTTGATATGTATCTTTTCTTAGGTTGAATGCAGCATCTAGGAAATACGCTTCTTTTAGGTTAGTTTTCATGTCTATGTCGAATCCGATATTTTTGAAATTTTTATGATTGTTTCTCTGGTTTTGTCTGTTTTTATCTGTTACAGTGTCTTAAGATTATACGACCGTCGTCCATGTAGAGGCCTATATCATTTTTATCGATTATTTTATTTAGTTCACGTAGCAAATGTATACTTATAAGTTCATAGGTTTCTGCGCCGTCGAAGCTTCCCATTGTAATGTCAAATGTACCCTCTTTTGTTATCCGCGGATCTTCATTGTGGAATGATAGTTATTTTCGTGAGTGTTTAATGATTTATATTTTGTTTGTTTGTTTTTTTAATTTTTTTCTTGAGCTAAGGAGATGACCTTATTCATGATCGGTTCTGCTAAAGAAGGGTAAACATTCTTTATATCTAGTTGTATAGATTCACAATTATGTTTGTTTTAGTTTTATTTTTTAGTCTGTAGTTGTTTTTGTGTTTTTCCACTGATTTACTCGTAACTTCTTGTTTAGTTCTGAATTACTTCTTTCTAGTATTATTTTACTTATTTTACCGAGTTCACTTTTGTTGGGTTTGTTCTTAAATATTTTGTGGTCTATTAGAGTGAAAAATGACTGTCATTTAGCGATGCAATTTATTCACTCGTCTAAGTGTAACATTTGGGCGATTGTTTTCGCTTCCATAATAATATCGTGTTCTGTTGTTTCTTATGCTTTTCTTTGTTTTAGTTATGTTATCCTTGAGTAGTTTGTTGTATTTTGGTGGTTTAGTTTCGTATAAATTTCTAGTTTTGTCCGATGTGATATATACGTTAGGTGAATTGTTTTAGTTATATTTCCTTTTATTCTATTTTATTTTTTTTGGGGGGGGGGAGCGTGTTTTTTATGTTTACATACATTCTATCTCTGTCATCAAGCACTTAAACTGAATAAATATACCATAACTTAAAACTATAATTCATCTTATATATAAGACTATATTTCATCTTATATATATATATATATATATATATAAAGCAATCGGAGTCTAACCGTACGTACTGATGAGCTGTGATACAGCGAAACAGTTCTGTCTGCGGATGACAATATATATATATATATATATATATATATATAAAACCAGGTAAAGAGAACCAAAGGTTTTACGATTTTCAATTCTCTGGCATTTACTTTTTTTTTAAAGTAATCAGTACAATAAATTTTGTAGAGCATAATATAATTATATAATTAAATTTGTTATACAATTAAAATTTAAAAATACATCTCGAGCGACACGGAAATTTCTGTTTCGAGAATTCTATCACTTCATCAGGCAATGTTATATATATATATATATATATATATATATATATATATATATATCGCCAAGTTTGTCCTATCATTTAGGCCATCCAAAGTCATCAATAACAATTATTTAAGAAATGCTCATGTCTTATTAAAACATTTCAAAGTATATATCTGTTAACATTATTTTCAAAAAACAAATTTTAACCAAAGCAATTTTTAAACAATTGTTGTATTTATTTACACTATTTACAATTTTCGGGTTGTTGTTCTCGTTGCTATTGACACATTCACGACGTTCAGCTGTTGTATGCTCTGGACTTCTTCAGGTGGTATAGCAATTCTTTGGTCTATCAATTATTTGGCCCAGTGGATAAAAGTTGGTTGAAATAATCCACCGACTTGACCCAAAGAGCCGTGAGTTCCATACCTAGCCTCAATAGCGCTGAGCAAAATCTAGGAGAGTTGAGTATTTGTCTATATTTTTTAGATGAAGTAGTATTTACACTATTTACATTATTCGGACTATTGTCCTCATCTTTGTTGCCATTTGTTCGACGTTTTGGCCTTCTTCAGGTGATAGGATTTTTAAACTGAACTCTTTATTATGATCACTGGTGTATATCATTCTCATTCCTTGTGCAAAAACCCCTTTTGTTAGTCATGAGTTATTTCCATCTAACCCGACTCTAAGTTACTTGTTTACCACTGCTCGGCTCGGTGTGAATCCTTGTAGATATAATTGACCCACTGATAGGAAAGTCACCATCATATGTTCGAAACTCCACCCACTTCGTAGACTGGCCTCGGACTGGCCTCGGACTGATCCCTAGAAGAACGTACCAGCATTCTACTAGATAATCTATTAGATATGCTGACTTTCTGTACACAAACAGCACATATCGGATTGGGATCAGACATATAACGGCAGAACGAAGGCTTAGCAATAGGCTCGCCATTATCACCATCACTGGCTAACATATACACGGAATACTTTGAAGATATGGCATTAGAGTCGACAAAAATCCAACTCTATGGCTGAAATACATTGATGACACCTTCATACTCTGGTCACACCAGGAAGACGTCTAGACGCTATTAGACCATGTGAACTCAATAAGATCATCAATTCAGTTCTCTATGGAAAAGGAGAGTGATAAAAAACTGGCATTACTGGATGTGCTAATAACTTGAACAGAAGTGGGGTTCAAGACATCCGTACACCGCAAGCCAACATTCACCGGACAATACATCAACTTCAACTCCCACCACCCATACAATGAAAAGAAAGAGATCATCTGCTGCCTGCAACATCAAGCAAAAGTCATAAGCGGCAACCCAAAGATATACGAACAGGAAATGGTCAGTATAAGCAGTACCCTACAACGTAACAATTATCCAGGGTACATGACAACAGCTCCAAGAATGTGAGGGTGCATGAGGATAACAACTCTCAGAAAACAGCCTCGGTCTGTCTACCCTATGTGAAGGGGTTATCGAGAAAATACAAAGGATATGTGGTCCATATAACATCAGGACGATCTTCAGCAATGATTCTACACTTTGCAGGTACCTCTCCCGAGTCAGACATCCAACAGGACTAAGGACTGGGTGTACGCCATTCCATGTAGCTGTGGAAAGCAATATAAAAGAGAAACAAGCCGCTCCCTTAAGGTATGGCTACAAGAACATCGCAAAGCCGTAACACGAGGGAAGATAGAAAAATCAGTGTAACTGACAATATATGTAGGGAGAAATGGGATCAACGCCCCCTATGGTATGAAGTTAAAATAATAAATAGTGAACGCCACTGGAAACTACGTAAGGAATCAGCACATATGCAGATATAGCCTAAGCCGACCAAACATAGAGATGAACACAATATGAGAAAACCATTAGTGTCAAAAATTGCAATATGAGCTTTGGTAAAAAAATACTAGAGAAAACAATTAACATAAAAAATTGCAATAAGAACTTTGGTAAAAAATACTTGAGAAAATCATTAACAACAAAAAATACTAGAGAAAACCATTAACATAAAAAATTGCAATATGAACTTTGGTAAAAATGGTTACTGAACAGTAGGTTATAAGTCCCACAAATTCAGTTGTTCTTGTCCTTAAGGGCACATAGTCCATTGGATATAGACTTTCAGTGACTTGACCCAAAGAGTTGTGAGTTCAATACCAGTCTACAGCAGAAGAGAACAACTTAGAGTCGGGTTAGAGGGAGATAACTCATGACTACTAAAAGAGGCTTCGTACAATGAATGAGAATGATAAACACCAGTGATCGGAATAAAGAGTTCGCTTCGAAATTCGTAGCAGAAAAAGGTCAAAGCGTGCAAATGGCAACCAAGATGAGCACAATAGTCCGAATAGTGTAGGAGAGTTGAGTTGATAAAAGGAAATCACTGAAACAAGAAACAATTTGTCTCAAAATTTCAACGTATTCTCCTAAAAAAAGGTCACTACTTACTCATAAAGACGAGTAAATAGTTACAATACCCCATCTCAAAAATATAGACAACTAGCAGTATAGTCCGGCGTTGCTCGGGGCTAATGAAAGCTTTAAAACTAATCCATGGTCCTGGAGCTCAGACTCTTTGGACGTTGGCACGAAAGACTAAAAAGCAATAGTTGTTTCCAGTGAAAGCAAAACCGTAGACTGAAAGAAAAATGAATGGATGTGTCAAATTTTGATTTCCTGGTATCGATATCAAATAAGTTCTTTTCGTCGTAAACTGAATTTTGAAGGCGAAATAGGTCCTCTGAGTAAATGATATCATGGCTGAGACTAAGAACTACAATTAGAGCCAAACCCGAAGCAAAAACTAAAACAAAAGGGCTGAAAAAATACAGATATACAGGCTGATAAACAGACACACACACAAACATCTTGCCTTATATATATATATATATATATATATATATATATATATATATATATATTATTGATTTTCTGCACTATTGTAAGAACTGCAACCTTGAAACTTCTGAATATCTTTTCTTATGTCCTTGTCTATGAGTGTATCAAATTTGATTAAAATCGGACCACTCCTTCTATAACCCGAGTTTTTCGATTATCGATATTTATCGGGGATACCTCGACACAAAACCTAGCTAAGAACACTCGCAGACGCTTCTAGTACAACTGTGTAAACTTTCAAGAAAATTGGTCAGCCGTTTCGGAGTCTATATGTAACGGACACACACACGCACACACACACACACACACACACACACACACACACACAAAATTACATTTATAAATAAGTTTAGATTTAGATCATTGAATTTTTAAAATTACATTATTACTTATTAATATATTTTTGTATGTTTGTGTGCGTGTATGTAAAAACTGAAATTAATGTCTACCGGTTCAGAAATTAATAAAGCACACTTGTTTGTCTGATTAAAAATGCAATACAGGTTCAATTTCAGTAGGAAATATTTTTTTTATATTCTTGATATTAAAAATAACAATGATTTCTACCCTAAAACCAAATATAACGGTTTTATAGTGAGAAAAATGTCAGACTAAAAGTCCGCTAACTGCTTAAAAATACTTTGGACACGCTTAATTAAACAGCATAATTGAAATTTTCTTTGACACACATACATATATATAATTAAAAAAGAAACAAAGGGAAGACTATTTTGTTTTAGCTGACGCGTTTCACGTCCAATAACAGACATTATCAACGCAGAAAAAAACAAAAAAACAAAAAAAAACAACAACAAACCGAAATGAATTTATTTGAAAATAAAATATCCATATACAAAATTTGTTGGGTATTGGAAAAAACGTTCATAATTATTCATTTGGTCAACGGAAAAATATTAAACATTGAAAAAACGTCATGTTTAATATTTTTCTGTTGACGCGTCGGCTAAAACAAAATATTTTTCTCTTATCTCTTTTTTAATCATAATGTGCCTCTCCTTAAATTATATCTGAGAATGTTTACACACACACACACACACACACACACACACACACACACACACATATATATATATATATATGTATACATATGTATACATATATAGGAACATTATGTTGTATCAATCCTGTAAGTGGAGTAAACTCGATTACCTGAAAAATCTTTCTGTGAACTCCTGTTGCTCTCCTGCAAATAGTTATTAACGTTAGCTTAATACAATACAGAACCGAATGATAATAAGCAGAGATTAGGAAGATTATCTTACTAATTTGTGTGAAGTTTTTGCCTGCCTTAAAAATCAGCATTGTTGCCAGTGAAATTTACTCAGTTACCTCAATCATTAATCAGTTTCCATTCTCCCCATTCTTACTTTGACAGGCTAAAACGTGTCTTATAATAATAGTCAGTTCTAAATAGATTGTTAGAAACTAACATAAATGATTACTAGTTCTCGTTTTTCAAAATATTTGTCTCATTTCTTTTCTGTGATTCGTTAGTTAGCTCAAGAAATTGCTTTTTTTTAGTCCGTGAGCATCACCGCCGACTTTTCCAAAACGAATATGTTTTCGGTATTGCGAATTATAGAAGTAATGTCAATATATTTAACATATCCAAATGTAAATTGATTTCACCTAACCAAGTCTAATACGTTGTTCACGTCGTTTAGTTTTTAAAAATTGGTAACCTCTGCTAAAATAAAACTTTAGCATTTAGCCTTTTGATGACGTAGACACCAACTGCAGAAATAAAAAAATCAAATTACTAATAATATTAATGGGGAACTAACTGATCAGATGTAAAGCTTTAACATTTAATTTCTCATAAAAACCAAGGTGAATCATCAAATCAACAGCAATAAATACTTTTGTAATATATTCAGACACATAAATAAATAGTCGGATGATTTCCGGTCTTTATTAATGTTTCAAAAACTATGACTAGCTTTTATGATTAGTTTTAAGAAGTAGTTTTATAAAGAATTTGAATTCAGGAGCCGAGTTCGAATTCCAGTTAAATTCCTTGCATTCACTTACGCACATATACCCTTGAGAAAGGTATTAATCCGTCTCTTTCTTTCAGTTATGGATTAAATAATAGGACAGATTGGGTTCTATAGCCTTGGCTGGGAACCAGTCTACCGAAGAAAGCAATGGCAGGCTACTGCGGGATAATCTTCTGCCCAGTCAATCATGTCTCTTTCGAGACATGATTACTCAAGCGTGTATCGCGGATGGCCCTTAACTGAATGACTTTATAAAGATAGTTATTGATTAAGAAACAAAATACTGGCAACGTCTAACTGTGGTAGTTCAGATAATTTATAAAACAAAAGTAAGCTATTCTTTTCAGAAATAAAAAAAACTATAGAGTTGTATAGTTAAAAAGAATTGGTCATATTTTAAAGAATATTAATAACAACGAGAAAACTTGGGAACAGGTCGAGCGCTCAACATCTCAAGCAAGAAAACTATAAATGAAATACGGCAAATTCTTCATCCAATTAAAAAGAAGCCGTAGATAACGTTAATGGAATGACCAAGAATATATGAAGTTAAACTAAATATCAGAAAAAGTTCAAGAAATCAAAAGATGAATGATTTAATGAGAAATGTATAACGAACTGCAGAACACAGATGTATTAGGAATGTGCAAAACGAGACACAGTGGGAGAGAAAACACCCTCTGTAGCTGAGTGGATACAATTTAATTACAAAACGATCATAAATGAAAAAGAAAAAGACACAAAAGTGTTTAAATTAATATGTAGGAAATTTCTTCCGCAACAACAAACGAGAAAAAGCTACAATTCATAAAAATATGAAATTTGATGTTAGGTCAGCAGTAACCAAAATGAAGAGCAACGATGTAATGGAGACACTGATAACTTTGAGTTAATTTTTATGAATAAAATATGCGACAGCGACGAAATATTGGAGTACCTCAGTAGATCAAATATCATAAAAACCAGTTGTGAGTGAATATAAAATTTAATCGCATTGATGAGACATAAAACTAATAATTAAGATCATTACAGAGTTTTGCCGGAAATATGTCAAGAAGAGTCTGGCTCTTTACAAGAAATTATTATAGAACAAGAAAATGATCAAGGTGACCAATAGAATGGCAGAAAATATAGATTTATTCACTTGAAAATAGGGTATGAAAAGAGTAACTCTTCGAATTGTTCGAGAAGTTAGAAAAGTTATTCAAATAATTTGTTAACTGTATTATGGGGGAAAAGACTACATACAAATACTGGTGTAATTATAGTGTTTGCAGCCTGGGGCAGAGTATGCGTTGCCAAAGGCAGCCCATGAGTTGATCAATCCTCCCTTACCCTCACAAAAATAAACAGAACATAACCCCCCCCCCCCCCAAAAAAAAACAGCTCTCAAACACAAATATATACACAAAACAACCCTGACCTAGAAAAAAATATTAGGTTGTTCCAAAAGTTCGTAAACACTTGCAAAAAATTGAAATTTCACTCGCCAAGTAATCTAAGGTTACCAGAAGACACTTGCAAAAAATTAAAATTTTACTCTCAAAAACAACAAAAATTATTGCTCAAAATAAAGACCATCATTTTCCAAGACTTTCTGCCATCGATTTGCAAGCTTTCGGATCTGGTCAAAGTACCATTCAGCCAACTTCGAATCAAAGAATTCTTGATACGCTTCCTCGATTTCATCAAACGAGTCGAATCGGCGGCCCTTCAGAAAGTGTTGCATTGAGCGGAAAAGGCCGTAATCTGATGGAGCACAGTCAGGACTGTAGGCTGGATGTGGCAGACCCTCAAAGCCGTCCAGCTCTTCAAACTTGTCTTTGGTCTTCCTGGCGGTGTGTGGCTTGGCATTGTCCTGCTGCATCAAAGCGTGCTTTCGGTTGATCAGAGCCAGGTACTTTTGCTTCAACTTTTCGGAAACCCGCTCAAGTTGCTGACAGTAAAGTTCGGCACTGATGGCACGACCATTTGGAACCAACTCAAAATGCACGATTCTTTCAAAGTGCCACCAAACGCACAACATGACTTTCTTGTCGAATCGATCTTGTTTTGGAACCGACGGCGTCTCTTGCCCTTTCTGAACCCATCGCTTGTCTCGATTGTGCTGGATCAGATAGACCCATTTCACGTCAGATGTCACAATGCGCTTCCAAAAACGCTCGTCCAATGGATTGCTGAGCAATTGACGGCAAATTTCAACTCGTCTGTTGATTTGTGCTTCAGTGAGTTCGTACGGATCATGGCGCGGCTTTTTGTGAACAAAATCAAGTTGCTTCAAATGTGGGTGAATTGTCGATTTGCCAACTCCAAGCTCATCACCAAATTCTCGAGTGGTCGACGAAGACACAATGCCCAACCCGGTTTGCAAGTCTTCATCATCCAACTTTAATGGCCGTCCCGAACTCGGCTTATCTTCAAGAATCATGTCATCAGAATCGAAACGCTTGTATCACTTTAAGATCACCGCATATTCAATTGTTCCTTCACCTTCGGCAACACAAATCTCTTCTGCAGCTTTTCTGGTTGAAAAACCTCGCTTCCAGCAGTAACGAATCAAAACTCGCAGCTCAATTTTATCAATTGCCATCTTGAATACAAAGATGAAGATCCCTATAACAATATAAACATAAAATTGCATAAAAATTCAATTTTTCGCAAGAGTTTACGAACTTTTGGGACAACCTAATAAATCGTCACACGGCAAAACATAGTAGCACGTTAAGAAAAAGGACAAAACAATAAAAGAAGTCAATACAACAAAAGAGCCCAAACCAATATAAAACAATTAAATAAACACTCACTTAGGCGTACACTAAAAAGAATAAGCAATGAAAACAAAAATAAAATAAAAAGGAAAAATAAACAAAAAGAAAAACCAACCAAATACTTACACAAAACTCACACTATAACCAATATAAACAAGAAAAAACTTCGACGTAAAGTAAAACTAGCCCTGACGAGTGAGAGTATCATAACAGTTTCCTCACGAAACGTTTTCTTTCACTTTTTCTGTAATATATATATATATATATATATATATATATTCAGAATTTATAACATAAATATCACTAAATCACATATTATAACATATTTATGTTATACATTTTAAATAAATATTATTCGCTCTCTTTTGTACTGAGCACTTTATTTAAGAATAGTGTTTCCTTGGATACGAAATGTTATTCCATCTACACATATTCTTTACTTATATATATATATATATATATATATATATATATATAGCGACTTTCTGCAAAGCAATATATTTTGTATATGGTAAATATATATATATATATATATATATATATATATGTGTGTGTGTGTGTGTGTGTGTGTGTGTGTGTGTGTGTGTGAACAAAGAACGGTACCCCCAGAAACCACCACAAATTGCTATAAAAAGAAAAGTCGTCATATTTATCCCAAAACCCGAGGAACCTTTCGGCCAACACTTTTTCAAGGGCTTCGTTGGCAAAAATATGAAAACGGCTGAACGAAGACAATATCAATAGGGGAATTGTCTTCGTTCAGCCGTTTTCATATTTTTGCCAATGAAGCCTTTGAAAATGTGTTGGCCGAAAGGTTCCTCGGGTTTTGGGATAAATATGACGTCTTTTCTTTTTAGAGCAATATATATATATATATATATATATATATATATATATATATATATATACCACGACTTTCTATAAAGCAATTTTTCTTGCCTTTTCTAAACAATTCATTTTACAGCAGACACAGAAATGCCTCCCCTATGAAAGTGTCCCCCGGCTACGTCCTTAAGCGACAAAAGAAGAAAAATTACTTTTAGTATATAAGTTGAAGAGAGCTATGATCGTTCATGTTCTGAAGAACATAACACAAAGAAATAAACACACACACACACACACACACACACACACACACACACACGTAGAGAGAGAGAGAGAGAGGGGGGGCGGAGGAGGTGGAGATTTTAAAGAGAAATATAAAAAATGACGAATATATAATTAAAATGCAATATAGCATTGTCACCAAACTGTACGACAGAAACAAACACAGTTTTAACAATTAGAAGATAATTTCTAATGTTTTTTCCCAAAACAGTCAAAATGTAAAAGAACCCGGCAAACATTTTATTTCTGACATTCATTTTGAAATAATAAAGAAAAGAATAAAAAGTAATTTGTAGTTTACATTAAGTTAGAAATGCCAGATTAAATTTCAGACAGAGTTACGTTCGCCTTTGATATTTGAACATGCTTATACAGTTGCACAGAAAGAGCATAAACTGTATATTTTATTTTATTTTTTACCATTAATCACTGCAGAAAATCAATATTTTACATTCAGTCATTATGAAACTCAATGCGTCATCAAAGTCCGAGGTCATACTATAGTATATAAAGTTGAAATTCTATTCAACTGACAATCTTTTGCTTGTCATGATGAAGAACTTGGTTTTGACGCTGCTGTTTTTTACTATACTGGGCCTTTGTGAAGGTAAGTCATCATAAAATTCAATACATTTAAATAACATATTAATGTATAAATAAAATATAATAATTCAAGATACTAACAAATGACTATGTTGACTTATTGGAAATAAATTTGCAGCAGGAGTGTGAAGATTATATTTATATCAATGACTTCCATAAATCTTAAAATGTAGACAATGGATACCATTAGAGGAGTACATCCAGTGTTAAGCAAATGATGAAAAGACAATTTCAAATGAAGACTTAGGAAAAAAAATAAACAACAACATAAAACAAAGACTATAACTGCTGATGTCGGCGATGAAGTGTGCATTAATAAAAAGTTACTGGTACGGAAAACATAAACTCCCTGGCAGTAATGTTTAAATACACACCAAACATACTTAAATTTTAAAAGTAACAGTTGAATATTAATAAGTTAGTTGGAATAGAGGGAAGAAATAACAAAGAACGTGATAGAACTATATTACTTTTTCCCGATGTTTCAACACACAATATTCCAACATACTTCTCTTACACACAGGTTAGTATCTCATTCCAGTCCGAGGGCGCCTAATCTAAAGTACGAAAAAGGAAACTTATTTGCCCAAGGGATCATTTATTTACCAGTCTTCTTTATCAAGAATTATGCCATCCATCAATCTCAACTTTTTCTTTAGGATATCAGGCATTGACAAAATGCAGAGATATGGATTCATGCGCGTGCGCGCGCACATACTCAAACACACACACACACACACACACACACACACACACACACACACACACACACACACACACAAGCACGAACGCATGCACACACACAGACACACAGACACATACAGAGTGTGATGGGCAAATTTTCGCCATTTTAGATTTTTAATTTCGCGCATGTATAGTAGGGTCAGTTGGGCACCGTCTGTGAGAAAAAGAGCACCGTGATGCAATTCCTTCTGCCTAGAAATTTGGAAATAGCATGATGTACTGCTTGTTATTTGGGCTGAAAGCTCCATTACGAACATTTCAGTGTATTTGGGTATCAATCTAAGAACAGTGTATAGGATTCGGAGTGAGTTGGATAAGTCTAATGATCATTACGATAATACGGCAGCTAGAAAAACTGGCTTTTATCGTTATGATAAGAAAAGAACTCTCAAATTTATTGACAAGGGCCTAAGACTCAACATGGAGGAGTACATCAAGTGCCTTAAGGAGAGAGTGCTGCCCTTGGTAAAGTGGGTGGCTTCTGGAAGACCCTATACCTGGGAACAGGACTCTGCACCATGCCAAAAAGCAGGAGAACCCGCCCAGTCATGTCTGTCAGACAATTTCTGCGATGACATCACCCCTCACATTTGTCCACGGAACTCCCCAGACTACAACCCCTTTGATAATATATGTGAGGAGAAGTTGAGAGAGAAACCAACAAAACTCTTTGTAACATTAAAGGTGTACTGAAAACAAGGAATATGGCCGCATTCACCAACCTTAACAAGGACACTGCCCAAGAGAGTTACAGGAGATTCCAAAGTCATCTGGAGCCTGTGGTTCAAGCCATTGACGATTTTATTGAATAATTTTTACTCTTTAGTATTTCAAGATATTTTTGGAGAATTTTGGTAAATATATCTGTTGAAATGAGATGTCAGTGTTATTTACATTTTTGCATGATTTAGACGACAATTTATCCATCGCAACCTGTACTTCAAACCATATATTGTCGATTTGAAATATTGTCCATTATTGAATTATTTGAATTCTTGTCCATTATTTTTTATTTTGAACAGTATATATTACGTCTCTCGACCTGTGTATTCGAGAACACTTAATATAGAAAATAGGATTTCCGGAGAGAAAATAGACGACTGTTTCAAATACGAGTATCCACACTAATAACTTTTGAAGTAATAAAAATATCTATCTATCTATCTATCTATCTATCTATCTATCTATCTATCTATCTATCTATCCAAGGTTGGTTGTAGGTTGCCATTACTTTCTTCGGTAACCTGTTGCCAACCAAGGCTATAAAATGAAATCTGTCCTGTTATTTAACCCATAGATGGTGGGAAAATCGATGGATTAATACCTTTCCCAAGGGTATCTGTTTATCTTAATAAAGGAAATGACAAGAAAAAAGTGTATTTCTTTGTGCATAAATACATTTTCTTCAATAAAATTTTTAGAGTTAATTTGGAAAAGGTCCTCATGGAACGAAAGGTGTCGGCATAAGATATTTTTCTCTTTTAGTCAGAATGTTACATGTTTTACTAATATATGCGTTGCAGATAAATTTATTTACATGTTAATTTTTATACACACACACACACACACACACACACACACACACACACACACACGTAGAAGCAAACCTTGCTGTTGCTCTCGAAAGGGGCTTCTAATCAGTGGTGGATTGGGGTAAGAAATGGCTCGTAAATTTTAATGCTTCTAAAACGAAGCTTCTATACTCTAACCGCCATATACAATCTTTCCTAGCCCTCATCAGCATGGTTCACGCTAGTCTTCTTGAAAGCAATACATTACGCCTTCTTGTGTGTCACCTTCTGATCTTTCAATTTGTTCAGTTTTTGTACTTGGTGAATCTTGACTGCATCGGATTCGTATCTGAAAGATTTATTCAGATCATGCTGAATCCTCTTTCGGACTTCTTCATCGGTAATTTTTTCGAAGAAGGCTTCGAGCCTCTGAGAGTTATTGGATTGCAGATTTTGTATTATACTACGGTGGACTGGATTTTTCTCGAACAAAACCATGTTGCCCTTTTCCTACTACCAGACGAGCTTTCTTTGAATTGAAGGGAAGTCTTGGTACCAAGCTTGAAAGGCTGAACCGTAGATCTTAACATCGGTGTAGGAATGTTAGATGTTCGACATTCGTGCCAGATTCTGGTGGGATTTCTCTAACTGCCTCCATAGATTTGGCATAACGGGTACCAACTGATCCTTCAATATTTCTCTATATTTTTGAGATGAAGTATTGTAATTATTTAGACTGTTTACATTGATAACTGGTACTGAGACACCCAGAAGAAAAATGGTACTTCGAACTAGAACAACCTACCCCGGTGGACGAAACAAAGGGTTCAGTACGAAATTCCAATCAACTGAAGAAGGCCGGTGTGAACAACAGTCGAAACGTCGTGAATATGTTAACGAAGATGAGGACAACAGT
Source organism: Ascarosepion bandense (assembly GCA_037127315.1). Taxonomy (NCBI): domain Eukaryota; kingdom Metazoa; phylum Mollusca; class Cephalopoda; order Sepiida; family Sepiidae; genus Ascarosepion; species Ascarosepion bandense. The sequence goes on from JBBBDQ010000367.1 coordinate 5,276,984, forward strand.
CCGAACAATGTAAATATTGTAAATAATTACAATGCCTCAGTTCAGAAATATAGACATATATACTATTTTGAATTTTATTTTAAAGTGTATGTTTTTATATATATTGGGTTGTCCGGAAATTCATGCCGATTTTTATTCGTTCATGTTGCAACACGTTATTAAAAGACGTCAAAGTTATCGAAAAATATAATATGTTTTTCGATTAAGGCACATCTGAAACTATCTTTTGAGAAAGAAAGTTTAAAGTTACTCAATTCGTGTCAATTTTGCATCCTTATGAAAACGGAAGATTATAAGTTGAATTTTAGACAATTTTTCAACTTTAAAGGCAAAAATGTCTCTCATGCAACAAAAAATATAAGTGCTGTGTTCGGTGCTTTAGAGACGAGGAAGATTCAATGAGTTGATCTCCTGGAGGTTAGTATCATCCATTCGGATGAAAGCCAATGTTGAAGCAGTAATTAATTCAATATAATCACTCTACTTCACGTCAGTAGAAAATATGAGACCAATAAGGTGTAATGAGTTGCCATCCTGGAGGTTAGCATCATCCATGCTGATGTGAGCCAATTTTGAAGCAGTAATTCATTCAAATTAATCACTCCACTTCATGTCAGTAGAAAATATGAGACCAATAAGGTGTAATGAGTTGCCGTCCTGGAGGTTAGCATCATCCATGCTGATGGGAGCCAATTTTGAAGCAGTAATTAGTTCAATATAATCACTCCACTTCATGTCAGTAGAAAATATGAGACCAATAAGGTGTAATGAGTTGCCGTCCTGGAGGTTAGCATCATCCATGCTGATGGGAGCCAATTTTGAAGCAGTATTTAATTCAATATAATCACTCCACTTCATGTCAGTAGAAAATATGAGAACAATGATGTGTAATGAGTTGCCCTCCTGGAGGTTAGCATCATCCATGCTGATGGGAGCCAATTTTTAAGCAGTAATTAGTTCAATATAATCACTCCACTTCATGTCAGTAGAAAATACGAGACCAATAATGTGTAATGAGTTGCCGTCCTGGAGGTTAGCATCATCCATGCTGATGGGAACCAATTTTGAAGCAGTATTTAATTCAATATAATCACTCCACTTCATGTCAGCAGAAAATATTAAACCAAGAAAGTGCAATGAGTTGTTCACCTGTAGGTCAGAATCAGCTATAGGATGGAAGGTAAAATCGATCTCTATGATGACTAAAAGATAGCAGTTTCGTATTCGAACACTTAAAATTTAGAAGCCATTTCTTGCCTTAGTTAATTAACAGCCAGTTTTAGTTCATAGAACCTATTGAATTTACTATTAAAACAGGAGTAAATAGCTGTGTCTTCAGCATAAATGCCTAGTTGGAACTGATGACATTAGGAAGGTGGTTGATGAAGATAAGAAATAATGTAGTTCTTAGTATAGCAACCTGAGGGACATCAGCATTAATGTGAACTCATATAGAAATGTAGTCGTTCAACACAATTCTCATTATATGATTTGTTAAGAACGATTTGATCAAATCAAATATTTTGGCCAGAGACACGATAGCCCTTGTTTTACGTACCGCCAATTGGTTCTCCCCCGATGACGATCGTCCATACCGACAAACGATGAACAACGTGTGTATAAAAAGATAATCTGATATTTTTATTCTTCTTCGGTGACGGTTGTGTGTCGAGTGGTAGTCAGATGGAATCACGCACGTGCAAGAGTTGTCGGAAGTTCTCTTCTCGTGTCTGTCTTTTGCTGTCTTCCAGCTCTGTTCTGCTCTTGACCGAAGAAATCTCACTCTTATATAAGCTGAAATTCCTGAAAGTCATCTATGACAAGGCACATCTATTAAGAATTTTACCGATTATTGCCCCTGCGCCAGTTGTCTTTGACGTCATCCCATTCCGTCTACCGTCTGTTTATATTTTCTGAACTTAAAAGCAGCAGCCCTGACGCAAACACATTTTTGTTTGTCATCGTTTCTGACGTCAAACACATTTCTGTCGGTCACCGAAATACATTACATTCTTTGGACATATTTTTGCTTGTCACTGTTTACATTCCTGCTTTTGGCCGAAATCATATTTCTGTGAGTCACAAAATTTATTACATTTGAGCTTGAGAAGAAGGCCAGAATATCAAACCCTTTCAACTCACTTCGAGATATCTAGGCCATAACCAGATCCTGTCTGTTCTTATCTAAAGCTTGATTGTCACGTAGAATGTTTAATTCAGAATTCTCTACAAGTTACCAAAATCGATATACACACGATGAAGCCCCAACGGACAAAATATTGTGATCACAAAAATAAATATGAGGACAGTAGTTCGAATATAGATGGTGTGAAGTGAAAGATTATTTGTTTTGTATCCATGACTTGTTCTTTGTTTTCTTTATCCGATATAATATTTAATTCTTCTTTAAAACCATTATTGTTAGCCGTTTCCTTACTCTTTGTTTCCTTATTTATTCGTGAATAAGCCATGAAAGTTTCATTAAAATCTGACGATTATTTGATTTTTGCAAGAATTTCCAAATCGATGATTAATTTTCAATGGAAAAAAGCGCAAAAACACTAATCGTAAATATTATGTCGACCTCTGATGCAAAAACAAAATATTTAACCAAAATTTCTAACCTGATAGAAAGGAATAATTTATCGGGCTGTAGTTGTAAACTCATATTCATATACACTATTTTACTAATAAAAAGTTATGCATTGAAACATTTTATCAGAAAAAACATTATTTTCAAAACTAAGCATTTCACAGTTCCAAAATCAAATTAGAAATTTTCTCTTCATAATTTTCTTATTCTGAACTGATAAAAATATTAAAACACCAATTTCCGGTGTGCGGTAAATATAACTCTAAAGTACATAACATATTATTTAGTTGATCAAGTTCTCTCTGTCTTTATCTTTCTCTCTTTTTTTTACATTTTTTTTACTTACTGTTAAAACGTTATTTACAGTCTACTATTGAGATAGCGAAAGCTAAGGAAAATATTAAGAAACGGGAAAATTTCGTTAGAAACAAAGAAAAGAGTTCTGAAATGTTACGGAATATATGTCCTCTTATATGACAGTGAATGCTGAACAATCTCCACACAGATGAAGAAGAGACTTGAAAAACAGAAATGTGGTTTTACAGAAGGGTGATAAGTATACAATGGACTGAACATGTCATTAACTACGAAGTTTTAGAGATATGGAAACAAAAAAGACACTTATACTCAACATCAGGAAGAGACAGTTGAATTTTTAGGGTACATAATGAAGAAAGAAGGTTCGAAAATTTTGATGCTCACAGGATAAATTGATGGCAAGAGGCCCCAACACAAAAGTATAACCTACTTAGCAAACTAGAGTAAATGTGCAGCGTTACAGCTCAGATCAGGTTCATTGAACGCCTGTGGCTTAATGAAAGGAAAATAATTGTTGTCGGAAGTTCTCTTATCGTGTCTGTCTTTTGCTGTCTCCCAGCTCCGTTCTGCTTTTGACCGAAGAAATCTCGCTCTTTTATAAGCTGAAATTCCTGAAAGTCATCTATAACAAGGCACATCTATTAATAATTTTACCGATTATTGCCCCTGCGCCAGTTGCCTTTGACGTCATCTCATTCCGTCTACCGTCTGTTTATATTTTCTGAACTTAAAAACAGCTGCCCTGACGCAAACACATTCTTGTTTGTCATTGTCTCTGATGTCAAACATATTTCTGTCGGTCACTGAAATAATTACATTCTTTGAACACGAGATTGTAGCAGTTTTCAAAAGGCCAGCGGTAGACGAGAGAAACCGGATGATGGAAGGTGAGAGGGCGAACAGTCTAACCGGCGTGTGCCTTCCTTACCGCGTCGCGGGCGAACGGTCCTATTTCTTAGGCTGCTTGGGACCACTGCCTTATAGCCTTCTTGGCCCTGTCTACAAAAATAATTCATCTCGTCCAATCCCCTCAGCGGACCTTCTTTATAATTACGATAATTGACAAAACAATTTTTGTAACGTCTCCCTAAAAGGTTTTATATCGACTGACAACTGTTATCGTTAGAAAAGGATGATAGAAAAGAATTTAGGAGATAATAAAAAGACAAAATTTATTAAATTCCACAAAGAATAGAAAAACTGTGGAGAGCTGTGATCACCAATATTTTAAAAGAACATGGCAAGAAGAAGAAGAAGAAGAAGAAGAAGAAGAAGAAGAAGAAGAAGAAGAAGAAGAAGAAGAAGAAGAAGGTTTAAAATTATTAAAAAAATAAAAAGGCATTCTTGAAGTTTTTTCTTTAGCTGTAATTGAAAGCTAAATGATACTCTGGTGTATTCCAAATATAAATTATATTGATTGGAATATATATTTTTGGTTGCTTTCAATAAAAAACATTAAGATTCGTCATTTTGACACGTTTGTAAACACAAAGTTAATTCTCGGTTCTAAAATTCGTGGTAAAATAAAATACATATCTATGACATGTTATTTGAGAAAAAATATTAAACATGCCTTAGTCCGCTTCAGTGCTATCCGTAGTTTCATCTGTTCTGTCAGCGTAGGACAGTGTTTCTCAAACTTTTCTTTTTCACTAGGCCGTAATTCGGAATGAAAATTCGCTTGAGCCTCTCTAAATTGTATGTGATAAAAAGAACAAAAAAAAAAACAGTGTGAGAGAGTTAAAGGGAGATATACAATGGAATCGAAGTAAGAAGATTATCATTCATAATTCTCACCTCTAGTGGCGATTGTATAACTCTGAAAGTGAGGCAGGGCTTAGAGGTCGAGAGTTTTCTGAGGAGAAGCGGGGAAAACTCAATCAGCGTCTTTATTTTCATATTACACCACCATCGTATACACAAACTTAGGAATAAGTTTGAGTGTAAGTATGTTATTTCACTAAATTAAACGGAATACCTTTTCTGTCATTGTAGTGGAGTTCTAATCTATTCTTTGGCCTCTTTTCCACTCTCAAGCTGTTGGAACACGAAAGGTTAATTTATAAACAAAATCAAATGGCTAACGTCAATAAGTTCTGAAGAAAGAAAGGCGCAGAAGATCAAATTTTATCAAAATCTGAGACTGATCAGTTTCATAAATTTTTGAAGCTCATAAAATGGGAGTAGGAGCAATCGAGGGGCCAGCTAAAATTTGTGGGGGGTCTTAGCCCCTTCTACCCCTCCTGTAGAATTGCCACTGCTCACCTGCAATTTGCAGACTGTAGTTACTGTATTTTTACTACTTGATATAGTGTACATATATCACAATAATAAAATCAGTCAATAATTATTTATAAATATTTATATTGGAACATGCATGTAATTATAAGTAATCCATAATAATATTTTAAAATTTGAAATCATATTGATTTTTGGCATAGGATTTTGAAATTTTGATTGTCTAACAATCATTCCGCCTCACCGGCTATCACCTTCCGTCGCATCTATGAGGTGCACCTCACCGTTTGGAAACCACTGGCATTGTAAATATCTTCATTATTTCCGTAATGATCTTGTTATTATTCCTAAGAAAAAAGTGTCATCTTCAGTGCTGTCCAGTGCGTTTGTGATGCACCAGTTTCTGAATAGCTTGACTACAAAGATTTTAAAGATTCTCTGATTTCCATGTTCCATGAACATGTAATGGAAACCTCTGGCCAGTGAATGCAGCCTGTATGAACTTCTCCGAGCGTTTCCTATGGCCCCAAACTAAAGGGACCACTGGTCAGGTTTAGGAAACAGTAATGTTAATTTTGAAAAAATAACTTTAGTTCTTCAATTTACTCCATGGAATTTCACTTTAACTCTGATTCAGATTATAAATTCTGATTCCGACCAAAATACCAATTTGGGTTTTAATTTCAGTTCAGGTAGAAAATTGCTCTTCAGATTACAAATTGCGTGAAACTTCAAGTAAGTTGAGTTCTTCAAATTACAAACTTTGCAGAACTTCAAAATTTCACGTCACATGACCTCTCACTTTAAAAGTGATTCTTTGGTATTTTGAATAAATAAAATTGATTTTCTCAATTCCCAAAGTTTTGGAGATATTTTAAACTGAATTCAAAACAAAAAAAAAAATTAAATTCACAACGTTGCTGTGTTATTTAAAACTCAATAGAAATTAACATTTTTAAAATCAGTAACTTTTCAGTAATTTTAAAATTTGAATTTTTAACTGCTTCCTCCTAATCTGGAAACAAATCTCAATATTGGATGTTCAAGCACATTTACAATGCCAGGGACATCTTGATTAAAGATAGATAGAAAATAAATAGATTTGAATTTTTAACTGCTTCTTCCTCATCCGGACACAAATTCCAATGTTGGATGGTCAAAGACGAGATGAAGGACATATTTCAATCCCGGGATCATTCCAATTTAAAAAAATATGTTTACGTAGAGAAAGATTGGTCCGAGTTAGAGGAATTTTAGACACACAAACCGTTTATTTATTTAGATATCAACCCTTTTATTATTTTCTTGTTAGTATCTCAAAAAAGTAGATCTTTGTTTCCATGAAAATGCGTAGAATTTTTAAATCTAAATTTGGTATTGCTTAAATTTCAACTTCAACTGTATTCCGTTTTCATAAATTTGAATTTACTTAACAATTTATCTTTTTTCAGTAGAAAAATATTTGTTTTCTTTTATCTGACTAAATTTAAACCGATACTTGCGGAGAATGGCAAGCATCAGACACTATTTTGATGCATGAATTGTACTCATTACTTTAAATGTACTTTTTTTTTAGCCAATCTATGCAAGAAAAAACCTTGCAAGGGTCGAGGTTCATGTATTGATATAAGCGAAAAGGAATATAAATGTAACTGCTTTCCAGGATACAACGGAACAAACTGTCAGATTCGTGAGTATTTTTTTTTTCATGCATTTCTGCTTTGATATGTTTTGACCTGTAACAGTTTCAGTAATGCTAGTCAACCAGATACAACGGTATTCATGATGAAAATCGCACAACTTTTTTTGTTACTATTTTAAACATTAGCTTTCACGAATATGAAGTTTAAATTAATTTCCAAACAACTTATTTTAATATTATTCCAGAATTAGCATTTGAAAGAGAAGTTATTATATCGATTTAAAAATATTATACTCGAATGTTATTACATGGGAAAATGCGCGCATGAGAAGTAATATTCTTAAGATTATATTAAATCTGAAAAAGAACAGGACAAGATATCCTAGTGAAGTAAAAAATAAGAAATATCTTACTTAAAATATTGCATTCAAATTTTATTTTTAGCTGCAATGTTTTGAGTATTTATAGATGTGCATTGTGCATTGTGCATTGCACCACAATGCACATCTATATTTGTAAATTTGACTATAGTAAATATTAAAATAACATACAATAATGGGTAAATTATGTTTTGAGGGACATTTCTCTTACCTCAATAAATTCAAGTGAGGCAATGTGATAAAAAGTAAAAACAATATCATATTAAATAAAAATTATTCTGAGGTCACTTCTTAATTTTACTGGCAAAGTTGTTTTTGCTCTTCCCTTTATATTTATATCCGAAAAAAATGTTATTTCGTTTGAAGAATATTATAAAATATTTAAATATTATGATTACAGGTATCTTATCTAGGAATGTGACCAATATATTTCCATTTAATATCCGTTATTTATTTATTTATTTATTTTTTATACGGGTTCATTTTTAATACTCAAAATCCTGTATCACCCACGAAAATTTCTAATCGTTCATTGCACATTGCCCAACTAACAGTTAAGAGGACGATATCGCCCAGATTTGGAAATCCTGCTTTAGAATATTAAAATTACATTCGCATGCCATTAAAACCGAATTGTTGCATAGGAACCTAAAACGATTACTGTTAATCTTTTGCACATATTAACAAAACCTTTTTTTTTTATCAAACCAGATATCTGCTCGAAAAATCCGTGCCAAAACGGTGGAAAATGTATTCCATATAAACATGGTTATTTTTGTAACTGCAAGGCATCTTTTGTTGGAACCAATTGTCAAATAAGTAAGTAGTGCTAATTTACTTTTAATGATAATGAAAACACATTCACACATACAAATGTAAAAATTTTCTTTCAATTTTATATTATCACTTGATTATTTCACATTCTGTTTTTTTTTTGTTATTTTTATCAGAACATTTCGGTAATTCTGACCTTCATCAGTAGTATTTCCCCTATATTAGTATTCATTTTGAACTCATATTTTTTCCAATTCTAGCACCAAATTTTGAGATCCAGCGATTTTATTTACACCAGACAGGAAAACATCGACATTATTTTTAATATTGACTAATATTTATTTTTCTCTTTTTACCAGAACTTCTCCCAGGTCTTCAGTTTATCGAAAAAAGTGTTCTACTTGTTTCGTGTTGTGCGGTCATCGGCGGACTTTTTTCCTTTTTAAAATGAAGATTAATAGAACTGCACAATAAAAAAAACATAACCAAAAGTTTTTTGGTTCTATTTCACTCTGTTGATTCTCTTGGACTATCGTGGTCACCTACGGGTCATAGTTAGTCACTGCACCAAATATGACATCCTGGATCTATTCTGGTCACGGCAACCAGCGATGATGTCCACTCCTCGGCTGATCGTGGAGTTGATTGCTTCAGCCCAAACTTTATCTCGCTCCACGTTGTGTTGATTGATCTCAAGATTGGCTATGTCCGAATGGTCGACTGGAATTGATGACTTAGGTTGGTCCGACTATAGCAATATCACACTAAAAAAATAACTTTTATAAAACAACAGTATCTATATACATTTGGATACAAAATTGTTAGTACAGTTATTGATAGCTCAAACAGGTCTATATTCTCCGGGCAATAGCTATTGACTCTTCCCGATTATCGTGACTCAGTGCTTCTTGTCTCTGGTTTTTAACGAAACTTCTGGAACAAGGTTTTTAAGTCGTTTTTTTTTTTTTCAGCGCGGCCAATCACATCGGATCAGGCGAAGCAGTGGTTTCGTCTCTCTTCTCTGGTCTGCTTGTGTCCTCTGGTCTACACCAGTCTCTGTCTTGACTACGTTCTCTCACGTCTGCACTCTCTCTTTGGTCTCTCCGGTCTCTGGTCTCCGGTATGTGTCTCTTCACGTCTACCGTTGAATTTACTCGTGCGTCATGTCTCCGCTGGGAATCTCCGGTCTACACACACTGTTTCCTGATATGTCGACGAATCTCAATCGTGTGTCATATCTCCTCTGGGTCTCTCCTGTCTGCACAAACCGTTTCACACAGTTTCGTGTGGTCTCAGTTGGGTCCCTCTAGTATGCACACATCGTCTTCTGGTCTGTACCAATGTGTGGCGTCACCGCCGGGTTTCTCCGGTCCGCACACACTGTCTTCTGGTCTGCCGTCGAATCTCACTCTTGTGTAATATCTCTGCCAGGTCTCTCTGGTTTCCACATATTGTCTTCTGGTTTGCTGTGGAATCTCAATTGTGTATATTATCTCCGCATCTTCTCTCCGGTCTGCGCACACTGCTTTTCGTCTCTTTTCTGATCTGCACCCTCTGTGTGTCGCCCCTCCGGGTCTTTCCGGTCCGCACACAATCTTCTTATCTGCCGTCTTTCTCTATCTGCACATATCTGCACTTTTCCGTCGTCTCCGGTCTGACTCTCCAGTCTGCACAGACTGTTCTGTGGTCTGCACCCTCTGTGTGTCGCCCCTCCGGGTCTTTCCGGTCCGCACACAATCTTCTTATCTGCCGTCTTCCTCTATCTGCACATATCTGCACTTTTCCGTCGTCTCCGGTCTGACTCTCCAGTCTGCACAGACTGTTCTGTGGTCTGCACTTTCTGTGTGTCGTTTCCATTGCGTCTCTCTGCTCTGGTCTCCACTGGGTTTTTCTGCTTGATCTCTGACTTCACCTCTTCATGTTGAATCTTTCTAGCAGAAGAAGATCGTGCTGGCCCGGGTGCGATGAGTGCTGACCGAGCCCGTCGTGGAATCTCGCTCTTTGTTGTTCAAAATATCAACTTATATGAAGTCCCACATCCAGTGGAGGTGGAGTATGACGTGATCTGGGTATGTTACCGTTTTCCCAAACAACCAATAAGGGCCCTCTTTTTCTTTTGGTCAAACCCGTTTTCTTCTTGCTTTATGTGAGTGCCTCTCACCACTGCCCGAGGGGCATGGAATGTTTCTCTGACTTACCTGAATTCCCCCCGGGCCTTTTCCTTATTACTCGAACACGTCTCTTTCCAGCTTTGTGTGGGTGCCTCTAACCGTAACCGCTCTATGGGCGTGGTCTAGCCCAAACGGCCAAATTTTAATTATCGTCCAAAATCCTTCTTATTGTTCCCAATGCGTGTGGTCATCTTGGCAACTGGGATTTTTTCACTTCAATCCTTTTGCCAACAAGCGACAATAAAGGGGAAAATTACTTGACTTGAGATATTTTTATCGTATTTCGGCAGACGAATAAAGTTAATTACTTTCTATTTTCTTTTAGAAACCTGCCTATTTTCAAAATTTAATTTTTTATCAGTCGACCATATTTCGCGCCAGCGGTCGCACTTGTATTGAAGAGCTGTAAAAATTTTTATCTAAGCCGGTTGCTCGTTTTCGATGATCGTAAAAATATTATCGATGCTGATCGCTTGTTTTTAATGGTCGTAAAAATATTTATCTATTTTTCTTAGATCTTTAGAAAATGCCGTCTCTTATATCAGCTTATACCATAACCAGATAGCCTTTTTATTTTAAAAACTTTAATTATCATTTCCTTCCCTATTTCCTTCGTCTGGTCATCAGTATATTTTTCAGTCTATCGAAAATTAGTGTTTTTCTGCTTTCTAGTTTTTCTTCAATTTACTAGCGTCTTCCAAATAGTGTTACATGCAAAGTTCATAAGCTCACCATAAAGCCGTGATGCTAGATCTGTGAAATCTTGAGTACATTAGTTTAGTCTCTTTTTATTAATTCGGTGTTTATTTCCAGGTAAACTGATAACTGACTATTCAAAGAAAACTGTTCATCCTGTTGGTAATGTGATCAACCTGTGCTCTTTTGATCAGGTATCAAAAAAGGTGAAACACACTGAACAGAAAATTTCGTTATGCCAAATACATGGTGCAGAATATCCTCAACACTCTCACAAGATATGCTAATAGCATTTGCAGGGTGGGGAATATGTTATGCAACCAAGAAAATTTCAATTTACCACTTCAAGGAAAATGATAATTCAGACATACTTCTCATTTAATTCTATAGGCACTGCCAGGTGACCCCCTTTGGCCTTAACTACTCTCTAAAGACTCTTGACAAAGGAAGTGGCCGAGGCATGCACAGTTTTCTGGTCGATTTCTGATCATGCATGAAGGAGAGCTCGCTTCACACCATCCAAGTGTTTGTGTGTTTTTTTTTGCACAAGCATTTGACTCGAGGATGGACCATATTAAGTCGTCTATAGGACTTAAATCTGGCGATAATGGATGCCACAAATTTTTTTATGAAGGAGGGCAAATTGCGTTTACAATGTTGCTAATTCCAGATCGATGAAGAGTTATTATTGTTTCACGTTGTTTATTCATGCTGTTTATAATATGATGATTCGAAACTATCAACATTTTATCAGAAACCTGTAAAATATAAGCAAAACATTAATACAAGCCCAAAATTAAATTACGAGAACAATGGTATGCTGGTTAAAAATTGAAAATAAAGGCTATGCAAAACATATTCCCCTACCCATGATATAGGATATGTTAATAACATCTATGAAGAAACAATGTTTTCTTTGGTGGTAATAGTTGCAGGATGTACAGACCTTGGGTGATCTTCATGACTCTCCCTTCTCTTTTTAAATTCAGCTTCTCAGTTTTGCACTGTTAAGAAAACCGGGGCGTCATCCACTTATATTGCAACCATGTCATCATAAATGCCTAGATAAGGGGATTTAAACTCTTTTTTCTGCAGGTACTTGGTAAAATCATTTTGCTAAATTTTGACAATCTCTAATAAAGGTGGCTACTTGTTACTGATGAAGTCTTCTTTGAACAGTCAGAAATCAGTTTACTTGGAAATAAACAACTCAGTTATTAATAAGAATTGAAATTATTGCATGCAAAATTTCACGGGTCAGGATAATTCAACCCTGGTACAACTCAACACCGGGACAAAATCATTTTGCCAAATTTTGACGATCTCTAATAAAGGTCGCTACTTGTTACTGATGAAGTCTTCTTTGAACAGTCAGAAATCAGTTTACTTGGAAATAAACAACTCAGTTATTTATAAGAATTGAAATTATTGCATGCAAAATTTCACGGGTGCAGGATAATTCAAACTTGGTACAACTCAACACCGGGACAAAATCATTTTGCTAAATTTTGACGATCTCTAATAAAGGTCGCTACTTGTTACTGATGAAGTCTTCTTTGAACAGTCAGAAATCAGTTTACTTGGAAATAAACAACTCAGTTATTAATAAGAATTGAAATTATTGCATGCAAAATTTCACGGGTGCAGGATAATTCAACCCTGGTACAACTCAACACCGGGACAAAATCATTTTGCTAAATTTTGACGATCTCTAATAAAGGTCGCTACTTGTTACTGATGAAGTCTTCTTTGAACAGTCAGAAATCAGTTTACTTGGAAATAAACAACTCAGTTATTTATAAGAATTGAAATTATTGCATGCAAAATTTCACGGGTGCAGGATAATTCAACCCTGGTACAACTCAACCCCGGGACAAAATCATTTTGCTAAATTTTGACGATCTCTAATAAAGGTCGCTACTTGTTACTGATGAAGTCTTCTTTGAACAGTCAGAAATCAGTTTACTTGGAAATAAACAACTCAGTTATTTATAAGAATTGAAATTATTGCATGCAAAATTTCACGGGTGCAGGATAATTCAACCCTGGTACAACTCAACACCGGGACAAAATCATTTTGCTAAATTTTGACGATCTCTAATAAAGGTCGCTACTTGTTACTGATGAAGTCTTCTTTGAACAGTCAGAAATCAGTTTACTTGGAAATAAACAACTCAGTTATTTATAAGAATTGAAATTATTGCATGCAAAATTTCTCGGGTGCAGGATAATTCAACCCTGGTACAACTCAACACCGGGACAAAATCATTTTGCTAAATTTTGACGATCTCTAATAAAGGTCGCTACTTGTTACTGATGAAGTCTTCTTTGAACAGTCAGAAATCAGTTTACTTGGAAATAAACAACTCAGTTATTTATAAGAATTGAAATTATTGAATGCAAAATTTCACGGGTGCAGGATAATTCAACCCTGGTACAACTCAACACCGGGACAAAATCATTTTGCTAAATTTTGACGATCTCTAATAAAGGTCGCTACTTGTTACTGATGAAGTCTTCTTTCAACAGTCAGAAATCAGTTTACTTGGAAATAAACAACTCAGTTATTAATAAGAATTGAAATTATTGCATGCAAAATTTCACGGGTGCAGGATAATTCAACCCTAGTACAACTCAACACCGGGACAAAATCATTTTGCTAAATTATGACGATCTCTAATAAAGGTCGCTACTTGTTACTGATGAAGTCTTCTTTGAACAGTCAGAAATCAGTTTACTTGGAAATAAACAACTCAGTTATTAATAAGAATTGAAATTATTGCATGCAAAATTTCACGGGTGCAGGATAATTCAACCCTGGTACAACTCAACACCGGGACAAAATCATTTTGCTAAATTTTGACGATCTCTAATAAAGGTCGCTACTTGTTACTGATGAAGTCTTCTTTGAACAGTCAGAAATCAGTTTACTTGGAAATAAACAACTCAGTTATTTATAAGAATTGAAATTATTGCATGCAAAATTTCACGGGTGCAGGATAATTCAACCCTGGTACAACTCAACACTGGGACAAAATCATTTTGCTAAATTTTGACGATCTCTAATAAAGGTCGCTACTTGTTACTGATGAAGTCTTCTTTCAACAGTCAGAAATCAGTTTACTTGGAAATAAACAACTCAGTTATTTATAAGAATTGAAATTATTGCATGCAAAATTTCACGGGTGCAGGATAATTCAACCCTGGTACAACTCAACACCTGGACAACTCAGGAGCGAGACAACTCATGACCGAGTCAACTCAGCACCAGAAAAACATAACTTTTTTTTTTATAACCGAAGAAACGTAATTTCTTAAGAATTCAAAACTTAATTAGTGAATATTTATTTAAAAATCAGGCATTTGAAAATGCAGTATTTAAAATATGAACAAGATTTTTTTTGTAATTACTTTTATAAATAAACGTAATAAACCTTATAGTGAAATTGCCAATATGTTATCTATCGCTGAAGACATACAGTTGTGTTCAAAATATATTTATAGTTAAGTCATAATAATGTTCAATATATTTACATTTCGGCATTAAATAATCAATAGAGGTTGTTACGTCGCTAAAAAAATTCGACCAACCAGTCTGTAGACCTCTCTGATATTTCTGCGCGATATCTAAACTATGTGCTTGTTGAATAACTGACAATCTTTATATATATATATATATATATATATATATATATATATATATATAAACAAATATACGTTTTCAGATTCATCCATTTCAAATATCATTATGCAATAATCACTACCCTTATAATTATGCAACTATTCTTTCTTTACAGGATGTAATATCAACGCTGACATAATGTTTTCGGTTGATGAATCAGGAAGCGTACCATATGGACGCTTTAAATTAGTGATTGATTTCATTATCAATCTCGTCAAAGTATTCGACATTAACAACGGCAAAGTACGAATTGGCCTAATTACATTTGCGCACAATGTCTTTTTTCACTTTGATCTGAACACATATAATAACAAAGCAGATTTAATTACTATGATTGACCTCTTGCGTTACAAATACTCTGGTGGAGCGACTAACACAGAGAAAGCATTCAGATATCTGGATTATATTTCATTTACAAGTCAACACGGTGACAGAAGACACATCCCAAATTATGTCTTCATGATCACAGACGGCAAATCACGCCATCCGTCGGAAACGTATTATAGTGCCTTTGCACTGAAGATGAGAGGTGTCAGCATATTTACGTTCGGTTTTGGCTTTCGTGTCAGGGTACGAGAATTATGCGCTATTTCATCTTTACCTACCAATATACACGTAATTTTAAAACCTTATTATAAAATCCATAACCTGGCGGACAAATTCATTGCTCGTAGTTGTAAAGGTATGTATAAAAATATAAATCAGTTCAATCTAAATAGATGTTTACAGTATTTACATTATTCGGACTATTGTCCTCATTTTGTTGCCATTTGTACGACGTTACGGCCGTTGTACGATCGGCCTTTTTTAGGTGCTAGGAATTTCGAATCGAAATCTTTATTACAATCACTGGGGTATAACATTCTCATCCCTTGCGTAGTAGTGCCTCTTTTGGAAGTCATGAGTTATTTCACTCTAACCCTGTCAATTACTTGTTCACCACTGTTGTAGTTTGGTATTGAACTCACAACTCTTTGGGTCAAGTCATAGGAACTAACCAACGTCTATATTCACTGGGCCATGTGTTCGGTTCGAAATTCCTAGCACCTGAAAAGTGTACAACGACCGAAACGTCGTACAAATGGCAACAAAGATGATAACAATATCCGAATAATCTAAATACTGTAAATACTACCTCATCTCAGAAATATAGTCAGTTAGTTAAGTGCCATACGTGATACACGGTTTGGGCGATCATGTCTCGAATGAGACATGACTAACTGGGCAGAAGATTATCCCGCAGTAGGTTGCAATTGCTTTCTGTGGTAGACTGATTGCCGTCCAAGGCTATAGAATCCAATCTGTCTTATTATTTAGCCCATAACTGGAGGGAAGAGACGGATTAATACCTTTCCCCATAGTATTTGAGCGCGAGTGAATGCAAAGACAAATACTAAATAGATGTGTGTAAATGATTGATATGAAATATCTGAGCAATGTAAGATGGGATACGTGAAAATCAGATATTGATTTTCTTCTTGAGTTTCGTTGCTTTCACGCGAGCATTATCCTAACACGGTTGTTCGCAAACGGCGCGGTACCCCTCATAGATACTGCGGAAGAGGATAGCAAGTGATGCGGAATGATTGAATGACAATCAAAAATTTTATAAGTATTCTAAAGTGGCTGACTCCCCTGTAGCACTCTCAATGATCGAATGGCCCATTGCCTGAAATGATCTATTTAAGTAAAGAATAGTAACGTTCGAGGCGTAATTTTCGAGTGTTATTCGAGTAATATTTGGACTGATTACTTCGGCGAATATTGCGATCCAAACCCCTCCTCTTTTGTGTTGTAAATTCTGTCTTGTCTGTTATTTTAACTATTTTACTGTTCTGTGCCTATCCGCTTAGCACCGGATATTGTGCAAAATAATACCACAGCAAACTTTCTTTGTATATCGTATCCACTTCGGCGAGACAACAAAGGTTTTTTTTTTAAATTACATGGCAAAAATAAACATGATTTCAAGAGCTAAAATATTATTATGGATTACTTGTAATTGCTTACATGAGTTCCAGTATAAATGGTTATTCATAATTATTGTGATATTTTTGCATTATATCAAGTATTAAGAATATAGTAACTAGGGTTCATAGAATGGAGAAGAGAGTTATCAATGATAATGCGCTGACTTTTAATTTGTGGTTATTTCTTTTATTTTTAAATATTGTTATGAATTACTTGTAATTGCATGTATGGGTCCCAGTATAAATAATTATTGACTGATTTTATCATTGTGATATATTTTTGCATTATATTAAGTATTAAGAATATAGTACCTAGGTTCCGCAAACTGGAGGAGTGAGTTAACAATGACAATGTTTTGTTTTTGAAACCGCGGTTACCTACCTTTAATTTCTCTCTGTGTTTTTTTTTTAATTTTTTAATGTACTTTTTATCACATAAAACTTGGTGAGGCGTAAGTAATTTTTCGTTCCGAAAATGTGGCCCAAGGATTAAAAGTTTGGGAACTATTGTTCTAACATAACTAAAAACATATAAGAGAAAGGCGTTACCATGTCAACTTTGCCACTTGAAAATGTTGTGGTCAATCTGAAGAAGTTTAACAGTTAATACAATTTAAATATATCCGTGAGCAATTCAATGAGATGTATACTTAGCAAATATTGAGTATTGCTGTCATATCTGGTCCGGTGCTCCTGCTTTCCACTTAGGTGTCCTCGACCGAATCCATCGGAGAATCTGTAATGTGATCGATTCCGAATGGCAGCTAGGATACAATCGCTTTCTCACCGATGCAGTGTGGTTTCCCTGTGTCTCTTCTACAAATACTTTTACGGCTTCTGTTCCGATGAACTTAGCTCACTGGTACTTCCTATATAAGAATTTCCTCGAGCCACAAGATTAGCAACTAGGTCCCACCCTTTTACTGTGAAACCAATAAATTGTAAACGCAAATTCTACTCCATCAGCTTCTTTTCTCGCACTTCCCGTCTGTGGAATTCTCTTCCGCATACTTGCTTTTCTGACAGTTACAATCTCCAAGAATTTAAATGTAAAGTCAATAGTCATCTTCTGTCTCACTAACTTACATCCTCTCTCTCATGTTTTTCTACATTCACCCCACTCTCATCAGTACTTTCTTCCCTCTCCTACTCTCTTCCTGGCACCCCCTGCAACCTCTTACTCCTCATAACATTCCTCCTCGTCCACCCCACTCTCATCAGTAATCTCTTCCCTCTTCTACTCTCTGACACCCCCTGCAACTTCTCATTCCTCATAACATTCCTCCTATTTAACCTCCTGCACAACAGTGGCAGTAAATGCCTTGCTTGGGGCGACACTATTATAAAAAATATATATATTAAAATAAGTTAAAATAAAATGTAAATACGATGAATTGACATATGAAAATGAAATAAATGAAGGAAAGCTATGGTAAAAATGATAAAGCATTTGTATCCAAAGAAAATTGTAAAGATCTATAAATAAAAATATAATTCATAATCGTATATAATTTCAATGTTAAGGGAAGTATAAAATTTAATAAAGATGTTTAATCAGTATCTATTGAAACATATTTTTTAAGTTTTATCTTTAATTAGAAAAGGTAAAATTTATATCAAAAATACTTTGTGATTAATTGAAGTGAATTGTGATATCTTAGATCAGTGGTTCCATACTTATTTTTTTCTGAGCTGCATTTTTGGAATGGAAATTTGCTCGCGAATCAACAATTATTGTGTGATAAAAATTCCTAAAAAAAAAAAATACTAACACAAAAAAGCAAAACAAAAAAATAAAAAAACAAAAACAGAAAAGCCCAAAACAAAGAGAGGTAACCATAGAATCAAAGTCATAATATTATCTTTGATAATTTTCTCCTCCTATTTGCGGATCATAGTTACCATATTCTTAATACTTGATATAATATAAAGATAGAAGTCAGTTAAGTGCCATACGTGATACACGCTTGAGCGATCATGTCTCGAAAGAGACATGACTGACTGGGCAGAATATTATCTCGCATTAGGTTGCCATTGCTTTCTGCGGTAGACTGGTTGCCGACCAAGGCAATAGAACCCAATCTATCCAGTTATTTAACCCATAACTGGATGGAAGAGACGGATTAATACCTTTCCCAAGGGTATTTGCGCGTAAGTGAATGCAATGAATTCAACTGGAATTCGAACTCGGCTCCCCGATTTCTCGTTCCGAGCCGATATCCAATGCACCACAATATCACATATAAAAATATCACAATAATAAAATTGGTCAATTATTGATATATACTGAGACTCATGTATGCAATTAAAAGCAATTCCTAATAATATTTAATATTTTGAAATGATATTTATTTTTGGTATATAAACTGTTTCTAAATTTTTTATTTTTATTCAATCATTTCGCCGCACTTATGAGCATCCCGTACCTTCTTAAACTCTAGTTATATAGTAATCGACACCCGCTTGCATCTGAGCATCGAGGTTGCCATCCTTTCTCATTCATCACTTTCTCCGCTCTGGCAACGGTGAAGATTTGTAAGCAGGAGTCACAGAGGAGTATGAATGATATATGCGACTGGGCTAGTTGGTTACTCCTGATAGCACGTTTAAGATCCTCTTAATGTTGACGGTTGATTCGAATGTTTCGGTCCCAGCCCCCTTGGATGGTCCTACGCCAGACAGGCCGATTTGTAGCAACGGTTTCTCGGGTCTCAGGGTCGATGTAGACTGTTACAGGGATGTAGAAACCATGCGTTCTTTAAGACTTCGTTGTTTTACCAATACTAAACGCCGTAATAACAATTGTATATGTAGACAAATACTTACGTTTGTAAAATCTATTAACAGCGTGAATTTGTTTATTTTATTTATTTTTTAATCATATTATCTCGAGCAAGGAGGTAATGCCACTGATGTGCAGGGGGCTACGTAAGAGTGAAAAGATTGGAAAAGCCGGAAACCACATCCTAAACAGGAAACAAGGGATGAGCCTCTTCACCCGTTCAATAGACGTGGGTGGGGTGTAAACCGGGCGATAGTTTAGTCTATCTACTCCAATTAAAGTTTGTTTGGTTTTAAAAAATAACTGTTAAGTGTGATAATAAGAATATATAATACAATTTTAAATGGAATAATATTGGTCATGTGAAATTAAATACATTCGAATGTGATTATTTTTAAACGGTTGTTTTTTTTCTAAAATCAATTTTTATGGATTTTTTTTCAAGTATTGAGAAAAGCAAGCCGTTGCCAAACCTGTCAAGAAGACTGCCAATGTACTGACGGTAAATTTAATTATAAAATTCGTCTGATATTCAAAGTTTATTAATATGCTGCTCTTTAATACATAAATATATTCATAACTTCAACAAAAATGATTTATAAATTTATTTTTTAGGCATGAAATGCTGTTATGGTTGTTGCCGAAATACAGTTGTACTCGAATGTTAGGTTGGTACCCTTGTACTTTTTTTTCTAAATTTTATTTGATTATTAGAATATTTGGTAAATGTTTTGAGCTTCCTCGAGTAATTACATATAAAATGAATTACATATAAAAGTGTAAAATTACATATAAATTTACATATAAAAATTACATATAAAATATAAAATTACATATAAAATGAATTACATATAAAAGTGTAAAAATACGAAAGATTATTAAGCAATAAAAATAAGTGTGAGGTGATATGCACAGATAGTAATTCAGAAACAAACCGACTAACGTTGTTTTCGTTCAGGATGTAAACGATCATAGTTCTCCACCACTTCCTATCCTTTCTCGCTCTAAGTAATGATAACGTTTCTTACAAAGAATATATATTCTATTCATACGAACCTATCCAATAAATCTGGTCAACATTAGGTGTTAATATGCCGTAATATAAAATAAAATAAATAAACCAAATGATAGTGATTTCTTGTTCTTGATCTCAGGTTGCTCTGATAAATTATGTAAATGTTAAACGAATGTATGCGGAGTATACATATGTCAGAGGAGATACCCTATGAAAACTTCTTTCTACATATTTCCTGTGTGTCATATAAGGAACTTCAAAATAAAAATGTTTAAATATTTTGTATTTTTTTTTCAGTGTTTTTCAACATTCATCTGGATTCGGCATTTGTGGTGATATTTATTTAATTATTCCATTAATAAATTTTTCGATTATCTTGATATTCCGAATATAAGATCATATCTTATTATATTTTGTGAATGTCAAACATTCACAGAATAATAATAATTTTAGGTTAAACAGGGAGAGTAAAATAAATATTTGTTCCTGATATTCCGAATAATAGAATTTTATTCCAATTAAATCTAATTTCAAAATGAACGTGTATAAAATTATTTTAATTCTTATTTTTTTTTTCAGTGTGCAGACGTTGTCCTCGAGGACGCAGGTGTCGCAATCGAAGGGACTGTAGATGGCGTAAGTAACTGACAATTTTTTAATACTTTGACTAAGAATTTTGGGTTAATAAACTGAATTCTGCTATGTTATCATATATATATATATATATATATATATATATATAATTTATAGCATAAGTATGTTTTAACATCACTACAAAGTAGCTTTTTTGCTTCAACACTTCTTGTGTCTTGTAAAGTGATGGTGCTGATTGCGTGATGAAGAGTTTGAACAACCAACCAAAGCCCCTCAATACGGGAGATATTGTTATGTAGTCTGTGAGTACCAATCAAAATACAAGTAAATTTTTTTTTTTAATCATCTCACCCCAAGCAAGGCATTCCACTGCCACTATTGCGCATGGGGCTACATAGGGGAAGGTAAAGAGAAGGAGTGGTTAGACATAGGGAATGTCAGGAGGAAGGTGACAGATGAGTAAGGATAGCGAGGATGAGGGTTAGGCGGATGGGAAGAGTGCTTGATAGAATGGGAGCAGGTTAGTGTGTTAGGAGGTGTCTATTGACCTTACATTTAAACTCCTGGAGATTGTAGCCGTCGGGGAAGCAATCGTTTGGAAGAGAATTCCGCAGTCGGGAAGTGCGAGGAAAGAAACTGTTGGAGTAGAAGTTACGGCTGCATTTTATCGGTTTCACTGTAAAATGGTGGGATCTAGTTGCTAATCTAGTATCTCGTGCAAATTCGTATTTAGGGGGCACCAGTGATCTAAGTTCATCGGAGCAGAAGCCGTGAAAGTATTTATAGAAGAGACACAGGGAAGCCACGTCGCGCCGGTGGGAGAGAGACTGCAGGCGGTCTGCCAAGTCGGTATCTATCACATTACAGACCCTCCTCTGAACCTTATCGAGAAGCCCAAGGAGAACAGCAGGGGCACCCGACCAGATATGGCAGCAGTATTCAATGCACGGGTGGATGGTAGATTTGTAAATGTGCAGGATAGATTTAGACGGAAAAAACTTTCGGGCCCTACACAGAGAACCGACTTTCATAGCAGCGGATTTAGCAATGGATTCGATATAGTCATTCCATTTGAGGTCCGCTGAAAGTGTGAGACCAAGGAGGTGTAGTGTTTTACTCTCTGGGAGGCAAGCCTGGTCCATGTTAATGGGAGGTAGGTGAGATTGTCGATGATGGTTAATTGAGAGTAGCTTCGTTTTAGAAGCATTAAAATTTACTAGTCATTTCTTACCCCAGTCCAATATGGATTGGAGGTCTTTTTCAATCTCGGCTGTGAGGTTAGCTTTGACGCCTACACCAGATTTTTGTTGGAGGCGAGAGTAAAATGTGGTGTCATCGGCGTACAAACCTATTTGGGCTCTTATGGAATCAGGAAGATCATTAATATATATCAGGAAGAGTGTAGGACCTAAGATGGAGCCTTGGGGGACACCTGCGTTTGTATGGTAGTTCTGAGAGGCATGTCCGTTTAATACCACCTTCATTGTGCGGTTAGAGAGGAATGGCTGGATTAGTTGAAACAAATGTCCAGTTATACCATAGCTCCGCAGTTTACATAGAAGGCCAGCATGCCAAACTCTGTCGAACGCCTTAGATATATCCAATGCAACGGTTCGGGCTTCGCCATTCCTGTCGAGTGCCTGGTATATGTACTCGGTGATGGTCGTTAGCATATCAGCAGTAGACCTGGTGAAGCGGAAACCATATTGCTTGTCCGAGAGGAGCCTGTGTGCTGTGAGATGCTGAACCACCTCGGCGTTGATAATGGCTTCGAACACTTTGCCAAAGATCGGAAGAAGGCTGATAGGGCGGTAATTTGCAGGGTCAGAGGGTTCTCCGGTGTTTTTAAATATAGGAACTACAGAGGAAGATTTCCAACAGGCAGGAAAGCAGGAAGCAGATAGGCAGAGGTTGTAGAGCTTAGAAAGGACAGAGGAAAGTTCAGGGGCACATTTCTTTAAGTCTATGGTTGGGATTCCATCACCACCGCTCGCTTTGTGAGGGTCAAGTTTTAAGATTATCTTAGAGACAAGCGAAGGTGTAATGTGGACATCATTCAGTTGTGCTTCGGTTCTAGGTGAGAAGTCGGGTGTAAAAACTCCAGATGAGTCCAGACTCGAATTGTTCGAGAATCTGCGGGCAAAACATTCAGCCTTATCTGCTGGGGAGGTGAGGACCTCAAATTTGTTGATTAGCGGGGGTATTGTGGACTTGCTCTTGTTAAGTACTCTTTTACAGAGTCGCCAGTAGTCTTTAGAGCCGAATTTAGAGCATGCTATGCGTTGCTTCATTCTGGCAGCAAACAACATCTTAGCTTCGTTAAGTATCCTTTTACACTTATTACGAGCTGAAGTGAAAAGGCGCCTGTTTTGGTCCGACGCGTAGTTACGATAGAGTCGGAAGAAATGATTCCGGTGGGCAATGGCAGCCGAGCAAGCGGGTGAGAACCATGGAGACGAATGAGATTTAAGCTGGAATTTCCTAGCAGGGATGAAGGCATCGATGCCAGCCTTAACCCAGGAGGAGACCTCGGATGCACATTCTTCGATGGGAAGACTAAAGACGTTGTTCCAAGGGATGTCACAGAGGAAGTCTCGGAACGAATCCCAGTCTGCTCTTTGATAGCAGTAGGATATTCTACTTGTCTGGGTTTCATGGGTCGGGCGGGAGTGGAGTGAAATATTGACCGGACACTACAGTGTGGTCAGAGTTTTCAAGTGGGCAGAGTTGTCTGGTAGTGCAAGAGTCTGGGATGGAAGGGAAGCAGAGGTCTAGAAGTGAGTCCCTTCCGTTAGGGTTGTCGGAGAAACGCGTGGGGAAGTCCACTACTTGCGTAAGGGATTGGGTGATTTAAAGTTCATGGTGTGGACACCAGCAGGATCAGTGACAGCGTTCTTCAGCCACTTGGTGTGGTGGGCGTTAAAGTCACCAAACACGGGCAGAGGGATGGGAAGAAATGGCTTTGTCAATATTGTCAGAAATGATGTCAAGTAACGAACAGTCAGGGGAGGAAGGAGAGCGGTAGAGAAAGAAGAAATAGCTGATCGAGCTGAGAAGTGAGAGGCGGAAGCACATGAAAGAATGATCTGGGGATTCAAAAGATGACACCCTAGCTAAGGGAAGGTGTTCGCTGACATAGACACCAAGCCCATGCATATGAACATTGGAGTCCTTCCTGAAGAGGGGAAGGTAGCCAGGAACGTAGAACTCAGATGAGGGGATAAAAGGGTTAAGATTAGTTTCACATAGGGCTAATATATCAGGTGAGTTATTATGGAGGAAAGAATCTACGCTGGGGAAGTTGGTGCGGATGCCGCGTATGTTAGTGAAAGAGATGCAGACAGGTTTGGGCGTTTTCAAATGAGCTGGTTTAGTTTTGTTATTATGTTTGCTTTTTTCCATAGTGATTCAGTTAAGGAGTGGTCTTAGAATAGAATCAGTCGGTCAATCATTTGCAATTTGTGAAGGATGGAGACTGGCGCGGCCTACAACATAATGTGGCCTCGGGGTTGCCCACCGAACGTTCATGCAGGGACGCCCGTCCATGCGCGATATGGCACTACAAGAACCCCGGTATTATTCAACTGTTGATAAGAGCAGCCTCTCAAGACGCTACGCAAGAGTTCGGGCTCCTAATTACCAGTCGGAAGCAGCAACCAGGAAACTGCCAACCCGGTACCCTCAGAATGTAAAGACGTTGCCACCATACTCCGTAACTTCAAAGAGCTTCCAGCTGAACTAACACCAAGACCGGAGAAAGGGGATGAACCGGGAACCCCTTCCTAAACAAGAAACAAGGTGATCACCTCTAAACTCATTCAAAAGAATGGGGTGGAGTAAATGCTAATTTGAAAAACATGACAACGTATCTAAAAACAATTTTGCCAACTTGCCAAATGTTATATATCTATAGGATAGGATGGATGGATCTATCTATCTATCTATCTATCTATCTATCTATCTATCTATCTATCTATCTATCTATCTGATTTTTGTATCATTCAAATACTCATATCTATCTAGGCAGATAGATATGAGTATTTGAATGATACAAAAATCCTATTTTACGAGATTCGTCCATCGAAAGAACTTCTTCAGACGAACAATGGTTTTATCGATAGAATCTTATATCTAGTAGGTGGACAAAATGTTGTAAACACAAGTTACAATCCTACATTTAGAAACGTTAAAGAAGTGACGCTTAGCTTTGAAGTTTAAATTTGAAATTTTTAGGCTTTTGGTGAATGAATATACAACTAAGCATCTCTGTATTTTCAGCGTATTTCGATTTAGAATTATATTCTGTCCGACACAGTGGACAAAATTTCATAGCAACAATCCTAGCTATTCATTCAATATAATCTTTCCACTTCATGCTAGCAAAATACGTACTCCCGAAAAGGAGCAAAGTGTTGATCTTCTGCGGTTTATCATTAGCCGAAAAGGTTCTCTGTGGTGACTAATGAAAACAGTTTTGTTTTGAAGGAGTTAGAATTTACAAGATATTCCTTGGCCAAGTTCAGCACTGACTGAAGATTCTTTTTAAGAGCAGTCCCAGCAAAACTAATTTCCCAGTTTATATGAAAAAAAGGTACTTCAAAACAAAATATAATATTCTGAAAAATAGTTTCAAACAAATTACGAAAATCAGCCACATGGACAGGCAGGTTTTGGCAGAAGTTAGTAAACAACAGACCATAGACAAACAATTTGACCAACTTATGGAAAAAGGCTTACGAGCATATCACTTTGAAACACCATAATTAAGCAATATCGATCTTGGTCAGTACCTAGATGGGCGATGCCTAAAAATACCAAGTTTTGTAAGCTTGGATGTTCGGATGGTTTCATGGATAAGAGCTCGGAATTGGAAATCCGAGAGCAAATACCCTGGGGAAAGGTATGAATCCACCTTCATCTAAAATAAATCATTACAATCTAAAAATATTTTATAGCATTAAAAAACCAGCAATATTTCCATAAACCGTAAAATCAATCAATCAATAAAATCTGATAGAAAAAACAAGAACTAAGATTAAAAATCTTCTTTATTAGTTTCTTTTTTTTATAAAAAGGTATTTGACTTGAGCACATCAAGTATATATATATATATATATATATATATATATATATATATATATAGATGAAAAGGGAATTGTACCCACAGAAATTACTAATAGATCTGAAGAGTGTGGACGTCATTGTGATATAACCCGAGGAACCTTTCGGCCAACACTTGTCAAGGGTCACGTTGGCAAAGTTTATGAATAGGTAAGAAAGAGAACACAACAGAATGGAAAACTGGAAAATTTTGCACTACTGGGAGCTAATGGAATTACGCTTAAAAATAAATTTATTGAGGAAATTTAAAACGTAAGGGGGGTGTAAACATATGAATTCCACAGAGTGAAAATAAAAAAGAAAAAAGATTACACTCATAGGCTCACCAGTAGTTGCAAAGAGCGTAAGAATTGCTCTTTCTGCCTGCACAGGCTCGGCTGTTGAATTTTAAGGCAAATGGCCTCCAATATACGCAGATGATGTAACGAACGAGCACTGTGCAGGACAGAAAACCAACTGTCCTCATAAGAAGAGGCACAAGCCGGATTGTCCAACAGGTGTTGGCCGATTGCTGAATCCAGCACGGCCTGAGTCGTTCTTATATTACTATTGGAATTACCCAAACGTAAATTCGCGGGGACATGCTGCGCAACCCGTGTCTCCAATCTCAGATTGGTTCGTCCTATGTATGCTGCATCGCAACAGCATTTGAATTTGTATACAACAGAATTTTTACGAAAATAGGACAACCGATCCTTAACAAAAGATGGAAAAACGGGCCTTGTTTTATAAACAACGCGCAATTTTACTGAATAATACCCCGACGAAATATTAGCCGAAACTTTATTAGTAACAGCAAGACACTGTCTACCAAGCCAAGGTAATTTTAGATATAAAGGACAGCGACTTGGCCCTTCAACTTTTGGTTCTTTAAACCGTTTGATTTTACGGGAAATGACCCGTTTCACAAAATTAATAGGGTACCCATTCCCCTCAAAAATGTCATGCAGGCGTGTCAATTCACTAGCCAAGCATTCGGGAGAACAAATATTCAGGGCACGGTGAACCAAAGTTTCTATTAGGCCAATTTTGCGGGATTTAGGGACGAACGAATTCCAATTCGTATATAGACCTGTAAAGGTCGGTTTACGAAAAACAGATGTGACGAAAACATCGCCCTTACGCTGAACAAAGACATCTAAAAATGGAAGACCTCCGTCATTCTCCATCTCCATAGTAAACTGTAGAGAATGATGTAGGGAATTAAGCTGAACTAAGAACTGTTCAGCTTCAGATGTGCTGTTAAATATTGAGAAAGTATCATCAACATAACGTCGATAAACTAAAGGTACATTGACCTTCTCGAAAAGCACACGTTCGTAAAATCCCACGAAGATGTTGGACAGGAAAGGACCCAAAGGACTTTGCCAACGTGACCCTTGACAAGTGTTGGCCGAAAGGTTCCTCGGGTTATATCACAATGACGTCCACACTCTTCAGATATATATATATATATATATATATATATATATATATATATATATATATATATAATCGTTTCACCCCAAGCAAGGCATTTCACTGCCACTATTGCTCTTGGGGCTACATAGGGGAAGGTAAATAGAAAGAGTGGTTAGATATAGGAAATGTCAGAAGGGGGGTGATATGTAGTTGGGAGGATGGGAAGAGTGTTTGAAAGAATGGAAGCGAGTTATTGTGTTAGGAGGTGTCTATTGACCTTACATTTAAACTCCTGGAGATTGTAGCCATCGGGGAAGCAGTCATGTGGAAGGGAATTCCACAGTCGGGAAGTACGAGAAAAGAAACTGTTGGAGTAGAAGTTGCGGTTGCATTTTATCGGTTTCACTGTAAAAGGGTGGGATCTAGTTGCTAATCTATTCCTGGACTTCTTCCAGTTCTCCATATTGAAAGCCCACGAGAATATAATAAACGACACATAACGATATAATGAAAAGCGCTCTGCCAATATGCTCAAAATCGTGTGGATAAGAAAAATATAATGCTAGACCAATTGAAAGATCAATGCTACAAATAAAAACACAGATATAAAAGTAAGGATCATTGAACAGAGCAAGATAAGAGACACCAGACAAGTTGTTAAGCAACAAAAATTCTGATGGACGGGAAGAAGCGGTGCAACAGGTTGGTTGAGTGATGGATGCACAATTGATAGTGAACGTAGTAGAAATAAATCAGACAGAAGGTGGGAAGATCAGTTAATGGGGTTTGTATTCAAGGACTGAGAAAGTTATTAGTTAAGTGTAAGATACATTTAGTCTAACCCTATTAATCGATTCGTTATATAATCATATTGAAATAAATAATATGGTATATATTTAACTGAAATTCAGTGTATCAATATGTAGTACTTTTGTGCGTTCATAGAAGAAAACAATTTTATCATATTTATCGTTCTTTTTCCTTTTAGGCAAAAGTCAGTGCTTTCATGGTTGTTGCGAGCACCCTCGACGTAAGGTTAGTAGTATATTTTTAAATCTTAATGAACTATTTATAGTCGAATTACTAAATGACTTTTGCGGAATAAATATAAAATTAATCGTAGTATCTGGATTGCTATTTGATGTCAAAGATGAAGGAAAAACTTGATGCAACCGAAATATAGTTCTACAGAAGGATGCTGAGGATACCATGGACGGAGCAAACGATTAATAACAAAGTTTTAGAGAAGATAGGCATAAAAAGGAAACTTCTACTTAACATCAGGAAATGACAGCTGAAGTTTTTGGGACATGTCCAAGACAAGAGAGAGAGAGAGAGAGAGAGAGAGAGAGAGAGAGAGAGAGAGAGAGAGAGAGGGGAACCGATAATACACAAAGATGAGGTCGGACTGGAAATAATAAAGTCCGAAGTGGAAGCTGCAATGGCCAAACTGAATAACCACTGTACCGCAACGCACATCAAGTTCTTTTCACCGGATCTATTCAACTTGTACAGCGAGACTATTCTGAGGACTCTAGATGTTATGCCAGGATTTGTCATCGGAGGCCACAATTTAAACAACATAAGGTACGCAGATGATACAGTGTTGATAGCAAACAAGGAAAGGAAGCTATAAGACCACCTACAGAAGGTAGCTGAAGAGAGTGACAAGAAAGGACTACAAAAATATTGCAAGAAAACTGAATGCATGGTCATTAGCAAAAAGAGCAGCCCAAAATGCCAAATACAGGTAGGGGATACTAAAATCAAGCAGGTACAAAAATTTAAATACACGAGAAGTGTTCTAATAGAAGACGGAAAGTGCGACATAGAGAACCGAAGGCGAATTGGCATGGCAAAGGACACATTCCAGAAGCTGAGTAGAGTGTTAAGAGACAAAAAAATCACTAGAAACAAAGAAGAGAGTACTGGATTGCTATGTGATGTTAGTTTTTCAATATGGCAGTGAATGCTGGACAATCTCATCGACGATTAAAGAAAAATTAAAGCAACTGAAATGTAATTCTACAGAATATTCTGCGGATATCATGGATCAAGCATATGAGTAATGATGAGGTTTTGGAAAGGGTGGAAACGAAAAGGAAATTAATACTGAGCATCAAGAAGAGACAGTTAAAGTTCTTGTGAATGCAATGAGGAAGACGGGCTTGGAGAACTTGATACTATCAGGCCAGATAGAGGGAAGAGACAGGGGAAAATAGCGTGTAACGTACTTGACTGACTTGAGTGGGTGGATGGGAGAACGAGGGTTGCGTGGAATAACAGGAGAAAGCGTGCTAAGAGCCACCAGGGATAGAGAGACGTGGAAGGCCATGATTGCCTACGTCCTGAAAAGACAAGGCACATAGAAGAAGAAGAATGAAGAAAGAGGTCTTGGAGAACCTGACACTCACGGGACGGATAGAATGGAAGAAAGACAAGGGAAAGCAGCGCACGACATACCTGATAGAATTGAACAGATGAATGGTAGAGCGGGGGTTGAGTGGAATAACTGAAGGGATATTAAGAGTAACAAAGGATAGTGATAAATGGAGATCCATGATCGCCCACGACCTGAAGAGACACTGCACATAGATGATGATGGTGATGATGATGATATTGTGACAAATCGAAAATACAAAAGTCAAACAAGTAAAAAACAAAAATTGTGCGACACTGACATCCGAAGGTGCATTGGGATAGTGAAAGTTGAATTCCAAAAGCTAAGCAGAGTATTAAGAGACAGGAAAACTTTTTTGAGAAACAAAGCAAAGAGTATTGGACTGTCACGTAATATCCGTCTTCTAGGAAGTGAAAGGTAAACAATTTCCTTAAAGATGAAGAAGAAACTTGGAGCAACAGAACTGTGGTTCTACAGAAGGATGCTGAGGATATCATGGACAGAATATGTGAGCAACAACTAAGTTTTATAAAAAATGGAAACGAAAACACAGTTGTATTTAACATTAAGAAGAGACAGCTGGTATTTTAAAGGCACATAATGAGTAAAGTGATACTCACAGTACATGTTGAAGGCCAAGAGGGACAGAGGAAAACAACATACAACATACTGAGGGAGTAAATGAATGGCGGAACATGATTTAAAAAAATAGAAAAAGACAAAACTTATTAAGAGCTGCAAAGGACAGGGAATTGTGGAGAGCTATGATCGCCTACATCAGGAAGAGACACAACACATAAAGAAGTATTTCCCGTTTAAAACGACTATGAATTGAGCTTTATTTGTATTAGTTATAATTCTCATTTTTACCATTTTTTAATCGTTTCACGCCAAGCAAAGCGGGAATTCGGCTAGTACGCAGACGGTTACAGAGACCGAACGTAAGAGAAAAGAATGAGTATTGGGGGAATTGAGGAAAGGACAAAAGGTAAACGAAATTAAAGAATACTGAAAATGGCGATTGACGTTTCATTTAAAGTTTTTAAGATTGTATTTGTCAGAGAAGCAAGTAAACGAAAGGAATTTCCACAGGCATGAAGTGCGAGAAAAGAAACTGTTAAGTAGAAGTGAAGGTTGTATTTAACTATTTCAACAGTAAACGGGTGGGACCTACGTGCCAATCTAGTAGAGCGCTTAAATTCATGTAGCCGGTGCACCAAGGGATATCGGAACAGTTGCCACGAAAATATGTGTGTGTGTGTGTGTGTGAGAGAGAGAGAGAGAGAGAGAGAGAGAGAGAGAGAGAGAGAGAGAGAGAGAGAGAGAGAGAGAGAGAAAGAAATAAGCCAAACAACGTTGGTGAGAAAGTGACAAGTCGGGATTGATTTAATTACAGACCCTTTTTTGGATTTTGTCAAGAATCTCAGATGAATAGCAAAGGTACCAGAGCAGACCAGACACGGCAACAGTATTCAATACACAGGCGGATAGCAGATTTTTAAAATGTGCAATATGGACACTGACGAGAAAATTTCTAGCACATCACAGTCTCCCCATCAAATTCATTTTTAACAAAATTAATTCATTTTGTCTTTCATTCACTTTTTAATCTATATTTCAAAATAATTTCCATTGAACCCTTTTTTGTTTTTCAGTAACCATTACTGCAGAATATCGTTGCATACCATTGGAATAGTAATGCACATAAGATGAATATATGGTATCGTATGCGTGATTAGTTCTTATACATAACTTACTCGTTTTTTTTCCTCACTATTTTGTATATATTTAGTTTATAAGCTCTTAGCATTTATATAGTTTTCTTTAGCAAAACCATTTCAAGTTTTGGGGTATTATATTTGTAATTGAAAATAGCTTCAAATTAATGTTTTTAAAACAATTTATTTTGTCGAACATAATAATTTAATTGCTATTTAATAAAGACATTATATATGATAATTTAATCGAACCTAATTGAGCTTATGTAGATTTTTAAACATAATTTAACCTAAAAACTGGTGAAATTGATATGTTTGTACGAAATGAGTGGATTGAGTTGAAATCAATAATGAACACATTTCCTTTTTCTTTTAGATGTGTATTACTACAGATGTCGTGGCAGGGGTAAAAAACCTGACAAATGTAGACTAGGTATGTAATATTGAATTAGCCATTAGCACTTTTATTGGCTAATGCTTCCAAGTAAAGTGGGTGTATGACAATTTGCTATTTGGGGAAAACACGTTTTTTCCTAGTTAAGGACTTAGTTAAGTGCCATACATGATACAAGCTTAGGTGATGATGTCTCGAAAGACCCATTACTGATTGTACAAAACATTTTTCCGCAGTACGTTGCTTTTATTTTTGTGGTAGGCTGGTTGCCAACCAAGTCTGTAGAACCAAATCTATCCTGCTATTTAATTCATAGCTTGGATAGATATCCAAGATGGATTAATACCTTTCCCATTGGTATTTGTGCGTAAGTGAACGCAACGAATTCAACTGGAATTCGAACTTGGCTCTCCGATTTCTCGATCCGAGCCGATATCCAATGCACCACAATGCACATCCCGGACAGTTAAAGACTACTTGTACGAAAATAATACAATATGGAAAAATTGAAGATATACCAGGAATGTAATACTGAATAAGCCATTATCACTTTTATTGGCTAATACTTCCAAATAAAGGGCATGTCGAATCCATAATTTTCCCACAATGAGTTATTGGGCTTAAATGAATTTTTTATTTGAATTCTTCCTCTTTGAAATATTAATCAACCTCATTTAAATTTCTTCAAACGAGCATTTAAACACACCTTGTTACAACTTAGTCTTTCATATTATTGTTGAGATGGAAATATGAAATCAGCAAGTATTACAGCAAGTTTTACAACAAATATAACGAGAGCAGATTGAATAACGAAAAGAGTTGATAGCAATCCTGGAAAAGCAAGTAACATGCAATGCATTAATTTTATTTTCACCGGACTCAGTCGCTAACTCAATTAGTAAATTTAATTACGTCCCAGAAGAAAACATTACATTTCTGTCGTACTTCAGAAGACATGAGGCCGTTTTCAGGGAAGAATGTCAAAGATGGTCGGATGAAAAGAAAATTGTGTCCCACATTTGTTAGTGAGCCAGTTTTTATTAGCCTGTCTGCATTTGCTCTTTATTTTCTTGTGTAGTTTTCTGTATTCTGTTCCATGCTTGACATTGTTTTCTGTCTCCTTTGCATCATTTCAAGAATTTCATCAGTGATCTACTTCTTCTGTGTCCGTTTTCCTTTGGTATTATATCGTTTGTTGATGTCACTAGAGCTTCTCTTAGTGCTTCCTAGAATTTCTGATTTGTCTTTCGTACTTTCTTTTCACGCTATCTGTATATTTTTCCTGTAGGTTTGGGTCGTTCATGATTTTGTTGTATTGCAATCTGGTTGTTGTGTTAGGTTTTTTCAATCTTCAGAGCTTCATCCTTAGTTTGCATATAAGTGGTAGCTGGTCGATTTGGCAGTCGGCACTTGGGTACATTTTGCATCGGAGAACTGCGTTCCCAAATCTTTTGCAGATAGATATATAATCAATTTGGTTTTTTGTTTCTACTCGTCCAGAGTCGTCTTGGGTGTTCTTGGAACCAAGTGTTGGTTTATTACCTGGTCATTTGCTGTGCAACATTAGACCCATTACTCTCCGTGGTCATTGTGGTTTCCCAGTTCAAATTTGTCAAACATTTCTCTTTCTCTTTCTTTAACGAGTTTTGCATTCAGGTCTCCCATGATAATTCTGATTTCTTGTGACTTTCACTAAGCCTTCAGCTAATTGGTCTATCTTAGTGGCCCTCTGAAAGCCTCAATCTGAATGTTATAGATTACTGTATCTGAAGTAACTCACTTGATGAGTCATGACATTGTCGATATTGATTTATTGAATTGGAATTTAACTTTTAACTTAGCTTGTAATTAAATTTTTCTTGACACTATCCACAAAACTGCTGCCTCCTGATTTCCACGCTTACAACTTTGTATTGAACATTTCAAACATCAATGATGATTGTTCAGTTTGTACAAGAATCATAATTATTACATTTCTTTCTGAATTTACCAGTTTTTTTTTTTCCTGAGCACGCACCCTGTAGATTCCTTTATTTACGATCCTGCACAGTTTATTTACTGTCATAGATTGAGGGCCTAAGTAAAGTTGGGATAAAAATCAACTAAGCAATTATAATTAAAGTAAATTCTAGTAAAAATTATTAAGAATTCTTAGTAATATCTAAGCAAAACCCGTGTGAGTTAATGTTTAAAATCTATCCACTTTTTTCTTCTTGTTGAAATGGTTAAATGGCTGCAAGTAAATTGGAAAATTTCTCATCAGTGTAAATTTGATTTAAGTTTAAAGATCGTTCATTGTTTCATTATTGGTACTGTAGATTTCCCAAAAGTTGAACTAGTATCAAGCTTCTTTTAGTTGAGTTGGAGTAATAAACCATAATCACCAAGCACATCAAACGTTGCCTATGAAAGCTAATGACACTATCCTTTAAAATCAACCTGCATTAAATTCCTTTTGACACTATCCACAAAGCTGCTACCTCCTGGTTACCCTACTTACAACTTTGTCTTGAACATTCAGTTAAGCATTTCCAACATTTACGGGGATTGTTTAGTTTGTGCATGAATTATAATAGCTAAATAAATTTATTTCTGAATATAGTGCTTTTTTTTACTGGGCACCCTGTATATAAATTTTAACAAAATATTAATAATCAAAATTCAAGATTATCAATCCTTATTTGAAGTAAAGTTGGGCTTCGATCTTCCACCCAGTTTAAAGTTTATGAAGAAATATTTATCGTCTATACTTTTACGAATAAGCGTTTTGAAGACCGAATTGCCTTCATGCATAAAATCTATCAGTAGCTAGATCAGTAGCTGTTTATGTTTCAGCATTGAAGTTTAAATGTTTGGCGTCATGTAAATTTTTTATTATAGAAGAAACCTATGATAAAAATTAAAAATTATACAATTTTAGGCTAAGAAGTTATGATAAACCTAACAATACCCAATCAAAACATATAAGAGAGAACTACTGCCGTCAAATAAAAAAGAGTAAAAAGACTTTTAAAATTACTATTGTCTACAAAACTCTTATAATATGTGGCTCAAAAAATGAAAACAATATGACAATGAGGTGTTTTAAACAAAAACGTACGCACAAATACTGTGGTTGTCATGTTTTATAGACATTTTTTAAGCTACGTTTTCTTTTGAATATTCCAAATGGTCGAAATGAAACAAATTATGAAAGACTTTTATAACAGAATAATGATTTGCTATAAGTTTTCCGACAAACATGGTTCACATTTGAAAGTGTTTATAAAATAATATATTAATAAAAATATTTTTCTATAGATACACTCCAACACATCTATACATCAACTTGTATATGTATATTTCTAGGGTGGAAATGTTGCCGAGGTTTGTGCCAGAGACCATTAACTTTGGAAGGTAAGGTAAGTATGCAATAAAACGTTACTATTATTTGCATAAATCCACGAATAATTTTAAAAATAATATTAGACTAAAGTATCGGAATGTTTTAGTAACTAATTACCAAGATATACCGCTTTTCTTTCATTTGGTCAAAATGTAAACATATTTATCTTTAATTTTGCATTTTACTTTAATGTCAATGTTTTTAAAATAATAAATGATTATTTAACAATCATTCTTGCTTTAATTTTCGGTTTATTTAATATCAATGGAACTTTTTTAAGTTTGACGATGGGAAATCATCTTTCTGTTGTTATTGTAAGAATATTTGCTTACTTGATCACTTACCTACATTTTTCTATGTTGACGATATTGGCATGTGGTGTCAAGGTTTTTTGTCTAGATATCTGGTGATGGGATAAAAGACGATAAAGAATTAGTTTAGTATACGAAGATGTGTAGGAACATTTTCACCAATATAAAGAAGCCCGTCAAAAAAAAAAAAAAAAAAGAAAAAGAAAAAAGAAATAAGTATTCAAGTTTGTTCATTTCTTCAGATTTTAAGAAATTTGTTAGGACGAGGTTTCAGCACACTTTCATATTTACATTGATTGGTAGAAATTTTTTAATCCAGAAGTTAATCTGCAATCCCTCTGTTTATTATCACGTAATCCTTTAGTCTGTAAAACTGATTTACACCTGTATTTTTTCTATTACAGAATCAACAAACAATCATAAATTCAAAGTGTAACTATTTCATAGAAGAAGAAGAAGAAGAAGAAGAAGAAGAAGAAGAAGAAGAAGAAGAAGAAGAAGAAGAAGAAGAAGAAGAAGGAAACAGATTATTTGTGAACGATAAGACTTTTGCTTTTATCTTGTTTATGTCGGGGAAAAACCAAGTACCTACGTTAGAATGTTTAAATTCAGGAGGATAAATGACTATCCATTATTTGCATAATTGCCATTGCGAGTAATCAGTTCTTGCATATAAAAAATGAATAAATTAAATTGAATTTTTTTTACAATTATTTCACTCCAAGCAAGGCGGAAACGACTCTATTGCGCAGGGAGATACAGCGAGAAAACGGGGTAAAAGATGAACGGGATTCAAGAAGATAGAAGATGGCAATTGAATTGCATTTAGATTTTTGGAGATTGTAGCTATCAGGGAAGTAAGTAAATTGAAGAGAGTTCCACAGGCGGAAAATAGGAAAACAGAAACTGTTGGTTGGTTGGGTGGTTGTTTTGTTTTATGGCATATCAACACCTCAGCGGGTCATTTAATGCCAACTAAATTTTATTTATTTATTGCTGGTACTACCTTTTTCTTTTCAACAATTTATTGTTTGTTTTTATATAATTTTTGTGTCTAGTAATAC
This sequence comes from Ascarosepion bandense, assembly GCA_037127315.1. Classification (NCBI taxonomy): domain Eukaryota; kingdom Metazoa; phylum Mollusca; class Cephalopoda; order Sepiida; family Sepiidae; genus Ascarosepion; species Ascarosepion bandense. Next base: position 5,313,634 of record JBBBDQ010000367.1, read on the forward strand.
TTTTTTCTTTTCGAGTATCAACATTCATTGGGATTTGTTTTTAAGGACAGGGTACCCAAATCCTACTCTTGTTATTTAACCCATAACTGGAGGGAAGGAACGGATTAATACTTTTCTCAAGGGTTCCAGTGCTTAAGTGAATGCAGGATATTCAACTGGAATTCGAACTCAGCTCACGATTTCTCTTTCCGAGCCGATATCCACTGCACCACAACGCACATCCGTCACTAAACGCTTACAGCACCTGGTATTCCCAAGCGGTCATCCATCTAAGTACTGATCAGGCTCAACGTTTCTTAACTTCGCTGATATAGCGAGAACCGGTGTATTCAACGTGATATGGCCGTAAGCATGCATATCTGTCACTAAACGCTTACAGCACCTGGTATTCCCAAGCGGTGATCCATCTAAGTACTGACCAGGCTCAACGTTTCTTAACTTCGGTGATATAGCGAGAACCGGTGTATTCAACGTGATATGGCCGTAAGCATGCATATCTGTCACTAAACGCTTACAGCACCTGGTATTCCCAAGCGGTGATCCATCTAAGTACTGACCAGGCTCAACGTCTCTTAACTTCGGTGATCGAGCGAGAACCGGTGTATTCAACATGATATGGCATTAGCATGCATATCTGTCACTAAACGCTTACAGCACCTGGTATTCCCAAGCGGTCATCCATCTAAGTACTGACCAGGCTCAACTTTTCTTAACTTCGGTGATCGAGCGAGAACCGGTGTATTCAACGTGATATGGCCGTAAGCCAAGAAAATGTTGCAGTAGAAGTAAAAGATGCCAATCTAGTTGCAGGCTTAATTTCATGTGGTCGTGTCACCAGGGAAAAAAACTAGTAAGAACAGTTCTCATGAAAATATTTTTTTAAAAAAACAAAGGGAAGCTACGACTGGAAAAGTGACTGAAGCCGAGATGCCAAGTAAGGACCGATTAAATTGCAGATATGGCAACAATATTCAATGCAAGGACGAATGGTAGATTTATAAATATGCACGACAGATTCTGACGAGAAAAAAACTTTTTGGATCAACAGAGATACCCAACTTTCCTAGCGGTTAATGCAGCTATAGATCCGATGTATTCGTTCCACTTCAGGTCAGTTGAGAAAGTGAGGCACAGTGCATTGCTCTCAAGGAGACTTGCATCAGCCATGCTGATGGCTGGCAAGAAAAGTTTCTCAAAGGTGGTTGGGAGGGATTAAATCTTACAAGCCATTTCCTGCCCCAGTTAACCACTGATTAGAGGTCTGTTTCAAGAGCAGCAACTAAGTATACTTTGTCAGTTTTGATAGATTTTCTATTGAGACGGGACTAAATGATGATGTCATCTGCATAGATGCCTACTTAAGAACTAATGACATGAATATCATGATGAAAACCAGAAAGAGCCTAGGAACTTGGATTTAAATAGACTAATATTATCATTATAATTTTCTTATAATGAATAAAATATATCTGATCTCAATAATTTTAAAACATAAAAAAGCAGAAGTTGATGCTATTTTCCAGTATTATATTATATTATATTATATAATATTACATCAATGTTAATATGATACAGTTGAAAGCAATTTTCTAGTCGTAGAGTTTTAAATCCCCACGAGAATAATTTTGCACTATTCTTATAGGATTAGTTCATTTATAATCAGGGTAAAACATAATTTTGCGAAAGATTAAAAACAAAACAAACCGTTTCGACAAACAGGCATGATTTATCTTTTCAAAATACTACATTCACTTTTTCAGTTGGCTGTATGGGAGACCCTCCATGCACTAAATACCCACCACGTGATACCTGCGGAATAGGTAATTTTCTTGTACAAGAATTCAGTTACTTAATAATCCTTTCGTTCTAATTTAATTCATTTGTATGTTTACGTCTGTACTACCATATATCATGAAATTTTGGGACGAGCTGCTATATATATATATATATATATATATATATATATATATATATATCCACAGATAAAGTGGAAGCTAATAGGCAAGGCAAGCACTCCTCGTACCTTAAGAGATAGATGTAATCTATGTTTAACAGAGAAATTAAGATTTTGAAATTTCAGTATCAAAATAAATGTACTTCTGAATAAACGTAGAGAAATCATTATTATGTGTTGTCACAGGAATAAATTTAAATTGTAATAATTATCTTATTCTTTCATTTAGTCACAACAGAATTTTTTTAAAAATTTTGCTAAGCAGTAACTTTTTCCCTCCTACCTACCACTACTAACCCAATGGTCAAGCCATATTACCATAAGAGAATTTACTACTAAGATTCTTCTAGCTTAACTCTATAATAGCCAACACCTTAGTAGCCCATGTCTCCGGCATTAAAAGTTTTCTGCATTCTTTGATTAAACTGACATGTTGAAAATGGCTATTCCCCTCTAAATTTTATCTGCATTTACAGATAGTCATCCGCAGACAGATCTGTTTCGCTGTACCACAGCTCATCAGTATGATTAGACTTCGATCGCTTCCTAACCCAGGACTGAAACCCAACCGAATCGGCGTCAGTCGGCGATTCTACCTCTGGGCCACGAGCGTCCGGTAGAAGAAGGCAAACCTTTTAGCGCGTATATCCCTACACACGCCCAATAGCTAGAGTGCTCTAATTCATTATCGAATGAGCGATGCGTATATGCCGGAGTATCTACTGTTTTTAAAGTCTCCCATTCTTCCAGAGTGCTCAATCAGGGTGTGAGAGCGTAAATACTATAGTCATCCGCAGACAGATCTGTTTCGCTGTATCACAGCTCATCAGTACGCTTAGACTCCGATCGCTTCCTAACCCAGGATTGAAACCATCGTTATAGGTCAGATTTAAATTAAATTAGACCAGTAAACAGTTGTATTAGAAAGTGCTCAAGACATTTTTGAAGAGAGATGAAGATTTAACATGTAAAGATTTTTAGCCGGTTACGCTACAATGGTTTTCGACAACAAATCGCCTGACGAAACCAAGGTAGCGAAACCGGCTGATCTTCCTTTATATATATATATATATATATATATTGAATATTGAGCGCTTTAGTGTTAGGGTTTTCATCTTGGGTTTTTTTCTTTTCTACGAGTATTTAACTTTTGTTCATGTACTTCGTTTGTTCCTTTTCTTACTTCCCCTTCTTTTCCACCCGAGTTCGTTCTCGGTGGGTTTTTCAAGACGAACTTAAATATAGTATAACTATTACTAGTATTAGCAGAATGATTTTTGTTACTATTAATATTGTTATAATTATTATAGTTATATATATATATATATATATATATATATATATATATATATATTGAGAGAGAGAGAGAGAAAGAGTGTGAGAGAGAGAGAGAGAAAGAGAAATCTAAGCAAGAGCCAACAACCAACCACGGTTTCGCCTAACGGCTCGTCAGGGAAATTGGCCAATTTCCCCGTTAGGCGAAACCGTGGTCGGTTGTTGGCTCTTGCTTAGATTTATGTCTTTGTTTGCTCTACTTTCGTATTGGGCGCTTTAGTGTTAGGGTTTTTGTCTTGGGTTTTTTTTCTTTCTTACGAGTGCTTGACTTTTTGTTAATGTACTTCGTTTGTTTCTTTTTTTGCTTCCCCTTATTTTCCCTCCGAGTTCGTTCTCGATGGATTGTACAAGACGATTTAAATTATAGCTTGATTCATACGAGTTTTACTATTGGTACTGTTGCTGCTATAGTTAATATTATATATATATATAATATATATATATGAGAGCGAATAGTGTACAATTGCCTTCATCTGCATGTTTACTTCTGTACTACCATATATCATGAAATTTTGGGACGAACTGTTATATATATATATATATATATATATCCACAGATAAAGTGCAGATGAAGAAATGGTTCTACAGAAGGATAATGAGAATACAGTGGATGAAACATGTGAGCAATGAATAGCTTTTAAGAGACATGAAAACAAAACGGACACTTATACTTTGTATCAGAAAGGGACAGTTGAAATTTCTGGGATATGTAATGAGAAAAGACGACCTGGAGATTTTAAAGCCCAAAAGACATGTTAAAGGCAAGAGAGATAGAGAGAAACAGTTAGTAACCTACTCAACGACCGTGTGTAAATGGAAGACAGAACAAATATTAGAAGTGGGAGTAAAAAGATATACATTGTTTTGGGCTAAGATGAATAGGAAGTTGTGGAAAGCTGTGATTGTTCACGTACTAAAGAACACGACACATAAAAGAAAAAGAATATTTTGTGTCTTTGAAGCAAAGATTTACGGTTGTCTCACACAAGGGCTGTTTATAACGTAGTTTCAATGATTAAGTTGATCTGTCCTCATAAATTTTACCCAACTGATACTATATAGTATAACTAGCAGTATACCCGGCGTTGCTTGGGTGTAATAAAAGCTTTAAGACTAATCCATGGTCCTGGAGTTTAGACTCAGCCTAAAGAATATTTGTATGAAGTTTGGTGAGAATCGGATAAAAATAGTGGATATGTATAAAGGACATACAGGCAGATAAACAAACACATACACAAACATCTTGCCTGTTATATATATATATATATATATATATATATATATATATATATATATATATATATATTATCGATTTTCTGCACTATTGTAAGAACTGCAACCTTGAAACTTATGAATATCATTTCTTATGTCTTTGGCTATGAGTGTATGAAATTTGATTAAAATCAGACCACTCCTTCTAGAACCCGATTTTTTCGATTATCGATTTTCGATATTTATCGGGGGTACCTCGACACAAAACCTAGCTAAGAACACTCGCAGACGTTTATAGTACAACTGTGTAAATTTTCAAGAACATCGGTTCAGCTGTTTCGGAGTCTATAGGTAACGGACACACACACACACACACACACACAGAGACACACACACACAGAGACAAAGTTCCATTTATTTTAAGTTTAGATAACATAAATATTTTTAATTATTTAGAATGTCGTGGTGAGCCATTATCGATCACGTCGCGAAGGAACACGGCACATAAATAAAAGATCAACATTTGGTAAATTCTTGGGAATTTCGAATGTATACTTTATGAGAAGGAGAGTAGATCTTTTTATTCCATTGTCAATGCGAGGGGATACCTACCCTGGAATGAAGAAAATTTGGGATTCGTAATTTTCAGGTTACCGAATATGAGAGATACCAGAAGACCGTGGAATATCCTTGTGGCTATGACAACTAAGATGACTATCAGTTATTTAAGCGCTTTGGGAAAAGAGACATGACTGACTGGGCAGAAAATTATCCCGCAGTAGGTTACCATTGCTTTCTATAGAACCCAGTCTGCCCTATTATTTAACCCATAACTGGAGGGAAGAGACGGGTTAATACCTTTCCCAAGGTATTTGTGCGTAAGTGAACGCAAGGAATTCAACTGGAATTCGAACTCGGTTTCCCGATTTATCGTTCCGAGTCGATAGTCATTGCACCACAACGCACATCCTTAAGATGACTATACTAGTACAAATAGATCAATATATAACAAAATCAATTATTATCTTCAAAATGCAGATAAAAATATAGATAATGTCTTAAGGTTAAATCAGAGAAATTATTCTAGTGATAATAGTCAATGTATTGTTAACTTTGACGCCCAAATAAACATTTTAAAACACTATATAGTATCAGATTTATTACTCATAAAAACATTAGATTATTCAAAACTAGCAGTATAGCCCGGCGTTGCTCGGGTGTAATGAAAGCTTTAAAACTAATCCCTGGTCCTGGGGCTCAGACTCAGCCTGAAGAATATTTGCGTGACGTTTGGTGAGAATAGGATAAAAATTTTGGATTTGTATAAAGGACACACAGACAGATAAACAGACACACACAAACATACACACAAACATATTGCCTTTTATACATATATATATATATATATTATTGATTTTCTGCACTATTGTAAGAACTGCAACCTTGAAACTTCTGAATATCGTTTTTTTATGTCTTTGTCTATGAGTGTATCAAATTTGATTAAAATCGGACCACTCCTTCTATGGCACGATTTTTTTGATTATCGATTTTCGATATTTATCGGAGGTACCGCAGCACAAAACCTAGCTAAGAACACTCGCAGACGCTTATAGTACAACTGTGTAAATTTTCAAGAAAATCGGTTCAGCCGTTTCGGAGTCTATAGGTAACGGACACACACACACACACACACACACACACACACACACACACACACACACACACACACACACAGAGTTCTATTTATAAATAAGTTTAGATTAGATAAATAGGGAATAGTATTAATCCAAAAGTTTATTTAGAAATGTATCATTGTTGCAGGTAATGTGACTTTATGTTCAAATCTCACGTTTTGCAGGAAAGAAATGCTGTTACATGTGCGATTCATCCGAGTATCACAATTGAGATTGGCTTTATTACTGTAAGTCTCCACAATTTTATAAGAAGCTTTCGCATTTATTTTTAACTTACTTTAATGTTTTTTTTTTAATATTTACAATTGCTTGCAAATATTTTCTTAAATTATTTCCGTTTGTTTTCATTCTTTTTTAGATAATTTCACATAATTCAACGAAAACCAAACGAGGACTGATTATGGACAAAGACAACAAACAATTAAACTACAAAAAATCACTTGTCAAAATTGTATTTAATGAATTAGTAGGTTAATTTCGAGTAAAAAAATAGATGGTGCTACATTGGGAAAATAATGATTTAATTTAAAGACGATAGATTGTAATACCTACTCCTTATGATGCTGTGTGGTATCCATAGGTGATGAAGATAATAAATATTAGACATAATTATGTCAATGTGTCGAGAAACTCACTGAAAATGGTTACTTTCATTCTATTGTCATGTAAAGGGAACTTTGAAAATTTACTCTGCAAGTTATCGTAAACGTTATAATTGTCGTCATGTAAATCCTACATTTATTATAGGGTAACATTTTTCCAGAGAAAAGTTTTCTGTTCTTTCTCCTAATACATCTGTTTTATATATATATATATATATATATATATATATATATATATATATATATATATATATATATAAACCGAAAATACTTCTTTATTGTGAAGAAAAGAAAAGGTTAGTTTTCTCATGAAAGACTTTGGTTTTATTCGCAAATAAAAGCAAACAATAATATGACATTGAATTTGTTATATTTTCACTTTCTGCCAAAATTTTGTTATATTCGTACTTTTGTCTTAGCTTGTGATTTGTGTGCTTTAACATTTGCTTTTTAAAGCAAAACATCTCACCTAGCAAAGTTTTCTTTCGGATAAGCAACATGGTTTTCGCTTCTCTAGGTTAACTGTTGATGTATTAACGATTACTGCAGAAAGCTTTAGATAAGAACGCTTAAACTGAACTCGTTACTTTGGATATGTCGAAGCATTTGACAACGTGTGGCACACTGCTCTTCTTCACAGGTTGAAAAGTTATGGTATTTATGAAATATTTTTTAACTGATTCAGTCTTTCTTATCAATTCACGAAATAAACGTTGTCTTAAACGGCACAATTTTTCTCGCTAGAATCTATCTCCAGGAGAGTGAACCACTGTGCCTTATCGGATTTCCGCTGATTTGAAGTGAAAAGATTATATTGAATCAATTGATAGGTGTGCTACTAAGAAATTTGGTACGTTGCGTCGTGCTAGACATTTTTTCTAACCAGAATCTTATCTCCAGGAGAGTGACTCACTGTGTTATCTAGGACTAACGTTTTCCGCTGATTTGAAGTGAAAAGATTATATTGAATCAATTGATAGGTGTGCTGCTAGACAATTTGATTAGTTGCGTCGTGCTAGACAATCTTTTTCTCGCCAGAATCTATCTCCAGGAGAGTGAACCACTGTGCCTTATCGGATTTCCGCTGATTTGAAGTGAAAAGATTATATTGAATCAATTGATAGGTGTGCTACTAAGAAATTTGGTACGTTGCGTCGTGCTAGACATTTTTTCTAACCAGAATCTTATCTCCAGGAGAGTGACTCACTGTGTTATCTAGGACTAACGTTTTCCGCTGATTTGAAGTGAAAAGATTATATTGAATCAATTGATAGGTGTGCTGCTAGACAATTTGATTAGTTGCGTCGTGCTAGACAATCTTTTTCTCGCCAGAATCTATCTCCAGGAGAGTGACTCACTGCGCCTTCTCGGACTAATGTTTTCCGCTGATTTGAAGTGAAACGATTTTATTGAATCAATTGATACTGCTGCGAAGAAAGTTGCTTCATTGTGCCATGTTCGACAACTTTCTTCGTTCGAATCTTTGTTACATATTTTTAAACCTATCATTTTTCCATGGCTTGAATCTTGCTAGCAAATATGGCCAGTTATTTTCCCACCACCGTAATGTTGTTTCCATGTACCTTTTCTATAAATACTTTCGTGGTTAAGTGTTCTGATGAGGTCTCCTCCATTGTACATAGATTTTATGAATCTAGGCGCATTACTATACAGGATGTGCGTTGTGGTGCAGTGGATATCGGCTCGGAACGAGAAATCGGGGAACTGAGTTCGAATTCTAGTTGAACTCCTTGCATTCACTTACGTGCAAATACCCTTAGGAAAGGTATTAATCAGTTTCTTCCCTCCAGTTAGGGGTTAAATAAGAGGACAGATTGGGTTCTATAGCCTTGGCTGAAAACCAGTCTACCGTAGAAGTAATGGCAACCTACTGCAGGATAATCTTCTGCTAAGTCAGTCATGTCTTTTGCGAGCGTATATCACGTATGGCACTTAACTGATTGAATACACTGGCGGAAAGTTGTCATCCATTTAAATTGAATAGGCTAGATTTAACCTTAAGATCTATGCTAACAGCTTTTTTTGTTGCACCTCCTGCACTTAGAACTCTCTTCCGGTTTCTCGCTTTCCAGCCAAATTTGAAATTAAAATGTATAATCTCTGTTGTCATCTTCTGTCGTCTTGATTCCTAATTTTTTACTGTTTTTTACATTTTAATGATGTTCTTCTTTTATATTTTTAAGCCCACTGAGTCTTAGTGGTTTTATTACCTTTCTTTGGGAGATGTGATAAAAGATGTGCGTTGTGGTGCATTGGATATCGGCTCGGAACAAGAAATCGGGGAGCCGAGTTCGAATTCCAGCTGAATTCATTGCCTTCACTTACGCCCAAATATCTTTGGGAAAGGTATTAATCCGTCTATTCCTTCCAGTTATGGGTTAAATAACAGGACAGATTGGGTTCTATAGCCTTGGTCGGTAATCAGTCTACCGCAGAAAGCAATGGCAACCTACTGCGGGATAATCTTCTGCCCAGTCAGTCATGTCTCTTTCGAGACATGATCGCCCAAGCGTGTATCACGTATGGCACTTAACAGACTGATAAAAATATTACTCATCTGATTTTCCTATTTTCGCTTTTGTTGCCAGTATAAAGTTATTATTGAAGGTTTTGCTTAATTCCTTAAAAATTAAGACATGCATCTTCATTTAAATAAACAACTTAAAAAAATAACATCGGGCAAAAAGTGATTATAGATCATATAATCGAAACATATTACGAAGGCGAGAACAAACAAAACGAAAATAAACTGCCGGTGAGGTGAAAGGCAAAGAGAGAAATTATTAAGATATAATTATTTGTATTACCAATATTGAGGATAAAGGCTGAATATTTCTTTGTGGGTGAGAGAATTGACTTGAAGAAAGAGGAGATTAGGTTCAAGTTTTGATTTAATGTTTATTGCAATGCCTGTTATGCTATTTTTTCAACAGTATGACAATATTTAACATTTTTGCAAAACTATAAGCGTTTTTGTACTGGTGTGTGTAACCCCCCCCCCTTTTTTTAATAAGCGTTTCACCCCGAGCAAGGCATGTCACTGCCACTACTGCGCAGGGGGCTACATAGAGTGGAGGAAGGATGATTAAATATAGGAAATGTCAGAGGGTGGGTGATAGGCGGGTAGGGATACCGAGAATGGTTAAATATAGGAAATGTCAGAGGGTGGGTGATAGGCGGGTAAGGATACCGAGAATGAGGGTTGGGTAGATGAGAGTGTTCTGAGAATAATTGGGAGTTAGTGTGCTAGGAGGTGTCTATTGACCCTACATTTAAACACCTGGAGATTGTAGCTGTCGGGAAAGCAGACTTGTGGAAGGGAGTTCCGCAGGCGGGAAGCGCGAGAAAAGAAGCTGTTGGAGTAGAATTTACGGTTACATCTTATCTGTTTAACTGTAAAAGGGTGGGACCTAGTTGCTAATCTAGTATCTCGTGTAAATTCGTGCTTAGGCGGCACCAGTGATCTAAGTTCATCGAAGCAGAAGTCATTTTACAGTTAGATCAACCAAATGCAGACGACAATTCTATTCCAACAGCTTCTTTTCTCACGCTTCCCGTCTGTTGGACTCCTTTCCATATACTTGCTTTCCTAACGGCTATAACCTCCAGGAATTTAAATGCAAAGTCAATTCCCATCTCCTATCCACTCAACTCCAGCCCATTCTACATCACCCCGTGTATCTTGTTCTTTTCCTTTCTCTCTACCTTTGCAACTGTCTTTACTCCTGTGTTCAAATCCTTCTCTTTCATCCTCTGTAGCTGGTTCGTATTTGTCTTCACTCTCCTCCTGCCTAATACTTCAACTCTCTTATGTAATCCCCTTGCACATCAGTGGCGTTAACGCCTTGCTTGGGGTGAAATGATTTAAAAAAATGCTCGGGTGCTAGTCATTTAAAAAAACACTTCCAGGTGACTAACGCAAGGCAGAAGCTGATGAATTGCGGTGTTTTTTCGTGTTTTAGTGAAACTCTACGGATGTGCGTTGTAGTGCAGTGACTATCGACTCGGAACGACAAATCGGGGAACCGAGTTCGAATTCCAGTTGAATTCCTCGCGTTCACTTACTCACAAATACCCTTAGGAAAGGTATTAATCCGTATCTTCCCTCCAGTTATGGGTTAGATAATAGGACGGATTGGGTTCTATAGCCTTGGCTGACAACCAATCTACCACAGAAAGCAATCGCAACATAGTGCGGGATAATCTTCTGCTCAGTCAGTCATGTCTCTTTCGAGACATGATCGCCCAAAGCGTATATCACGTATGGCACTTAACTGACTGAATGAAACTTAAAAATAAGAAAAATAATAGCCAGGTTATCTTGCAGATTACAGTTGTTTTAATACAAAAATAATCCAATAGAAAGCTTGTGAGCCACTCAAGGTAGAGACTGTTAAAATCGTAATGCGGAATTGATGTATGATATGAATAATAGAAAAGTTGGTAGGAAGTGAAGATTATGAGGATAGATAATGATTAATCCTTGACTTGAAAAAGTTAAGATTGAACTGTTCAAGAAAACATGCATGTTTGTAGTTGATGTATGTGTCAGGTCGTTTAACCGAGGCCACTGGTGACAATTTTGACGATTTGCCCATTCGTATGCAACTCCCTTATATTTTGTTTTCGGGGATTTTTTTGTGAGCTGGACGTGATATTGGAGCCTCTGTAGAAAGAGTGACCTTTTATTTTTGCTTTCTTAACGTTCACATCAGACCGACAGATTTTGATGTAGAATGAAACAGAAAGAGGTCTAGTTTGAAGCGGAGTATAAAAAGTATAAACGCACTTATATATTTTGGTTGCTTTCTATTAACTTGAAAAACTAAACCCGTAAATCGATACTTTCTTTTTAATAATTCTATCGCCCCAAGCAAGGCATCCTTTTGCCACTGGTGCGCAGGGGACTACATATGAGGAAGGTTATGAAAAAGAGTGACATGTTATAGGGTGTGTTTGGAAGGGTGAACATACTGAGAGTGGAGTGGATGGAGAAAGGAGCATGAGAGAGAGAGAGTGTGTGTGTGTGTGTGTGTGAGAGGGGGAGAGAGAGAGGATGCAGGTTAGTGAGATAGGAGATGACTATTGACTTGACATTTAAACTCCTGAAGATTGTAGCTGTCGAGAAAGTAAGTAAACGGAAAGAAGTTCCACAGGCGTGAAGTGCGAGAAAAGAAGCTGACGGGGTAGAATTTGCGTTTACTTTGTAATTAAAATGAAATTCATAAAACATTTTATGTTTAATTGTCCCCGAAAATGAACAGTTGATTTACCCACATCAAAAGATTAATGAGGTAACAATGATGAGAAAACATAGGAAGTTTTTGCAAAACAAGATAAAGAATGTATTTTAGAATTCACTCTTGAAGTTGCATCCGTAGCTCATTTCAGGAAAATAAATGAAATCTTTTTAAAGTTTTAACGAATTGTCATGAAGAAGAAATGTTCATACAGCAGATTAAATGATCTTACACAAAATCATATTAAAAATGTTTAAACAAATGTAAGAGAATTCGTTGATCACAGAAGGTTTATATGGCTGCATACCTTCAAAAGTAGACAAGGAGATATATGTCTAGAATATTTAGCTTTCTTGGATTGTTCAGAGAAAAATCTTTGATGTGCTAAGTGCTTTGTTACAATAATTTTACATTGGCAAGAATTTGACTGCAGGTCGCAAGGAACTGAAACGAAACCTCTCACATGGCTCTTCTGTTTTTAATTTTGACTTTATTTTCTTTATATATATATATATATATATATATATATATATATATATATATATATATATACGCGTCATTCACATACAAGCCTGTTTCGCTGTATCACAGCTCATCAGTGTGGCTAGACATCCACTTGCCTCCGGCCGAGATCGAAACTCGACTGATTTGGTGTCAGTCGGTCGCTAACCTCTAAGCCACAGGAACATGGAAACAGAGAAAGGAAACTTTAGTGTGTTATATATATAAGCGGTGTATACACACGCCAGTCATCGAAAAAACTTAATTCATTGCTGAAGAGTTATGCATATATCGCTGAAGTGGTAACTGTTTCTTTTACATTTTCCATTCTAGAGTGCTCAATCGTAATGACAGCATAATATTCGTCATCCACATACAAGTCTGTTTCGCTGCATCACAGCTCATCAGTGAGCTAGATATAAATTCACATATGCTCGCTACTTTTTTCCTTCTTCTTCTTGGTTGATCGGCTAATTTCTGTGAAGGTAATAATTGCATTGGTCCAAAAACAATTTTACCGCATTAGGTCGCGAATTTCTTTCCTTTCTTTCTCAGTCTTTGAAGTGAGTGGGTAAAGTGAGTTTTTTTTTTCGCACTGACTACAGTTACCTGGTCGATTACCTCATCATTTATCTTAAAAGAACCTGCGGGTGGAAATAAAGAAAGAAAATCATAAAATTTTGGAAAAGGCAAAAGAGTGCTAATACGAATAAAACCATTTTTTGTAGTTTGAAACATTTACAGAAGGCACGATTGGTTAACTTAGGTCTTTGTACATAAGGGAAGGACTTATGTATTTACATATAAATATGTGTTTAGGTGCATAGAGTTGTAGATAAAATTGCTGCAGCCGAGTTCAATTGAATGATATAAAGTATGTATGCGTGTCTAAAAATACGATGAAATTCAGCATAGAACTGATAAAAACCATCCCAACTAAAAATTGTTTATATATAAACCTTCTTAAACAAAAGAAGATACATTTGGAAATTGCCGCTTGGCTTCTGATTGACTTGGATGACTGGCGTCGGAATCTTGTTTGAAGCAAATCTTATTTCTGATTGACTTAGCAGTCCTCGTTATTCGTTATATTCCAAAGTTTTGTGTATCTTTAGCAATGATGAAACTTAATTTAATTTCCTAGAGACCAAAGTTAAGCTTCATAAATACAGTAGCGTTTCTCTATACGAGCATAATTCAATCCAGCGCCCTGTTCAGCATCTAAGTTGTTCATTACATAAATAGAATACATATCAATAGAGGTAATACGGTTAAAGTACCACCCAAATCACACGTATATGTAAAATAGAATCATTATATACAGAATACACAAAAATAAGTAAATCCAGAAATAAATTGAAGCCTAAAAATGTGGCATCATCAAAAGTTGACAATTTCTTATTTAAAACTTTGACTTTAAGCATTCCAGAAGTTGATATAAGTATTAAGAAACAGGACAATTTCGATAGAAATAAGGAAGAGAGTACTGGATTGCTGTGTTGTCAGTTCTTCAATATGGCAGTAAATGCTGAACAATATCATCAAAGATGAAGGAAAAACTTGAAGCAACTGAAATGTGGTTCTACAGAAGAATGCTGCGAATATCATGGATCGAGCATGTGAGCAATGATGAGGTCCTAGAAATTATGAAAACAAAAAGGAAATTAATACTGAGCAGCAGGAAGAAACAACTGAAGTTCCTGGGACATGCAATGAGGAAGGAAGGTGTTGTGAGACCCATACTTACCTACATCATGGACTCTTCCAGTACTATATGACTATGTGAATGATAGTATTAACAGTTGTGCTACCTTTGTCACTGTCAGCTCTCTACCTTCGGGCGGAGAGCGTTGACCCAGTCGTGGCTCCGCCGAAGGGTAGAGTCACGACTGGGGAAAAATAGTCGGATATTTTGGCCGGGCTATGTGGCCCAGAAGACCCACATAAAATGACCTTGTGTCACATTTTACCTTAAGTGGGAAGGCCGACTAAATATTGTAGTGCTACCTTTGTCACTGTCAGCTCTCTGCCTTCGGGCGGAGAGCGCTTACCCAGTCGTGGTTCCTCCGAAGGGCAGAGTTACGACTGGGGAAAGATAAACAGATATTTTTGGCCGGGCTATATGGCCCGGAAGATCCACATAAAATGACCTTGTGTCACATTTCGCCTTAAGTGGGAAGGCCAACTAAATATTGTAGCACCAGTAGTACGCAGCCGCGTACGACTACCAATATTGGACACCACTGGATAGTAAACTCTACTTACGCTTACACTATTCTTTGTAACCTTTCTGTTTAATAGATCTTTCGTTACCTTTACACCGTGTTTTCCTTCCATGGCCCCCACTTTGGGTCCACATCAGTGGCGACGAGGATTCGACACACGCACTCACGCCGAAACTCCAAAACCCCAGTACCACATCAGTAGAGACAAAAGGATCCGTTTAACCCCACTGATTTCCAAATCAGTGTTGAACTAGAATTTGAGCTTGCATTACTACATCAGCGAACGAAACGCAATACACAGCTACCTTTTACAAATAATATTCAAGGTTACTCAAGACGAGCAACCAAGTATCGAGAACGACTGCTTATAAAAAACCCAGCTTGTGCACGAAACAAATTGATTAAACACAAGAGCTCGAAGTACTACGTTTGACTCAAGTTTGAAAAAAACTATTCACCAAGTTGCGAATTCAGCAAAGTGTTTAAAATTTTATGGAATAGATTTGAATTCCAACAAATCTTGTGATTAAAATTACTCTCCCTTCAAATTCACTGAGGTGAGTGTTTCTAAAAAAATAAGTTCAAGGTGAAGAACGGTGTAATACCAGTTTTCAAAAAGAAACGGAATGTCCCTTTCGCTGCTCTAGAGCAGATCAACAAAGAATTAGAGAGACTCGAACAAGCGGGTATTTTATCATAAATATATTTTAACGAATGGGCAGCACCTACGGTCTATGTCAAAAAGAAGTCCAACCAAATACGAGTATGCGCAGATTTTTCCACAGGGCTAAACGATGCCTTGCAGGATCATCATTATCCCCATCCAAGCCCTGAAGAAATCTTCAACAATTTGAATGGTGGAAAAATCTTTTCCAAAATAGAACTCTCAGACGCATACCTTCAGATAGAGGTGGATGAAGAAAGTTCCAAATTGCTCTGCATAAACACCCATAAAGGTCTGTACAAATATAACTGACTGGATTTTGGGATCAAGGTTGCGCCTGCAATCTTTCGGCAGGTCATGGACATCATGCTGGGCGACCTTGACTACGCAACAGCCTATTTGGATGATATACTGTTGACCAGTAAAAAGACGGCAGAGCACCGGAAACATAATAAACGTACTCGAGAAGTTACAAGAATACGGGCTTAAAGTTAACGAAGCAAAGTGTGACTTTTTCTTACCAGAGATCACATTACCTAGGTCACATTATAAATAAAGACGGTCGTCGGCCGGATCCAGAAAGAGCTAATGCTATCAGAAACATGCCGGCCCCAGTTAACGTTCAGTCGTTACAAAGCTTCCTCGGCCTTGCTAACTTTTACCAAGTTTTCATTAAGAACATGCAGAATTTGAGAGGACCTCTCAACGAACTCTTAAAAAATGATAAATCATGGTTATGGACCCTTGAATGCCAAGACGCATTCGAGAAGATCAAGAAAACACTTACTTCGGATCTCTCCCTCACCCACTACGACCCTAATCTCGACATCATAGTCGTAAGTGATGCAAGCCCATACGGCATCGGTGCTTGCATTCTCCATAGACTGCCAGATGGTTCGCGAAAAGCCATAGCACACGTATCTAGATCTTTACTGCCACCAGAGAAGCAATATTCCCAAATAGGGAAAGAGGCTCTAGGGACAATATTCGCCGTCACTAAGTTCCATCTATAACTACATGGAAGACGGTTCATACTGCAGACGAACCATAAACCTCTAATAACAATCTTTGCTTCCAAGAAAGACCTACTGGTATATACGGCAAATAGACTACTTCGTTGGGGAACGATTCTCTTGAATTATAATTTCAAGATCGAGTTCTTGTCATGCGGACAGTTTATCGCGACTCATTCCTAAAAATACGGAAGTTTTTGAAGATTTCATCATTGTTACACTAAGGACGAATTATGAAATCAAAAATATGATTGCGAATACAATTAGAGATCTCTCACTTACTTTGGCCAAAATAAATAGGGAGTCTCGAGCGGATGAATTCATCCAAAGTATAAAAAGTAAAATTCGCAACAAAGACCTAAATGTGCCTGAAGTTTTTTCCGTCTGTGAGGATGTTATACTGCATAATTACCGATTAGTGATTTCAAATAGCCTACAAAGAAAAATCCTCAAGGATTTTTATATGGGACATCCGGGGAAGAGCCATACAAAAAGCCTCATGCGCCGCTACGTATATTGGTCAAATATAGACAAAAACATAGTAGACATGATAGAATCTTGTAAGAGATGCGCACTTGCAGCAAAATCTCCGACCACGATGTGCAAACCATGGCCAAACACAGACCATCCATAGCAGAGAATTCATGTGGATTTTGCAGGACCCCTAGACAATATGTACTACCTTATTTTTGTGGATAGCCACTCAAAATGGCCTGAGATCCTGTAATGTAAAAAAACCAACCATCAATTGCACGATCGGATTTTTACACGAGCCTTTCCCGCGTTTTGGCGTGGTAGATTGTGTAGTGACAGATAATGGCTCTCAATTCACACCAAGTGAATTCAGAAACTTTTGCAAGTCGTACCAAGTGGACCATATTACGACGCCTCAGTATCACCCCAGGTCGAATGGTCAGGCCGAGAGGTTCGTGGACATCCTAAAAAAGAGCTCTAAAAAAGGCACTAGGCACACCGACGGATAGAGCATTACAACAGTTTCTTCAGGTGTATAGGATAACCCCTAATCCTAACACGCCTATGGGACGCTCGCCTGCAGAAACAATGTTTGCAAGAAAAATCAAATCCGTCTTTGATAAACTTATTCCACGTCAAGCGAAGTTCAAGAAAACCGTCTCGCTCCCTAAGAAATACTTCAATCCTAGCGACAAAGTCCCTTTTTAAGGCTTGCAAAAACATTACATTCTGGAAGTAGCCAAAATCAAACAGAGAATTGGCGAACTGGTCTATATTGTCCAGGGACCGAAAAACACCCACAAACGCCATATAAACCAGTTCAGGAAATGCCGTTTGAATGAACCTGAGAAATCACCACAAAATATCTGCGAAGAGCCGATCGACGTAATATTCGAACATTTCGATCTTGATTTCTCTCCGGAAATACGACGCTCGGGGAGAAAGAGAAAATTTACTCAACCACTCGACGTGGATCCTAAGAAGAAGAAGTATTAACCGTTTTACTTTTCTTTTTTCTTTCAAAAAAAAAAAAAAAAGAGAGAGAGAGGAAAACTCTTGGAAGCGGGGTGTTTGTGAGACCCATACTTACCAACATCATAGATTCTTCTAGTACTATATTACTATGTGAATGATAGTATTATGTGAGTAGTATTATCAGAAGTGCAGCCGCATATGACTACCAATATTAGACACCACTGGATAGTAAACTCCGCTTACGCTTACACTATTCTTTGTAACGTTTCTGTTTAATATATCTTTCTTTACCTTTACACCGTGTTTTCCTTCCGTGGCACCCACTTTGAATCCACATCAGAAGGCTTGGAGAACCTGATACTAACAGGTCAGATACAGGGAAAAAGAGACAGGGGAACGACCTAATCAGGTGCATGGTGTAACAGGAGAAGGCATATTAAGAGCCACCAGGGATTGGAAGACGTGGAAAGCCATGATCACATACGTCCTGAAGGGACAGGGCACATAGAAGAAGAAATGCTTTAAATTGCATATAAAAATTCTAGCATCGAGACATTTAATTTCAGAGGAGTTGTGGAAAAAAAGCAGTAATTATTGGTTCGGGACGTTGAGGTTTATAACATTGATCTATGTTGTCCTCAGAAAGCAAAATCAAGGATTTGATATTAAACTCATAGTTAGATAACACAGATTAATAACTTTAGAAAGCTACAATAAATATTAAGAAAATGTTTTTGTCATCAATACCAAATTGAAGAATACGTAGTGAACAAACAAAAAGGGTGCAGTGATGGAATTTTTCATGAAAAAATACCTTTTAGCCTAAGGGAAATTACACTGTATTATGTTCAGTGGAGACCGTGAAGAAGGGACTAAACATAATCTACAAGAAAACTGAATGCATAGTCATCAGCAAAAAGAGAAGCCCAAGTTACCAATACATGGCGAAGATACTAAAATCAAGGTGGTCCCAATATTTTAATACCTAGGAAGTGTTCTGACAGAGGACGGAAAGTGCAACATTGAGATCCGAATGTGTATTTGCATGGCCAAGGACGCATTTCAAAAGCTAAGCAGTATTGAGAGAGAGGAAGATTTTGTTTAAAACAAAGAAAGGTGTATTGAACTGTTATGCGATATATGTCCTCCTATATGGCAGTGAATGCTCAACAGTCTCCTCAAAGATGATTTTTTTTATTTAATCGGTATCACCCCATGCAGGGTAGTAAAGCCACTAAGACACAATGGATTACAGGATGTGGAAGAACTTAGGCTCATTTCAATTCTTATGATACCATCAGGAGACAGGCTACCAATGTCCAAAGGAAAAGTAAACTTTAGTGCTCTATACAGGGAGAGGTGAACAAAAAGCGAGAGCCTCTCAATACAATATTGTTAAAATCTTTTAACATTATCATTATCGAAATATGCTTGTTGGACACACGTTGTGGTTGCATAATTTCACCCTCGCTCATACCCCATATTTGTGGCGCAACCGAGTATGTTCATACCACTGTTAAAATCCTTTTATGTTTTGAGATGTTCTTGGGATTTTCGATGCCGTTCCCCTCTACGCATTTTATCTTAGTAAGAAAAATCTTCTTTGTAAAGCGACTCCAATGAGCGGGTAAAATATTAAAAAATTTTTCTCTTGTAAAAAATAATAATCGGGGCAAGGGGAATAGGGGGAAAAACAGGAATCAGGAAAGGAATCAGAAAAAGCAGTGAGAGGAAAAAGTTATCAATACAATAAGAAAATATACAGTAAAAGAAAAACTGACTAAACCAGAAAAACGATCAAATTAACTACCGAGAAAACAAGGCAATAAACTAATGAAAAATTAAACTCCAAAAAATTAATTAAAAATAAAAAATTAAAAAAACAATATATATGTAAAATTAACCTTGCCCAAGAACGAAAAAGGAAAAAAAATGTTTAAATAATTTTTAAGAAATAAAGCCAAAATGAAACAAAAAGTCTGGGAAAACAAGACAAAAAAGTAAATGTCAGCCGAAAACCGAAGAGAGAAAACTAAAAAAAAAAAACTAACTAGAAATAAACAAAACAAGAAAAAAAAAACGAATACAGGACAACTTAACACCGCCGACTGAGCATCGCCGACTGAATATCGCCGACTGAACATCGCCAACTGAATATCGCCGACTGAATATCGCCGACTGAACATCGCCGACTGAACATCGCCGACTGAATATCGCCGACTGAATATGCCGAACTGATCGCCGACTGAAGATCGCCGACTGAAGATCGTCGACTGAATATCGCCGACTGAACATCGCCGACTGAGCATCGCCGACTGAACATCGCCGACTGAATATCGCCGACTGAAGATCGCCGACTGAAGATCGTCGACTGAATATCGCCGACTGAATATCGCCGATTGAACATCGCCGACTGAACATCGCCGACTGAATATCGCCGACTGAATATCGCCGACTGAACATCGCCGACTGAATATCGTCGACAGAACATCGCCGACTGAACATCGCTGACTGAACATTGCCGACTGAATATCGCCGACTGAGCATCGCCGACTGAACATCGCCGACTGAATATCGCCGACTGAAGATCGCCGACTGAATATCGCCGACTGAATATGGCCGATTGAACATCGCCGACTGAACATCGCCGACTGAATATGGCCGATTGAACATCGCCGACTGAACATCGCCGACTGAATATCGCCGACTGAACATCGCCGACTGAGCATCGCCGACTGAATATCGCCGACTGAATATCGCCGACTGAACATTGCCGACTGTATATCGCCGACTGAATATCGCCGACTGAGCGTCGCCGACTGAATATCGCCGACTGAACATCGCCGACTGAGAATCGCCGACTGAATATCGCCGACTGAACATCGCCGACTGAGCATCGCCGACTGAACATCGCCGACTGTATTTGGCCGACTGAATATCGCCGACTGAATATCGCTGACGGAATATCGCCGACTGAATATCGCCGACTGAGCATCGCCGACTGAATATCGCCGACTGAATATCGCTGACTGAATATCGCTGACGGAATATCGCCGACTGAATATCGCCGACTGAGCATCGCCGACTGAATATCGCCGACTGAATATCGCCGACTGAACATCGCCGACTGTATATCGCCGACTGAATATCGCCGACAGAGCATCGCCGACTGAATATCGCCGACTGAACATCGCCGACTGAATATCGCCGACTGAATATCGCCGACTTAACATCGCTGACTGAATATTGCCGACCGAATATCGCCGACTGAACATCGCCGACTGTATATCGACGACTGAATATCGCCGACAGAGCATCGCCTACTGAATATCGCCGACAGAGCATCGCCTACTGAATATCGCCGACTGAATATCTCCGACTGAGCTTCGCCGACTGAATATAGCCGACTGAACATCGCCGACTGAATATCGCCGACTGAACATCGCCGAGTGAACATCGCCGACTGAGCATCGCCAACTGAATATCGCCGACTGAGCATCGCCGACTGAATATCGCAGACTGAACATCGCCGACTGAACATCGCCGACTGAACATCGCCGACTGAATATCGCCGACTGAACATCGCCGAATTAATATCGCCGACTGAATATCGCCGACTTAACATCGCGGACTAATATTGCCGACCGAATATCGCCGACTGAACATCGCCGACTGTATATCGACGGCTGAATATCGCCGACTGAGCATCGCCTACTGAATATCGCCGACAGAGCATCGCCTACTGAATATCGCCGACTGAATATCGCCGACTGAGCTTCGCCGACTGAATATAGCCGACTGAATATCGCCGACTGAATATCGCCGACTGA
This sequence comes from Ascarosepion bandense, assembly GCA_037127315.1. Classification (NCBI taxonomy): domain Eukaryota; kingdom Metazoa; phylum Mollusca; class Cephalopoda; order Sepiida; family Sepiidae; genus Ascarosepion; species Ascarosepion bandense. The sequence continues at coordinate 5,335,374 of JBBBDQ010000367.1, forward strand.
ACATCGCCGAGTGAACATCGCCGACTGAGCATCGCCAACTGAATATCGCCGACTGAGCATCGCCGACTGAGCATCGCCGACTGAATATCGCAGACTGAACATCGCCGACTGAACATCGCCGACTGAACATCGCCGACTGAATATCGCCGACTGAATATCGCCGACTGAACATCGCCGACTGAATATCGCCGACTGAGCATCGCCGACTGAATATCGCCGACTGAACATCGCCGAATTCATATCGCAGACTGAATATCGCCGACGGAACATCGCCGACTGAACATCGCTGACTGAACATCGCCGACTGAATATCGCCGACTGAGCATCGCCGACTGAACATCGCCGACTGAATATCGCCGACTGAATATCGCCGACTCAACACCAGGACAACTCAACACCGGGATTACTCAGGAGCGAGACAACTCTGCACCAGAAAAGCATAACTTTTTTAATAACTAAATAAAAGTAATATATTAAGGATTAAAAACTTAATTTTTCTTTAAATAATATATTTGAAAAGGCATTATGCAAAATATGAACCAGTTTTTGGCTTTAATTATTTTAATAAAATAAATCGTAAAGAAATTTATTTCTTAATAAAGTAAATTAACATAAGAAATAATTCAATAAAACGCTTTTTCAAGATCATTTTTAATAAAATAAATCGAAAATACAAAACAAAATGAAGCAGTTTTGTAACTATTTTTAATAAAATAAATCATATCCGTTATTTTTAAATAAAGTAAATAGACATTCTAAAATAATTTTATAAAACATAATTGAATAATTTACGATTTACTTTATAAAAGATAATTACAAGCAAAAAACTGGTTCAAATTTTGCATATTCCCTTTTCAGTAGTTTACAGTATCACCGAGCACATATCTTCAAGACTTCATCTAATGTCAGTCCTAATACTACTCTTTCTGTTTTTCTTTCCGCCTGTATATATCATCCTGTGTTTGTCACTGACGAAATTTACATGTTTGCACATTACATTTCACATACATCTAAAATATCAATATTTAACCTGTTCATTTCCTGCTTTATATTTTCAAACGACTACATTGTTCTGATAGTCCATGTCACGAATATTATTTTTGCACTTAATAAATAACAAAATACACTGTAATATAAAGACCGGGACGTGACAAAATACACTGTAATATAAGGACCGGTATTTAACAAAATACACTGTAATATAAAGACCGGGATGTAACAAAATACACTGTAATATAAAGACCGGGACGTAACAAAATACACTGTAATATAAGGACCGGTATTTAACAAAATACACTGTAATATAAAGACCGGGATGTAACAAAATACACTGTAATATAAAGACCGGGACGTAACAAAATACACTGTAATATAAGGACCGGTATTTAACAAAATACACTGTAATATAAAGACCGGGATGTAACAAAATACACTGTAATATAAAGACCGGGACGTAACAAAATACACTGTAATATAAGGACCGGTATTTAACAAAATACACTGTAATATAAAGACCGGGATGTAACAAAATACACTGTAATATAAGGACCGGGATGTAACAAAATACACTGTAATATAAAGACCGGGATGTAACAAAATACACTATAATATAAAGACCGGTATGTAACAAAATACTCAAATAATCTTATAAGAGTATAAAAATCATGGATTTTTGTCCCAATGATGTGTGTTAACATCATGTTAATATGTACTTTTAAACTTATTTTATTTTCAATTTTTAAGTTACTAAGATTGCGACAGTATGACTGAGTATCCACGCAAAATGTGCGTTGTGGTAGAGTGAATTTCGGCTCGGAACGAGAAATCGGGGAGCCGAGTTCGAATTCCAGTTGATTCGTTGCATTCACTTACGCGGAAATACCCTTGGGAAAGGTAATAATCCGTATCTTCCCTCTAGTTATGGGTTAAACAACAGGGCAGATTGGGTTCTATAGTCTTGGCTGGCAAAGTAATGGCAACCTATTGCGGATGATCGAGTCACATAACTGACTGACCCACGCAGGAGAGGCGAGGGTAATCTTATCTCGTTCTCAAGTGTCTTTGTTTTACGGCCATCGGAAAAGGTTTTCTGATTGGTACTAACCTGACTGAACAGGAACAAGAGAACAAGTAAGTAAAGGAGAACAATTGAGGTCAAGCAACAACAAACCACACATTCATCACTTCCGACCAACCCAGTTAGCAAATTAAGCCGTGAATATAAGACACTTAATTTATTATATCGAAAACAGTATTTGTGATATCATTTCTCGACGTGACATTTGTTTCATCTCCTGTTACCTTGTGTACGTGCAGTGGACCTTTCCTAGTTTTGGTTGAATCGAGACGCAACGTTGAACAATCATTAGTCATCGGTAGAAAGCCAGGTGAGAGTTGCCTTGCATGCTTACAATTTCTTAATTGATCTGTGACTTGACACATTAATATTAGATTTGTTTTAAAGAGAAAAAATGTTCTTTATATATTATCAGAATGGTAATATTCAAACCTCAAGTTTTCGAAAATTCTAATTAAAATATTAGGGTATTTCCAGCGAAAAATAAAAAGAATGAATGAATAGCTTATTGTTCTATTTATACCATGAAATAATTGAGATAAAGTCCTATTGATCATTTTTTGACACAAATTTTCAAGATTAATATTTCTCATTTTCTAAAAATCGTGCCAGCTCATCATTTTGGCCATATTCGATAAATCGGAAGCATTTTTTTTAGTCCTTAGTTTTAATTTAGATCTAGGGAATGCATTTGAATGAAGGTGAGCAAAATAATGTTGATGCTGCATGTTTTAATCGTATTTTTCCTCGCATATGCACACATATTAATAAGAACCAAACTCAATTTACAAACACGTCTTTGCTTTGTCAGTGTACTTGTCTTGAGATATTGCTTTTAAACAGAGTTCTAACTTTGATCATTCTTGATAATAGTTATCATCACCTCGTATCGAGCACTTTTTTCCACCATTTTGAAAAATTTGTAAACATTACAGGGTGATCCAAAAATTTATGAACCTTAGATTCTAAAGTCTGAAGAATTTACAGATAAATGAAAGATACCCACATTCATATATATTTGAAATTGTCGATTCTCAATATTACAAGCGTGTATTACGTATGGCACTTAACTGACTGACTAGATTGATGACACTGTCATCATTTTACAGTTAAAATGGCTAGATGTAACCGTAAGTTCTATGCAGTTTCTTCTATAGCTTGTAGAAATCTCTTCCCAGTCAACTTTGATATTCAAAAATTTAAATGCAGAATCAATCATTATATTCTGTTTTCTCAATTTTAGGGCTGAGGGAAGATAATGGTTGACTTTAGACTTGAAAAGATCAAGAGTGTAGTGATCGGGGAAGCATCCTCTTGGAAGTTTGTTCCTTACGGTCGTGTTTTGCGGTAACATACTGTTTGAGTGGAACTTACATCTTACGATGGAATACAGATAGAGTGTGCGTGTGTTGGGCGGGGGGGGGGTCTACTGCTATATAAATGTCACGACCGGTCTTAATCATCAAAGTCAGGCCTAGTGGAACCATGTGTTGCACGTCGTCCGAGCACTTTCCATGGTAGTAACGATAGAGCAGTGGGAGTCTTGACTGTGTGTGTGTGTGTGTGTGTGTGTGTGTGTGTGTGAGAGAGAGAGAGAGAGAGAGAGAGAGAGAGAGAGAGAGAGGTTGGAGTGTGAAAAATAACTCTTATCCAACATGTTCTCGAAGGGGCTTTTAAACTCTATCAAGGCTGGAAAGTGATGTCTGCGCAGCACCTGCCAGATATGTCAAAAGTATTCCATTTTCGGCTTGATTTGGCACTTATAAAGATAGGGCATAGCATGAGGAATTAGGCACTTACTGGAGCGGCACAACGAGCTGCTTATTTTATCTAGATCTTTAGCAAAGTATCGTATATAGAAATTGCCATATCTGGTCGGGTGCTCCTGATATTCATCTTGAGGTTCTCGACAAAAGCCAAAGGAGAACCTGCAATGCAATCGATCCTGACTTAGCAGCCCGCCTCCAGTCACGTTCTCACCGACGTGACGTAATTTCCATTTCTCTTCACTAAAAATATTTTCATGGATATTGCTCAGACGAGCTTGTTTCCCTGGTGCCCCGACTACATGTATTTACGCGTGCTACTAGAAGGATGTGCGTTGTGGTCCAGTGGATATCGACCAGAAAAGAGAAATCGGAGAGCCGAGTTCGAATTCCAGTTGAATTCGTTGCAATCATATACACGCAAATACCCTTGGCAAAAGTATTAATCCGTCTCCTTCCAGTTATGGGTTAAATAACAGGACAGATTGGGTTCTCTAGCCTTGGTTGGCAACCAGTCTCGCGTAGAAAGCAATGGCAACCTACTGCGGGATAATCTTCTGCCCAGTCAGTCATGTCTCTTTCGAGACCTGATCGCCCAAGCGTGTATCACGTATGGCACTTAACTGACTGACTGACTAGATTGGTATCAAGGTCCCACTCACTTACCGCCGAACTAGTTAAATGAAACCGCCTCTTCTATTCTAAAAGTTTATTTTCTCGCACTTCCGGTTTGTGGAACTCTCTTCTGCTTGATTGCTTCCCTGATACAATTTCGAAAAGTTTAAATGCAACGTCAATTGCCATCCTTTATTTCCTTGATTTCCATCCTTCATTTATCCTTTCTTCAACATCCCCTGTACCTTAATTTCTCCCTCACTGTAACCCTCTGCGTCCCAGTGGCGGTTCTGTCTTCCTCTGGGGTAAAATGATTATATAAAAAAATCCACTTTAGCTTTCGTGTGAGTCTGAAACCCAATATCCTTTCAAGGTAGGAACCTTCTCGTGTCTGGCGGTAGTCTAGAGTTTCATCGGCAGTGATGAAATGTAACCAGTTTGTTTTTAGAAGCATTGAATATAACCAATCAGTGCTTACATCACTGGGAATCTAGAAATGTTAGATCAGAAGAGAAATCAGCTGTCAAACTCTGATCGTCCGTATATCGTCGTATCATCGGCATAGATGTTATCAATGATCGAAATATATTAAAAGTTAAAAGCTCAGAAAAAAGGGTCAATCAAGATTACCAGAGACGAAATCAGCTGCCAACAGAATATTAATCGAGTTGAGTGAAACTTTAAATTCATCATGGTGAATTCCATTTCAATTTTTACTCACCTGGCCTCTAGCTTCATTGACCTGAGAGAGAGAGAGAGAGAGAGAGAGAGAGAGAGAGAGAGAGAGAGAGAGAGAGAGGGGGGTGTGTCTGAAAGTTGAAAACCACCATTAAAAAGAATTGAAGTTCCTACAGCTTCAAAGGAAAATTAAAACCAGTCCTTGCAGTCCAGACGCCTAAAAGAGATGACTGAAATTTTAACTGACACAAATATATTTTAAAATTTATCCGACGCTTTATGCGACAAAACATAGAAATAAATAAGTACATATATAAATATTAATTTCTGAAGTTAAAAGCTCAGAAAAAAAAAAGAAAAAAAGATCAATCAAGATTATCAGAGACGAAATCAGCTGCCATCAGAATATTAACCAAGTTGAGTGAAACTTTATATTCTTAGATAGATCATATATACAGGGTGTGGACAAAATGGTGGATATATCTAGTACCATAATAGCATAATTTGGAAAATTTGCTTAAACTGTCAAAAGTTTCTCTATTTTTATTGCTGTTGATTTAATATTAGTAGTACTTCACTATTTACTAAAATTGTTGCTTTTTTTTACAGATATTATTTAAGTACGTTTATTAAAATCAAAAGTCAAGAATATTTAATAATTTTAATGATCAATTTCATGTTATGGTTCAGGAACTTTTTCCGGAGGTAAATGCCGTCTTTCAGGATCATAATGCATCCATTCATACTACTAAAGTTGTAGCCGAATGGTACGAGAAACATTCTAATGAAATAGAACATCTTATCTGGCCACCACAGTCACAAGATCTCAGCATGATTTATGGCTCATTTTAGAAAAAACAAGTGAGGAGTCGATATCCTCCACCATCATCATTGGAAGAATTGGAAACTGTTTTAACTGAAGAATAGATAAAATTCCTTTGGAAATAATTCAAACTTTGTGCGAATCGAACCCATTGCAGAATTCAAGCTGTAATAAATTTGCTTGAAATTTCAAGATGTTTCCGTTATTTTCTCTACCCACCATATATATATATATATATATATATATATATATATATATATATATATATATACTATCAGTGTAGCCCGGCGTTGCTCGGGTGTAATGAAACCTTTAAAACTAATCCTTGGTCCTGGAGCTCAGACTATTTGGACGTTGGCACGAAAACTAAAAAGCAATAGTTGTTTCCAGTAAAAGCGAAACCGTAGACTGAAAGAAAAATTAATGGATGTAAGTCAAATTTTTATTTCCTGGTATTGATATCAAATAAGTTTTTTTCGTCGTAAACTGAATTTTGAAAGCTAAATAAATCCTCTGAGTAAATGGTATCACGGCTGAGACTAAGAACTACGATTATACCTACTTAGAGCCAAACACGAAGCAAAAACTAAAATAAAAGGGCTGAAAAAAATATAGACATACAGGCAGATAAACAAACACACACAGAAACGTCTTGCCTTATATATATATATATATATATATATATATATATATATATATTATCGATTTTCTGCACTATTGTAAGAACTGCAACCTTGAACCTTCTGAATATCGTTTCTTATGTCTTTGTCTATGAGTGTATCAAATTTGATTAAAATCGGACCACTCCTTCTAGAACCCGATTTTTTCGATTATCGATTTTCAATATTTATCGGGGGTATCTGGACACAAAACCTAGCTAAGAAGACTCACAGACGCTTATAATACAACAGTGTAAATTTTCAAGAAAATCGGTTCAGCCGTTTCGGTGTCTATAGGTAACGGATACACACACACACACACACACACACACACACAAAGTTCTATTTATAAATAAGTTTATATATATATATATATATATATATATATATATATATATATATAGAGAGAGAGAGAGAGAGAGAGAGAAACAGAGACAAAGTGAGAGACAGGGAGAGACAGAGATAAAGTGAGAATGAGAAAGAGAGATGGAGATGGAGGTAGTGTGGAAGAGATGAGTTTAAAATTATTTCCTACTGTAGGTGACTATTTTCACTATTTATATTGTTCGAACTGTTATCCTCATCATTGTTGTCATATTCAGCTGACTGGAATTTTGCACGGAAAACTTTATTTAGTCTAATCACCTGAAGAAGGCTGGCGCGTACAACGATTGAAATATGGTGAAAATGACAAGAAAGATGAGCATAAAAGTCCTAACGACTTCTTCTTCTATGTGCCCTGTCATTTCAGGACGCAGGCGATCATGGTTCTCCCCGTCTCCTAGTATGCTTGCTCCTGTTACTACTGGCAACCCCCGTTCCGTCATCCACCTGATCAGGCCCTGCAAATATGTTATCCGCTGCTTTTCTCTGTCTCTTTTTCCTTCTATCTGGCCAGTCAGTATCAGGTTCTCCAGGCTTTCCTTCCTCATTGCGTATCCCAGGAACCTCAGCTGTCTCTTCATGATGCTCAGTATTAATTTCCTTTTTGTTGCCATTCTTTACAACACCTCCTCGTTGCTTGCATGCTCAGTCCACGATATCGCAGCATCCTTCTGTAGAACCACATTCCCGCTGCTTCCAGTTTTGTCCTCATTTTCGATGATATTGTCCAGCATTCACTGCCGTATTGAAGAACTGACATCGCATAGCAATCCAGAAGTCTTTTCTTTGTTTCTAGTAAAATTTTCCTGTGTGTTAGTACTTTACTCAGCTTCTGGAATGCGTCTTTGCCATGCCAATTCGCCTTCGGATCTCTGTGTCACACTTTCCATCTCCTGTTAGAACACTTCCTAGGTATTTAAATTTTTGCACCTGCTTTATTCTGGTATCCCCCGCCTGTATTTGGCGTTTTGGGTTACACCTTTTGCTGATGACCATGCATAATGTTACAATAACTACTTTTATATTGCATTTATATATTGTAAGTGACTAGTTGAAACATTAGTTGAATCATCATTTTTTTTCAATAGATTGATGAAAAAAAAAGGAAGATTTTTTTTTTATTATAAATTTAGTCATGGAAACAAATTACTTCCCTTGTACTATTTTTATGAATTATTTCCCTTGGATAGGAAAACTATTGTTATTGAAATTCTAAAACGAAAGAAAAGCTGAACAGACATGAGATTAAAAAAAAACTAAACGAAAAACAAAACAAAACAAAACAAACAAAAAAAAAAATTAAAAAACACGGTAAATTAAAAATAAATATAACAAACACCGTAGTATCACATGAATTGTATTTATTGGGATTTAAAACCAGGACAATTGTTAACATTTTTTTTACTGTCATGTATGAAGAAATGCTGCAAGAAGTTTACGCATAAAACTGAATGTTTTCTTTTTCAAGCAACTCATATACATGAACGTGATAATTAAGTTCCTACATTATTTTAAAACCTTGCAAAATTCAATTATTACTTGATATAATATAAACAGATATATGGAAGTTAGGTCAACAATGACACAAAACTGAGTCAAACATGTTTTTAAATTAATATTTTTTCTTTCTGTTTTACAGCCTCTGAATCCATTAAATATTATCAAGTATAAATGTACAGACACTAGGTAGTCAATTTGCTTTGACTGAGAGCATCATAATCCCAACATAGTCCCATTATTTTTCCTATAAATTTAAGATTTATAAAACTTTAACTGCCTGATTTCCCACTTTGAATGAAAGAGTTTCCATGTAATTCCATTTTTGTAATTCTCTCGTCTGTTCTCAGGACCTTTGAATCTGTAACTGAAAAAAATAAAAATAAATATATTAAAAATGCATTAATGTATAAGACAAGTATGGATAATCTGAAAACAAAAAAATACAAAATAATAAATAAATGTTGACTCACGGAGTTAATATCACGGAGTTAATGTACCCAGTGATGACCTTGGTGAAAGTCATAATAGCCATAGTAAGGGTAGTAGTAATAACCATAGCCATATACGAGCTTGCGATCACTATAATCACATTTTTTACAACATTTCTTTCCTGAAAAAAGTAAAAAGTGTGTGTATATGCATGTGTGAGAATACGAAAGTCAAGAGAGAAAACTACAACAATTAACGTGCTCTAGTAGGGAAAACTTTGCCTACATGCAATTACATTTGAGAGATAGTGCTAAAAAAAGGGTGAATGAGAAGGGCATTACCTATTTATAGGCTTAAAGAGCGCCCTAAGCGAGTGCTTTTGGCAGAATCAAACTATACACTATAAACATGAAATAACTTTAAAAAATATTTGCAAAGGTTTTGGATGTGCAGGTAGGGTAACAATTAGCAACTTAAAAAGGAAAACTCAGCCGAGTTTGAATTCCAACCGAGTCTATTATGTCCACTTTTGCATAAATAGCGTTGCATGCAAACTGCATTCACCCTAGTCGGTTTGAGCCGGCTTCCTCCCCGATGGAGGAAGTTTCATTGGCATTTGTTTTAGGGCGTGGTCCCAGGTCCTACCCTGTAAATAGCGTTGGGAAAGGTATGAATCATTTTTTTCTTCTCAGATAGTAGTTAAATAGCAGGGATAACTGAAATTAATTGCCTTGCGCTAACAATCAGTCTAAGAGAAAGAAAGATTTGAATTAAAAAAAAAAACATCATAAAGATACACAGGTTTCTTCAGGCTAACGAAAACATCCCACTGTTGCTATAGCTGCAATACATGTAGTACGCCTATGATCAGTTATGGAACTTGTGACATGGCAGTGAGGTTAAACCTGATTTTCAGCAGATTATATTCCTCTTAGAATCAGTGGCAATTGTGGAACTCTGAAAGTGGGGGAGGGCACTTAGGAGCCGAGATTTTTTTGAGGAGGGGGCAAACACAAGCAGCGTTTTCATTTTTATACTCAGTATCCACAACTTAGGAATGAGTTTGAGTATAAGTATGTTAATTCACTAAATTAAACAGAATAACTTTTCATTCATAGTAGTAGAGTTCTCATCTATTCTTGGCCTCTTTTCCACTCTCAAGATGTTGGAACACAAGAGAGGTTAATTTCAAAACAAAAGCAAAGGGTTAATAATATTAACGTCAAACTAGCAGAACAGTGTGATTTCTCTGCTCTGATTTCAGTATATGTCCTTAAAAAGCTAAATGAAAATGAAAACGCAGAGGGAAAAGTGCTTAAGATCAAATCTTATCAAAATCGGAGACTGATCAGTTTTATAAACTTTTGAAGCTTGTGAAAGTGGTGGTGGTGGTGGTGTGGGGAACCGAGGGGCCAGCCACAATTGGGGTGGGGAGCTTTGGCTACTCTGCCCCTAGTAGAATCGCCACTGCTTAGAATAGTGCCAAAAATCATATGCAAATACTAATGTTCCCAATTAAAGATGCAATATTTCGAATTGAACACGTTTGCACATTAAAATATAGGTCAACTTAATTTTTTAGAAAACAAATATAGAATTCGATGATGGCTAGTTTAAGTCTGACAAAAAATATGTTTATTAATTATTTACCACAGGTACATTTCTTGTAAGTTGGAAAATAGTAGCACGTTTTACAACCCATACATGCAGCTGAAAAAGAAAATCATTTTGTAGTAAAGATTTTGAAGTTTAGAAACATTTTTCTCTTCTTTCATAACAATACATATGGAAAGTTCTTAAAGGTTTTAACAAAATAAAGGTTTTAATAAAATGTACAACACATTCAATGAGAAGTACAATATTTTAATTTCTGTTTGGCACTCGTAAGGCATCATGAAAATAATAGAATATGATAATTATGATTATGTTTTAACTTAATTATTGCTATAATTGTCACTAAAGAGTAAATTAATAAAACTGTTTTATCAATAGATAAATAACTGATATCAGTAATCAAGAATAAGAATTATATAAAATAAATACTTATAGTTTTTAAGGAAAAATGGTTTTAACAAAAGAATCTGTGTTATTAAAACTGAGTGCATTTTTTTACATTTTAGTTATCATCTTCAGATGATTTCAGAAATAATAATAAGAACGAATCTGTTATACAATCATCACCAATCCATAAGATTAACATTTGTCTTCGTTGCTATTAGCAGTCCTGCTATGCCGCAACTACAGTTGCATCGTCTTGATATCTCATTTTATACAGGAATTTCAAATTTTCAATTCTTAACACATTCAGGAAATAGGTCAACACTGGAATAAATAAATAATAGCATCCAAATTAAACTTAGTAAATGTTTGCTTGCATGAATGCATGAATATAAATTTTTTTCTATGCATATATAAACACCGATACACACTTCATTTTTTTTTTATAATAAGCCTTTCCAGTTCTCTAATTATCGTATTGATGTAACTTAGGTACACCCACGCAATTGCCGAGAAAACAGCATAGCATGATGTTAAAAGGGCTCAGACTTAATAAAAACAAAGTTTTATCATCAAAATGTTTATGTTATTATTAAGAGGAAAGATAAAATTTTGTTGTTATTATTTTTAAAAAAATTTAAATCCTTTCTAACATGTTCGAAATTTCAATTAAAATTTCTTTTTTTGTTTTCAGCGATACATGCTATGTTTACGTGCAGTGAGTCGTCTTTTGACATTGAAAGACACATCAATTTTAATGAAACTTTCAGGACTTATTCACAAATGAAAGAAATTATTTATGCAATTATTATTTTTCGAAAATCTTAGTAAAAATATTTTTTTTACCTTTATTACTCCCCACTTCAATTAATTGCATAAAACTTCTAGAAATACATTATCTATATCAATTCTTTTATTTATTAGTTAAATGCACGACTCATTGGGAAATATAAATCATGTAACTTCTTTCTAATTACGAGATCATTTTTCCAAAAATCTGCTCCGAATAGTAAAATCAAAAATGCATTAAAACCACGCTATTTTTAATGTAGATAAACTTTTAATTGGTTTTATAAATAACATAATTTTAGGATATCATATTCTGAAAAAGAAAAAAACAATTCGATGAATAATGAATTTTTATAAAAATTGTTTTCATTTTGTTCTTTTTTAATTAAAGTTTCAAAAAATCTTTTGAATTTCTACCAGTTACTCAGTGTTTTCGGTTATTAATTCATTAAAAATAAACTTTATTTACAAAATCGAAAATTCAAAAGCTTAATACAAATCGTTTAGAATTAAGATTTTTAAAATAATTTCTAATTTTTTTTATTATCTTAAACTTCACATTTTCTTTTATTATGGAAACTTATAAAAGGCTTATGATTAGAAGGTCACATGTTCTCCTTACGAAATGTTAAACTGGGTTATGTCAAATTTTGGTCACCATACTTCCAGACTGATTGATAACAGGTGCTGTTATCGCCTATTCAAAAGGTCAATGAGTCCGACATTTGTGACTAAGAAATACTTTTATTCTAAATTTCTTGCTATAAACAAGTAATATTTGTTTCAAATCAGATTAACTTAACTTTAAATTTGCTAATTTTTCAAAAATAACGAGTGAGAGATGTATGTTTTATTTTTGCAAGATTTTTAGAACCGAGATTTAAATTTCGTTTACAAATGTGTCGATCACTCAATAAATGGTCGAAAAAGTGAACATTTTAAAAAGAATCTTAAAATTTTTTATTCTAATTTCTGTTTGAAATATACCAGAGTATTTTGCTTAGTGGAAATAGTAAAGTTAATCATTTAGCTTTCAATTAAGCTAAATAGAGAGGAGGTTAAAATGCACCAAGGAAGGTGCGGTATCTTTTGTTAACCCAAGTACTTTCGATTTCCTCTTAGATCATCCTTAGGGATTAAAAAAAAAATAATGCGCCTTCCTTGATGCATTTCAATTAACATAAAGAAGTTAATTAGAGAACTTCTAAAAAGGATTATCATAAAAATAAATAATCATATGTTTATATTATTTAATGAAACGTCCTTGAATATGCTGCCTATCATATATATATATATATATATATATATATATATATATGTGTGTGTGTGTGTGTGTGTGTGTGTGAGAGAGAGAGAGAGAGAGAGAGCGAGAGAGAGATATTAAAAGAGAAAGCATATTCTAACTTAATAAAAATACATTCTATCGGACAGAAATGCATTTAACATATTACTAGATAGGAAAAGGTTCAAAGTTACTAAAATAAAATAATTTTTCAGTCTTGTTTAAATGCATTTTTTCGTTGTTATTTTATTTTTTTATGGTTTTGCATAAATTTAAATTGTCATAATTTATGTCAACCCCTAAAATGGCCACACCACAAAAAATGTCGTTTTGTGTATTGCAATTTGCGAAGTGTGACCTTAAATTAAAGTTTGAATCTTTTCCTATTCCGTAATGTATTGAAGGTGTTTCTCTCTCTTAGCGTTTGTTTTCATTAAATTTTTTGAAATCTGCTCTTTCTTTTTGAATAACATATAAAAAAAGTTTTGTTGAATTCAACTGACAATGTATGTATGCTTAATATTTTATTGTACTTTTCCATTTTCAAATTATTTGTAATATATCTAAATCAAAATTGTACTTAGTCTGCCTAAAGTTTACGTTTTATTTAAGTACTTTTGACTGCCTCAGTCTGAATGCTATTGGTATGGTAGACAAGACTGCAGTCACTAAATTTTGACATTTTTTGTGAACACTAGAAATTTAAATTAATTTAAAAGTATGCATCTTGTATAAATGATGTCAAGTGCAAAAAAAAAAAAAAAAGAATTAACAGAACTAGACTTCACTATAACAGAATGTATCAAATTATGTTAGTGTTGCATATTAATGTAGTCAATGGAAATTCTATTTTTGTGGCAGAGTGCCAATAACACTCCTCACAACTCAAAAACCTTTAAGAGAATCCTACAGGTTAAATAATAGCAACTTTCTGGAGGTCTACAATTTTAATCTCAATTGGATCAGGTACCTCACATTCCTCAGTTGTTCTATCATTTTTCAAGTATCCCAGAAGCTTGTCTTTGCTATAAAAAAAAACGTCCTATTTTGTTGGAACTAACTGGTTTTGCTACGCTTCGTTTTCTTTATTGGATTTTTTCTATTACGATAGATGATTTTTTATAAATTTTATCGTCTTTCTAGTGCATCTCTATACTTCTTTTGAAGCCTTCGTTTCTAACAAGATGCTTATGGAATATGTTTCTGATTCAGCAGTTTAACTTCATAAATTCTTTATTCCTGTGCACTCAGCCACTAGAGTTATACTAATATAAATTTTGAAAATTAAACATAGAGTCCTTGTCAGCTTAACAAAAGATTTTACATTAACTTTAGTGCTCAAATCTATCTTATCTCTCTGTTGTAACACTAAAAGGTTAATGCGTGAGTAATCATCAAAATGGGGGTTGGGAATAAAAGTATATCAATAAATACAAGACTCGCACATTGCATGAAGTAGATGCACTGCTAGTGAACTGCTAGTCAGTATAATCACTCTATGGTATTTACCACCTTCCCACCAAAGCGGATGAGACACAAAGTCAATTAAAGTGGGAATTTTGAGCCCTCAAGCCAAAAATATCCCGTAGACCCAGCTTATTTTTTTCACCTCAAACGAGACTGTACCCTTCAGCGGCGCCTCGTTTGGGTCACTCTCCCATGCAGAGAGTTGAACAAGAGAGAGAGAGAGAGAGAGAGAGAGAGAGAGAGAGAGAGTTTTGATCAGTATAATCACTCTACTCTACTACACTAATAGTGTCCACGTTTTTAAGAGGATAGGAACATCCCTTCCTGCATGTAGGTAGGTATCTATCTATCTATCTATCTATCTATCTATCTATCTATCTATCTATCTATCTATCTATCTAGATAGATAGATAGATAGATAGATAGATAGATGTAGCGAGAGAAAGTTTGCTAATTATCTAATTAGATAAAAATCTCCAAGTATGATAATTTATTGTCAAAATTTGTCCTTTATAAGGTTAATATTATGAAATAAAATTCTAACTTGCATTCATTTTTAAAGGTGTTTATAATGTTACAAATATCTAAAATTAAGAATAAAGGAAACGCTAAATCTAATAAGCCTCTAATATCGGCTTCAATGCGTTTTACAAAATGCAGCTAATAACTGTGTCCGGTTTTGCTTCTGTATTTCACTTTCTAACACTCCTTCCTTCCTTTACTACTTTCATATTCCCTGCATCTTTTTTCTGCAATATATTCTCATTTTTGTATGTTTTTGGTGAGCATATTTGTGTTTGGAGGTGTATAAGTAGTGCTTGGATGCATCTGGTTCGTAGTGAATATGAAATAAAAATAACTCTCTTTTCTTCACTGTTTGCAAGTTCGCGAGCCAGTGTGAAATGTATATCTTGATCAATAAAAAAAGGAATAGGCTCCGAGCTGATGAAAAAGACCAAGGAAATTTTCGCTAGCTAATATGAATATATTTATTTGCCAATTAAAAGAGAGCGATTTACAGAAAACAACAAGTTGAACTTTCGATGACCCACCCAAAAATAGTTTTTGCGCTCGTAGACGACCAAGTGATTGGAGTTGGCTATTTTTCCAGCTGATACGAGAGAAGGACGAGGAAGTGAAGAAAGTCAAACAAGTCACGATGTAACAGTAAATAGTCAAGCCGTTCCCAACGACACGCACATTCGCACTTTTTCTTTTTCAATAGACGTCAACCCAATGAAAGAAAGTAACAAAGTCGTCACACGAATTCACAACACTCTACTTCTTAGTTTAATGTTAATATTTTATTAACACCAATACGACTAATGAAGTACAATCTCTTCAATGTCTCCGAACACTTACATCTCGATATCAACTCATCAAGCAAGACGAGATACTAAAACTCACTCAAGAACTTTTCATAAATACAGTTAAGGAGAGAGAACTCTTCTGAACTAAATTGTATGTTGAACGAACTTTTACCAACAATTTCTGAACGACACTAACTCTTTAATTTCTGTACAAATCACATTTCGCTAAAACAAACGAACTTTTAATTCTTTAAACTCCTTAATACACTTTCTCTTAGAATATTTTCACAGTTAATAATTTCATACATACAATTTAATGTTATGCTGTTAGATAAATAAATTTTTATTTATTTATACAAACGAGACAGTTTTACTATTCTAACCTTCTGATAAACTTAAATTGACGGGAGTTCGTTTATCTTTGGCACAAGGCCAATTTAATAAACATGATTAAGCTCCCTAAAAATCCATTCCACATTGTGCGTACCATTTAATAAAAGAGAGAACTTCAGGGATTCATTTCCTGTAGAGTTGTAAAATCCTTCCTTATCTATTATCATTTTCAACAATTTTCCCGCACAAATCAACTGTTTTCGGAAATTAGGCTCACATAAATTGCTCGCGCCAACTTAAAGGTAAAAAAGCAGAAAATATTTCTAGGCTAAAAACTTGTTTTGCTTATCTAATGTATTTAAATTGTTTAAAATAAGATACTACTTTGAAAATCACATCATATAATACATACACATACTTTGAGAAAAGAGGCAAAAAGAACAATGAAAAGAAATATATTACTCAACACAGAAATAAATAAAAATAGTCTAAAAAGTAATCAGTTATCATGCCTTGCTCTTCCTAGTTCAATTAAGGACAAAACCAATACTCTTTTACAGTGAAACCGATGAAATGTAACCGCAATTTCTACTCCAACAGCTTCTTTCCTCACACTTCCCGCCTGTGGAATTCCCTACCGCATGCTTGCTTCCCCGACGGCTACAACCTCCAGGAGTTTAAATGTAAGGTCAATAGACACCTCCTAACACACTAACTCACACCCATTCTCTCCAACTTTCTCCCTATGTACATCCTAAGTCGTCTATCACCCTCCTTCTGACATTTCCTATACCTAATCCCTCTATGTAACCCCCTGCGCTATAGTGGCAGTGGAATGCCTTGCTTGGGGTGACACAATAAAAAATATATATATATATGAGCAAAATGGTTAAAATAAAGAGGATGAAATAAATTATTTAAAAATTTTTTTTTTTAATCATATCACCCCGAGCAGGCGGTAACGCCACTGATGTGCACAGAAGTACACAGAAGTGAAAAAATTGGAAAAGAGAAAACCGGAAACCGCATCCTAAACAGAAAACAAGGGATGAGCCTCTTCACCTGTTCAATAGACGTGGGTGGAGTGTGAACCGGGCGATAGTTTAGTCTATCTACTCCAATTGAAAAAAAAAAAGTGAGAAGATTGGAAAAGAGAAAACCGGAAACCACATCCTAAACAGGAAACAAGGGATGAGCCTCTTCACATGTTCAATAGACGAGGGTAGAGTGTGAACCTTACTAGATAATCAAAACTGTGAGTTACAGATAAATTGCATTAAAACACAACAATGATTCTTTCACTTTACATGAGAATGTTGCTTAGGTTTAATATAACAGAGTCCTAAATTATTTGAAATGGGAATCTGAATGTACTTTGTTGATGACCGACTGATACGAGAAACAAATCAGATTATTTATTAAATATTCTTCAACTACAGATCCGGATGTATTGACAAGCATATATAAATTGTTATACTACCCTTTACAGATCTGAGTTGATATGTACTATTCAATTTTCATTTTTAACGTTGATTATATCTATATACAGCATCACACTGACATTGAAAATTAAAAGTCATCGAATTCACGTGTAGGTAGATAGAAAATATTTAAGAATGGATTTTAGCATAGATTGGAAAGGGAAAAAAGCAATGAATTGAAAAAATAAAATAACAAAAATAATACCTTTTGAGATATCTGCCTAAGAAATCTTCTGCTAACCGTCCCAACGTAAAGTATTCACAAATAGACCGGGACAGTTTTCCTAACCATACAATTTGAGTTTATTAAATTGTATTAAAGTCGATTGCACAGTATCAAGAGGATGGCATCATTTTCAACTAAAACCTTCGTAATAAATTCTATTATAGCATTTAATTTGATCTTATGATTGATCGCACTCTGAAGAAAGGAGAATAACTTTTCTGTTATAATATTTCCATTTACGATTTTACAGTGAGAAATCTGTTTTCTTTTCCTTTCCCTTCCACTTATATATTATGCAAAAATATATATTTTTAAAATGTCCCTTTTTAAAGTCATACTAAAATAAAGAAGTAATTGAAACATAATTAACTACATATTCTACTTATTAATTCTATATATGAATATATAGAACTGATGTAATCATATATAGAACTAGATGTAATCATAGGTTCTATGCTAAGTTTTTTCTCTCGCACTTCCCACCTGTAGAACTCTCTTCTGGCCTCTTGCTTTACAGTCAACTTTGATCTTCAGATTTAAATGCAATATTAACCATTATCTTATGCTTTCTTACTTCCTGTTTTTTTATTGTTCTCTCTCCTTAATATTTTTTCTTTTCTCATATTATACCACAGTCAGTAACCCCATGCGTCGTCGTAGTGTATTTACTGTCTTGCTTGTGTTGAAATGATTAAAAATTGACGAAAAATCTATGAATGCAAAGAGAGAACCATTTCTTGAAAATGGTGAATTCAACCACTGTGTGTATGCACATTAAACTTGTGTTTATATTATCAAATAAATAAAAAAATATTTTGTGAATTTTAATAAAGATTGAAATAAAAGCGAATATTCAACGTCTATAACAATAAATTAAGCTTCATACTAAATGCACAAAAATTTAAAGACACGCTGGCAAAGCTTAACCTTCGTGCTAGCAAAAAATGGCGTGTTAAAAATACGATTTTTTTCCCTGACAACTCTATTATCTTAAGTACCTTCACCTCCACGGTAATGTTTATTGTTTTAAAAAGCAATGATTAGAATTTTAATAAAAACAAAATATAGGAAGGTTAATCTATCTATCTATCTATCTATCTATCTATCTATCTATCTATCTATCTATCTATCTATCTATCTATCTATATATATATATATATATATATATATATATATTATTTAAATTCATAAAATGATAAATAACAAAATATCACATAGTATTTTGTTCACATAATTTTAAAATCTTGTAGATAAACATTGCCGAGGGAGTATCACTCTATATTGTCAAGTGATAGCGGTGTCAACAGAAAAACCATCTTTTTAAAATACCGTTTTTTGCGACCACGAAAGTAAAACGTTACCGATAAGTTTTTATAATTTTCTGAAATTAAAAAACATTCTCTTCATTCAATAACTAAAAGGACAAAAAATAAAATTAAATATCTGAATATATGTCAATTAAAGATATAATGAAAATATCCGTTCAGTCTCTACTTACCTTACCTTCTACGACTCTGGGCCTTACACAACATCCACGGCAACATTTTAAGCCTAAAAATTATACACAAAATTTTCATGAATTTGAAATAAGATGAAATTTTCAATTTTCATTTTTGCTTTTCTTTTATCATAAACTTTCTTTAAATAGCGATTAAATAAATATAAATTATTTGAGCTTATGTTCATTTTATTTAAATAGATTAATCCATAAATCTTTCCAGATTTAATTTTCTGTTTTTCTTTATATACACTGCTTTCTTGTGGATATCGGTTCGGAACGAGAAATTGGAGCCGAGTCTGAATTCCAGACGAGTTAGTTGCATTCACTTATGCACAAATACTCTTGGGAAAGGTATTAATCCACCACTTCTTCTTCCAGCTATGGGTTAAATAGCAGTACAATTTGGATTCTATAGCATTGGTTGGTAACCAGTCTACCGCAGAAAGTAATGGCAACCTACTGCGGAAGGTGGGGAACTTCTGTATAGTCGATCATGTTTCTTTTGAGACATGATCGCCTTAACTGAATGATGCTGCTTCCTTAGACGCCTTAAAATTTTATTTTCATTTTTTTACCCAAAAGCGAAATGCCATCTTAAAAAAAAAACAAAAGAAAAGCAAAAGCTATGATCCCCACCCCACATAATGACATTAAGAGGTATGGACACAAAAATCAACTTGAAACACCATTTTTTTTAAAATGCTCATCTTTTAATTATCACTTCGAAAATATATTACGTTAAAGAAGAAAATAAAATATATTACGTTAAAGAAGAAAATAAAATATATTACGTTAAAGAAGAAAATAAAATATATTACGTTAAAGAAGAAAATAAAATCTTTTACAAAAGTATAAGTAGTTTTGCACTAGATGATAAAATACAAGGAAGCACTACAGACATTCCTTGCCTAAAAATGTTGTAAGTATTGCTTGAACATCAATTTAAATTATAAACCTACAGCAAAACAAGAGTAGCATATTTCTAACACGTTAAACGCTTCTAATCACAACATTAGCCAAGTTATACTCAAATGTTTTATGCAATTTTTAAAAAAAATTAAAAATTGGGTGAAAGATTAACGATAAAGTTATTAATCGCATTGCATCATTCAAATAAACGAAATTTGAAAATTTATAAGCTAGAGTTTTACAAAAATTTACAATCTCATAGCTTAGCAAGGATTTATAAACCTAACAAAAAATGTATTGATAGTTCTAATTAATACGATAAAATAACTTAATACGATAAAATAACTGATCTGTCACCAATTTATTCGGTGTAAAATAAGTAGATAAATAAAATAAGAAAACACAAAATAAAAATAAACGACATGTTTACACGCTGATCACAGTTATTCCCGATTATCTTTCAATTTTGTGAGAGATTTCGCTTATTTTTGTAATCTTGACAATGTCTCTGAAAAGACTGATGTCATACAAAAACACAGCTGGTCTATATCAACTCCCCAAAAGAATATTTGAACATTCATCATCAATGATAAGAGAACGATTGGTCAAAAATTTCTTCTTTATTTAGTACTAGCAATAAGTAACCGGACGTTGCACAGGATTGAAAAAGTGTAAGTCTAATTTTAAGTTTTTTATACGACCCACATATGCAGACATAAAATATAGGAGATAACTCTTGCATTTTTTTTAAAGAGATTGAGTTTTGTTTAACAGCAGTCAACCTCTGTGGGCTATTTAATGCCAAAAAGATGGAGTTTTAAGGTATTTTTTTAATGTTCGGTTATAGTGAGAAGGTTGATTTAGTCAGATTTTGATTATTTTTTTATTTTAGAAAACTGAATATATCTTCAAGTTTTGTATTTAAAAATGTATTGAGGGTAATAATTATTTTTCCTTCAAAAATATGTTATAGCAATATTTTTTTTTCAAAAAGGTGTTATGGTAATTTTTTTCTTTCATGAATGTATATTTTTCTATAAAAGTCTATTTTTATTTATTAGTTCTATAAAATGTCTATTTTTATACTTTCATAGTGTTTTGATCTAATTTGGGGGCTAACTTTTTACCTATAGCTGGGTCCCTAACAGTTGCTAACACTCTGGGTCAGGATGGACCTGGGAACAACAGCAATTAAGAGGTGGTTCCACGCTCCTCACAACATCCCAATCAGAGGCCTTGCTACCGGATTCACTTACCCGTAATACCCAGGACCATTTTTTAAAGAGTAAAAGTTATTGTGTTGAAAGTATCTATTACAAAAAAAAAAAAAAATACTTGAAAATAAGAAATTAAAACAAAGATTAAACTGTTGACAACACGCAATTTCTTTTTCTTTGTTGTGTAGAATAATAAGTTTGCAAGGAGTGTAAATTTTGAAACAAACCAGATGAAAAATGAGAACCTGTTATGTTAATAGAAATTAGTGAGGATACACACGAACACACATATACACTGATAATAATCTTCAGTTTTATTTATATAGATTGATCATCTTAGTCTGAAAAATAAATAATCTGATATGGATTTAAATCAGCAATTCTTAAACGCTCCTGAAATTTATCACGATGGTATAGTGTTAGTATTTGAATAATTGAAAAAGTATTAAATTTTTTGTCTCACATTAGCTAAAAAAGCTTTCTCAGTTTCATAGCAGTTTTCCACTTCTTGTGTGAATTAGGCTCGTAAGCAAGTTTATAATTGTATTTGCAGTTTTTAAAAAAATCTATAGTTTTATTTCATAACATTTAAATACTCTTTTGCTAAGTTTGCTGTGATATTTTTCTTTGTTCCTAGGTGTCTCCTTGCTTAAAAAGGTTGAGAAAGACTGCTTTAAGTAAAGAGAAACCTCCAAATCGATGTCGTAGTTTAGATGTTTGTTTTGATAGACTTTATTACTTACCTCTTGGGCATCTGAAATTATTTTTCTTATTACAGCGTTTACAATATTCACGTTCATGATCAATATCTGAAAAATAGAATGTTTACTTGAAGAGACAACATTTAAAAAAAGTGGTATAAATCACAAATAAGAACAAATAAAGATATAAGTTGTTCAATACACCCTGATTATTCATAATAAATCTGCGTACAATATTATTCTAAAACTATTTTTTCTTACAGTATTTACATTATTCATAGTATTTACATAGTAACTTGCAGAGTTAGAGGGAGATAACTCAAGACTTCCAATCGAGGCTTTACGCAAGGAATGGAGTTCATATACCTCAGTGATTGTAATAAAGGGTTCGGTTCGAAATTCCTAGCACTTAAAGAAGGCCGGAGCGTACTACGGCCGAATCGTTGTATAAATGGCAACAAAGATGGGGACAATAGTCCGAATAATGTAAATACTGCAAATACTACCTCATCTCAGAAATATAGACAAATATTATTTTTTCTTAATCGGTATCACCCCATGCAAGGCAGTAAAGTCACTAATACGTTGCAGTGTATTACAGAGTGTAAAAGAATTAGGAACATAAATATTAATAGTGAGCGGAAAGAGAAAAGAATAATCTAAACTTATTTATAAATGGAACTTTGTCTGTGTGTGTGTGTGTTCATTACCTATAGACTCCAAAATGGGTGAACCAATTTTCTTGAAAATTTACACAGTTGTACTATAAGCGTCTATGAGTGTTCTTAGCTAGGTTTTGTGTCGAGGTACACCCGATAAATATTGAAAATCGATAATCGAAAAAATCAGGTTCTAGAAGGAGTGGTCCGATTTTAATCAAATTTGATACACTCATAGACAAAGACATAAGAAACGATATTCAGAAGTTTCAAGGTTGCAGTTCTTACAATAGTACAGAAAATCGATAATATATATATATATATATATATATATATATATATATATAAAAGGCAAGATGTTTGTGTGTGTGTCTGTTTATCTGCCTGTATGTCTGCTTTTTTTCAGCCCTTTTATTTTAGTTTTTGCTTCGAGTTTGGCTCTAAGTAGGTATAATTGTAGTTCTTAGTCTCAGCCATGACACCATTTACTCAGAGGACTTATTTAGCCTTCAAAATTCAGTTTACGATGAAAAAAACTTATTTGATATCAATACCAGGAAATCAAAATTTGACTTACATCCATTCATTTTTCTTTCAGTCTACGGTTTCGCTTTAACTTTAACTGGAAACAACTATTGCTTTTTAGTCTTTCGTGCCAACGTCCAAATAGTCTGAGCTCCAGGACCATGGATTAGTTTTAAAGCTTTCAGTAGACCCGAGCAACGCCGGGCTATACTGATAGTCAGGAGTAAAGTAGGTAGTGATTGATATTTCATTTAAATTTTTGCAGATTAAAGTTGGCTGGAAAGCACGGAAGCAAGAAGTGCGAGAAAAGGAAACAGTTACGGCTACCATTTAGCCAGCTAAACTGTAAATTGATGAGACCTCGAAGCCAGTCTAGTTACGCATTTAAGTTTAAAATGTCTAGATACCATAGCGAAGAGCTCGTCCGAACAATTACTATGAAACTTTTTATAGAAAAGGCAGAGGAAGGTAAGTGTCTGAAACCCAGCCGCCGGATCAGGGCTAATAAATATGTTATTTTATCCACCAGCATAATTTCTAATATCAATTAACCGCTAGAGCAAGATTTTCATTTCACTGTTGCATCACTGTCTCTGTTGTGATTCTGTCTGCGGACCGAGACCTAGCTGGAGTAAAAAAACAAAAAAAGAAACAAACTGAGAGGCACCCGGTTCTGCACTCTCATTCCATTTCACTTGATGGATACCAATGCCAACGCAACCGACAGTTGTGGAAGGTGGGCAATTTTAGTCCCAGGCCTGAGTGTACAAGCTCGGGTCGCCACATTAAACCTAACCTTTTGTTGCACGCCGTGGAGAGACTTGGGTGAATATAACCTGCCTTTTCTGTTTTATCCTCTGAATCCTGCTAAGTTGCAATTTCTTATAGTCACCTTAGAAGTGGTAATGAGCAATTATATAAATATATAATGGCTGGCCACTCGCATTCGATGATATCTGTCTATAAGTGTGGCTAGCAAATTCCTACTGCAGGCGCCTGCTCAGACACACTTGAGTTTGTTCTACACCCACAATGCCCGCCTGTGATTTATGCTGCAATTATGCAGAGCAAACCTTAGTTACAGTTTCTGGGAGATATATGGATGTCATGAGTGGAAAATCTTTGACTCAGAAATGCTTCAACTATAATTTATATACAGCGGTTTTCTTAGATCAATGATTAAAATGTCTTCAAGTAGATGGATCATTTATATCTTAAAGAAGATATTCTTTCATTGTATCCCATAGAATGGCGCCATAAAATTACAAGGAAAGAGCTTTAAAAATAACAAAAACACACCACTTGAAAACTTTCAAAAGCAATAATAACTGAAATGAATCTTCATTTTTCTTCTTCATGTGCCGTGTCCTTTCAGGACGTAGGCGATCATGGACTTCCACTTGGTTCTGTCTCTTGTTGCTCTTTTGTTTTTCTTGTTTTTTCTCTATATCTCTTCTAAGCTCTGCTCCGTCAAACATTTGCTCAGACCTAACAAGTACGTTTTGCGCTGCTTTCCCTGTCTCTCCTTTCCTTTATTCAACCTGTGAGTATTAAGTTCTCCAGGCCCTCCTCCTTCCTCATTACGTGTCCCAGGAACCTCATTTGTCTCTTCCTGATATTTAGTATGAGTTTTCTTCTCATTTGCATCCTTTCCAATGTCTCGCCGTTTCACACGCGCTCCGTCCATGGTATTCTCAGCATCCTTCTGTAAAACCACATTTCTGCTGCCTCAAGCCTCTCCTTCATCCTTGATGAGCTCATCATCGTCCAGCAGTTCATTTGCATACAGAAGGACAGATATCACATAGCAATCCAGCACTCTTTTCTTTGTTTCTAACGAGATTTTCCTGTCTTTCAGTACTCTGGTTATCTTCTGAAATGCGCCTTTGGTCATGCCAATGCGTCTTTGGATCTCTATGTCGCACTTTCCATCCTCTGTCAAAACACTTATTAGGTATTTGAATTTTTACTTGTTTTACATGAAAATGTTAATTTTCCACGCCATCTTATGCAAAATGCAATGAAGGAAACTCCCATCAGTACTAAAAAAAGAAATAGAAGTCAGTCGACTTGAGAAGTTCATTTTCATCAAAAAAATTTAAGAAAAAGATTTTGCAGATTTCAACTAACAAAAACGAATCAGTTTCGAGTGTTTTCTGGTCAATGAATGTCGAATGTTTCCTGTATGGAAACGGTTGTTTTTTTAAACCATCTTTAGATTTACCCATAGTCTGCATATATTTATGATTTCTTTGGAAACATTAACGCGTGACAGGGTACAAGTTAATATTTCGTTTTAACTATTAACAGTGTAATACTTCTATGTATTTATGTTGATATCATTTTTATATTTATTTTTGAACTCGAAAAGAATACATTGATGGGTAGTGTGCAAATACTTTTGACTTCCCAGTTAAATGTACCAGAAATTAATTCCAAGATATACATGAAATGGAAATTTATTGCGCTATATGTATGCACTCGCCGGCCACTTAATTAAGTAGAAATGAAGAAATGCTCTTTTATATAAACTAGCAGTATAGCCCGGCGTTGCCCGGGTGAAATGAAAGTTTTAAAACTAACCCATGGTCCTGGAGCTCAGACTCAGCCTAAAGAATATTTGTATGAAGTTTGGTGAGAATCGGATAAAAATTGTGAATTTGTATAAAGGACATACAGACATATAAACAGATACACACATAAACATCTTGCCTTATATATATATATATATATATATATATATATATATATATATGTATGTATTATCGATTTTCTACACTATTGTAAAAACTGCAACCTTGAAACTTCTGAATATCGTTTCTTATGTCTTTGTCTATGAGTGTATTATATTTGATTAAAATCAGACCACTCCTTCTGAAACCCGATTTTTTCGATTATCGATTTTCGATATTTATCGGAGGTACCTCGACACAAAACCTAGCTAAGAACACTCGCAGACGCTTATAGTACAACTGTGTAAATTTTCAAGAAAATCGGTTCAGTCGTTTCGGAGTCTATAGGTAACGGATACACACACACACACACACACCCACACAAAGTTCCATTTATAAATAAGTTTAGATTTCTAATCAGTCAGTAATGTTCACACACACACACACACACACACACACACACACACACACACACACACACACACACACAGATATATGAGAGAGAGAGAGAGAGAGAGAGAGAGAGAGAGAGAGGTGGGGATGGATGAATTTGTAATTATTTATTAATCCGAGATATTTTATAACTTAAACTTATTTAGGTAGACGTTCCGTTTAATTATTAAACACTATATTTATTTATTTTCGTCTACCAACTTGAATTTTTGAGAAATCTTATTGGAGAGAAATATGCTGAAGCGCACATTTTTTCTAATAAGATTGTAGTGATCGTGAAAGCAATCTCTTGGGAGTCGCTTCAGCAAGGCAGTGAAATGCTACTGATGCGCATAGGGTTACCTAAGAGGTGAGTGATGAGAAAAAAGGAACAAGTTACAGGGGAGTCATAGAATGAGTAAGAAAAGGATGAGAATACAGGTGTGAAGAGGGCTGCATGAGAATGGAGGGAAAAGGAAGAAGAATATGATACAAGGGTTGTCAGGGAAAGGATGTGAGTTAGAAGGTAAGAGATTGGAATTGATTTTGCATTTAAATTCTTGGCAATTGTAGCTGTCAGGGAAGCAAATATACGACAGGGAATTCCACAGGCGGGAATTGCGAGAAAAGAAGTTATTAGAGTAGAAGTTTCGGTTACATTTGATTGGTTTCACTGTAAAATGGTGGGACCTAGCCGCTAGTCTAGTAGCTCGACTAAATTCATGCAGAGGGGTCACGAGGAGCTAAGTTCACCGGAGCAGAAGCCGTAAAATTATTTGTAGAAGAAACAGAGGGAAACCACGTTACGTCGGTGAGAAAGTGACTGGAGTTGAGCTACCAGGTCGGTATCAATTACATAACAGATCCTTCGTTGGATTTTCTCAAGAAGTTCAAGATGAATAGCAGGGACACCCGACCAGATATGACAGCAGTATTCAATGCACTGGCGGATGGTAGATTTATATATATGCAAGATGGATTTAGACGAGAGAAACTTCCTAGCCCTACAAAGGGAACCGACCTTCCGAGCTGCAGATTTAGCTATGGATTCAATGTAGTCATTCCATTTGAGGTCAGCTGCGCAATGATTTGTTTTCAAGGAAACTAGCCTGATTCATTCTGATAGGGGGTAGAAGAGGTTGTCTATGGTGGTTAAATGATAGCAGCTTCGTTTTGGAAGCATTAGAATTTACGAGCCATTTCTTACCCCAGTCCGACACAGATTGGATGTCCTTTTCAAGATCAGCAGCGAAGTTTTGCTTTGTCAGGCTAGCGAGATTTCTTATCGAGGCGTGAGTAAATGGTTGTGTCATCAGCATAAATGCCTACTTGGGATCTGATTACATCAGGGAGATCGTTGATGAAGATTAGAAAAAGCATAGGACCTAGAATAGAGCCTTGAGGGATACCCGCGTTTGTATGATAGTATCTGGAAGCATGGCCATCCAATACTACTTTTTTTTAAATCATATCACCCCAAGCAAGGCGATAACGCCACTGATGCGCAGGGGGCTACGTAAGGGTAAAAACATTGGAAAAGAGAAAGCCAGAAACCACATCCTAAACAGCAAACAAGGGATGAGCCTCTTCACCTATTCAATAGACGTGGGTGGAGTGTGAACCGGGCGATATGTGATTTAAAAAGAAAGAATGGATTAGGTCAAACAATCGTCCAGTTATACTACAGCCATGTAACTTGTGTAGATGGTCAGCATTCCAGACTCTGTCAAATACTTTGGAAATATCTAGTCCAATAGCTCGAGTTTTGCCGTTCTTATGGAGAGCCCGGTATATACACTTTGTGATGGTAGTTAACATATCAGCAGTAGACATGGTAAAGCAGAAACTATACTGTTTATCGCAGAAGAGGCCGTTCGCTGTGAGACGTTGAACCACTTCAGCATTAATAATAGACTCGAGCACTTTGCCAGAAATTGGTAGGAGGCTGATAAAGCGATAATTAGAGGGGCCTGGGGGTTCTCCAGCGTTCTTAAATGCAGGAAGAACAGTAGAAGACTTCCAAAAGGTAGCGAAGCTAGAAGCAGAGAGACAGTAGTTGTAGAGTTTGAAGAGGACAGAGGAAAGTTCAGGGGCACATTTCTTCAGGACAATGGTTGGGATTCCGTCATCTCCGCTCGCCTAAGGGGGTCAAGTTTTGAAGTTATGTTAGAGACAAGCAAGGGAGTAATGTGAACGTCACTTAGTTCTACTTAGGATGTCGGGTGCGGATACTCCAGATGAATCAAATGTTGAGTTGGTGGAGAATCTGCGAGCAAAGCATTCAGCCTTGTCGACTGAGACCCCAAATTCATTGAGTAAAGGGAGGATTGATGGCTTACTGTTATTTAACACATTTTTTATAGAGTCGCCAGTAGTCTTTGAAACCGAACTTGTGAAATTTTTTCAGTCAACAACAGCTTAGCACTATTTAATATCCTCTTGCACTGATTACGAGCAGAGGAAAAAATGCGTCTATTATGGTCAGACTACGTGTCTCCAATAAAGCCGGAAGATTTGATTCCTGTGGGCAATAGCAGCCGAACAAGCAGGGGAGAACTAGGGTGACGAATGGGGTTTAAGTCGTAACTTCTTGGCTGGGATGAGAGCATCGATGCCAGCTTTAACCCATGAAGAGACCTCAGACGCACAGTCTTCAATGGGAAGATTAAAAACTTAGTTCCAATGGACGTTACACCGAAAATCGCGGAACAACTCCCAGTCTGTTCTTTGGTATCAGTAAGATATTCTTATATGCTGATCTGGGGTTCCTGGAAGGAGGGGATGTGAAAAGATATATTAACGGAAACCACGAGGGCAAAACTGCATAACATGGCAAGAGTTAGGGATAGAAATGAAACAGAGATCTAGCAGTGAGTCAATTCCATTATTGTCATTAGAGAAAATACTAATGGAATATGAAGGGAATGAAGGTGGTTCACTGCAAGGTGCATGGCATGGCTGATCTCAGCCGTGAAGTTTAGTTCTGGTGAAACTAAAAAATTTAGGTTATCTGAACAGTCTACATGAAAATGGCGATAGAGCATCGTGACGCTTTCGATGTCACGTCTGTGGGAAGGAAATTGTAGGGGGAGAAATAATTCGTCGCATTTAAAGACACGGAAACGACTTTGAAAGTTATCGAGGGCGGAAAGTGGAGACTGGGTATCTCCCTTCTATTTATGGCAGTAGTATTCTAGTTTTATTATGATCTGACTCTTGTAACATTAGAGATTATCAAAGGGCATCATGTACTTGTTGGAGCGGGAACCGACCATTTTCCAATCATATTTAGAGATGAACCCTATATACGAGTTTCATTTGAGGTTTGTGCAGATGGTGGAAGGTCACTAGTTTGATTTTTGGTACTTTGAATGTCACTGAGCTGCTAGAAGTACACCAGAGGAGTACTCTCTTCATCATCAAGGTTTTCGAAGAGATATCTATATACCGTTGTATCATATTAAAATGTTCGTAGTATACAGGTGTTTACCCGTTCAACCAGACTGGCAACTGGGTCCCACCCATTCACAGTCAGGTTAGCCAAACGCAGACGACAATTCTACTCCTGCAGCTTCCTCTCTCGCACTTCCCGCCTGTGGAACTCACTCCCGTATTCTTGCTTTCCTGACGGCTACGACCTCCAGAAATTTAAAAGCAAAGTTAATACTCACCTACTAACCACTGGCCTCTAGCTCTCTCCCCTCCCCTGTATAACCTTCCCTTTCTCTCCGCCCATGTACCTGTCATTGCACCTGCTTTCTCAGCTTTCTATTGTTCCTTTCTAACTAGCTTGTACTCCTCACTCTTTTGTAATTAATCTCTTTACATTTATGTAACCCCCTGCACATCAGTGGCGTTTCTGCCTTGCTCGGGGTGAAATGATTAAAAAAAAAAAATACTCTTAAAACATATTTGTTATATAGAGTTGGATGAGGATTGAATTGAGAAGCAAATCTTGGGGGAAGTCTATGTTGATTGCTTGGGACTCGGAAGATTGGCCGGTGACAACTTCCTTCAGGGGACCTACACCTACTTTATAGCTGTGAAGACACTTCCAGTGATTCCATAGCTAAAAAGATTAAGCAGTAACACTTTATGCCACACATTGTCAAAAACGTTTGAAATATCTAATGCGATTGTCCTTGAAATGTATTTGTTGTAAAGTGCCTTACTAATTCCCTGAGTAATCGTAACTAGGATATCAGCAATGGGGCGACCAGATTGAAATCTGTACTGTTTGTCACTCAAAAACCGTTCCTATTGAGGTGATTAACAACCTTCTGGGTAAGTCGGGAAGGGGATGGCCTGAAAGAAATGTACATATATGAAAATAAGTAATCCCATAATCTTAGCGAAAAAATATACACATATCAAAATAATTACCAAGCTATTAACAAAGAAATATGCATATATCAGATAAATAATACCATACTTTTAACAAAAAATATCCTCAAATCTAGATAAGTAATACCATACATTTAACAAAGAAATGTACATATATGAAGATAAGTAGGTAATACCATACTTTTAACAAATATATATGGATATATTAAGATAAGTAATACATTACTTTTAACAAAGAAATATATTTATATAATATATGTAATACCATATTTTTAACAACGAAATGTATATATATCAAGATAAGTAATACATTACTTCTAACCAATATATATATATATATATATATATATATATATATATATAAAGATAAGTATGTAATATTTTATTTTTAACAAAGGAATGTAGATATATCAAGATAGGTATGTGATATATTCAGCAAAGAAATGTACATATATCAAGATAATTAATACCATACTTTGATAATTCATGCTACTTTTCAAATGTTTGCAGTGAACTCATACAGGCATAATTACTGAAAAATACAAAAAATAAACATAATTTCAATTAATATAAATTTGGAGAATGAAAACGAAAAATCTAAATACGCACGCTTAACTCATAGCAGAGCAAATATTAAAATAGCTAAACTCAAGAGAAATTATATCAAAATAAAAAATGTAAATAATTTTTCATCGTATTATTTATAAAAATAGCAAATGTAATTATATCTTATGATTTACTCTAATGTTTGACAATTTATTCATTAAGTAAAAAATAAGTCAAAACAAAGAAATTGACTTACCTTACAGCGTTGTGTCCGACAGCAACCCTTATAGCAGTGTGGTCGGGCTGAAAAATAATCAAATCATTTATTAAATTGGAAATTTATCAGGTTATCTTTATTTTTTTCTGCATATGAATATGCGTGAAATTTGTTAAATAATATCTCATCACTTTAGTTTAAACGATATATACAGCTTTAATTAGGATTGCATGAGAAAATTA
Organism: Ascarosepion bandense; assembly: GCA_037127315.1. Classification (NCBI taxonomy): domain Eukaryota; kingdom Metazoa; phylum Mollusca; class Cephalopoda; order Sepiida; family Sepiidae; genus Ascarosepion; species Ascarosepion bandense. The sequence continues at coordinate 5,367,156 of JBBBDQ010000367.1, forward strand.
TAATTAAAAGTGATCTTTAAAACTAGATTGAGAAATATTTTAGGTTACTCACGATAGTGGCAATGATAGTTATGGCTACACCATAATTTCTTTCTACAGGTTGGACATACTGAAAAATTAAAAAGAAAATTAAATACATTTCATGAAAAGTGGATTATGTCGATTGCGTAAAATTTATTTCTTATCTCTTAAGACTAGAAATATACGTGAAAAGAAAACTTTTAAAAATGAATACTTGTATTTATATAATAATGTATTATTTGTTTATAAGATATTATATGCACATAAAATTTTTAATTCAACTTATACATTTTGTTTGTTCTTTGAAACTAAATAAATGTTTTATTGTATTGAAAGTTTTAAAAATATCAAGTTTACAAACACACGTACACACAGACACACAGACTCTCACTGTAGTAACAAAGATAATGATAATTAATTATTCATGATAGAAATAATTATTATTTGAAATAAATATCACCAGAAATTCTGCGTTCATTTGGATGTGTAGGAAACACTGAAAGAAAATAACGTATTCTCATTAATGAATATTACATAGATACACACACACACACGCACACACAGACACACAGAAACTCACACACACCTTATTGTAAAATCATAGTAAACTGATATATATATATATATATATATATATATATATATATATATATATATATAGTAAACTGATATATATCATCGTAAACTGATATATACATATAATAGTAAACTGATATATATATATATATATATATATATATATTAATCATCCACATACAAGCCTGTTTCGATGCATCACAACTCATCAGTGTGGCTAGACTTCCACTTAGTGTATATATATATATTGACCCCAAAAGTAGTTGTTCTTTAATTTAGAATAGATAAAATTATAATACATAGTTAAAAATAAGCGAGGCATGTTTTTTATTATAAATTCTATTATGACAAAATCAAGAAAAGATTTTTATAATTAAATTTTGTTCTAGAAAAAAGTCTTAAAAATTTTGGAATTCGTTGCAAAAGTTTCTTAAAGAATAAGTTTGATAATTGATCCCATCTTTTCACAATGACTTTAACACATCACTCAATAATTCAAGAGCCTTTGATTTATACGAAGTACTAACCTTCAAATGACACGTGGCAAAAGTTGGGCCTAATCGGATTATTAGTTTACAAATTACAGTCATTCAAGTGAAGCTGCTGCAAATTCTCAAAACAATGGAAAAAACCTGAATTTTGTGTGTTGATAAAGCATTGCTTTCTGATAGAAAATACTGTTCAAGCAAAGCAATGGCTTGATAAGTGTTATTCGGACTCTGCTCTGTCGGAAACAGTGGTTAAGAGGTGCAATGCTAACTTTAAACGCGGTCGTACAGGCTTAAAAGATGCTGAACTCTCAGGTCGCTCAAAATTGGCAGTTTTCTTGGAAAACACACAAAAAAGATCCACAAACTCGTTTTGGCCAATTGTAAATTATAAATTGAAGTGGCGTGAAATAGCAGAGGAGTTGAACATAACAGAAGGCAGTGAGTTCAACATTTTGTGTGAACAGTTGTTAATGAGAAAGCTGTGTTCAAAGTGGGTGCCGTGTTTGCTCACAGTCGATCAAAAACAACAACGCGTAGACGATTCAGAGTGTTGTTTGCAACTGTTTCAACGCAACAAGAAGGGTTTTTTGCGTAAATATATGACAATGGATAAAACATAGATCTACTACTTCAATCTGGATTCAAATCGGCAATCAGCCGTCAAAGCGACCAAAGATCAAACATCAGCAGGTAAGGTTTTGGCCACCGTATTTTGGAATGCGCAAGATATTTTGTTCATCGACTACCTTGAGAAAGGAAAACCATCAATAGCGAATATCATATAGCGTTTTTGGTGCGTTTAAAGGAAGAAATTGCTAAAAAAAACAAAAAACAAAAACAAAAACGGCCACAAATAAAGAAGAAAAATGTGATCTTTCAAAAAGACAACACACCGTGTCACAAGTCGATGGCAACGATGGCAAAACAACATGAATTTCACTTCGAATTGCTTCTGCATTCAATCTATTCCCCAGATCTGGTCCTCAGCGACTATTGGCTGTTTGCAGACCTCAAAAAAGCTCCAGGGAAAGAGATTTGGCTTCAATGAAGTGATATCGAAAACCAAGACTTTTTAAGGCCAAAGACAAATCGTTCTACAAAAAAGGCTTTGAATTGTTAGTGAAGAGTTGGAATCAGTGTATCACCCTGGAAGATGACTATATTGATGAATAAGGTCCAAATTTGCCTAAAAGTTGTTTTTTTATCAGTTAGACCCGGGGTATTTTGAGTGATGTATTAAGAGCTTTTTTTTTTTTACTTTTCGTCTGAAAAAGTTTAACTCTTCGGTCAAGTTCATCATATTTTAACTCTAAGTGTTGCTTCAAACATTTGAACTATAGTATATATATATATATATATATATATATATATATATATATAGGAAAAACTACTAAAAAGTTGTAAGTTTAAAAATGCATGTTTTTGACAGTATTTATATATTTCTATTATTATCTTTGATATTTCAGACCGTCCTCGGCCTTTCATCAGAAACAAATGGTTTTAAAATTTAAATTAGAAACGTTTTCGCGAGGAGCGTTCGTCCGAGAGATTGTTTACATCACGTGACGAAAAAGCGACAGATTTTTTAATATTTTTCAACGTAAACCTATCTTTAATAATACTTATAAATGTTGTTTTAAAGAAAATTAATATATATATATTTTTTTTTTTATAAGCGTTTCACCCCGAGCAAGGCATGTCACTGCCACTACTGTGCAGGGGGCTACGTAGAGTGGAGAAAGGCTGATTAAATATAGGAAATGACAGAGGGTGGGTGATAGGCGGGTAAGAATACCGAGAATGAGGGTTGGGTAGATGAGAGTGTTGTGAGATTAGTTGGGAGTTAGTGTGATAGGAGGTGTCTACTGACCCTACATTTAAACACCTGGAGATTGTAACTGTCGGGAAAGCAGACTTGTGGAAGGGAGTTCCACAGGCGGGAAGCGCGAGAAAAGAAGCTGTTGGAGTAGAATTTACGGTTACATCTTATTTGTTTAACTGTAAAAGGGTGGGACCTAGTTGCTAATCTAGTATCTCGTGTAAATTCGTGCTTAGGCGGCACCAGTGATCTAAGCTCATCGGAGCAGAAGCCATGAAAGTACTTGTAGAAGAGGCACAGGGAAGCCACATCACGCCGGTATGAGAGCGGCTACAGCCGGTCTGCCAAGTCAGTATCAACCACGTTACAGATCCTCCTTTGTATTTTGTCAAGAAGCCCAAGGAGAGCAGCAGGGGCACCCGACCTGATATGGCAGCAATATTCAATACACGGGCGGATGGTAGATTTGTATATGTGCAGAATAGATTCAGGTGGGAAAAATTTCCGGGCCCTGCACAGGGAGCCGACTTTCATAGCAGCAGATTTGGCAATGGATTCAATATAGTCATTCCATTTGAGGTCCACCGAGAGTGTAAGGCCAAGGAGGCGTAGTATTTTACTCTCTGGGAGGCTAGCCTGTCCCATGCGAATGGGAGGTAGATGCGATTGTCTATGGTGATTAGTTGATAACAGCTTTGTTTTGGAGGCATTGAAATTTACCAACCATTTCCTACCCCAGGTCACTACGGATTGGAGGTCCCTTTCGAGTACGGCAGCGAGGTTCACTTTGTCGTCCAGACTTGGTTTCTGATCGATGCGGGAGTAGATTGTTGTGTCGTCGGCATACATGCCAACTTGGGATCTAATGGTGTCGGGGAGATCATTAATGTAGATCAGAAAGAGCGTGGGACCTAGGATAGAACCTTGAGGGACGCCCGCGTTCGTCTGGTAGTTTTGGGAGGCATGCCCATTTAATACCACCTTCAATGTGCGGTTAGAGAGGAAAGACTGGATGAGGTCAAACAGATGTCCAGTTATCCCATATCATCAACAAATGATATATATATATATATATATATCATCAACAACAAAAACACAAAGAGAAAATAATAACCAAACACAATCAGAAAATACTCAATAAAACCAATAACAACAACAGAAACCATCAACACAATGCGAACAAATGTTACTGTCGAAATAAAAAAACAACAGTGCAGGTTATAATAAATGTCTAACAACATAATATACAAAGCTAGTGAGACAAATAACATCAAAACATACGAAAACATTTACGTAGAAACAGCGGAAACACCCTTCAAAGACAGATCCAATAATCACAAAGCATCACTCAACATCCAGAAATAGAACAACAAAAGATCGCTGTCAAAATACATATGTAACCAGAAAGAAAGTAACATCACCACCAGAATGAAATGGGAAATAGTAAAGAGAGCATCATCACAAAGCAGCAATAGCGAAAACTGTAAATTATGTCGAGAAGAAAAGCTAGTAATAATCAATCTTTAAAAAAAATATATATTAATCAAAAGAAACGGGATAAAAGAAAAATGCAGACATCTGAACAAGCATCTACTTTGCTACACAAATAACAATCCGTAACAACAAAATCAAATAAAAAACATGCAAATAAAAAAATATATATACAAACATTCAATCACACATTCACAAAAAAAAAAAAAAAACCAAAACAAAACAGAAAAATGATATAACCCCCATCAAACGGGAAAACACATGCACACAAAGCCCACAAACACAAATACACACAAGAACACAAATACCTACACTTAAGCGGCCATGCACACCAACACGGCAAGAAAAAGGTCACCTTAACAAAAGAGATCAGTGCAACAAAAACAGGTCAACGTAAATGACAAAACAAACCAATTAAAAAAGCAATTAAGCGGACGCCAAGCAATAAAACAATATTAAAAAGAAATCAAACGTCTGCGCAATGAAAATAAAATAAATAAAAAGAAAACTAATCAAACGCAAATACGACCACTCTCACAAATTATCAAATCGCACCAAGTTACTTATAAATTAGAAAAGAAAAAAATGGGGACACACACACGAAAAAAAAAAAAAACCCCAGCCCCATAATGGTGAAACTTCGAAGTCGGCATGAACCTGCTCAGTTAAAGTGATAATTCTTTGCATTAAACCTATCAACGCTCTATCTCCACCCAATATCGAGCACTTTTCGATGAAAAGCTACTTGCCAAAAATATTTTTATCAGTAAAACTACTAAAAAAACAAAAACCCTGACACTAAACGCTATCACAACTCAACATTTTATATATATATCAGGTAGCTGGAGTTATAATCTGTGAAGTGATAACTTTCCCTGATTCTCTCAGTCAACAAGGTTTATTTTATAAATAGTTTGAATTGTGTTAACTGGGAACATATTAGGGCTGTTTCGATTTCCGTCAAAACAATAATTTTGATCTATAAACGCACTAAAACGGAATCCCAAGATAAAACTATAATGCACGCATCAGAATGTACATAACAGGCTCACTAAAACCGAAGAATTTGAAATAAGCATTATCCAAAAATGCTTTGAAAATTATCAAGTACAAGAGAAACTTAATTGCAAAATTTTGAGAGTCGGAAAATAAACAGATTCTATTCTATTAAAAAGCTGATTCTATTAAATTGAGAGAATATATGAAAGATACACGGAATGTAGTCAGTCAGTTAAGTGCCATACGTAATACACGCTTGGGCGATCATGTCTCGAAAGAGACTTGACTGACTGGGCAGAAGATTATCCCGCAGTAGGTTGCCATTGCTTTCTGCGGTAGACTGGTTGCTGACCAAGGCTATAGAACACAATCTGTTCTGTTATTTGACCCATAACTGGAAGGAATAGACGGATTAATACCTTTCCTAAGGGTATTTACACGTAAATGAATGCAATGAATTCAACTGGAATTCGAACTCGGCTCCCCGATTTCTCGTTCCGAGCCGATATCCAATGCACCACAACGCACATCCCGGAATGTAGTACAAATTTATATTTACCTCACTGGACAAATAATACAGAATTTTCGGGAAAAGTTTATAAATAATATTCATGATTAAAAAAAATCAAGCCATACCTACCTAACTTAAAACGCAAACCGTATCTTCACAACATCCTTTACAACATTTCATTCCTAAAAAAAACAAAAAAACAAGACAGTTATTAGTTTAGTAATAACATTGTTGGGTTAATTTTTTTCTTTTAACCAAATAGTATACACTACACTTGACTAGACACGTGACTTTCATTGGCCAGTCAAACAGTTATCGAGTATATACCTCAAGAAGTCATTCTTGACGCTTGGGTTGACACAGATCCGTGTAAGATAATGTGATGGACTTGTGAGTAAAGGTAGGCTCGGATGTATTTTATGTTTTAATAATATGTTCTCTAGAAAATAAAAACTTCATTTAGCTTTTATCAGCTTTTAACGGCAATTTACTACCAAAGCTGACCAATATATACTCGATAACCCATCATGATTTGTGATTACTTACATACAAACAAATACGAACATCATGTATTTTATATTGATACCAGAAAATGTAGTTTTGAACCAAGTAAACCCTGAGATTTATCAATTTATAACAATTAAGAATACAAACATCACGGGAGAGAAGTTTATATGATTAGTAAATAGTTAATTTTAAGATGGAAAATTTTCTATAAAAAATTTATGATCAAATGTTTTCTACATGAAACGGATAATTATAGTTTTACTTACCTGGATAACATTTGCAGTTAGGTTTACATCTTATACATGGTGGTCGTGGTTTCAAGTCTGTAAATAAAGTAAAAACGTCCAAAAATAGCATAACAAAGATTTGCTGGGTACTAAATAAAAATTGTACACATAAAACGAAAAGTAGCGAATGGCTTGTAACGTTTCGTATGTGAGAAAGGGTTTGTAAGGTGAAAAATAACTCATCATCCACAGGCTAAGATGATTAATATAATAGCTTTTATTTCTATAAGGTACCTGAAACCTTTTGCTATACTCTATTTTTACAAGAGCCAGATCAGGCCGAATATGGAATACTGCTGCCATATATAGACAGAAGGTAGAATATAATGAATGAACCACAGGCTAAGATGATTAATATAATATTTTTTATTTCTATTAAGTATCTGATTCCTTTTTGCTTAACTCTACTTTTACAAGAGTCAGCTCAGGCCAAATATGAAATACTGTTGCCATATATAGGTGGAAAATAATTCATCATCCAGAGGTTCACATAAATGTTTTTAAATCTACTCTAGTCACCTTCTGTCTATGTATGGCAACAATATTTCATTTTCAGCGTTACCCGGCGCTTGGAAATGTAGAGTAGAGCAAAGAGGAATTGGATATTTAATAGAAATAAAAAAAAAAGAATAAATTTATCGTCTTAGCCTCAGTCTAGCACAATTTTTTGTGCTGATCAATATCACTTATTTATGACTGCAATTGAGTTTTAAACTGAATCATAAATAATATTTTCAGCATTTTTATGGAACTTCTTTTTCTATGTTCTCTGTCTCTTTTGGGCGTTGCATATTATGGCTTTCGATCACCGTTTGCCGCTCTTAGCAATGTTTGTTTTTGTCTTCCCACATCCTGTTCTACCACTCACACAAACTCATTATTTAGTCCTTGGTCACTTGTTTTTCTTTTTCGCTTGCCTCCAATATTCTCTGTGTGGATCTACTAATGGCTTCTAAAACACTTGTATAAAGTTTTTGTTTTCTCTATCGGTCTCATTACAGAAAATACAATCAAAGACAAAAACAAAAACTGTATTTAAAATCTAACCAAATTTTTTTACAGTAGGATAATAGAGCTAAAATTATATTTATTTTATTACAGTATTAGCTGAGAAATATAGACTTAAGAATGTTTAAAATACAACAAATAATTTAACCGAAACCAGATTTTGTAGCTGATTTAGATCTTCCACTTTTAATATTTAATTAATTACTACCCTTTTTAATATCTGATTTATTCACCCCACTATTAATATCTAAATAAGCACCACCTCTTCTAGTAATTATTTCGGATAATACTATAGCGTTTGAGGTCTACCTCGACTATGGCTTGAGGTCTACCTCGACTATGGCTTGGAGGTCTTACTCCTCGACTATGGCTTGAGGTCTACCTCGACTATGGCTTGAGGTCTACCTCGACTATGGCTTGAGGTCTACCTCGACTATGGCTTGAGGTCTACCTCGACTATGGCTTGAGGTCTACCTCGACTATGGCTTGAGGTCTACCTCGACTATGGCTTGAGGTCTACCTCGACTATGGCTTGAGGTCTACCTCGACTATGGCTTGAGATCTCCCACAGTATCGAACTATAATATAATATTGTATGTATATACATATTTATTTAAACCTTATATATCTATATACTATTTATATTTATATCAAAAGTAGAGAGGTAAAAATAAACATGCTATCAAATACAATACAATACAATACATATATTTGTGTTAGCGATAAACAATTCATATATCTTCTAGGAGTGGTACGAATAGATCATTGAATTCTTTTCTCATAATCTTCCAGCAAAAATGATTACGATGTGGTTGGAACAGCTGACTACCAACACCTCGCATTTTCTTCAGAATCATCGTTTTAGCATCCAACCACGATCGCTCAATTGCCTGAGTGTGTGCCCCTGTCGCTGGAGCAACATAATGTCGCTGGTGATTCACTGTTGAATGTTGGTAACCCATGGTCACGTGAGGGGAGAAGCATGGTAGACCTCTACGCTGCACCTGGGTAGACGTTATATTAAGGTAGACCTCAAGCTACAGTAGCACCTAATTATGTCAACCCACTTTTAATATCTAATTAAACACTAAAACTTTTTGTACATGATTTTGTCCTCCCATTTTAATATCTAACAAGACTAGCAGTATAGCCCGGCATTGCTCAGGTATAATGGAAGCTTTAAAACTAATCCATGTTCTTGGAGCCCAGACTCTTTCGAAGTTGGCACGAAAGTCTAAAAAGGAATAGTTGTTTCCAGTTAAAGCGAAACCGTAGAATGAAAGAAAAATGAAGTCAAATTTTGATTTCCTGGTATCGATATCAATTTTTTTGCACTATTGTAAGAACTGCAACCTTGAAACTTCTGAATATCGTTTCTTATGGCTTTGTCTATGAGTGTATCAAATTTGATTAAAATCGGACCACTCCTTCTATAACCCGATTTTTTTGATTATCAATTTTCGATATTTATCGGGGGTACCTGGACACAGAACCTAGCTAAGAACACTCGCAGACGCTTATAGTACAACTGTGTAAATTTTCAAGAAAATCGGTTCAGCTGATTCGGAGTCTATAGGTAACGGACACACACACACACACACACACACACACACACACACACACACACACACACACACACACACACACACAGAGACAAAGTTCCATTTATAAATAAGTTTAGATAAATCGTAACCACTGTTAGTATGTGATTTAGTCCACCCATTTATCTTATTAAGCACCACTACCTTTTGTACATGATTTAGTCCTCCTACTTTTAATATGTAATTAAGCACCACTAATTTTATTCCCTCATGTCACCCTCCTACTATTAATATCTAAGAAAGAACCACCGTTTTTAGTACTTGTTCTAGTGATCCCACTTTTGATGTTTAAATAATCACTGCCATTTATTACCTAATTTAATCATTTAACTTTTTATACCTAACTAATCAACATTTTGAATACCTGATTTAGATCTCCCATTTTTATTATTTAATTAAGCATCACCAATTCTAGTGCCCGATACAATAAATCACCACCACTGTTAGTACCTAGTTTAGTCCTCTCGCTTTTAGCATTTGATTTAGTCACAAACCCTCATCTATTGAACAGGTGAAGAGGCTCATCCCTTGTTCCCTGTTTTCCGGCTTTCTCTTTTCCAATCTCTTCACTCTTATGTAGCCCCCTGCACATCAGTGGTGTTACCGCCTTGCTCGGGGTAAATTACAGCTAAGTTTATAATTTCAGTTACTCTACTATCTATCTATCTATCTATCTATCTATCTATCTATCTATCTATCTATCTATCTATCTATGCAATTTTAGAGCTATGCAACTAATAAGAATATGTATCAGGATTGATTGTAAATTATTCTTTTATTATAAATATTAAACTTACCCAGACATAGTTGATATAACACTCTTGTCATCGAGTATTTAAGTCCGAAAAATGTTGTTAAAATCATATGAGAATATTTGGGTTCACTGGCAATACGATATAGTTCCTTATAATTAACGTAAGGTCCAACACCAACAGCAAACACGCAGATTCCCAGCCTGTGCAATAATGTCGCTTGATGCTGTGTCCTCAAAGAATAACGCGATTTACCATCTGTGAGTAAAACAACGTAATCAGGGAACTTTGGCCTGTCGCCACGAGGAATCGTGAAAGAATATCGTCGAAGATATCTTAAGGCCTTGTCTGTGAATGTAGGTCCGCCTTTGTACTGATAGCGTAGAAGATGAGCAACGAAAAGCATATGAAATTTGCTGTGAAATGTGTTTAAATCGTAATGTGCGAAGACACCCAATGCATAGGTGAGTAATCCGATGCGCACTTTGCCGTTTTTGACGTCTAAACTCTTGATTAAGTAAATTACAGCATCAATCATTTTATGAAAATTTGATTTTGTAATACTTTTCGATTCGTCGAGCACAATCATGATATCGGCCTTGATAGGGCATTCTGTGAAAAAATAAAAAATAAAATAAATAAATAAATAAATAAATAAAAACGAATATTAAACATGTTAAAATCCGTGAATGCCATTTTTTCGAAATTAATGATGCATGAGTTTATTTTCATTGCACCAGTCACGAATGCTGCTAAAATATTGCAAATGATGGAGAATTCGAAAGTACTGGTTTAAATACGATTGTAAGCGCAAAATATACACTGAAAAGACGAAATTCTTCCCTTGGTTTAACTGAAAAGAAATTTTTGCCATGTGTGTTGTAGTGCAATAAATATGGGCTCGGAATGAAAAATCAGAGAACCGAGTTCGAATTCTAGTTGAATTCGTTCCATTCATTTACGCGAAAATACACTTCTACCTCCAGCTATGAATTAAATAGCAGGACAAATTTGGTTCTATAGCCTTGATTGGCAACCAGCCTACCGGAGAAAGAAATGGCTACTACTGCAGAAAAATCTTTTGCCTAGTCAATCATTGATCGAAAGAGACATGATCACCCAAGTGTGTATCATATAAGGCATTTAACTGACTGATCTGGAAAAAGGAATTGAATAGCATGACAGATTGGGTTCTATAGCCTTGATTGGCAAACAGCCTACCGTAGAAAGAAATGGCTAACTACAGCTGAAAAATCTTTGGTCTAGTCAATCATTGATCGAAAGAGACATGATCACCCAAGTGTGTATCATATAAGGCATTTAACCCGACTGATCTGGATAAAGGAATTGAATAGCTGGATAGATTAGGTTCTATATTCTTGGTTGGCAACTAGTCTACTGCAGAAAGAAATGGCAATCTATTGCAAGAAAATCTTTTGCCTAGTCAATCATAGATCAAAAGTGACATGATCACCCAAGTGTGTATCACGCATGGCATTTAACTGACAGTTGCTTGAAAACACATTAGTGATATTTTACACAAATTAATCACAAGATATATGAAAATAAACAGCAATTTAAACTTAGTTTATGCAGAAGATCAGCAGTAAATCAGATTCCAAATGTATCAATCTGCGTTGAACTGAATCAGTAAAATCGAGATGAGACTTATGTATCTTGTGCATACACTTTATCCAGGTCTTCAGAAATCACTCCAGTACTTCTACTGACTGCGTCAGAGATAAAACGAGAAAGAATCTATAAGCTCTCAGTCTAGAGCGTCTAGCGTAAATTCGAACGCAACATGCTACCTCCGACGGTAGTAGGTATCGTTATTATGCTTTTGCTCACCTATTGTTCATCTCTAACCGGGCAGTGCTCAGCCAGTAAAATGTTGATTCGCCACAATCGGCCGGTTTCAATAGGTGATTGGGAGTACTGGTTTTCTACAGCTTTGACTTGATTATAAAACTTGTATTTATTCGATATATATAAATATATATAAACCTACACCGTGTCGTTGCTGTCTTAAATCTGATTTTTATTATATACCGATCCCTCGTGTCTGGGTCACCCCTGTCAAGTGACAACAAGCAATCCTTTAGCTAATCCGAACTCAACAACACAACGTAGGCAGAATCGACTGAAGATCAGGAAGGTTAGCTGGACTCAGCCAGGGGTCGTGTTATAAACTAACAACATGCTTACCGTATAACACATACCTCTACTCTACATTATACATAACACAACTTACATTCAGTTACACGAAAAATGACATTTATCCTCAAAAATGGCTGAAGTATAGTACATCCCAATGTATATCTATCTATCTATCTATCTATCTATCTATCTATCTATCTATCTATCTATTCTTCAGTTGTTCCATTTTGGTTTTTAACTTTAAGTTAAATGGTGGCTTGAACCAGATAATGTTTCGTTTTCTATCATCGTTTTTTGTTTGTCTGCTTGGTTGAGAATTATATTGTAAAATGTTTTTATGTTTTTAACTTTAAGTTAAATGGTGGCTTGGACCAGATAATGTTTCGTTTTCTATCATGGTTTTTTGTTTGTCTGCTTGGTTGAGAATTATATTGTAAAATGTTTTTATGGCCAGATTTTCTTAGTGCATCTTCATAGTTTTTTTTATCTTTTTATCAAATATTGTTTTGTTTGACGAATTTTTTGATAGCCTGTGTTCTATTCCACAACCCACCATTTAACTTAGAGGTAAAAACCAAAATAGAACAAATATTTTTTAAATTGATAGATAAGCACTTTCCAAAAAGCTCAGAACTAAAAAAAATTAATAGAAATACAGTCAAGCTAAGTTATAGCTGTACTAGTAATTTAGAAATTTTGATAAAAAAAAAAAACACCGGAAATTTAAATAGCATTGTACAAAACAAGATCATTCATAAAGAATGCAACTGCAGGGACAAAAATAAATACCCACTTCAAGGACTTTATAATACAAAAGAAGTCATTTACAAAGCAAAAGTACATGACTTGAATGGTCAAAATAAAATATACTTGGGATTAACCAAAGACATCTTTAAGATCAGGTGGTTCAATCGCAAGTCTACATTCAAAATAGAAACCTTAAAAAACTGTACAAAATATGGAAAAGACCCAGACATAACGTGGAGTATAGTGAAAACAGCCAAGCGTTACAACGGTGGTAAAATATGTAGACTGTTTCAGGAAGAAAAGTTAGCGATTATGCTATTCCCAAACAAAAATGAACTATTCAATGAAAGAGCAAAGATAATGATTAAGTGTAACAATACTAAGAAATTCCTATTAAGTTCATACAATCGTGTATAAAAACGTTATAATTTCTTGTAATTTTAGAAATTGCGCGTTCAAAAATTCCCTGTTACGTGAGCGTTCAAAAAATCACCGTTACATGAGCAAAAAACGTTAAACGGTAAAATCAGTTGCTGCAAATCGCCTGAAGACACCACTTATGGTAGAAACCTAGGTCGCGTCATAACTCGTTTACAAATGAAGAATATTCAAAGATCTACAATATAATTGTATTGAACACTTTTTAATACAAATGTGCACTGGTCTAATTTTATTATGATCAAAACTAAGTAATTAAACAATCAATCAATCAATCAACCAACCAACCAACCAACCAACCAACCAACCAACCAACCAACCAATCAATATATATATATATATATATATATATATATATATATATATATATATATTATTACATTTGTTTTTAATTAAAATTAATATAGTTTACATTGTGACACGGAAATTTCTATAATTTCTATTATTCGAGATTGTTACAATGTGATCAGGCGATCTTAGTTCATTATTGTGAAAATGATTTTCATTTGAATATAAAAAACTCAAAACATCTAAAGTGGTCACAAATTGTAATGCATTTCGACAAGCTAATAACTTCGTCTCCTCAGGCCACGATTTTATTTGGTATGAATTTCCTCAGAATATTAATAAAATTCAAAGAAAGAGCATTCAAGTATCATGACCACCAAGAATAGAAATCTTTAGTCTTATCTTGTAAGGGTCACCAAGTTTAGAGATGAAAGAGTTGATTGGGTAGAGTGAGTGAGCATGAACCCATACACACCCACTCTCATGCACGCTAGTACACACACACACACACACACACACACACACACACACACATGTATATATATATACACATATATGTGTACATGTATACATATGTGCGCGCACACACTCACACATATATATATACATATATATATATATATATATACATACACATACAAATATCTTATGGTTATATACACTCTCATATTCACACATCCACATACCTACATATGAAACTAGATATATAGGCGTATAATTAGTACTAACACGTATATATACACAAGTATACAAACTTCACATACAATAGGATGTTCATTCAATTATATACATAAAATAAAGTAGCTGCACACATATACAGGTATATATGTCAACTACACTGGAGGTTTCAACAACAATTTCCTCAACACGCAAAAGATTATCAAAGAATAAGTCAATTAAGTGCCATACGTGATACACGCTTGGGCGATCCTTTCTCGAAAGAGACATGACTGACTGGGCAGAAGATTATTCTGCAGTAAGTTGCCATTACTTTTTACGGTAGACTGGTTGGCATTCAAGGCTACAGAACCCAATCTATCCTGTTATTTAACCCATAACTGGAGTTAATACCTTATTAAAGAATAGTTTGCATCAAAGAATAGTTTAAACGAAAAAGGAAATAGAATCTACAAGTATGATAGTGTGTGGTACACACCCGCACGCGAATACGTACACACACATATACATACATACAGATATATGGATGCATACACATACATGCATGCTCATACGCATTCACAAATATATATATATATATATATATATATATATATATATATATATATATTTACACACACACAGTCACACATACATACATATCTATCTATCTATTTATCTATATATATATATATAGATAGATAGATAGATATATACTCACATCCATCTACGTATGTATGCAAATATCTTATGTATATATACACTCTCGTATTCACACACTCACATACTATGAAAACCAGATATATACGTGTACAGACAAAATTTATGCTGACACATATATACATAAGAGTACACATATACACATAAAATACATTCAGTGATATGCATAATATAAAGTAGTCGTGCACATATACATGCATATATAAAATAAAATTTCTTCAATACACAAAAATTTTCTCAGGAAAATTTGTACAAAGAGAGAAGGAAATTCAAGAATGTGATTTAGTGGGATCATTTGAATTTCAGTACCAATGTATGCATACATAAGACAAAGTAGTTGCCGACCGAGGCTATAGAACCCAATCTCTCCTGTTATTTAACCCATAACTGGAAGGAATGGACGGATTAATACCTTTCCCAAGGGTATTTGCGCGTAAGTGAATGCAATGAATTCAGCTAGAATTCGAACTCGGCTCCACGTTCTGAGCCGACATCCAATGCTCCACAACGCACATTCCGGTATTGTTATACCAAACTTAAATTTCTTTTTTAATTTGCTTATGCGATTCAGCTTTATTTTTAACTCATACAATTAATGAATTAATTAAGTGTCAAAAGCCAGTCTTTAAAAATATTATTGAAAATATTTTTTTACAATAATGTTCATCCTTGATTGTTTGTAAGTTTTCTATGTATCTCAATGTTGGCTGCTTATTAATAAGTAAATTCTTGAAATATCGACATAGATATTTGTAAATTATTTTAATTTGATTGCTTTGTTGTGTTCATCATAAAAAACGAAAATTACTCACTATATTCACAGTTCGGACCATAATAACCACATGGACAGTCACAATAATGTGTATCCAAATATAATTGACAGGTGCCGCCGTTCTGACACGGATTTGGATCACAGGGATTGGTTACTATAAAAAATGAAATTGTTTTTATCAATAAAAGATTAAACGTGTCAAAGTCTGAATCTGCTAAGTTTAATTTCCAAATACATTTGTAAGTTGCTTGAATTTTTGAGTTTTGTGGGGCGATATACAGGGCACTTCAAGTCATGGGAACAGAATGTACTAGGAAATACAAATATATATAAATAAATTGTACAAGTTCAACTTCTAAGTTCTAGAGAAAAGATGTAGGTTCAGAAGCGTTTGTGGAAATACTGGGTATTTACCCATACCTCCCACTAGGGCGGAATGCAACATAAGGTTAGATTTAACGTAGGGAACTCTCGCATGAACACTCAGTCCAAGTGTCAAATTTTATCTAGCCGTCGCATAAGCGGAGATTGGTTACAAAGTTTGTCTGAGCTTTTCTGTGTCGTGGAGACTATCTAGAGACTATCCAGACGTCCCAGATGTAATAATGGGGACAAAAATCAAGAGAGATGTGTCACATCTTGAATTGTGGAAATTCTCATCTTGCCACTGCTTATTAATGCAACTGCAATGTTTCTTTTTGTTGGTCACCGAGAGTACGTCCCCGTCAAAATTCTTCGGTTAATTCTTAGACATTGCATGGTGAAAGTTAGTTTTACGACTTAAACAATCTTGTTTATCTGAAGATCGTTTGAGCCATGAAATTAGCAGTTATGGAGTGTTGATTCTATGTCCACGTTGTTTGTCTCTAAAAACATTCTATCACCGATATTGAAAACTCTTGGTCATAAATATGCCAACATTTAATTAATATATACCTTCTTTTTTCTATGTAACATGTATCTTCAAGAAGTGGACGATAATGACTCGCCACAAGTTCTTGTTCTTTGTAGCCCTTAGTAAAGTTTGTGTTTTTGCAATATCTCCTAATAACTTGTTCTGCCAACCATTTGCACAAGCTCATTAGGTAGGTTATGCATTACTTTCTTCTGTTCCTTCTGTTTTCAGTATATCCTGTGAATATTAAATTTTCTAATCCCGTTTTCCTCATTATGAACCCTATAAATTTCTGTTTCTGATGATGTTTATAAATGTCCTATTTGTTTTCAATTTCTCTAAAACTTCAAATCTTATGTGTTCGGTCCATGGTATTCTCAGTATCCTGCTGTAGAACCACATTATTATTGCATCAAATCTCTTTTTCATCAGTGAGGAGATTGTCAAGCATTTTCTAACATATAAAAGAACCGATATTGCATAACAGCTCAGTACTCTTTTATTTGTTTGTAATAGAATTTTCCTGTTTAATCCTTTGCTTAGATTTTAGAAAGTATCTTTTGTTATCCCAACTTGCTTTCGAATTTCGTAGTTGCCTTTCCAACCTCTGTTAATGATCTTCCTATATATTCAAATTTTTGTACTTGCTGGAGTTTGGTGTTTTTCTAATTTGTAATTCACATATTTGGCTGTTTCATTTGTTGATAACGACACATTCTGTCTTAGTATTGATTTTTAGATGTCCGTTGTTTTATATTTATAAGATTTAACCCTTTTTATATTTTCATCAGATTTATAAACCGTGTTTAGGTTAATCTTATAAAGCCACAAGTGAATTAAAATATTCTCATAACTTATACATTGAGTTTTAAATAATAACAATACCTAAAAATAAATGTTTTTAATTTAGACAACTGTTTTAATTTTGATACAATCTCTTTCCTTGTCGATATGCTTAAACCAACATTTTTCCATAGGTCATATAATTGGAATATTGTATTGTAAAAATTCAAATAAAAATTTAGTGAATAAAAGTCAAGGCTATGTCATTTTATCTCTCTTCGTATAGCGATTTGATCTGTTCAGAATAATCTTTTATAAACACGATACTTATAAATTTAAGTACGATTAATTTTCAGTTTTCTTAAAAATTAATGTAGCGTTTATATTACGCCAAAAATTAAGATACAAAATAATATTACGTCTTCAAAAACGCAATGAGAATCATAATAATAAAGATAAATAAGTTTTTACTTACTGTTGCATGTGATATTTAATAAAGGTTCAATAATCAAATGCAGATTATCAAAATCTGTTTTGATCACACTGTCATTGTCCGATGCTATACATCGGAGTTCATCCATATCAATTTTATCACCGATACCAATGGCAATAACATGAGCACTTGCGTTCCTTTTTAAATTTTCGGCTTCTTCTTTTGTCCTTCTTCGTCTATGTGACCTGCCGTCTGTAAAAACTATTGCAACATTCGGAGATTCCGGTCGATCTCCGTTTTGTTCAGTAAAGAATTCAGTATACATCGCTTTTAAAGCCAGGTCAGTTCTTGTTCCACCATCAGTATGTTCATCCTTGTATTTGTCAATTTCTTGTTTAAGTTCCTCTAATATTAGATACTGGTTTAAGTAAATTTTCCTATCGGAAATATGATCATTATAGGCCAATACACCAACATGTACCTTTTGGGGTGAAACACCAATTAAATCTACAAAATTTTCGACAGTATCTATCATTTCATTAAAATGAGCTTTACTAATGCTTTCAGAGCAATCAAGTGCAATTACGACATCAGCCTGCGAGTTACATGCTGAAAAAAAAAGTATTAAAAATATTACTTTCAGTTATGCATATTAGAAAGAAATTATATTCCGAGAGAAAAATGAACTGGATCAGCGTGACATTGTCTTCAAACAAGAAGGTGTAACTAGTGTTATTGTATGACTTTGTTTATCGAGCAAAATGCAGTCTCATTAAGAATTACACGAACCTCGAAGGAAAGTTTAGTATTACATTTATGTTTTACAGCGTTAGAAATTTATATATATGTACAATTGTTGTTTATTGTCATATGAAATATTACATCGTCACGCATGAAATAACGTACTTTATAAGAAATGAATAAAACACTTTTGAAATTTTAAATAACTAATTTATTTAGTTGAAATAGGCACTATGTTGATGAATTACTATTCTTCAATATACCTCTAAATTCTTGATCCCATCTTTAAAAACATCTTTGATATGATAAAAAGTTCAAATGCTTCAATTATCTTTACTTTATTAGAGAATGTTTTATTGAGTATGAGAAGCTCAAAATGCTGTGATAATCGGTAAGAGAGATAGATATCATGAGAATATGGAGGACGAAGCAAAATTTCATAATTAAGGCTATGGAACTGGACAGTTGATTGAGAAACGCGCGTCCGTGCGTTGTGCAGCAAAATTACGTCATCCTTATTTACAGGTCTGATGTTTTTTATAATTTTGCTTGCATACACTCAATTTCTCCCCAATACGAGGTTGTTGTTATTGTTTTACTTTGATGTAAGAATGAATAATGAATAACCCTTTTGAAAGACCACCATACTGGAACCATTAATATATCAGGATGCAGTGGAGGTTTTCAGTATTGTTTTTCTGATTTCCTTGTATCTAAGCATTGGTCTAATCTATTAATGTCGTCAAAAAGTATCAATTGCTCATCACATGTAATGATCTGATGCAAAAATGGTTCTTTTTTCTAGTTTGTATTCATACAGTAAGATTACTAGACATTGTTTCATAGTAATCATTTTCATTGGACAATATTTTTATATGACAAGGAGACGACCAAATTAACAACTAACTAAAAAATGCGTCATTCATGTGTGACAACTTATTATAATAAACTATTGGTTTTTTTTTATCAAATCTGTATATCGTAACTGTTTGCCTTCAGATTTTTTCAAATATGTTCATAAAAGAGAATTAAAAAAATAATAATTGTTTAACATATGTTAGTAATTTAGTTGAAAACCTAAAGCATAAAGATTTGATTAGTTTATGAAGCACTTGCTTCATAAACTAATCAAATCATAAATTAGGTTTATTACCCTTTAGTGTATCTATTATTTATCTAAATGTATATTTTTATCATTTTAAACTATTAAGGTGTTTTTACCATTTCTTAAACTATAATTAACTAGCAGTATATCCCGGGTGTAATGCTCGGGTGTAATGAAAGCTTTAAAACTAATCCATGGTCCTGGAGCTCAAACTCTTTGGACATTGGCACAAAAAACTAAAAAGCAATAGTTGTTTCCAGTTAAAGCGAAACCGTAACCTGAAAGAAAAATGAATGGATGTAAGTTAAATTTTGATTTCCTGGTATCGATATCGAAGTTCCATTTATAAATAAGTTTAGATTAGTGTTGAACTAGGTGACCTAATTGTGTTGTTCGTGAGAGAAAGATTAATATTTTTGCAAAAATGTTTATCGGGAAATGACAAAGAAACCTACAGGCATATAAATCGTTGAGTGAAACTTACGTGCTGGTAGGCATTTGTATGTCTTGTTTACGAGTTGACATGTTGTCGTTTTGCTGCAGTTTACACACTCGTGATCTAATAAAAAAGAGAACGATGATTTTTTTTAAATTCATGAAAAATAGCATATATGTTCATTTTTTTCTTTCGTCGAATTTTTACATAAACGGACATAATTTTTTTTTCTACGAGAGATATGTTGTAGAACATTGTTCACATTCTGCGTCGCCTTCTCAAAAATACCAATAATTACTCGTTCATCAACGGCGTGGGTGATCATTTAATCTTATCTACACACGCTTAAAAATCGCTAATGGTAAAGCTCAAACCGTAGTCTGATTATCTGACCGCTAACGTTTAGCCACTTAGCCATGTTCCCATTCAGTCAGCTAAGTGCCATACGGGATACACACTTGGGTGTCTCGAAAGAGACATGACTGACTGAGCAGAAGATTTTTCCGTATTAGGTTGTCAATACTTTCTACAGTAGGCTGGTTTATTTAACCCTTAGCTGGAGGGAAAAGCGACGGATTCATACCTTTTCCAAGTTTAATTTAAATTAAATTTCCCTGCCTGGCACAGTTTTAGACTATCTTGAAGAGAGGTAAAGAATGTTACAATTCTGTCTTAGTAATCTATATATATAAAAAAAGAACTTAGTAATTTATATAAAAACGTGTTTAGCACAAAATAATCATTAATGAAGAATCGATAACGGGATATTTATTCACAAAAATGCAATCCATTTTGAAACACTAGAATACACTGTTTTAGCTGACTGTTACGGCTTCGTATGGGATGACTAATACAAGGTATTTTTCTATAGAACATTTTACCTCGAACTGGTCTTAATCTTCCAAATCATTAAAAGTGACCACAATTTAGCAATGAATTAGTAACATTATAACGAAATCACCATCTTCAGCATGATTCAACTTTTTATAAATATCTTTGCATATTTCATTTATAATCAATCTCCTATCATTCGTCATCATTTCTTGGTGGTGGCAGTTGTAGAACGTCCAGACTTTAGCTTTTTAGTTACCAGACATCAAGAAAAGTTCAGCTGCCCACATTGCTGATAAGGCTAGAGCGTCATTCTCTACCATAATAACCATTTCAGCATTAATGTCCTTGTGGGTTAAACACTACGATTCCAAATTTTGTTCATTTTCAAGAGAAGTTGTTGTTAGTTACTTATGAAGTATTCTTCAAACAGTTAAATATGAATTTTCTTCGAAAGAAACAATGCATTTATTAAAATTATTTGAAATTAATACCTACAAGATTTAACAACCCTAGCAACGCTCATTCATAGTGAGTATGAGCTCTTCAGCTTACCATGAAAGTGGTCCCTCGGAAGAGTCAGTCAGTTAAGTGCTATACGTGATAAACGCTTGGGCGATCATGTTTCGAAAGAGACATGACTGACTATGCAGAAGATTATCCCGCAGTAGGTTGACATTGCTTTCTGCGGTAGACTGGTTGCCAGCCAAACAAAGAACATAATCTGTCCTGTTATTTAACCCATAACTGGAAGGAATAGACGGATTAATACCTTTCCCAAGGGTATTTGCGCGTAAGTGAATGCAATGAATTCAGCTGGAATTCGAACTCGGCTCCCCGATTTCTCGTTCCGAGCCGTTATCCAATGCACCACAACGCACATCCGCCAATTACGCAACATAAATACTAGAAGTTTAGTCGAATTTTTTTGCTTTCAGTTCACATCAATATAAATATTTGTTTCATGAAAGTTATTTGAAAAATGTACCAAAATGGTAACTAAAAATATAATTTGTATAATTTGCGCATAGCATACTCACAGTATTCACAGTTTCTCCCGGTATATGAGGGATGACATATGCAAGTATTATTCCTGCACACTCCATGCTGACAAGTAAATTTAGTACCACAGGTGCTATCTGAAAAATGAAAATGAAAAGAGGTGTGATTTCTTCTGTACTGATAATTGATAAAATCTATATACCGTCGAAGGCGCATTGGCATGGCCAAGGGATGCATTCCAGACGTTGACTACAGTATTAAGAGACAGGGAAATTTCGCTGGAAACAAAGAAGTGAGTGCTGGATTGTTATGTGATGTCTGACCTTCAATATGGCAGCAAAAGCTGAACAATTTCATCAAAGATGAAGGAAAGACTTGAAGCAATCGAAATGTGGTTCTACAGGAGGATGCTGAGGATATCATGGACGGATCACGTGAGTAATGATGAATTTTTGAAAAAGATGGACACAAAAAGGAAACATACTTAACACCAGGAAAAGACAGCTGAAGATTTTGTGACATGTAATGAGGAATGAGGGCTTGGAGAACCTGATTCCCACAGGACGGATAGAGAGGAAGAGGGACAAGGGAAAGCCCCACACGACATACCTGACGGGCTTGAACAGATGAATGGTGGAGCGCGGATTGAGTCGAATAACAAGAGAAAGGGTATTCAGAACGACAATAAATATAAAGATGTGGAGGGCTATGATCGCCTACGTTCTGAAGGGACACGGCACATAGAAGTACCTACGTATGTCACGTTCTAGAAAGAAATGTGAACACACACACTAACACAAAAGATTAAACATAGGAACGTCGGACGACGTATACAAACACGCATGATAAAAAACGAAAGCGAAAAGAGAATGCAGTAAAAACATATATCATCTATTACAAAAAAGAGAGAGTGTATTATTGTACTTATAGCGTTTAGTGCTTTAAATAATAATTTCAAGTCTTTCTTTGCTACCTTCATCTGCATTTGCCTTCAACTAAGATAAAATACTTTTCATCCGTTTATTTTTATTTATTTTATCCAATCGGTCCGTTAATTCTCGCTGTAAACAACATAGCACATTTAATACAGTTAATATCTACTTAGCTACCTATATGTGTCACGCTGTAATGAATGAATTTAAAATTATTTTGTAAATGCAGAATATTTTCGGAGAAAATCATTGTAATGGAAGAAAGAATAAGACAACAGAAAGAGAGGTAGCAAGGGAACAGTAGAGAAGAAGACGAGAAAGATTACGAGCAGAAGAGAGACAAGCAATCCGTAAGTATAAGAGAGAACAAATGCAAGCAAAGAGGAATGATATGAACATGAAAGAGAGAGAACTTTATATTTATGAATGTTATTGCAATATTTTGTTAAAGTTGTTAAGTTCAAATATGTAATGATACAATAAGGACATTTTTGCAGATATTTTATTGCTATAGAATTTGCCATGCGCTTATTCAATCTTTAACTGAAGAATTAAGTTTCATCAGAAAATTAAAATAAGAAAACGGTGAAACTTTCACACGTTAAAACTAGTGTTTATAATTCTGAAATATTCATTGTTGGCGTTTCAAATTTAATAATGATATATTTTGTTTTCTATTTAATATAAAATACAGCCAAATAAAATCCACATATAACGCACAGTTTACGAATAAGTCTCTAATTATGACTGCATTTTATATAACGATTAATTACATATCATCATTCATCATACAATACGAAAGATAACCTAATGCATTCATGACAATATTAGAACCTATTATTAAACGAAATGAAATATTTGCGCGTACAATCTAAATTGACAAATTTGTTTAATAACTAGGGTTAGTGTTGCCGTACAAAAGTATTTCTATTTTAAAACACTTGTTTAAACTTACTTACGTGGGAAGAGTGTATATAGTATATTCCGTAATTCACCCATGAATAAAGTCTATTCTCACAGTTTGACTGAATTCATATTTTGCCACCTGGAATGTGCATAGCATACGCAACAATGATCCCACAAACATACTAATATTTTCTTTCATTATATCATAACTAGCAGTATAGCCTGGCGTTTCTCGGGTGTAATGAAAGCTTTAAAACTAATCCATGGTCCTGGAGCTCAGACTCTTTGGACGTTGGCAGGAAAGACTAAAAAGCAATAGTTATTTCCAGTTAAAGCGAAACCGTAGACTGAAAGAAAAATGAATGGATGTAAATCAAATTTTGGTTTCCTGGTATCGATATCATATTTTCTGCACTATTGTAAGAACTGCAACCTTGAAACTTCTGAATGTTGTTTCTTATGTCTTTGTCTATGAGTGTATCAAATTTGATTAAAATCGGGCCACTCCTTCTATAACCCGATTTTTTCGATTATCGATTTTCGATATTTATCGGAGGTACCTGGACACAAAACCTAGCTAAGAACACTCGCAGACGCTTATAGTAAAGCTGTGTAAATTTTCAAGAAAATCGGTTCAGCCGTTTCGGAGTCTATAGGTACCGGATACACACACACACACACACACACACACACACACACACACACACACACACACACACACACACACACTCACACACAGACAAAGTTCCATTTATAAATAAGTTTAGATACCCATGCATACATTAATTCTTATCTATTTCTTATTTTAGTACTCCTCAATTACCACTTACACTTTCCACTGAGTCCAAGTACATACTGCCGGTTCAGGGACTGAACCCACAATTACTATGTCCCCAAAATCCCTGTAGGTGACCCGAATCATTAAATTCCTGGTGAAGTTCAAAGAACACAACGGCTGAAACGTTGTGACATCAACATCAACAAAGAACACTACGCCTCCTTGGTCTCACACTCTCAGCGGGCCTCAAGTGGAATGACTATATCGAATCCATTGCTAAATCCGCTGCTATGAAAGTCGGTTCTCTGTGCAGGGCCCGGAGGTTTTTTCTGTCTGAATCTATCCAGCACATTTATAAATCTACCATCCGCCCGTGCATTGAATACTGTTGCCATATCTGGTCGAGTGCCCCTGCTATTCTCCTTGGGCTTCTAGACAAGGTACAGCGGAGGGTCTGTAATGTGATCGATACCGACTTAGCAGACCGCCTGCAGTCTCTCTCTCACCGGCGCGACGTGGCCTCCCTGTGTCTCTTCTATAAATACTTTCACGGCTTCTGCTCCGATGAACTTAGATCACTGGTGCCCCCTAGGTTCGAATTTGCACGAGATACTAGATTAGCAACTAGATCCCACCCTTTTACAGTGAAACCGATAAAATCCAACTGCAACTTCTACTCCAACAGTTTCTTTTCTCGCACTTCCCGACTGTGGAATTCCCTTCCACATTACTGCTTCCCCGACGGCTACAATCTCCAGGAGTTTAAATGTAAGGTCAATAGACACCTCCTAACACACTTCCATTCTTGAAACTTCCATTCTTTCAAACACACTAACTTCCATTCTTTCAAACACTCTTCCCACCCACCCAACTATCTATCACCCTCCACCCCCTTCTGACATTTCCTATATCTAACCACTCTTCCTATTTACCTCCCACTACGTAGCCCCAAGCGCAATAGTGGCAGTGGAATGCCTTGCTTGGGGTGAAATGATTTAAAAAAAAAGAGTCCGAATGTAAATAATGCTTAGTTTTAGAAATCCTTTTATAAAGTTAGACACGATCTCTGATTGATTGAAACTATAAATGTTTCACTATTGATTTCTTCTGTTTGATTTTTTTGCAGTGGCTTTTCAAATACACATTTTTAAAAAAATCATTTCACCCCAAGCAAGGCATTCCACTGCCACTATTGCGCTTGGGGCTACATAGGGGGAGGTAAATAGGAAGAGTGGTTAGATATAGGAAATGTCAGAAGTGGGGTGATAGATAGTTGGGTGGGTGGGAAGAGTGTTTGAAAGAATGGAAGTTAGTGTGTTAGTAGGTGTCTATTGACCTTACATTTCTGTCACTTATTGTCTATCAATAATTAATATCTCAATGACTTCATTTTGTTTTTAATTTGGTTTTGAATACATTCTCCATGAAAATTAATAAAACTTATTTTTTAGATTTTGTAACTGAAGTTGAAGAAAAAGAAACATAATTTATTGATCAAATGGCGCAAAATCATCAGGTTTTGCATCGCTGATCTTTCAAGCATCCATAAAAAAAAACTTAAATCATGAGAGTGCTAAGTGTTCTTCTTCTTCTTGTGCTGTGTCCCTTCGGAACGTTGGCGATTATAGACTTCCACTTGGCTCCGTCTCTTGTCACTCTCTTGGTATCTCTCAAACATCGCTTCGCCATTCATTTGCTCAGGCATATCAAGTATGGTTCGTGCTGCTTTCCCAAGTCTCTCTTTCCTTCTGTTCTGTATTAAATTCTCAAGGCCCTTTTTCCTCATTACGTGTCCCAGGGACCTCATCTGTCTCTTCCTGATATTTAGTATGTTTTCTTCTCGTTTGCATCTTTTCGAACACCTCATTGTTGCACACGTGTTCAATCCATGGTATCATCAGCATCCTTCTGTAAAATCTCATTTCTGCTGCCTCAAGCTTCTCCTTCATGAGACCGTCCAACATTCACTCCCATACAGAAGGACAGACATTGCATAGCAATCCATCACTCTTTTCTTTGTTTCGAATGAGATTTTCTTGTCTCTCAGTGCGTTGGTTAGCTTTTGAAATGTGTTCTTGGCCGTGCCAATGTGTCTTTGAGTGTTAGTAGATGCGCTATAAAATGTAGTCAGTTAAGTGCCACACGTAATGCATGCTTGTCTTGAAAGAGACAAGTCTAATTAGGCAGATTTTCTCGCAGTAGGTTGGCATTTCTGTGGTAGGTTGGTTGCCAAACAAGGCTATAGAACCCAATCTGTCCTGCTATATAACCCATAGATGGGGAGGAAGAGACGGATTAATACCTTTACCAAAGGTATTTGCACGTAAGTGAATTCAACGAATTCAACTGGAATTCAAACTCAGCTCTCTGAATTCTCGTTCCGAACCGATATCGATTGCCCCACAACGCACATTCGATAAAGTATAGCACTTTCTAAATCGACGAAAAATGACAAATTATTTAGTATTTCTTTTAGGGTAAAAAACGTTTTTTCTTAATATTTCTTTGTATGTATAATGAATATCAATTTTCATAATCAGTAGCGGACTGTCCACCGAGATAGCGGTAAATCACCCAGTTGGCCACAAAGTGATGGGATGTCATTTTCGAAATAGACAAAAAAGTAAAGAAAGAATAATATTGAGTAGATGCTGGGAAGATTTAAATAAGGCTTTTTTGGCACTGTATTTGGAAGATAATAGATAATCTCAGTTTCTTACTTTTTTTTCTTCATTTCTTTAAAGATATTTTAAAATTTTGTTTTAGTTAGTTTGAATAGTTCACACTTCGGTTCTACGCAAGCCTCTACCAAGTCAGACTAGTTCATTATTTACAATTTTCTAGTTTTTGTGTTACGCGTGCATTAACCATATAAAAAATGGAATAGATGTAACTTTTTATTTGCCTTTATTTTCATTTGCTTCATTTGATTATGTTTTCGGATTAAGTAGGTCCTTTTTATTGAAGTTTTTTCCAAGTAAAATTTTTCGACGCCACTGTATACAAACCGGAAGTTTGTATACAGAAAGTGTGTGCAAAACCGGAAGACACAGTTGGAAACAAATTTTCACTGGAAATTTTACTTCACAGCTAAAACTGGATTTCTATTATTTAAACGCCAAATAAATTTCTTTGTTTCATGGATAAAAATCTATTTGCAAAAACGTATCAAAATGATAACTAAAAATACTGACCATGACATATGAATTTATAATTTGTGCATGTCATACTCACGATGAGAATTTCTAAAACTAGTCAAACTGGTTAAAACTCTGAGTGATTCTCTAATGACTCGTTTTTATAACTGCCGACATGTCACCCATGGTCTCTCCATCGTTATATCTCAATTACCTGAACTTAAAGTAGCTTTTGTAAATAGATAATATATCCGACATTTGATTCAAACTAATTAATTGTAGGAAAAATTAACATAATTTATTGATAAAATAGTGCAGAATAATCAATTCTTGTCTCGGTTGTCTTTCAACTATCCATAAAAAAATCGAGTTAGGGTATACTGGATTTTATAAGTATGTGATAAAGTTTGCGTTGTTGATAAATTGTTTCAATTTGTTTCAATGTTGAAAGAATACCTTTTCTTTGTATGTATTATGTATATGAATTTGCACATACAACTAAGTATTTGCAGATCTTTCCACGTAAAATTATAGACACAGTTTAAATCGTTTTTAATCGGAAACTTGAGTTCAGAACTAATTTTAATCTTTTGTAATCAGAAAATGCGGCTTTCATTAATGCAAAATCAAATACTATTTTCTCAACAATATGTTAAATTGTAATTAAAAAATGTTAGCTTACTTTTGGCACAAGCTCACAAGTATAGGGAACTCAATCAAAATCTAAATGACTTCTCACTAGTAATGATCAACAAGTCTAGTTTGTTAAGCACTTGTGTCACGCTACGGCGCCCAATGTATATTATATTCGAAAAACAACACTTCAAATATTAATACGTAGTTAAATATCGCGTATTCAAGTCATTTTGTGTCATATTATGATCATTTATTTTCTAACACTACTAAGATTAAGAAGATAACATTCATTTGAAAATACGTGAGAACAGTATATAATGTTGCATAATTGTCTGATAGACAAACCAGCTAAAATGTTATTATTAATGTAAAAATCAATAGATCCTATTTAAGTCAGTTTATTTACAACCTTTTAATTCGTTTGATAATTAGAAAATCATCTTAATAAAATGTAATCGTTAACTTTATAAAACATCAAATTTAATATTTTGTTGATGAATAATAGGAAATAACGTTTATTACGAGATATTATTTGCTTATGTAAATTTTAAATTCTAATGCAGGAGAACTTTACACTGCATTTTTTGTCTAAAAGCTAATGATAGTCAACGAATATCAAACCATAAGTACAAGATCTGTTTACATTATTCACTTATAAAGCTAAAAGTTATTCTACAAGTTTCCATAATATGTATAGTCTGTTTGATTACATTATCATAAACGTTTCTTGATGCATATCTAAATGTAAAACTTTCTATCATCTTTAAAAAAAACATGATAGAAAGTTTTACATTTAGATATGCATCAAGCTAACGTTTTGACAGTAATTTGGCTGGTTTATTATGTTTAAAAAGTGTTTCAATGAACCCATTAGAAAGATTATAGCTGGGATTAAATTAGATACGCAGTATGTCGCTTATTATTTTATAAACTTTGTTTATTGAAAAACGTTTAAAGAAATTTCTGAACTAAGTGTCTCTGATTATCATGAAATCCGATTTAATAATTAATCAAATAAATAATTTTAATTTTAAATACCAAATTACAATTGTCTTAATGCTTATAACGAGATTGCTTATGCAATCTTAAATTTTAATTCATAAGAATATTGCGTAGTTATCCTAAAAGC
Source organism: Ascarosepion bandense (assembly GCA_037127315.1). Classification (NCBI taxonomy): domain Eukaryota; kingdom Metazoa; phylum Mollusca; class Cephalopoda; order Sepiida; family Sepiidae; genus Ascarosepion; species Ascarosepion bandense. The sequence continues at coordinate 5,396,745 of JBBBDQ010000367.1, forward strand.
TAATGACTGGCGACAAATTGTAAATCACAAAATGTGTTTACTTTTATTCCCTTATGACCATGAAAAATGCTCCACTTCTTTTCGTAAAGTTTGATTATTAGCCTGTTTTACCACACTACCATAAACGCATATCGCTCATTAAAAGCAGCTTCATATTTAGATATCCATCGAGCCAAAATTTTGTCATTAATTCGGATGGTGTGTTTTGATTTACGCTTTAGTAAGATTATATATATATATATATATCAGTAAATCAGATACGTAACAATAACATGTCGTTCTTAAACTAAAGTACTTTAAATTTATTTGTATTCTACAATTTTTGTTATTACAGAATAGATACCAAGTCTTAATAGTTTTTGTGCGTGCATTTTTAATTAGGGTTTGGAAGTATATAGATGAAATATACTTAATTCACAGAAAATCATTTAAGGATATTTCCCAACAATCATTAAGGATATTTTCTAGCTCATTAAGAAATCCGATCTATTAAATAATTAAACAAATAATTTTAAATATCAAATTGCAGTTTCTTTTCTCTAGAATATTAATGGTTGTTGAATGCTAAATTTATATATTATTCTATTATAATAATACCAATATTAAAAATAAAGAAATCGATAGATACAGAAAAAGCATTGTAAACTCTTCTGAGAAAAAATGTAGAAAACATCAACTGGAATAATAAAAGCTGACGAGCTGCAGACTTTGTAAAACGGAATATCGAAGACGAATAGAATTAGTTCATTAAAATAAGTTTTCGATAATAAAAATCTAATAAATTCTTTTAATTTTGAAACCAAATAATCAGTGAAAAACAAATCAAAATTTAATTATTGATACATGGTGGTAATAAAATCCTTTATAAATCTCAACAGTGAATTTCATATAAGTTTAGATATGTAACTGACATATTTCTTCGCATAATTCTAAATAATGTTTAAAATTAAAAATGTATGTACTTACTGTTGGCCGTTTTCATCTGCTAGAGCTGAAAACTTACAAAATTATGTTGTGATGATTTACTTACAATTAATAAACAATTTGTCACGAAATGCAATAATGGTCGGAGAACAAATAGATTGAAATATTACAGAAACACGTACAAAGTTTTTACGTGGCTAGTATATTAATCATTATTTAATTTTCTATCTGAAATTCCAGTCCTTTCTTTATTTTTTTCAGTGTCTAGAATATTCAATAATGGCAGGAAAAGATTAAATCAATTATCAATTAAACAACGTATATATATATATATATATATATATATATATATATATATATATATAAGTTAGAGAACATTTTCAAAATTCAAAGGTGTCGGATGTACATTTCGACATAGGATCTCTAATAGAGACTCTACGTCACGTCAGCGACATTGTTTTTCCAAATGGCGAAGGCCCTGAGTTAGAGTGTGGAGGGGTTTTTGGTTAACAACGGGCACAAAGTAGAAAAAGACAGAGCTGGTAGTCGCGGGGTTACAGGGTGTTGAAATGGTATATTTAGGAAGGGGAGGAATAGAAGGTCATATTTTATAAAGATAGACAACTAAATGAGTTAAATTACTTTTTAAAGTTAAGATTTTGGGCTGTTTGAAGAGGTGTATTTAGGCGAGAAGGAATGGGTTTCATTATAAGATTTTAAATTTTTTAAAAAGTTTATTTGATTAAACCTTTTAGGTAAAAGCGAGTTAAATGCCAATTACAGGAAGTTATCAATTTAAAAATTATTAGAGAAAAAATATTAGAGAAAAAATATTAGAGAAAAAATATTAGAGAAAAAAATGTATATATACATATATGTGTTAACCAAGGAAAAAGGGGTTTAGTAAAAGAATCCATATTTCCTAAAGATAGGCAATTAAAGAAGCTTGGGATAGGAAGGTAGGGAGGTTAAAATACTTTTTAAGGTTAACGTTAGGGTAAAATTAAGATTTAAACTTAAATTGAATCCTTTTAATTTATATTCTAACATCTAGTCAACGGGGATTTAAATTCTAAATTTAAGTATTCGAATAATTATTCGAATACTTAAATTTAGAATTGTAGCCTTGTGGCGTCACTTACTGATGAATTCCCTCCTAAGATTCAGTCGCCGGTGTTGGTGGGGGTATTTTAATATTGAATTTTTTTCCAGTAAACATAGACAGCACCTATCACGAAAATTCCTCGAAATACGGGCGGAACCTATCAGTTTCCAACTAATTTCAGGATCCAGCCCTTCTTCTTTCATTTTCCAGAATGCCCGCGAAAGGGCTGTCTGGTACCTCTAACCGGGGTCCGAAAAGGAGTACCTGTGGTTATACAGTCTTTGTTTGAAAGGACCGGCGGACATACCGATATAGGTCCGGAAGTCGTTTTTTTTTTTTTTTTTTTGTTAGATGGAGAAATGCGGGCTTCATAAATCACCTGGGTGGATTTGCATTTTCCCTCCACAGGCGTCCACAGAATTACAGTTGCATTCGTTTTGAATTCCGGACCAAGATTCAGCATTGTGCAAGTTCACCAGAATACTCCTATTATGGGAACTAATAAGGCTGTCCATATTCGGGGTGCAAGAATAACTAATTTTAAGGGTGTACCTATTAAAAATCTTCCGTAGAGGGTTACTGTTATTAAAATGTTTGTCTATTAACTTGAGGAAATATTTACTAATATTGATGTTAGTTAGTTTACAATAAGGGGGGTTAAACCAAATTATCTTTCTTTTTCTACAGTTTCCATTATTTTTATTTTTGGATGATTCGGAGTCTATTGTAGGTTTATTATATGTTAACTTGTTCTTATATACGCTTTTTGAAGGGCCTTATTGTAAATATTTTTACTTGCGTTGAAAGTTTTAATGTTGGATAATAATGTTAATACATTGAGCTCTCTGCCTGCATCACTTTTTAATATTAAACATTTTTAATATTGATTAGGATCAGGTTCTTGGAATTTACCTTCCTACTCTTCCACTTCGGATTAAAGAAAAACAAAATATATATATATATATATGAATGACACACCGTTATATATATTGAGGAAATTGCATGGCAAAGTGGGAAAGTTTACTTTATCGGCTAAATTTGTTATGTGACAAACCTTTACTTGTGTTAATCGTATACATACATACATACATACATACATATATATATACTGACGTAAATTAATCAATATACATATGAGGAGGGTGTACACATGAATAATATTATTATTTAGGTGTTAATTAAACGGTGCTCAATGTATAAACAGAGCTATATATATATATATATATATATATATATATATATATATATATATATATATAAAAATATAAATATAAATAAATAAAAAATACCTAGTTAGCCAGACAGATCGTCAGGGAAAGCTGGCCGTTTTTTATCTTCTTCGTAGATTCGTGGAAGGTTTTTCGACACGAGTATAGTTACAATCTCATTTATATTAATAAATATACATATTGACCTACGTCTATGGAACGACTCGGGATTTCATGCATTATGCAATCATCAGGTGCATATTTCAAATTGACAGTTTAATAGATTTGAATTTAAGTTCAGTCGATATTTAATAGGAATTAAATATTATAAAGTTAAGTTACTGCTTTTTTATTAATCTACTTGCTTCTGGACTGGATTGAAACTCGACCGATTTGGTATCAATCGAAGTCGTTAACTCCTAAGCCATAGGCTCATGGAATCAGAGAAGGGAAATTTTAGCGTGTTATGTATAAACGGTATATACACATGCCAGTCACCGAAAGAACTCAATTAATTCATAAAGAGTTATGTATAAATCGCAGAAGTGGTAACTGTTTTTATTTAAATGTTCCTCTATAGAGAGCTCAATCGTAATGAGAGCATATATATATATATATATATATATATATATATATATATATATATATATATATATATATCAGCATGCAGTGTGGGTATAGAAGAAGCCAAAGGAGTATCCTGTATATACAGTGGTAGAATAACTCTCTAAGAGAGCTCTCTCTCTCTCTCTCTCTCTATATATATATATATATATATATATATAGATGCATATACAGCAAATATAAGAAAAATTAAGGCAGACACGTTATTTCATGGTAAATCGGAAGTATAGGGCTATTTCAGGCGAACCATCATCAGCTTCCGTCTTTATTTTACAAAGGATTTTACACCTTTGTAAAATAAAGACGGGAGTTGATGATGGTACGCCTGAAATAGGCCATACTTCCGATTTACCATGAAATAACGTATCTGCCTTAATCTTTCTTATATACATATATATATTATTATCGATAAGTGTACGGCCTCAAATCAAAAGAAACCTATCTTTTTTTAGCTCTGTCTTTGAAATCACATTTTGCTTTTGATGGTTACTTACTCATTTATCATTATATCATTTCATTTGAGCCAAATTCATTAATACTAGTTATTTTCGCTTATCCATTTTTCTTCTTATTTTCTGACAAAGGAATCCGGTATGTTATCAAAAATATATCGACTACATTTTATAAATCAAAATATCGTTATTGATTTACCTCTTGAAATAAACAACTTCATGAATTACTCTAGGAAAAGTATTACAATAAAAGACAAAAAGCAAACCATTACTTACAATAGCCTTGGCAAAGGACGACCAAAGTGCTGAGGAACAGCAGCGAAAATATAAAAATCTTCATCATTACTGATGTAAGATTCTTGCAAGAACTGAATTCACGCGTTATTTATATAGTTTTCATTACTTTATGAGTGTGATGACGTGCCACTTCAGTTACGAATGACTTTTTGGCTGAAAGATTTTGATACATTGAGTGATTAATGACTTTTGGAAAACTCATGTATTTTTCTATTATTTTCTCTCTGATTAGACCATCTGGCTCAAATGTTATAGGCTGCAATTGTTTTTTTCTATTTAACAAATTTGAATTCTTCATAAATTTTGGAATCCATTCTATTCTTTTTAAATGTTATCCAAGAAATAAACTTACTTTCGATTGTTCAGTAAATAACATGATGATCGATTTTTGTTTAGCGTTTTCAATTCATGACCCACCCTAAAATGTGTAGCCATTTCTCTTAAATTTTCCAAAAAAGTGACTTTAACATCTGCTGCTTCTGTTATTGAACATCAATATACAGAATCCAGCCAACTCATAGTGTATTACATCGACTAAAACCCGAAAATATACTAATATTTAATAAAGGAAAAATTACTATTAATGATGATACGCAATTTTATAGCATGAATCTACAGTACTCATATAAATGCTATTCCTTTTTTAATTAGATTAAATGTTTTAATTTCTCATCGCTCGGAAAAATATCTATTTCTTCTGCAAAAGTTCGTTTTCATTAAAAATAATCTTTTAAATATCGCAAATTTACAGAAAATCCTGAACGACATATTGTCTATGACAAAATTGGATTTAATAAAGGTTAATGCTAATTTTGAATTCAGACGCAATTAATATATTGATATGATGCAATATTCTTAACTCCATATTAGTGAGTACAATTTTTGGCATTAAAGTGATAAAATAAATATAAACATTAACTTACACTTATGATATTCAGTAAATGTAAGCAAATTTTCAATCCCCCTTTTTATTAATCACGATCTGAGATTTTACAGGTTTAAATTTTAATTTATTTTTATATTTTAGTTCAATATTTTCTCGCTATTTAAAATGGCAGTTAAATTTACCACTTAGCTAATATAACCTGTACTTGAATCTCATTTGGAATCAAATTGAAGATGATGTGCAATACCCGTTTTGGTCATTTCATCATTCCAGGTAATCTCTAAGCTACTGAAACGTAACACACAAAGAGTGTTCTCTTGCCACGAACAAAATAATCTCTAGTCCAACCTTAAACAACACAAATTATCTCAAATTGAATCGGGTTCAAATTGAAGATGATGTGCAATACCCGTTTTGGTCATTCTGATTATTCCAGTAATTCTAAGCTACCGAAACGTAATACACAAAGAGTGCTCTCATACGAACAAAATAATCTCTAGTCCAACCTTAAACAACACAAATTATCTCTAAATTGAATCGGGTTCAAATTGAAGATGATGCAAGAAGCACTAATGGGTCATTCTGATTATTCCAGTAATCTCTAAGCTACTGAAACAAAAAGACAAAATATGTTTCCTCATACGAACAAAATAATCTCTAGTCCAACCTTAAACAACACAAATTATCTCTAAATTGAATCGGGTTCAAATTGAAGATGATGTGCAATACCCGTTTTGGTCATTCTGATTATTCCAGGTAACTTGGGCTACTGAAACGTAATACACAAAGAGTGTTTCCCCATACGAACAAAATAATCTCCTAGTCCAACCTTAAACAACAAATTATCTCTAAATTGAATCGGGTTCAAATTGAAGATGATAAAAATACCTGTTTTGGTCATTCTGATTATTCCAGGTAATCTCTAAGCTACTGAAACGTAATACACAAAGAGCGTTCTCATACGAACAAAATAATCTCTAGTCCAACCTTAAACAACACAATGATTCCTAAATTGAACTTCGGGTTCAAATTGAAGATGATGCAATACCTGCTTTGGTCATTCTGATTATTCTATATAATCTCTAAGCTACTGAAACGTAATACACAAAGAGTGTTTCTACGAACAAAATAATTCTAGTCCAACCTTAAACAACACAAATTATTCCCAATTGAATCGTGGGTTCAAATTGAAGATACGTGAATACCCGTTTTGGTCATTCTGATTATTCCAGGTAATCTCTAAGTTACTGAAACGTAATACACAAAGAGTGCTCTCATACGAACAAAATAATCTCTAGAACCAACCTTAAACAACACAAATTATTCTAAATTGAATCGGGTTCAAATTGAAGATGATGTGCAATACCTGAGCCATTATCTTTGATTATTCCAGGTAATCTCTGTTACCGAAACGTAATACACAAAGAGTGCTCTTCATACGAACAAAATAATCTCTAGTCCAACCTTAAACACAAATTATCTCTAAATTGAATCGGGTCTAAAATTGAAGATGAGATGTGCAATACCCGTTTTGGTCATTTTGATTATTCCAGGTAATCTTGTTACTGAAACGTAATACAAAGAGTGCTCTCATACGAACAAAATAATCTCTAGTCCAACCTTAAACAACAGATGTCAAATTATCTCTAAATTCTTGATTCCATCTTTGGAAACAATTCTCATCATTTGATATGATAAGCAGTACAAATGCGTCGATTATATTTTCCTCATTAGAAAACGTTTTAATGCTTATGAAAAGATTAAAATGCTTAAATAAGTGATAATCAATAGAAGAGATATCAGGTGAATATAGAGGGATGAGGTAAAATTTCATAATTAATGTTATGCAATTTTTGGAGAGTTGATTGAGAAGTGTGCGGCCGTTTGTTATGCCGTAAAATTGGGACATCCCTATTCCCAATCCTAATAATGTTTGTTCTATTTTATGCGCATAAACTCAATTTCTGCCCAATAAGAGGTGGTTCTTATTGCTTTTCTCTTGAGGCAAGTGCGTTGTGGCGCAGTGGAAATCGGCTCGAAACGAGAAATCTAGGAGCCGAGTTCAAATTCCAGTTGAATTCATTGCATACACTTACGCGCAAATACCCTTGGGAAAGGTACTAATCCGTCTCTTTCTTCCAGTTATGGGTTAAATAACAAGACAGATTGGGTTCTATAGCCTTGTCTGGCAACCAATCTACAGTAGAAAGCAATGGCAACCTACTGTCCAGTCAGTCATGTCTCTTTCGAAACATGATCGCCCAAGCGTGTTTCACGTATGGCACTTAACTGACTGACTGACTTGAGGCAAGTATGAATAATGAATAACTCCTTTGAAAGACCACCATACAATAACCATTAATATTTTAAAGTGCAGTGGACGTCTTGGGTATTGTTTTGGTGATTCCCCTGCAGCTAACCATTGACCTATTGTGTTAGTTTTGTCAAAGAACATCCATTTTTCATAAAATGTAATGATTCGATGCAAATTTTTTTTAATCATTTCACCCCGAGTAAGGCAGAAATGCCTCTGATAAGCTGGGGGCTACATAACTGTAAAAAGATTAATTAGAAAAGAGTGAGGAGTACAAACTAGTTAGAAAGAAGCAATAGAAAGCTGAGAATGCAGGTGCGGTGACAGATACATAGGTGAAGAGAAAGGGGGTGGGGAGAGAGCTAAAGTCCAGTGGTTAATAGATGAGTATTGACATTGCATTTAAATTTCTGGAGGTTGTAGCCGTCAGGAAAGCAAGAATATGGGAGCGAGTTCTACAGGCGGGAAGTGCGAGAGAAGAAGCTGAAGGAGTAGAAATGTCGTCTGCATTTGGCTAACCTAACTGTGAATGGGTGGGACCCAGTTGCCAATCTGCTTGCACGAGTAAACACCTGTTGAGGAGGCACCAGTGACTTAAGTTCGTCCGAGCAGAGGCCATGAAAGTATTTATAGAACAGACAAAGGGAGGCCACATTTCGACGGTGGGGAAGTGGCTGCAGTCGAGCCGCCAGATCAGTACCTATCACATTACAGACTCTCCTTTTGGAGCCTGTTTGCTTCTTTTTTCCACTTTTTACTCATACAGTAAAATTACTCGACAAAGTTTCATTGCAATCATTTTCATTGGACTTTTAAGTAACAATATATTGAAAGAGAAATCTCTAAGAAAGAGAAAGGGTCAGAAATAAATCAAGATTTTTTTATATGCTAAGGAGGTTACTTCGTGAGATGACCTGATCAACAATCAACCAAAATATGCGTCAATTCATGTGTGACAACATAATACTTTTCTTAGATGAAAAGTTTTTTCTTAGAAAGTATTTATTTTTCTATTTTCTATTTAAGACAATTGGATCATAGATAAGGAGAGTTATTAATAAAACTCTCAGTTGATAAATTAATAAATAATTTTGTTTTCACTTAGATTATGCAGAACAAGCGTTTCGCTAATTTAACTTAGGAATCAAATTTTGTCTATGTAAGTTTATTTAAGGACGTGCCTTGTGGTACAGTGGATATCGGCTCGGAACGAGAAATCGGGGAGCCGAGTTCGAATTCCAGTTGAATTCATTGTATTCACTTACGCGCAAATACCTTTAGGAAAGGCATTAATCCGTTTCTTCCTTCCAGTTATGGGTTAAATAACAGGACAGACTGGGTTCTATAGCCTTGTCTGGCAACCAATCTACCGCAGAAAGCAATGACAACCTACTGCGGGATAATGTTCTACCCAGTCAGACATGTCTCTTTCGAGACATGATCGCCCAAGCGTGTATCACGTATGGCACTTAACTGACTGACTGAAGTTTATTTAATTCACGAAACCTGAAAGTAGAAAAATAAATTAAAATCTTAATATTATTTCTTTGTTATTCACGAATAAAACTCATTATTATGCACTTGACTTATAACTGTTGAATCAAGTTATGAATAATGATGATGAGTGATTATGGATGAAGGACCTATAAACTTAATTCCACTATTAATTGAAGATTATAGCTATTTCTGTGTAGTGCTTTATATCCATGTATTTGTTTTAACCTATGTTTTCTTACGTGTTGAAAAATGTCAGAAATATCTTTCAGAATTATCAGATAATAAAGTAACAAAATTAATACATTTATTAATAAATTAATAAAACACTTCGTTGACATTAAAAACATGCAGGACTAGGAAATAAAATCAACGCTTCAACTTAATACTATGACAGCTTTAACACTTGACATGAATCAAAGCACAGATGGTGTTGTACCAGCTGTCATTAATGGTTACAATATTAACAGAGAACGTTTATGATGAGGAATGGAATAGTTTTTTTTATTTAGAAAATAGTTTTGTTTTCATAAAATGTTAATAAATCGTAGAGCCATTCATTAGATATAGAATCATCTATGGGCAAATAGTTAACCCCTAAGCTTTCAAATTTGTTCTTCGTGTTTCTGGCTATGATGAAAAACTGCATCTGGCAGCATGGATTCTGATGGGAGAGGTTGTAAAGAACATGAAATCAACTCTTAATGTTGTTCCTAGGTTCACCCTGAAGAATGGTGGCAACACTTGTTAGATCCCCAGATATGGTAAAATAGTTCACTCCCAAACTGGGAGCCAAAACACTTTGAAAGTATAAATACAGATTTTTATAGTAAAAATTCTAGCAATCCCTTTTGGCGAAGAAAATATTACCAGCAATACATTTTTGAAGAAAATCGAAAAAATATCACCAGCAATACATCTGCCTCGTGACGAAACCTCTTTACAAAAATACGTCAATGAAACCTGATTTACAAACTGATTTCTTACAAAGAATACACATTCTATTTATACGAATCTATTCTAAAAATTTTGTCGGCATTAAATGACCCATTGAAGTTGATATACCGTAAAACAAACCAATCCAAAAATCATCATTTTCTGCCAAGTGTTTCAAGAAGTAAGATTGAAGATAAACCTTTCCATAACAGAAACTATGAAAGTTATGATGGCACATTCTTTGGAATTAATAAATTTTAAACAATTCAAATACTTCGGCGTATGGATAAATTATGACAAATTTATTACAGGATATATATATATATATATATATATATATATATAGAGAGAGAGAGAGAGAGAGAGAGAGAGAGAGAGATAGAAAGGAGAGAGTGAGAGAAAGGGTATGAATCCACATTTTTGCGCTTTATTCTACCACCAGACATCCTGAAAATAATATCTCATTGCTGCCATTGCACGGTGGTTGACAGGGTATAAGAAGCAACAGTTGTGACTAATATTTTTGCATAGTCGTAACAGCAAAATGATGTCAGAACCATCTTGATAAAAGCCCAAAATGTGCTGACGTTTTGAAACAACTAAATCTGGCTAACCAATCTCTTATTCTGCGTTCTCAAAAAATTATAGACTGCAAAATCTTCAGAAAGCAAAGTGATTTCTAATGGTACTATTCTGATGTTGTGTAATTTTATATGGAAATTAAACGAACGGAATACAACTATTGTCTCGGTTATATTGTTGTATCCAATCTTAATTCAAATAAAACTATGATGCTTCTAAACTGAATATTTGTTTTTCCCTACTTGTTTTATCATATTTACATTGTAACTTCATTAGATTATGAATAAAATATACTCTGTACAATATTATATTAACAAATCCACAGGTCGACATAGTTATTAACTGAATTTTTATCTGAAATGTTTACTCTGTAACGTTCGATCAATTTGTGGTCAATGAAGAAACATTATGTTCCGACCATTGACAAGAAAGGAGATTACGCTGAAAAATAAATATTTCGTGTGCATAATAAATACTTCAATTCATTTTTGATTTACTTACGCATAATTTGAAATCTCAGATTAAATGAAAAAATTTTACTTTAAATTTTCACCATTCAATGAATCAAGAATTGTGTATGTCAAAGCGAGAAAGGTGATATCTTAGCAATCATTTCTTTGTACCTTGCTCTATTTTGTCGATTTTCATGGAGAATATTCAAGAAATTTAAATTTGTCATTGATGCTTATGTATTTCATATTTTCAGAAATTCGAAATTGTTCAACTGGAGAATTTTAAGAATGAGAGATGTTTATGGAATTTTTAAAGTTACTAATATTTAAATATATCTTCGTTATATAAGACTAGGTAACTCATTTTTCTATACCTAAATTTAAATTTAAATTTTAAAAATAAGTTTTCTTGAAGCTTTAAAATGAGCTTTAATTGAAAGCCAAGGGATTAAATTTAGTAATTCCGGTAAGCAAAATCCCCTGGTGTATAAAACCGAAATTATATTGATCGGAATCAAAAATTTTCTAAATTAAAAAAGAAGCTTTTAAAATTTCAAATTTTCCACCATTTTTCATCGATTGTAAACAGAAGCCAATTCTCGGTTTTAAAAAATCTTACAAAAACAAAATATACCTCGCTGACACATTATTTTCTTTAAATTACCGAATTTAAACTTACTTTAAGTAGACTTGAAACAAGAATTGCTTGCTTACTGCTTGAAATATTTCAAAAAGCATTTCTCAATTACGGTAGCCTTGTTATCACAGCTGTCATCACCTTATCAGCAGCCGGCAATTGATGATTTACAGTATCCGGCCAAAAGTATGGAAGACGAATTTGGTATAACTCTTATTCATACAAATAGGTTTTTTAATTTCAACATACTTAAAATTAAAAATTTAACACAGTTTTCAGCAATTATCCAATATTTTATGAAATTTTAGTTAGCTTAACTTTGTAGGCTTACTTTTGAAGATGTTTTATGAAAAATAAAAATTAAAATAATATAAAACCTTCTTTTAAAAAATTTACAATTTAATAACAGAATGAAAATAACAGCAGAAGTAACTCAATAATTTATGAAAATGTATGGCATTTATTAATTTTTTTAATATCTATTTTTCATATTCTTTTTAGGTACCTCCACAAATTGTGAATTTCACAATTATTATTATTTTTTTAACAAAATTAGAAAATTAGGAATTAAAATGTAAAAGTTGCTTTAAATGTTTAACGAATGAGTCGCAAAACAGGCTGTTGAATTTTATAAACGTTTTGAAGAGACTTGAATCAGAATCAAAGTGCGGTTTCTATATTTTTCCATGTAAGGGGAATAATTCAAAACACTTGTTAACTTCCTAAAATAAATACGACCCCTATGGAAACTTATGACCCCTATGGAACATCGTACTTAAATGAACATATTTCTTTACACACAAAAAAGTTTTTAAAATTATTTAGAATATATATATTGTGTGAAAATTTATTATTAAACTTTTCAATTTTCGATAGGCAATATAACCATCAATACTTAACTAAAAAAGGGTGACAGTTCTTTAAAAGATTTTTAAAAGATTTTTTTAAAACTTTATGAATTATTATAATAATAATGAAAAAAAAGGAAAACAATTCTTTTCAAATTTTATTAGTAATCGAAAATATTTTTTTGTTCAGACTATAATGTCCTTAATTATTATTATTTATTCCAGCAATTAAAAGCTTATCAAATTGAATTATATCAGCGTTTTATTGCATTTTTTTATTTTACACTTCGGAGCAGATTTTCGGATAGTGCCGAAAAATTTAAAATAAAAAATAGATGATTTATATTCCCCTATGACTTCTGCGTTTAACTAATAAAAAGTAATTTGCAGCCAATTAAAATTTATTAAAATTTCATGGATTTACGTGGTGGGAGGGTAACAGAGTTAAAACAAATGTTTACCAAGATTTTTAAAAAATAACAATTTCAAAAATAATTTCATTCATTTGTGAATGAGTACTGAAAGTTTTATTAAAATCCGAAAATTATATGATTTTTGAAAGAATTTCCAAATTAATGTTTGTCGCCGAAAAAAAGTGAGTTATGTAAAATTACGTAATCTATTGTAAACAGTCGTAACATTTTCTGCAACGCTAACTCAAATCAAAACAAAATTTTATACCAAAATTTTGAACATGTTAAAAGGGATTAAAAAAAGATTTTAAAAAATAAATAAAAATTACTTTGATATTTCCTCTTAATTTTATAAACATTTTGATGGAAAAAGTTCGTTTTATTAAGTTTTGGACCTTTATGATTCATACTATGCCGTTTTCTTTTGCGATTTAATGGAGGTACATAGATAAGATTGATATTTTTATGGAATATATATTAATGATTAGTTGAGTATTTGAAACGCCTCTGGACCCTGTTGTTTCTGAATAAACATACATTCGAAAGTTTATGTAAGTTTTGAATATTTATATATAAATCTCAATTGCTGCTGTTTTTAATAGAAAGGTGATTAATCGAAAAATATGCTCGAAATGGCACATATACACGAACCTTAGTTCTTTTTTGTCGAGAAACTCTTTCGAATATTAGTAAAACATAATGAAAATAGTCAATTAATACTTTCTTTCTTTCTTTCTTTCTTTGTAATTTATTTCATTTATTTGAAAATCTCGACTTCCAGAAATTCACTAAAATGTCAGTAGTTTCTTCCTTTTTAAAATCTCCAAATGCGTAGATATGTTACTTTGCAGTAATGTTTTAACAGAATAATAAAAAACGCAGAGGTTTCTTGTCATCGCGATGTTAGTAATACAAACGTATGTACTCAATCTAAATGTTCAACAGAAAAGCTTGTCATCTCCTAATTTCACTATCTTATTTCGCTTTTGATATCTGGAAAAATAAACTCTAGACGTGTATTCAAAATGAGTTTATTTTATGCACATTAATACGTTTGTCAAGCCTTAGGCAATTAAAAAAAAATATTTTCTTTATTCCCTAGCAAAATTGTATCAACTCAATTCAGTTATGGATTTTTAGCAAAACTGCTTCATTTTCGACGTTCAAAAATATTATTTTCATTTATTAATAATTATCTTTGTGTATGTGTGTGTGCGTGTTTGAAAGAGAAAGAAAAAGGGAATGTGTGTGTGTGTGTGTGTGAGAAAGAGAGAGAGATAGGGGGGAGATATTAGGAGTTTACGTTAACGCGCGCCCCTGTGTGTGATATTATTTAATCTTATACTCAGGCTCAGTTCACTTTCTTTACAGTTTGAATCATTAGAAAATATATTAATTAAAATATGTTGTATTTGCAAATGTTATATTATGTAATAAATAATAAATTCAACATTGAGTTATTAATCTTAAATTACATTTGAACTTACTTTTATTTTTTTTTTTTTGTGAAATATTGGTCAATGATATTTTAATTCTTCGCATATTCCCACTTAAAATTTAAAAACATAATTCAACATTTACTAGACTAGTGATAGGATCTTTTAATGACTGTTGACATTTAGAAAACCTGATACTAAAATTTATCGACATTTATCCTGTCGTTTAAAAGCAACAGATTTTTCCTTGCAACAAAAACGTGAGGAGCTTGAAAATTATTTTGAGAGTTAAAAACAACATTATTTTCTATATTTGCTCTTAATTTGGATTTAATCAACGTTTACCCCCAAAGTTTAAATCGATATGTGTGAACTTTGAATTTTATGAATTTGTAGCATACATTCATTACTTTTTCTAAATGTCGCCTGTACATGCCAGATAGACAATTCTATAAAAGAAAAATTCTATTACTCTTTTTTTATTACTAAATATTAGGGGATTTCACTTATAAATATTTTTCTTACTTATGTCTGTAGAGCATTAAAAAATCTATAAGCATCAGAAGACAAAAACCTCATTGCCTGTACATTATTTGAGACATTCCTTTATCCATTGAATTATCTGTTTTCATCAATTAAATTCTAATTTTTCGACAATTTTATGCATAACGTAATGCAACGATAGGTTCTACAGAAAGGTCTCACAACTAAACCCCAATTTTCTCGACAAATTTATTTAAAATGTAATGTTATGAAAAATATTTTATTTTGATAGGTTCTACAAAAAAGTCTCACAACTAAACCCTAATTTTCTCGAAAAAGTTATTCATAATGTATTGTTATGAAAAATTCTTTACAGTGATAGGTTCTACAGCAAAGTCTCACAACTGAAACCTAATCTTTTTTCGACATATTTATTTATAATGGAATGTTACGAAAAATATTTTATTTTGAAAGATTCTACAGAAAAGTCTCACAACTAAACACCAATTTTCTCGAAAAATTTATTTCTAATGTAATGTTATGAAACATTTTATTTTGATAAGTTCTACAGAAAAGTTTTGAAATCAATCGCTAATTTTCTCGACAAATTTACTGATAAAGTAATAATACGAAAAATATTTTATTTTGATATGTTCTACAAAAACGTCACACAACTAAACTTTAATTTTCTCGACAAATGTATTTATAATATAATTTTACGAAACATATTTTATTTTGATAGGTTCTACAGAAAAGTCTCACAACTAAACCCTAATTTTCTCGACAAATTTATTTACAATGTAATGTTACGAAAAATAATTTTTTGATAGACTACAGAAAAGTCTCTCAACTAAACCCTAAGTTTCTCGGTAAATTTATTTCTAATGTAATGTTATTGTTGTGGGGAGTTACTCACTTAATAATGGGCACGTCTTTGCCTATATTAACCGAGAGTTAATTACTCTCGAGGACAGAGCCGGGGCGACAGAGACACTGGTTTCCAGTATGACTTCAGTTCAGCTCAGCCTAGTCTGTCGGTTACTTTTAGCCAAGCTATTATTACTCTTTATCTTTGTATCTGTTTGTATCTCGTGTTGGCGTAATGTTCTTGACCTACCTTGACTCATTATGTTATGGTTCCATACCGGGTCCATATCAACTGGCGACGAAGATATAAGAATTCACGCAAGGAAGGAAAAGTTTTTTCTTTGACCACTGTCGATATATCAACGAGCGACGAAGATTTAAGAATTCACGCAAGAAAAGAAAACTTTTTTCTTTGACCACTATCGCCGCATATCAACTAGCAACGTCGGAAATACGGAAATTGCGAACATCAACGGTCGAATTTCAAGTACCAAGGGCTACCCCCCCACTCACATATAATAGGTCGAAAAACGTGAAGTATCAAGAAAGGAAAAATATATACCCCATCTAAACCAGGCTGCAACTAATAAAAAAAAGAGAAGGAAAAAATTCAGAGTCGAATGAAAAAATTCTCTAGAAGCCCGGAACGGCGTCACAGAAAAATCTGTAAGTAGATTCGTTTTGAGCCCATCTCTTTCTCTTTGACGTACGTCTTGCGAAAAAAAAAAACTGTAACTACAGTTAGTGTTTTTCCTCTCGTGCTTACGAAAAATTGGTCGTGTTGAGTTTGGAAAAAAAAATGGAAGACTTACGAAAAGTGATAATTCAATTAATGAAAACTCAGTTAAATCAACAACAAAAAAGCGACGAGCAGTTACAACAACAATTATTTATGGAGCTACATAAACAACAGATGGATTTGCAAGAACAAGTCTTTAAAAGGACCGAGGAACGACAAAATCAAACTGAAGAGTTACTTTTTAAATCATTAAATGGCAAATAACTGAGAACGATACTGATTTTTCCCGGGGTACTAGTTGGATGACTATGGAAACTTTTGAGTATGTAACTGAAGACGAAAGAACCTTTGATGCTTTTTATAGGCGGTACGAGGATTTATTTAACGTCGACTGTAATAATTGGCCAAATTCCAAGAAAGTGCGTTTATTGCTAAGGAAGTTAGGTACAGCAGAGCACAGCAGGTTTGTTGATTTTATCCTCTCCAAAAAAGACAACAGACCTGGAATTCTCAGAAACAGTCAAGCTACTGTCGGAATTATTTGGGCCGAACACATCACTTTTTCATAAAAGATGGAAGTGCCTAAATTTATTAAAAGAGGATCAGCAGGACTATTTAACATTTGCCACTACGGTAAATAATACTGTAACGATTTCAAATTAGCGGAATTATATGCTGAGGACTTTAAATGCCTAATTTTTGCTCAAAGTCTGGTCTCGGAGACATTGAAGTTAGACGTCAAGCGCTAACAAAACTAGAAAATGAGCCAGGTTTAACCCCCTCACAAATTAGCAGAAGACTGTCAGAGGGTCGTATTTGTAAAAAGTGACCCTAGGAATATCGGGGAGTCGGGAGTCGTTCATATAAAAACAATTATGAACAGATCAAAACGCCACTCCTCGGAAAGAGAGAAAAGAAAATATCGTGACAAGCATACTATAAGACAAGAAAATTCATCCCCAGGTCCGTGTTACATTTGCGGAAAATTACACTGGATGAGGTTTTTCCCGTCTAGAAAGAAAACAAATCTGTCAGAATTGCGGTAAAGCTGGCTATATAACATCAAGTTGCTGAAATGCGAAAAAATCCAGAAGAACAAAAAATAAAATAAGGCAGTCGCAGTCAAGCGATAAGGAAGATGGAAGATGGAAATTTGCGCAAATATGTAAGCGTGCAAATATTAAATAAAACAATTAAATTCCAGCTGGAGAGTGAATCAGACCTGACGATCATAAATTTGCATACGTCGAAACAACTGAAAAAGCCAACTTTCTTGAGAACTAACAAAACGGCACGCTCTGTGAGAGGTGAAAAAATAAACATTTTAGGAGAAGTATTTTTCGCGGTAACATGAAATGGAACAACTAAAAAATTGAGGGCAGCATGTGATGAAAAATACTGAAAATTTGTTCGGTACAGATTGGATTGAAAAGTTCAATTTGTGGGACTGTCCAATGAGTATGTTCTGTCACAAAATAGAAACTACAGCGTCCAACATTGAAGAACTGAAACTGGAACTAAAGGAAAAATTCCCGGAAGTGATTTCAGGCGGCTTAGGGAAATGCACTAAAATAAAAGCTCAATTCAAGTTAAAGGATAATGTACAGCCCGTGTTCAAAAAGAAGAGGAACTTTCCGTTTGCAGTGGTAAACCAAATAGACGAAGAATTAGACAGATTAGTAAATGCAGGTATCCTGTCTAAAATTGATTTTTTCGGAATGGGCTGCTCCAGTGGTATATGTTAAGAAGTCAAATCAAATTAGAGTATGGGCTAATTTTTCGACGGGTTTGAACGCCTGGTTAAAAGACCATCATTATCCTCTACCTAGCCCCGAAGAAATATTCAACAAATTAAACGGGGGCAAATTTCTTTTCAAAAATCGATTTTTCAGAGGCTTACCTACAAATCCAGGTTGACGAAGAATGCTCCAAACTGTTGTGTATAAATACACAGAGAGGTCTATATAAATTTAATGGATTGGCTTTTAGGATCAAGGTCGCGCCTGCTATTTTTCAGTAGGTCATGGACACTATGCTGGGCAACTTTGATTTCGCAACTTCCTATCTTGATGACATTCTAGTTACGAGTGAATCAGTGAAAAATCATAGAAAGCATATAATAAGCGTATTCGATAATATTCAGGAATATGGGTTTAAAGTTAAAGAAGCTAAGTGCGAATTTTAGTTAACCCAAATAAAATATTTAAGACACCTTATTGATAAAGACGGTCGACGACCGGATCCTGATAGGGCTAAGGCGATTAAGGACATGCCGGCCTCAGATAACGTACAAGCACTGCAAAGCTTTGTAGGCCTAGCAAATTTCTATCAAGTATTCATAAAGAACATGTATAACTTGAGACCTCCGTTGAATGATCTTTTAAAGAAAGATAAAATCTGGAATTGGACACCAGAATATCAATCAGCATTCGAGAAAATAAAAGATATACTTACGTCAGGCCTTTCCCTTACCCACTATAACCCAAAATTGGATATTATACTAGCGAGCGATGCCACCTCTTATGGCATTGACGCCTGTATGTTACATAAACTTCCGGACGGAACGAGAAAACCGATAGCGCATGCTTCCCGATCTTTGCTGTCCGCAGAAAGGTAATATTCACAGATCGAAAATGCAGCATTAAGTATAATCTTTGCTGTGACCAAATTCCATAGATATCTGCATGACAGACATTTTACTCTACAAACCGATCACAAGCCGCTGCTGACGATATATGGAAGTAAAAAAGGATTACCAATGTACACCGCTAATAGACTCATTCGATGGGGAACAATATTGTTGAAATACAATTTCAAAATCGACCATTTGTCTTCCAAGAATATTTGCCACGCTGACGGATTATCCAGACACGTTCCTAAAAAATAAAGTTTTTCGAAGACTCGATAATCGCAACATTGAGAACGGATTGCGAAATAAAAAACATGATCACCAACACCATAAGAGAGCTCCCAGTTACATTATCCGACATTAAAAGGGAGGCTCTGAAAGACGAGTTCATTATGTCTACTAAGAATAAAATATACAAAAAGACTCAAGTGTGCCTGAGGTTTTTCTCTTTGTGATGAGGTACTATTATACAACGAAAGAGTGGTGATACCAAGAAGTTTACAAAAGAAAATCCTTTGAGACTTTCATACGGGACATACTGAAAAAAAAAAAAACGAACTAAAAGCCTAATGCGATGTTATGTCTATTGGCCTAACATGGACAGAGATATTACAGACATGATTGACGCATGCAAAGGGTGCGCTTTTGCTGCTAAAGCTCCACCAGTTACGTGCAAGCCTTGGCCGAAGACGGACCAGCCATGGCAGAGGATACATGCCGATTTTGAGGGACCATTAAAGGATCACTATTACCTCATAGTCGTAGACAGCCACACTAAATGGCCGGAAGTTCTCATATGTAAAAGACCAACCACAGGATGCACGATAGCTTTTCTGCATGAACTGTTTGCACGTTTCGGTGTTGTGGATTGCGTAGTAACTGATAACGGAACACAGTTCACATCTTGCGAATTCAAACAATTCGGCGAAACGTTTCAAGTGAACAATATCACCCTAGGTCCAATGGTCAAGCTGAACGTTTTGTCGATACATTGAAACGAGCACTTAAGAAAGCACAGGGCACACCTACTGAGAACGCGCTGCAACAGATTCTGCAGATGTATTGAATTACCCCAAATCCCAATACACCAGCAGGACTTTCACCGGCAGAAACGATGTTTGCGAGAAAAATCAGATCAGTTTTCGACAAACTTATCCCCAAGAAAGCTAAATTCAAAAAGACAATCACACTTCCCAGAAAACGTTACTCTTGTGGCAAAATAGTACTTTTCAGAAAATACAAAAATAACATGACGTTTTGGGAAGTGGGCACTACAAAACAAAGAGTGTGAGACCTGGTTTACATGATGCAAGGTCCCAAGATAAGCGCCATCAAAATCAAATAAGGAAATGTCGGACAACTGGCATAAATGATTCATCACTGTCAAATGAAGAGCCGATAGATATCATCTTTGAGGCACACCAAGCTTCACCTGAAAGAAGGCGATCTAGTAGGAAAAGAAAGTTCACGGATCCTTTGCTCATTGACCCTAAACGGAAAAAATAAACAGCTTTACGAGGGAAAAAGCTCTTGGAAGGGGGTATTGTGGGGAGTTACCCACTTAATAAGGGACTCTTCTTTGCCAATAGTAACAGAGAGTTAATTACTCTCGAGGACAGAGCCGGGGTGACAGAGACACTGATTTCCAGTACGTCTTCAGTTCAGCTCAGCTTAGTCTGTCGGTCACTTGTAGCCAAGCTATTATTAATCTTTCTCTTTGTATTTTTGTATTTGTTTGTATCTCTTGTTGACATAATATATATTCTTGACCTACCACCGTATTTACTCATTATTTTATGGTCCCATATCGGGTCCATATCAGTTATGAAACATATTTTATTTTGATACATTCTACAGAAAAGTTTTACAATTAAACCATTATTTTCTCGACAAATTTACTTATAATGTTATGTTTCGAAAAATATTTTATTTTGATAGGTTCTACAAAAAAGTCTCACAACTAAACTATAATTTTCTCGACAAATTTATTAATAATGTAATTTTACGAAACATATTTTAATTTTGATAGGTTCTACAGAAAAGTTTAACAACTAAACCTTAATTTTCTCGACAAATTTATTCCTAATGTAATGTTATGAAACATTTTATTTTGATAGGTTCTCAGGAGAAAGTCACACAATTCAACCCTATTTTTCTCGCCAAATTTATTGATAATGTAATCGTACGAAAAATATTTTATTTTGATAGGTTCTACAGAAAAGTCTGACAGCTATACTTTAATTTTCTTGATAAATTTAAATACAACGAAATGAAATATCAAATATTTTTTGATAGGTTCTATATCAAAGTCTCTCAAGTAAACTACAGTTTTCCTATCAAAATGAAAGTATTTTCACTGGATAATGTTTTGCATAAGTTTGTCTAGAAAAGTTGTGGTCAGTAATAAGGTTTTTGTATAAGATTTTATCTTTCAACATTAATTGAACCTTGTTTATATGTTATTGTATTTGTGCTTCACTCATTTTCGATAACTAATTTTGAAATTGGATTTTTAAAAATAAAGTTTTCTTGCAACTTTTATTTTAGTTTTATTTTTTTTATCATTTCACTTCAAGTAAGTCAGAACTGCCACTGGTGAGCATGGGGGTTTCATAAGATGTGAGTGATGAGAAAGAACGGCCAGTTACAAGGGGTGTCAGAGAATGGGTAAGAGAAGGATGAGAACACTGGTGTGAAGAAGGCTGCAAAATAGTAGAGTGGAAAGGGAGAAAAGCATGATACAGGGGTTGACAGGGAAATTATACTAGTCAAGGAGATAAGAGATATCAAATGACATTGCCTTTAAATTCTTGGAGATTGTAACTGTCAGGGAAGCAAGTATATGGAAGGGAATTCCACAGACGAAAAATGCGAGCAAAAAATTTGAGGGAGTAGAAGTTGAGGTTACATTTGATCGGTTTCATTAGTCGCTAGTCTAGCAGCTCGACCAAATTCATGAAGAGGGTGCAGCAGAAATATAAACCCAGAAAACTAAATGAATAAATGTAATATTTCCAGTAAGCAAAATACTCTGGTGTATTTCAAACAGAAATTATATTTATTGGAATCTAAAATTTTGAGATTTAAATTTTATTTTATAATTTTTCAGCCATTTTTGAGCTATCGAAACAAAAGTTAGTTCTCGGTTTCAAAAATCTTTGAACAATAAAATCTACATCTGTGACATCATTTTTTTAAATTAGAAAATTTAATGTTAAATTAATCTGCTTTACACAATTATTACTTATTTATTGCATGAAATTTAGAATAAAATTAATTTTTAAACACAAAGTTGAACTTTCTGACCTTTCTCCCGTATTTGAGGTATGATGACAGCTCGACAGATACAAGATAAGATGGTGATCACAATTGTCATAATTGCGCAATTTCTTTTCCTGTAAGGTGAAGAAACCGTGAAAAAAATGATCTTTTAATATACACAATGAAATTACCATACAAAAAAAATTTAAATATATAAAAACTTATTAACCTAACGTCTACAAGTCTTTGAAATATTTTAAAAATATTTGTAAACCTTAATGAATTATTATAATTAAAAAAATTAAAAAAATTCTTTTAAAATTTCATTATTAATCGAAAAAAATTTTTTTATCAGAATATAATGTCCGTAATTTGTATTAAAGGAATTAAAAATATATTTAATTATATGTCATAGTTTTATTGCATTTTTTATTTTACTATTCGGGGCAGATTATTAGTAAAAGGGGCCAAATGGTTAGAAATAATAGATGATTTACATTCCCCAATGAGTCTTGCGTTTAACTAATAAAAACCAATTTTGCCTACAGAATATAATTTTTTGAAATTTTATGAATTTACGTAGATGGGATTAACAGATGTAAAGAAATATTTTTACCAAAACCTTTTAAAAAATAATAATTTCCAAAATAATTTTTGACTATTTTTTCTCTTTCGTATCTATAGTTTCCCAATGCTAACGAGAAAATAACTTTTTTGATGATATCCATTTTGATCTCGTATTTATGATTTCCCAAACAAAATGAGAAAATCTGATTTTGATTCATAATTTTTGTTTCTTAATCTCTTGGACAAAATTCCTTTTTGAATGTTGTTTCAGTCTCATGGCTACGGCATTCTAATGCCATAAAAATAACCTTTTAAGGAAATTCTTTTTCAGCTCATAAATATCATTTACCATTCTCAACGAAAAAATTACTTTTTAATTCATAATTGTAGATTCCTAATCTCTAGGACCAAATTGCTTTTTGACTATTTCTGTTTCATAATTATGCTTTTCCAATACCAAGGGAAAAATATCCATTTTGATGAAATCCATTTACATATCATAATTACGGTTTCCCAATCTCAACGGGAAAATGAGATTTTCATTTATTGTTTTTGATTTTTAATCATTAGTACCATATCGATTGAGGCTATTTTCTTTCTACTTCATAAGTGTGGACTCTCAATGCAGTAATAAAATATTGTTTTTGATTAAATCAATTTACATCTTATAATTTTGACTTCCAAAACTCAAGGAAAAGACAGATTTAGATATATACTCTTTTGTTTCTTAATATCTTGTACCAAATCGATTTTGACAACTTTTTCTGATTCATAATTGATATTTCTTAATGACAAAAAAATGTATAATTTTTTATGAAATCATTTTCTGTCTAATAATATAGATTTTCTAATCTCCGTGATGAAATCAGATGGTGATTGATAAATGTTGATTCCCTTTAGAACCAAATCAATTTTTTCTTCTTTTTTCATTTCATAAATATCGAATCTTAATGTAAATAAGAAAATATCTATTGGATGAAATCAATTTCCATCTCATAATTATGATTTCCCTATCTTGATAAGAAAATCAAATTTTGATTAATAATTATTTCTTTATACCTAAGACTAAATGTCTTTTTTACCTTATTTTTCTGTATCATAATTATTTTTCCTAACGCCAAAAAGGAAATATTCTTTTTGATGAAATTCAATTCCATCTCGTAAGTATGATGTAACAATCACCAAAGTAAATAAATAAATAAAAAAAAAAAAAAGAATAAAATAAACTAAAATTTTAGTTCACAATTGTTCTTTTCTAATTTCTAGGACCAAATCGCTTCTTGGCTAATTTTTATTTTCGTAACTGTGGTTGCGAAATCCCAAAAACAAAATAGCGTTTATGATTAAATCAATTTTCACCTCATAAATATGATTTCCCCAAGCTCAACGAGAAAATCAGATTTTGATTCATAGTTCTTGTTTCCTAATCTCTTGGATCAAAGCTCATTTTTTACTGCTTTTTTCTATTTCGTAATTGAGGTTTCCTAATGGTAACAAGAAAGAATCTTTTTGATGAAATCAATTTCTACCTAATGATTATGGTTTCCGCAATTTCAAGAAAAAAATCAAATTTTCAATTACATTATTGTTTCCTAATCTGAAGGACTAAATTAGCTTTGGCTGTTTTATAATTCATAATTTTCAATGACAAGAAGGAAATATCTTTTTTAATAAAATCCATTTTCATATCAAAATGATGACTTCTCAATCTTAAGGAAAAAATCAAATTTTTATTTATAATTGTTGTTTTCTAATCTCTAGTAACAAATCCATTTTTAATTATTTTTTCTGTTTCATAATTATGGTTTCCCCATGTCAACAAAAAAGAAGAATCCATAGTCATTTCATAATTATAATTCCCAATTTCAACGAGAATATAAGATTTTAATTAATAAATGTTGTTTCTTAATCATATCCATCTTTTACTATTTTTTCTGTTTCTATATAGTTTGCCATTGCCAAGAAAAAATCTTTTCGATGAAATTCATTCGCGTCTTATAATTATGAATTCCCTATCTCAACGAAAAAATAAAGTTTTGATTCATAATTTTTGTTTCTCAATGTCTGAGACTTTACCCACTTTTGACTATTTCTTTTCATTCCATAACTATGGTTTATGAATGCCAAAAAATACTTTTAGATGAAATCCGTTTCCATCTCGTAATTATGACTTATGAATTATAACGAGAAAATCAGATTTTGTTTCATAATTGTGTGACACGATAACTAGGCGTATATTAAGGTGCTTTGTAAAATATGTATTTTATTATAATAGATTAAAATAGAAAATGGTTAAGAATAGAAAATAGTTTAAAAACATATTTAACAAAAGTGAAAAAGAAGAGGAAAAAATAAATAAATAAACTCTTTTTCTTTTATGAGGAAAATTGTGGAAGAGACAAGGGTATCAGATTACTGTTTTAAATCCTACCACACTTCCGGTAAATATTTGACTCAGTGATTTAATATGATAAAGAGATAAAGTTCAGGAAATAGAGTTCGGGAGGTGGGTTTTTGAATGACCAGGTCAAAGGCTGTCTTTTACTGTATCTTGACCACACATTAAGAATTTTCCGGCGGAAGCTTTATTAAGATAAAAAGATTTTTAAAAATCCTGGAAAAGATACTAAGTCCGCAAGATGCTTACACATCAAACGAAGGAAAATTTAAGTACCTTGAAATATCTTTTAGTTTTATTTTAGCCTGGGGGTCTTTAGTCACTTCCGGATTGTTTTTAAATAAATACAGGTGAGTTTTCCGAGCCGATCAGTAGAGTAGAGTAGAGTGAGAGAGTCAGTTAAGTGAGTCAGTCAGTTGAGTGAAGTGAACCTCCGTTCGTCTTGTTTCGGTTGGTTCGGATTTGTTGATCTCCATTAATTAGAGTTAGAGCTGTGTGTCACATTCGCCTGCCCCAACCGAAAAGGCTAACTCTAAACGAAATAAAGCATCCTTTCAACTCATCCAAGTTGTGGAAGTTCGTTCCTTATAGTTCAATCTTGTACCCCCAGCTTGAGGCTCCGACATTTTCAACAAACTCCCGGCAAACATCACAGCGTGGAGAACGGCTGCCGGAGAAAATTGTTCGGACGAGTCAGTTGGGGTGTTACAATTGTAGTTCCCTAATTCCTAGGATCAAATCGCTTTTAGACTATTTTGTCTGTTGCGTAAGTGTAGATTCTCAATTCAATAAAGAAAATATGTTTTTGATGAAATGCTTTTCCATCTCATACTTATGATTTCCCAGTCTCAAAGATAACGCATGATTTTCATTTATAATTACTGTTTCCTTAACTGTAATGCCAAATCGCTATTTGACTACTTTTTCTGTTTTGTAATTGTTGTTTTCCCATGCGATCAAGCAAATATTCTTTTTGATGAACTTCAGTTCCATCTCATAATAATGTCTTCTCAGTCTCAACAAGAACATCAGATTTTGATTTATTATTGTTGTTTCATAATATCTAAGACTATTTTCTTTCTGTTTCATAAGTGTGGATTCCTAATGCAAACAAGAAAATATCCTTTTTGATGTAACTAATTTCCATCTCATAATTATGAATTCCAGTCTCAACGAAAAAAGCAGATGTTACTTTATACTGTTTGTTCCTAATCTTTAAAACAAAATCACTTTTTGTCTATTTTTCTGTTTCACAATTGTTGTTTTCTAATACAAAAAATACTCTTTTTATGAAATCCATTTTCATCTCATTATTATAATTTCTCGATCTCAACGAGAAAATCGAATTTTGATTCATAATTGTTGTTTCCTAATCTCTATGACAAAATCTCTTTCTGATTTTTTCTGATTCATACCTATGATTTCTTAATACCAACTAGAATATAACCTGTTTGACGCAATTATTTTCCGTCTCATAATTATGACTTCCCATTCTCAACGAGAAAATTCGTTTTTTATGACAAATTGTAATTTTTAATCTCTAAGACCAAATCACCTTTCACAATTTTCTTTCTGTCTCATAGGTGTTGATTCTCAATGCATACAAGACAATATCTTTTTTGATGAAATCCATTTCTCGTAATTTTAATTTCCCAATCTCAACCATAAAATTCAATTTTGATTCATAATTACTATAGGACCAAATTGCCGTTTAACTATGTTTTTCTGTTTCATATTAGTGGTTTTTCCATACCAACACAAAATATCATTTTTGATTAAATCCCTTTCCATCTCATAATTATGACTTCCCAATATGAACGAGAAAATCAGATTTTGATTCATTATTGTTGCTTTCTAATCTCTAGGACTAAATTGCTTTTTGACAGTTTTCTTTCTGTTTCTAAGTGTGAATTCCCAATGCAATCAAGAAAATATCCTTTTTCCTGAAATCCATATCATAATTATGATTCCACAAACTCATTGATTTGTAATTCATAATTATTGTTTCCTAAATTATGGGACAAAATCTCTTTTTGACTATTTTTCTTTTTCATAACTATGGTTTCCCAATGACAAGAAGAAAATAACAAATATGGTGGCTGAAACCGGGTTGGATCTGAAAATAAAAATTCAATAAAAACTGAAAAGGAAAAACAGAGAAAGGAAAATCAAAATAAAAGTGAACAAAAATAAAATGCAACGGAAAAGTAAACTTAGACTTTATTTGAACTGTTTAGCTTTCTCGGGAAAACAATAAGGTCCAAGTAACAACAATAACGTCAAACCAGGTGAAAAAGCCAAGTCAACTCTACCACACTAACTTAATATTTATTTGCGTAAAAATATACAAATTGTGGTACAAGGCCGAAAAGGGAGATGGGTAGGGGGTGGTATTCAGTATCTATTCTATACCTAGCTAAACACTATCACGACCCAATCACTCATTAAAATTTGCACATTCACTACAAGAAACCATTCATCACCTCTCAATCCTTTATACACCATAATACCACATATTTACACGGGACACCTAGAAAACGGGAAATAAACCCATGACAATAAAAATGCATACAATAATATAATATATATGTAAAAGATTTAATGAAAAATGAGATGATGGGAGGGGGATGAACCCCAAAAATAACGCCATAATACAACATAATTTTAAAACTAAAATTAAACAATGTTAGTAAAACCCGTCCATCCCACAAAAAAGAGTGGTTGCTGTATTCCGCCAAGCGGCGAAATCAAGACGCACACTCGCTAAGGGAATGGGGGGGGGATAAAATAATTAATGGAATGGGAAAATCAGAGGCTGACCCAGCCGAGACAAAAGAAGGCCAGAACAAACTAGGGAGGTTGGGAATCTCGACTTGGATCATAACAAAAGAGAGAGCCGGGTAGAGGCTAGGAACCCATTCATTCACATTAACTAGGTACACAAGAGAGAACTATCTTAACCAAGGAAGGGTTCCAATAGAATCCACGCCAATGCAACTAGCAGATCTAAAAGAGAAAATCAAGGCTAGCCCCGTTCACACAAACCAGACTTGCCACATTTACCCACCTTTTGCTTATGCTGTCGAAGTCAAACGTTTCCAATCAGCTATAATTTTTGTTTTGAGCTGGTGCTCAAAATATCGGATCAAATCCTGATGTGAAAGACGCTAACCTCGCAAGACTCCTTTCGCGTCGTCCATATCACCATTCGAACCGTGGCTAGCAGCGATAGAAACACCATATGCTTCATCCCAGAGAACGGGGTCGACACATTATCACAGGCGAATGCACGAGCTCACGCGGCGCGATACGAGCAGTCAACTCGCCGACACGATCCCATAGAGGGCGAACCCGCGAACAATAGTAGAAAGCGTGCGAAACCGTTTCTTCCAAGCCAAGGTTGCAGCGTTCACAATCTGGCAAATCCACCCCCATATGAAAAGCTTTTCATTGAGAGACAGCCGATTTCGAGCCAATCGCCAGTTAGTGAAAGTTGCTGAGATAATCGGCACCTGGCACCAAAGACCAGATCGAGCGAAACTCATCCTCCGACAAGCGGAGCACATCACGTAATGAACCCTTCGCGACGCCCTCCACCAACCCACGATAGAAGACTCTCCTAGGCTGTGAAAGGTCACTAGACCGAGGAATGGCCCGCAGAGTCGTCAGACGTTCGAGGAGAAAACATGATCGCTCTCGAGGCCTACGGCACCGCCTCGAGATGGGGGGGAGTGATAGTAAGGCTAGGGAACATGTCCCTCACTATCCCCGCCAGCAATGAGTCTTCCAAAATCGCACGCCTGAGAAAAACCAACCTTGAAGCGACCTTGTGGCCAATCAAGTGCGGTATTACCAAACCCCCATGACATGGACGCTGGACACAAACATGTTTGTCGACGTGATGTTTGCGCCTCTCCACAGACGGGAATATAGCAAACGCTCGATTGCTTTCCTACGTCGTTTAAAAAGTGGAAGTACTGACAACAGGTAAAGGATAATGGGAAAGACGTATGTAACACACACCTCAGCCAAACCCTTTAAAAACAACCTCCTTCGACGCCAAATCTTGACTGACGCGCTGACCTTTGCCAGTACTTCTGACCAATTTTTCTCCAGGTGGAGGTCGGGCCCAAACCATACTCCAAGAATGCGGACAGAGCCGTCCGTCCAGTCGAAGGGCCCCGGGAGGGTAACACCCTTCCAGGCACTTCACCGCAAGCCTGACGATTTGTTGCGGTTAATCTTGGCCCCTGTGACCGGTTCGTACCATTCAAACGCCTTCTTTACCATCTCGATGTCACTCCGGGAGGACACGAAAGTAGTAACGTCATCGGCGTACACGGAAACCCTAGCTCGAGCACCTCCAGGTACAGCGATTCCACGTAGGGCCGGACTGCATGCTCTTTTCTTTTAGCCGGCAAATCAGGGGCTCCAATGCCAAAGCATAAAGTAAGTGCGACAGTGCACAACCCTGTCGGATCGACCTAGACAGCGCTGGAACGCCCGACAACTTTCCGTTCAGCTGTACAACAGCCGTAGGGGATTGATACAGGAGGCTAATCCAGCGGCGGAAGTTGGTTTCGAATCCGGCGGCCTGCAGGACAGCCACCAGGTAACGATGATCAACCCTATCAAATGCCTTGGACTGATCCAAATTGATCAGTGCGGCTACTTCGTCGTCTTTTATCCCCTCTATGATCGTGCGTATCAGATGCAGGTTGCTCTGAATTGTTTGGCCCTTCACAGTACAAGTCTGCTCAAGTCCAACAGACACTCGGCAACTAATTGCAAACGATTTGACAAGATCTAGGCCAAAATCTTTAACTCTGTGTTTAGCAAAGTTATGGGCCGGTAACCCTCTAACACCTTCCCAACATTTATCAACAGCGTGATCACACCCCTGGTGAACCGGTTGGAGATCTACCCCTACCGGAACCAGTTGTTGAAAACGACAGTCAAAATCGGGATAAAGATGTGGGACAGCTTCAAGTACAATTCATAGGGCAAACCATCGAAACCCGGCAATTTGCCTCTGCCAACCTTCTTCAAAACCGCGTAGACTTCGCCCTCCATAATCTCTCCCTCGCAGCTAGCTGCATCAGCCGGCAAAAGCCGGGGGTAGTCAGCCAAATAGCTGCGAAACTCCTCATCACGTCAAAACGCCTCGCACATGTCGTCAGTCGACGGAAGAATATGTCAGACAGGGTTGCGAACCTCTCGAATGTACTGGTTGCCGCCTTGGCGAATCTCTTCCTTGCGCAGTTCTGCGCCCATATTCACAGATTTGGGAGACATCTTGCTTAACCTATGTCTAATTACCTGGCTCATGTAACGATTGCTAGTCGACCGCTCCAGGGCTTCCTTAGCTA
Organism: Ascarosepion bandense; assembly: GCA_037127315.1. NCBI lineage: Eukaryota > Metazoa > Mollusca > Cephalopoda > Sepiida > Sepiidae > Ascarosepion > Ascarosepion bandense. Next base: position 5,427,666 of record JBBBDQ010000367.1, read on the forward strand.
CGGTTATCTCTAGGGGATCCCCACCAGCCACCACCCGGGAGTAATTAGTCTAAGTGTCTTCACCTTGTCAGTCTTATCTAGTTTGAGCCGTTTGCTGAACTTGGTGGTGAAAGACCTAATACTATTCTTAAGATTCTCCCACCACTTATTCTAAATCTACCCGGGCACAAACGAGTTTGTGGTCCGAGTAGCCTAACCAGTGGAACGCCCGCTGCACTAAGCTAATTAGCTGGCACCGGAAGTTCCGCTTGTCTGGTAAGGACACGTTGAACTTCCAGTAACCAGCCATTCTAGGCCTATTTTCTAAAACTACCCGGGCACAAACGAGTTTGTGGTCCAAGTAGCCTAACCAGTGGAACGTGTGACAATCTAAAAGATCTATGTCGGATTCATGAAGTAGCATTCTATTCAGGTAGCTAACTACCCCGGTAGAAGGCCAACTATAACCCATGCCAAATTCTCTCACCCTTGTGATCGACCCGGTATCTATCGACGAGCCCGTACTCTTCGATGAGATCAACCAAGTTACGAGCACGTGCGTTCCCGCTAGCTCCCCGCCTTCTATCCAGCTTGGGGTCCAGGATGGCATTCCAGTCCCTCATTAAGACGAGTCGCGTTGAATCCACCAGGAAGGGCTTAAACCGCCGACAAAACGAGACGTGCTCCTCCCGGTCGTTGGGCGCATAAACCGCAACCAGTCGAAACGCATTGCATCACTGTAATATCGGCCACGATCAGTCGGCCCTCGGCACCGACATGTACAAGATCCACCTTCGCGTCCAGGGTACGCTTAACGAGCAAAGAAATTCCTCTGGCTAGCCGGTTCCCATATGCTGAATAGACGACAAAGTCGTTAGACAGCACACAGGCATCGGCCTTGCAAACAAAGTGAGTCTCTTGGATCGCGGCGACATCCATACCGAAGAACAATAGGTCCCGAAGCAGGCGGGCTGCCTTACTTCTTTCCCTAAGGCTCCTCACATTCAAGCTGGCTAACTTAATTGACATTCGTTAGACCTGAAAAGAGAAAGCAAAACATTCCTCCTAATCACATACAGCGCGGAAATCAATGGACCCTACGGATTGTCCTAGGCTTCCTGATCCAATATCAGACGTAATTCGTCCGTCCTGGACAATGCTGCCAACGTCCGTGGGAAATGTTAGCTTTACAGTTTTTATAACGAGGGGTGGAGGATGATAGGAACCCTTCCCAGAAAAAAAAGAGAAAGTCTTTGCAAATACTTGGTGCTCATTTGGGCCGTTTTTTATTTTAGGGAACCTGCACAAAGTCCCACACCTTAAGATTGCCCCCGGTATTTCTTATGAGTGTCAAAACTCCGGGGGCTTGTGGAAAGTTGGTTGGATCCTCGACCAACTTGCCGTTAATCGAGGTCAAGTTAAATAGTGGTCTTAGGAGGGTTCTTTTCTAGGAGGAGAGGTCCCTCTCTAAGACCAGCCTATCTACCCTGCAAATGTCCACTATCTTGAATGAATTTGTTTTTTTTTTCTTTTTCACCTTTTCTGGTTTCGGGTCGGGCTGAATATCTTCAGAGGATGGGGGTTCTGGTTGAGAGGGAGGTGTTTCTGTTTGGGAAGAGGGTTGGGAAGAGGATTTTTCCGTTGGGGAGGAAGGTGTAGGGGGAGGCCTAGAAATAGGTCGAGTTGGGGAGTCAGAATGAGTCCTCTCCGTTACTTGTGTATTCCTGCTCAGAGATGCAGGGGCGAACTTAGTCTTGGCGACCACGCGTTCTGTCCTACCACGTTCCTCCACATTTATCTTCCCCTTTTTCTGGACAATTTCTTCTTCCTTCCTCTTTTCAAAGACGAAGATCATGGTGGAGGCATTTCCTCGTATTCCATCTGTTGTTGTTTATTTTTCTGTTTCTTAAATGTGTTTTCCAATGCCAATAAGAAATTATTCTTTTTGATGAAATCTATTTCCATCTCATAATTATGATTTTCCAATCTCAACGGAAAAATCAGATTTTGATTCATAATTTTTTTTTCTAATCTCCAGGACCAAATCTCTTTTTGACTATTTTTTATTGTTTCAAAATTATGGTTTCCCAATACCAACAAGAAAATATCCTTTTTGATGAAATCTATTTTCGTTTCATAATTGTTGTTTCACAATATCAACTGGAAAATATACTTTTGTTAAATAAATCTTCGTTTCATAATTATGGTTTTCTAATGTCCATTAGAAAATCGCTTTGTAAATGAATATCTATTTTGTTACTCCTTACAAATAGGAAAATCAACTTTTTTATGGCATTTATTTTCGTTGCATAATTTTGGTTTACTAAAGTCGACAAGAAAATCCCATTTTTAAGAAATCTGTTTTCGTTTTATAACTTTTTTCCTTGATGTCAACGAGAAAATCGCGTTTTTTATTAAATATAGTTTTGTATCATTATTGTGTTTTCCCAATATCAACTAGAAAATTTTCTTTTTTCGTTAAACTTATTTTCGTTTCATGATTGGGCTTTCTTAATGTCAACTAGAAATTTTTTTTTTTCGCTAAATTTATTTTTGTTTCATGATTGTGCTTTCTCAATGTCAACTAGAAAATTTTCTTTGTCCGCTAAATTTATTTTTGTTTCATGATTGTGGTTTTTCTAATGACAACCAGAAAATCACGTTTTTAGTTAAATCTATTTTCGTTTTATAAAATCAGATTTTTTATAAATCTGATTTCTCAATGTACAACTACAAACTTGTCTTTTTGATGGAAAACATTTTCGTTCCATAATTGTGGTTTTTCAATATAAATGAGAAATAGCCTTTTTGATGATGTTTTTGTTTGATAATTGAGTTTTCCTAATATCAACGGAAATTAAACTTTTCATGAAATGTATTTACGTTTCATAATTTTGTTTTACCAATGTCGACGAGAAAACTTTTTTGTAGGAATCTGTTTTAGATTCATTATTAATGTTGTTTTCCAATGCAAACGACATAACCGTCTCTTTTATTACATTTATTTTCGTTTCATAATTGCTGTTTGTCATTATGAGATAGAAAATAACCATTTGATGATATCTGCTTTTTTTTTTAATCATATCACCCCGAGCAAGGCGGTAACGCCACTGATGTGCAGGGGGCTACATAAGAGTGAAAAGATTGGAAAAAAGAAAGCCGGAAACCACATCCTAAACAGGGAACAAGAAATGAGCCTCTACACCTGTACAATAGACGTGGGTGGAGTGTGAACCAGGCGATAGTTTAGTCTATCTACTCCAACTGAGAGACAAAAAATGAAAAAGAAGAAAAAAAGAAAAGTGAAAAGATTGGAAAAGAGAAAGCCGGAAACCACATCCTGAACAGGGTGTTTCATAATTGTGGTTTCTTAATGTCAACGCGAAAATCCTCTTTTTGATGATATCTACTTTCGTTTAATAATTTCGGTTTTTCAATATCAGTGAGAAATTCACCTTTTTGATGAAATTGTTTTCGTTTCCTCATTTTGGTTTCCAAATATTAACAAAATAAACTTTCGATTAAATTTATTTTCCTGTCAATTTAATTGTAATGTATTTACTTTTCCTATTTGTGCTTTCCAAATGTCAACTTTTTGATTAAATCTACTTTCGTTTCTTATTTGTGTTTTTTAGTGTCAACAGGAAAATCACCTTTTTGATTAAATCCATTTCTGTTTCATAATTGTGGTTTCACAATATCAGCAACAACGTTATTTTTTATTAAAAATTTTTTATGAAATATTTTCCTGTAAGCTCAATCGAAAAATGTTATAAGTAGTCTCAAATAATATTAATTAATTTTTATATCACTAAGCTCGTTCATAAATATATAAATCGTCAGCTGTATGCAAATGTTTACACATATCAATGATTAAAAATAACATTGACTGTATCATGTAGGTCCTAACATGTACTACTCTTCTTAGAAGCTTGCAGATTGACGCTCCTGAAACAAAAAAGGCTGTATAACAGAAACCGTATTTCTTGAGGATTTTCAACAACAACAACAACAAGGAGAAATGGTAGCACATGTTACTAGAAGAGAAAATCTACCGATGTGTGGGTTGGCAAGACACAATACAACATTCAGAATCATAAGTTAATATTTGTATTCAATGCTTAGCTAGACAAATCACTGCAATAATATTATTAACCTTTCCACTTCTAGACAAGTAGCTTGGGCTACTTATCATGAATGGACCAGTCAGTAAGGAGTGTGACTAACTCCTACTACAACAAAAATAATTAGATTTTTAGCCAAAGCAATACTGGCCTGATTGATGTCATGACGTAAATAAGACTTCCAATCAATATTCTGTATTCTTTCTCACACGCCGCTATATCATCTTCATTATTCATAATTGTGTTTAAATCCATTTCACATGGAGTAGTTCGTGTCTTACAATTTTGCATGCTGAATTTAGATAAAATGTTTTCGATGTATCTTGATTCATTGTAATAGTGTTGTCATTAAATTCGAACTGTATACCAAGAAACCATGATAGTCAACCCAAGTCAATCATTTTAAACCTTATATTTAAAGAAATTGTAATTTTTAACAAAGCGGCTTCACGTTTTGAAGCAATTAACATATCTTCGACCCATATAATCAGAATTGCTAATATTTCATTATTAAATATTATTGTGTACAGGCATCGGTCAACTGGGGAGGGTTCAAAATGTTTTTTAATTAAATAGGAATGTAGTAATTTATTCCACGTTCTTCCGCTTTGTTTGAGTCCATATAGTGACAGTTTCCCCGCAAAATTGTCACCTTTTCAAAACCTTCTGGCGGTTATATATATATATATATATTTCATAGTCAATCGGAGTATTTAAATAGGCTGCTTTAACATCCATATGGTGTAGATCTATACCATAAAGTGCGCCCATTTGCATCAAAATTCTGATTATGTTTGTTGTTGGACTGAATATTTCTACATAATCTTCTCCGTATATCTGAGAGAATCCATTAGCTACAAAACGAGCATTATACACTGACGAACCATCCTCAATTCGCTTTATAGTATAAACCCAACAACTGCCGATAATATTTTTATCATCCGGGGCCTTTTTCAATTCAGAAGTATCATTTGATACTAGAGATTCCTTTTTTTTTTTTTTGCATGGCGGATATCCATCGCTTGGAATTATCAGAATTTATGGCTTCTTGATTGTTCTTCAGGATACATTGTACCGAATAGCAACAGTCAATGTCGCAGATATTCCATTGACCCATTCCAAAATGGTCTGGTTTTCTTCTATTTCTAGTCGGATAACGCAGAATTTGCCCCTCTTTAGTTGTGTCTTCTTTTCATCGTCTATATCATCTGGTATAACACCTTCCTTTAATTGTAGATTTTGAACGGGTTTTTATTTATAGGCCTTTTTCGGGATCCTCCACTTGCTCAAAGGAGTCTGTAAATCTGACGCATCTGGTCATCCTTATTATTTTGCTTTGTGAGAAATAATATAGACTGGACTTGTTTTGTCATAGCCAATGAATATGCCTCTTTCACTTTTTGGATCTAGTTTTGCCCTGTGGTTGATATATGTGTAGTAAATTGTTCTAAAATTATGCATACGGTTTACGTTCGGTTTGTAGTTCGTATAAGCCTTGTAAGGAGTTTTTTTAATGTTACTATTATAGCAACGGTTTCTTATATATACGGCTGTATTTAATGTATAGACCCACAGAATTTTGGGTAACTTAGATTCTATTGGCAAGCATCTGGCCATTTCGAAAAGATTTCACCAACTACGTTTAGCGATTCCGTTTTGGTGCAGGGAATAAGAATTTGTTGTCTAATGTTTAATGCCTTCATTTATTAGGAAGTTTTTGTAATCATCAGAAGTAAATTCTCCACCATTATCTGTTCTAAATATTTTCAGTTTTCCATGAGGTGAAATATCAGATAAATACATTCTTGTAGCTTGTAGGGTATCAGATTTGTTTTTCAGAAAATATATCATAAGTCCTGAATATTCATCAACAAAGTTTAATACATATGAATATGTGCCTATACTTATTGGTGAAATTGGACCAGCTTAGTCGCTATAAACTCTGAACAAGATGTCTGTTGTTTTGGGGATTTGATCCCTATTTCTATATTTCGCCATTTTCCCTTTAATACATGTGTCACAATGTTGTAAACCCTTGGGAGATGTAATTTTCATTCCATTGACATGTTCTTGCAATCTTTTAACATCCGAATTATTACAGTGGCCTAATATTTTATGCAAGGTCTTTTTAAGTCGTGGGTAGCTGTTTTTTACAAATTTAATACTTTAAAAAAAATTACAAACGTTCATTTTATTGTATATTAAATTCAGTTCCGTCTGGGTACATTAAGTTTGAATTGTCTCTGTGAACATAACTTTAACACCGGTTTTAACAGCAGACTGAACCGAGAAAATATTTTGTTTAAACGAAAACAAATAATATTTGATTTTCTATTATTATTGTAATAGTTGTTTTTAAGCCCCCTTTTTTTTTTTAATATAATTCCTAGTCTGGTAGTTTTGAGGGACTGTTTAAATGACGTCCTAGTTGCATTACGTTATTTTCTTGATTTGGAGGATCACACATTTCAGTTTATTTATAACTACGTAACGCAATTTTAAATTCAGTGAAAGTTAATATTTTCTTTTTGGGGTTATGACTGTCGTAAATGGTTTAAATGTTGCTGGTAATACCTTTAAAACCATGGCTATTAGCAGCCCATCTGAGATGGTCTCACCTGCAATTTTTAAGGCATTTGTGACATTCTCAGACCGTATAATATAATCTGTTACAGATTCATTTTCTCGTCTCCTTAACGAAGTTAATTCAGTATATAAAGCAATGATTTTGGGTTTACCTTTTGAAAAAGTAATGTTCACGCAATATTCTTAAAGCTTGACGGCCGTCGTCCCTGGCTTCTCTCATTAAAGACAAATTCCTGTCATCCAGGTATTGTATTAATTCGACGAACACGGTCGCATTTCTTTTCATGAAATCATCATCTTCTTTCTGATCCACTTGGCAAAGAATGATGTCTTGAGGTTTTCGTATTCTAAGCTAGCCTAGGAATTTCACTTCCCACAATTCGTATTTTGACTTGTCTCCGTCAAAATACAGTCGTATACTTTGTTGACCATGTCTACTATAGTTTGTGAATATAAAATAGAGCGCAGTAATGTAATCTGTTCAATGAAACAACGTCAAAGATTAACACTCACGAGAAAATATGGTCGCCTTTTATACACGTCGCATTGAATGTTTTGAGCCTTCTGATTGGTTAACCCCTTCTATTCGTGAACTATAAAATGAGTCAGCTCATGGCTGGCTCACGAGTATACAGGCGTAACCAACCTCTCCCCCTCCCCTTTTAGGCCTTGAGCCACAATTCTGTATTTTTTTACAGAATAAATAGTGTGTATACAGGCGTAACCGTTTAGCTAGGTATAGGATAGTTAAGCGAGAACCAACCTCTCCCCCTCCCCTTTTTGGCTTTGTGCCACAATTTTTTGTATTATATACAAGAAATAAATAGAGTATACAGGCGTAACCAAAAAAACTCCAACACCTGTTCCATGATAGTGAGGATTCGCGATCTAATGGGTTTGTCCTTCGGCGTCGTTAGCCCTTGAACAAAAATTAGACATTTGAACATATCGCTTGTTAATTCTTTCAGTTTAAATGCCTCACACAGTGCATTTACTATCCCTGCATACGTGACAAAATCATTATCCTCCTCTTTTACGATATTCAGACACTTATAACGTGGAATATACTGTCGCTTTTGTCGAAAATTTTCGACAAAATTTCAAATGTTTCGTTGAATTTCATTTCGTCAGGCAACTTTGGGAGAATTAAGTTCGTATATTTCGTATTATTTTCCGTTCCCAACTTCTGTAACAATAGCGAGATTTTTTCTTCGTCTGACCATTGTTCGCATCGTTTCGCAAATATTGTTTCGAATCTACGAAAATACACTGAAAACGTAGAACCATGATCAGGAATGTACTTAAATTCAGCTAGAGAATTTGCAGTACTTTTTGCAGAAAATGTAGTACCCGGTTCTTTTCTTCTTGATAATGTTTTCCAAAAGAACTTCATTATCTTTTGCTCTTTGTTCGAGTAATTTTTCGTACATTTTCTGTTGCTGCCTAAATCGTTGTTGTTGAAACTGTAATTGTTGCTGAATAAGTTGCTGAATAAGTTGCTGAATAAGTTGCTGAATAAGTTGCTGAATAAGTTGCTGTTGTTCTTGTTGTAGTGCCTTGTAGCAACTTAATTAATTCAACAAATTTTTCCAACGTATTCAACAGAAACAAATCCTCCAAGTCCAACAAGACGTGGGGGTACTTACTTCTTATAAGTGTTTGCTAAGTTTTTCCTCTTCTAACGTTCCTCATTAGAAATGTTCAATAAACAAAAACTTAGGAAAAAACTTACTTTCTGTAAGTATTACGAGTATTACTAACGTTCTTCGTTAGTATTTTTTCTTGTGAACTCGTTCGATACTTCGTCGCAAAGTGATATGTCCTGGAATGGGATATATATCAATACGAGGTTGTTAAGTGGTTAAGGCAAATATAATCCGGTAGAACAATCTAGTAATCATAGTCGTAATCGTCGTACGCAGTGTCTTGAGACGTAGGCGTAGTCAATAGTAAACAAATAGATATTTTGTGTAAAGACTGGTAGATCTCACTCACTCACGATATTTACTCTTCTCTCCCACTTGAGAGAGATGTGACACAGTCTTTTTTAACGTGGGGACCCTGAGCGCGTACGCCCAAGCAAACTGGTCAAAATTTTACACATTCCCCCTCACATCGGTCTTATCTGGTCTTTAGTGGTCATTATCCTCCCAGCCAAAAGGCCGGGAAGCTCTCTTACTCGCTCACAACATTTATTGCGCATAAAAGTACAAATATGGCACAAGGCCTAATAGAGGGATTGGGCAAAGCTGGTCATCATCTGTCCTAATTTAACTTAGCTATCCACCCTCGTCGACTCTAGCACACTACAATAATCTACTACAAATCTATTAATCTACACCAAAATACCACATTCTTACTTACCATTCTTACTACGTCCACCATAATACCTCAGACACTCTATGTAGTCCTACATAACTCCCATATGTACAATTTTCAGTAGAAGGCGGGGACAGAAAATAACAATATTTACAAATTTCCCCAATGAATTTATACAATGAAAAACAATATTTACAAGCAACTAAACAAAATCATATTAGTAATAAAGTCCCCAACTACTTTGAAATGTGAAAGGAAAGTCAGTTTACTGGCCGAAAATAATGCATGGCTTCAAGAATATAATACCACTTATCAGGTCGGGAAACGCTCACACAAACACTCACACATGTAAATACTATAGCAAGAACGAAAAAAGCACACTTGAAAACAAAAAAAAAAAAAAAAATAACGCCACGCACCCACCAGAGAACTAACATTCCTGATCACCTAAAATGGGAAAGGGATGGGGGATTAAACTAAATGAAAATGGGGACAAAAAGAAAAGGAGACAAATGGTCATTCATAACCTAGCTAAGTTAACTTTAATGAGAAAGTGAAAATCAAACCGTAGCCTATTCTAACTTAACAGGGAGGGGCTGCTCAAGTTCCCTCCAGCACAGCCAAAATTCTAACGCCTAACCGGCATCAAATCAAACAACCACTCTAGGTCAGACCCTTTCACTCAACTGAGACGTGCAAGACTCACCCACCTTTTGCCAAATTCTGATGGCGTGAGTTGTTTTCTTTCCGTCCTAATCTTGACTTTAAACTGATGCTTAAAGAACATGATCAGTTGGAAAGAAGTAAACTTCTCATCCTCATAGAATTTATGTCGCGTCGTCCAAATCACAACTCGCATAACACCTAGTAAGCATACAAACACATAGGGCTCAGCCTTAGATAATGGAGGTGCAATATTGCTATAAACAGAACTAGCCTCAAGGACAAAGAACTTTCCGCGCAACATACGAACCATGAGATCTTCAAGAAACTTGCACAGCAGAAAACTTGAAGAAACTTGCACTGCAGTGGAAGAAGGCATGATCGACAGTTTCCGTCGTCAGCCCACAATGCACGCAGGTTGAAACAGATTGTAAGCCCGCTGCATAAAGTTCCTTGTTTAACCAGAGTACCTTATGAATCATCAGCCAGGTGAGTGATGCCTCATCATTATTGAGACATTTCAACTCTGGCGCACAAGGCCATATGGAGCGAGCCTCCTGCTTCGTCAGCCCGAGCTCGCCTATCAGTTCATCCTAAGTAACACTCGATATAACGCCTTAAGAGACAACGCTTGGTCGTTGGTGAGGCCATCCGTCGCATGCAAGAAGAACTGAAGAGCCAACCGACATTCGTGATAGAAGGAGCACTCGCCGCGAGTAGTACGGCCGGCCTCTTCCTCGGACAAGTGCACACTTCTCAAGGATGGAAAATGCTTATTGACGTCTTCTTTAACAATGGCGCCGTTCTCATCCGCCTGCATACACATTCGATCTAGGAACCTAATGCGAAGCGTATGTTGACAAATCTCAACACTTGGCATTCCCAGACCGCACTCAGAATGATAGAGGTAACAGATCCCCTACGCACCTTAGCAGCCTTGCCTTCTCTCCACAAGAAGGAGAACAAGTGCTGCATTAGACCCAACTGAATGGCACACGGGAGGGGAAGTACCGAGAGTCGGCAAAGGAGAATTGGGTAGATGTGCAAGGTCCATACTTCCGCCTTCCCCTTCAAGGAATGATTTCTCCGAGTCTACAGACGAACTGAGATCGGGACCAAACCAGATGCCGAGAATCTTGATCGGCCCGTCCATCCAGAGGAAAGGCCCGGGAAGAGAAATTCCCTTGCACGCATCCAACCGCAAGCCCACAGATGTATCGCGATTGATCTTTGCCCCTGTCACTGTCTTATAGCATCTGATCTCTTTGCTAATTTTGTCAAACTCGGCTCTGCTCGACACAAAGACAGAAACATCGTCAGCATAGGTGAAGTACCTGGCCGAATTGGTAGCAACAGGTAGGGAAATTCCGTGCAGGACAGAATTCGCCTTTAACTTGTGAAGGAAAGGCTCCAACGCAAGAACGTAAAGCAAAGGCGAAAGCGGACAACCTTCCACCAGCACACCGGAGGATGCATACAGCACTCGGATCCAAGAGCGAAAGTACAGCCCGAAACCGGCGTCGGAAAAAACTCCAAAAACCGATGGTCAACCCTATCAAAAGCCTTGGACTGATCTAAATTGATTAGCGCGCCTTCACTGTCGATTTTCTCGATAATCAGGCGTACAAGTTGTCCTGAATAGTCCTGCCCTTTACAGCACAAGTCTGCTCGAGGCCAATCGGGACTAGGAAGGACAGCCTGAAAAAGGCAGGTCAAGATCTTGGCAAAAATCTTTAAGTCAGTATTTAACATCGTTAAAGGGTGATAATTATCTAAGCTACCCCCACGCTCTTGCTATTGCGAAGCAACTTGATGACACCCCTGGTGAAGCGTCCAGGTATAGATCCCTGCTCCATCCAGTTGTTATAAATCATCGCCATCAAGGTGACAAAAACGGAAGACTGCCTCAAGTACATTTCGTAGGGAAGACCATCCAATCCCGGGGACTTGTCCCGGCCAACCCGTTTCAGCGCATCTTAGATCTCAAACTCTGTAATGGGCCCACCTAGCCGCTTCAGCCGCCTCGAGGCGGGGTAAATCAGCCAAATAGGTGTCAAACTGAGCAGTGCTCAAACCGGGTTCCCTGGTAAAAAGATCCTGGAAGTAATCTCAAAAAGCCCCACATATACCCGCATCTGTGGTCACAGTACGTCCGTCTGGCAATGTGATGTCTTCGATATGTCGATTGGTTGCATTTCTAGCTTCCTCTGCACGCAGTTCAGCGGCTATATTCGTTGCCTCAGAAAACATTCTTTTTAACCTAGCCCTAACTACCAGAACCTGGTCCTTCTTGATAAGCAAGGAGGCCAGCTTGGCCTTAGCTAAGGCTACGTCCCCACTACTAAGGGATTTAACTGCCCGATCAACTTTTTTCTCTACTGCCATTTGTGCCGCTAAATTAGCTAAGTTAATTCGACGACTATAGTCAACTGCAAACGACCTAAGTTTGGATGTTAGAGAATCCCACCACTTATTCTCGACCACCGCCCCCGTCAATTCCCGCTTTAGTGTTAGTAACAGCTGTTCCTGGAAATCTTGACTATCAAATAATGACGCGTTCAATTTCCAGTATTCAGCCAACTTAATGTTAGGCTTATCTAAGTTTATAAGAACTCGGACGAGCATATGTTTCGTGTAAACTATCGAATAGAAACTTGGACAACCTAAGAGCCCTACGTCGACTCTCCTAACTAGGACTCGATTGAGATAGGTAGCACGCACCACCGAACCCGAGCTGCCCCTATTAGTCTGTCCACACTACCTCGCGAGGGTGTTCATTTCGATACTTATCAACAAGAACATTCCTATCGATAAAGTTTCGAAATGGTTTCACATCCTGATTGTTAGTACCCTTTCTTTCTCCTATACGATCTTTCTCGAGGTCAAAAACGGCATTCCAATCCCCCGATAAGATTATCCGTCGAGATGTCCCTAAATACGATTCGAGCTGCCGAAACAAAGCAGGACACTCCGCATTGTCATTGAGCACATAAATCCCAATGACCCGAAAAACCTTCTTCTTTATGGTAATATCCACCACGCAAACCCTGTCTGCTGGATCTGCGAAGACAAGCGTACACACCGCTCCCAAAGACATGCTCTAGAACGATCCTTAAAACATGCTGAATAGCGATCGATACCCCTAGACAGAATGTTCTCATAATTGCCAGGTAAAAACCGAGTTTCCTGCAAACAACAAACATCCACACCGAGGCGCTGGAGATCCTGAGTTAGCCTCACCCTTCGAGAATCCGACCCTAGCCCCCAAAGAGCCATTGAGATACCTGATTAGGGTTGGGTGTCTGGACGGAACATGGTCGGGGAAAGGTTATCGACAGCCTCTCCCATTGACCCTTGGCCCATTTCAGTCTTAATGGAGCCGTCAGGAGAGAGGCCACTAACATACCAGGGAAAGGTTAGTTTTAGTACCCTATAGAGGGAGGGATGAACTAAAACTGAAACCCGACCTAGACAAAATTCTTTTAATTTGTTTAATGAATCGCTTTCCAGAATAGCGATTGGCGGGGACATATTGATGGATTTAACTGCTTCTTGGAGCATGTCCCAGGCTTTTCGGGCCCCGTTCTCAGTTCGTACTACCGCTTTTGGAAAGTTTGCTGAAGCTTCAATATTTTTCCCCGAATTTTTCATGGCAAAAAATATTTAAGTTCTTTGATCCTATTACCGAAACTCTTTGCTCTTTCGATATGGGTTACAGAAACTAAACACACTTCCTGTCCCATTAAGTAAGGGGGCTTGGAAGCTTTCTTTCTGGATTTTGAATCTTCACAAGTGGGGATTGTTTGTCGTTTAGCCGGTGGTGGTAATTGGGAGAATGATCGAGGGTAGGTCGATTAGTTTTTCGAAAAGGTCTTAAGAGGGGTAAGTTTTCTGGGGGTGGGTTATGAGGAATGTGGTTTTATATGTTTAATTTTTTCAGGGGAGGACGGGGCAGATACCGAAGGGCGTGTTGGTCGTTTTTGTTAGATCGTTTGAAGTTTTACATTTTTTTTTTCATCCCTTCGTAGCCGGGGTCGAATGCTAATTGATTTAATGTTGGAGCTGACCAAACCGAGTCGTCGCCTTTTTTGCTGGTAGAGGGAGTGAAACTGTTCGTGCCTTTAGGCTTGGAAGCTTCAGTGGACTGAGGTCCCGCTGCTTGATAATTCCCTCTAATCCTACCAACAACCTTGCTACCTCCCCTTTTTCTTTTCCATATCTACACTTGCAGGTGGTGAAGTTTTTTCGGGGATTGAGGCAAGATGTTTTGCCCCAACCGAGGGTATTACTATTCCGGTTCTGGTTGCTGGCATGCCCACTACAGGCGAGACGGATTTTACTGAAGAAGTTGCCAGAGGGGTATTTTGGTCAACTGGGGCCTGGGCAGGAGGAGGAGAAGTGACCAGTCTCTCCACACCTCCGGATACGATTACCGGAATTCTCAGACCCCCTATGTTAAGACAATTGAGGGATGGTTAGGAAGGCTTTACGGTCAATCATGATATCGAAAGACCATCCCCCTGTCAGGTTATCGCAGGAGGCATCTACGATCTGGCCGAACTGGGACAATTACGCAGCTAGTGCCCCCCGATAACCTGAGGAGGGACCTCGTACACTGCTACATGATCCTACTTTTGCCTTGGTACGCTGTTCTTAGGATGATAAGATCTTTGGTAGGGTTAGGGTTCCAGACAGTCTTTCGGCGTGGGCAGCAGCATGTCCCACATGAAGAATCCTGCACCTTTAATTGTACGTAAGGGCTTAACTCCAATGGACTGAAAAGGAAAAGAAAAGAAAAAAAACAAACAAATGGTATTTCTCGGTTGTTATTTTAAACCAGAGAAAGAAGACGAAAGAAAAGACTTAGATATATTTTAATTTCAGGAAGTGCAATGAACAATGGACGCTGGTTTCCGCCACCCATGGGAACTTAAACAATTGTCATTCTAAACCTAAAAGAAAGAGATAAATTCAATTGTTGTTTTTCGCTGGGCATTAGTAATAGCCGAAAAAAAGATGCTACTTTTTATTATTGTATCCAATTGTCTTGCTAGCGTGAATTGTGAAAAGAATTAAGATAACAAATATCTGATTCCGAGTTGAAGTAACTCAGAGAAGAGACATTTTTACTTGACATCAAGGTAGGGCAGATAACGAAAATATTTTCCGTCGCCTAAAAATGTCGGTGACTCAAAAATAGATATTAAAAACGCAGGTGCGAAAATTCTTATCTAAGTAACAATGTCAATAGACCCTTGTCAACTTGTTTTGGGCGAAACCAGTTCAAAAGGGTTAATAGCGATTGTTTAAGAAAAAATCCCCGAAATTGTTTCGCGAGAAAGAAAATTCTGAGAAAGAATTCGCCGGTTAAGTCTAGCCCAGAAAAGGGGTATGGGAAGATGACGTCATAAGACTGAGAGGAATCTCATTGGTCCTGTAAACCAGCACCGAAAGGGGGAGACGATCAACAGTTGACTAATCCCACTGGGTAAACCAGAGGAAACAACGAGTAGCAGCTAGCCTCAGCATTCTATTGGTTGCCAAGATGAGGGGTTAGACACCCAGCGACCGTCGGCCCCACACCATGGCATGGACATCAATACAGGGTCCCAAGGGACCAAAAATCAGTTCCAGTATTAGTTGGATTGGAGTTGCCAGTTGAATTCCAGTCAGCTCCCGGCCCAGAGATGTAACGACGAAGATAGTCCCCATTTTGTTGGGCGCCAACCGCAGTGCCTGCCAGCCAATCAGAGATAAAGACAGACGAGAAGTGATTTTGTAGACAAAGTTGCAGTTGAAGTTCGAGTTGGATTGCAATTGGACTGGAGTTGCCATTTGAGTTCCAGTCAGCTGTAACGACGAAGATAGGCGCCATGTTCTTGGGCGCCAACCGCAGGGCCTGCCGCTCAACCTGAGTTTAGGACAAACAAGAAGAGAATTTGCAGACAAAGTTTTGAGATCGCCAACTGAATGCAGTTTTCAGTTGCAGTTCGAGTGGCAGAGAGTTCGAGTTCCCGGTCCAGAGACATAATGACAAAGAGATAATTGCCACACAGTTGGGTGCCAACCATAGAAAATCGCCGCCTGCCAAAGACAGTTTCCAGCTGAAGAAGTAAAAAGACAGAGAGATGATTGCCATGCCGTTGGGTGCCGACTGTAGAGAAGCCTGTCGCCAATCAACCAACCAGAGTTAAGAGACAGACACGAAGAGACTTTGCAGACAAAGTTTGAAATTGCCAAATGAAGAGGGTTTTTGGTGAGAGTGATCCAACTTGGAACAAGAAATCCACCTCGATTCCGTTTCCGAAGACAAACTGCGCCAACCTACCCATAACCCGCGACTTTCCGGAAAACAAGAATCAAGTTGACTAGACTTATAACGAACTTAGAACTCTATTCGGAGCAGCAAGCTGCGGCCAGCCAGATTTCTCGTTATTACTTAGGAGAATAATTCGATTTACTTAAGAAACTTCCGTTCCGCTACCAGTCTGATAGAAGCAGGGATTGGGAACAATTCAAGAGATTATTGTGTATATTCTGTATATAAATACGTTATTTTACAACACTTCAGACGTCGGTCCACTTATTTTTTTTTTTTTTTGTGCTATTTTTTTCTTTTAATACTCAATTGTGTGCACGCTTCCCGATCTGGTTTAGTTCGGCAGAGAGAGACAGCTAGTGGAGAACTCACGTGACTACCTTGTGATTAATCAACACAACGTGGGACAAGGGAGATCACCGTAACAGAGTCAATCTACGACCAGGTATATGGATCGAAATCAACAGCGACCGGCCGGGTAGTGGCATAAAAACACAACAATTAACCCCGAAAGGTTTAAGAAAAAAAATTAAGGAATACGACAAAGAGATTAAAGAAAAGTAAATAAATTTAGCCTATAACGGCAGACAAAATTTAAATTGAAAAGTACTAAAAACGACAGGAAAATTAAAGGAAAACTCGCCTTTAACGGCCAAAAATTAAACTTTGTAAAATAATACGAAAAAACTAAAACGGTGGGGAAAAGAAAGTTAAAGAAAAAATAACCTTTAACGGCAAAAAACTAGCCTCGTAAAAGGTTACATTAGAGTTTACAAAATAAAACGAAAAAGTATTAGCAAAATAAACTTGTACAACAAATAGACTTAAAAAAAAGTATTAAAGTAAAGAATTTAAGGAACCTAATTACAAAAACTAAATCAAACAGAAAAACGAATAGTCGCCTAAAAGGTTACTTTCGTAAAAGAAGAAATAGGGACAGGGGCTGAAAAGAAAAATTAACGTGGAAAAAACAAACAAATAAAAATCCGTTTCTGGTCACAATGATGTAAAAATAAAATGAAAGATACTAAAAAAAGTTTAAACAAAAATAAATATGGTACATAAACAAACTTTTCAGATACTGAAATAAAACAAGAGTTAACCCTCTAGGGCCATTCGTATCATATTTGATACAGTATAAAAACAAGCCTTGAAAGAAATATTTTCCTGAAAATTTTTTAAGAGAAATATTTTATAAATTTCAAATGAAAGCAGTACTGACTGCTCAGTCAATGAATACCAAATGTTTCCTTATAGGGAAATACTGTATCAAATATGATACGAATGGCCCTAGAGGGTTAATAGAAACGGTACGACTTAAAAACAAACAAATACGGTGGCCAAAGCCGAACAGATACTAAAATAAAAACACAAAAAGCTAGAAAAAACGAATAGAACAAAACAAGAAAACTAAAAAATTAAAAAAAAACTATAAAATAATAGGTCTATTTTGGAAGAAAACGGATTGTCAGAAAGAGAGGGTAAAAATCGTTCGGTAAATGTCAAACACTGAACAAAAGAAGTCGCTCACTCTGGACTGTCAATCATATTCCACTGAGGGGGAAACAAGGTGTATCCATATTCATTACATCAAGACGGTAAGAGAAAAGAATGTATATGACCAGGAAATATTTTAAGTTGTATTATAGGGGATCTTTCTTGTTTGAACATGTCATTAAGAGTAAAATTCCGCTATAGTCCTATTGATTTTTGTAGTAGACGGTAAGAGGAAAGCATGTATATAATAGGGGAAGATTTTCAGTTCTATTACAAGTGATTTAAAATTTAATTGTAGGTACCTCTTGTTTAAACATATTAAGTGTTCAATTACGCTATGGCCGTATTGAAATTTCTGAAGTAGACGGTAAGAGGAAAGCATGTATATGATAGGGGAAGATTTTCAGTTGTGTTTTAGGGGATTGAAAAAATTCATTGTAGGTAATTTTTATTTGAACGTGTCATTAAGAGTTCTATTGCGCTATGGCCCTATTAATTTTTCTGTAGTAAACTGTAAGAAGAAAGCATGTGTATGATAAGAGAAAATTATCAGTTCTGTTACAAAAGATTTAAAGTTTCATTGTAGGTACTTCTTGTTTGAACGGGTCATTATAGGCCACTATAATCCTATCGATTTATTTGTAGTAGACCGTAAAAAGGAAGCATATATAAGATAGGGGAAGATTTTCAGTTATGTTACAGGGGATGTAAATTTTAATTGTAGATACTTTTTGTTTGGACGTGTCATTAAGAGTTCAATTCCGCTATGGTCCTATTGATTTTTTTTTTTGTAAGAGACGCTAAAAGGAAAACATGTTCAGGATAGAGGAAGGTTTTCAATAGTGCTACAAGAGATTTAAAGTTTCATTGTAGGTTCTTTTTGTTTTTGTTTTTTTGGACGTGTCATTAAAAGTTCAATTCTGCTATGGTTCTATTGACTTTTTTAAAGAACGGTAAAAGGAAAGCATGTATATGATAGGGAAAGATGTTTTGTTTTGTTGCAGGGGATTTAATGTTTCATTGTAGGTACTTCTGGTTTAAACGGGTAATTAAAAGTTCAATTCCACTATGATCCTATTGATTTTTTCTTAGATGGTAAGAGGAAAGCATGTATATGATAGGGGAAAATTTTCAGTTGTGTTACACGGGATTTAATTATTCACTGTAGGTATTTTTTGTTTGAAAGGGTTATGAAGGTCCTATTGATTTTTTGTAAGAGACTGTCATAGGAAAGTATGTTTAGAATAGAGGAAGATTTTCAGTATTGTTACAGGAGATTTAAAGTTTCATTGTTGGTTCTTTTTTTTTTTTTGTACCTGTCATTAAAAGCTCAATTCTGCTATGGTTTTATAGATTTTTTTAAAGAACGGTAAAAGGAAAACATCTATATGATAGGCGAAGGTTTTTAGTTGTGATACAGGGGATTTATAGTTTGATTCTATGAACTTCTTTTTGGGCATGCCATTAAAAGTTCTATTCTGCTGTGATCCTATTGATTTTTTTGTAGTAAATATACTGTAAAAGGAAACATGTGATAGGGGAAGATTTTTAGTTATGTTAAAAGGGATTTAAAGTTTAATTGTAGGTATTTATTGTTTGAACGGGTCATTACGAGTTCAATTGTGCAATTGGTTCTATTGATTTTTTTGTAGTAGACCATTAGAGAAAAGCATGCATATGATAGGGGAAGATTTCAGTTGTGTTACAGGGGATTTAATCATTCGTTGTAAGTACTTGTTTGAACGTATGATTAAGCGTTCAATTCTGATATTGTCCTATTGATTTTTTGTAGTAGTTGGTAAGTGGAAAGCACGTATATGATAGAGGAAAATTTTCAGTTGTTTTACAATGTAGGTACTTTTTTCTTCGACGTGTCGTTAAGAATTCAAATTTAGCTATGGTCCTATTGTTTTTGTAGTAAACGTTAAGAGGAAAGCACGTTTATGATAGGGGAAGATTTTCAGTTATGTGACTGTGGATTTAATGTTTTATTGTTGATTCTTCTTGTTTTGAATTGTCTTTAAAAATTTACTTTCGCTATGGTCCTAATACGTTTTTGTAGTAGACGATATGATAAGTGACGATTTTCAGTTGTGTTACCGGGGATTTAAAATTTCATTGTAGGTACTTCTTTTTAGACGTGTTATTAAGATTTCAATTTCGCTGTGGTTCTACTGATTTTTTGTAGTAGACGGTCAGATGAAAGCATCTATATGATAGGGGAAGATTTTCATTTTTGTTACAAGGTATTTTATGTTTCACTTGGAGGTGTCATTAAATGTACTTCTTCTTTGAACGTGTCATTAACAAGTAAATTCCAGTATGGTCCTATTGATTTTTCTTATCGTAGACGGTAAGTAGAAAGCATATGTATGATAGTGGAAGATTTGCAGTTATTTTATAGGGGGATGTAAAGGTTCATTGAAGGTACTTCTTGTTTGAACGGGTCATTAAAAGTTCAATTCCGCTATGGTCCTATTGATTCCTTTAGTAGCCGGAAAGAAAAGTAAGTATACGATCGGTGAAGATTTTCAGTTGTGTTACAAGGGATTAAAAAATTTATTGTACGTACTTTTTTTTCTTTAACGTGTCATTAAGATTTCAATTCTGTTATGATCCTTTTGATTTTTTTGTAGTAGACGTTAAGAGGAAAGCATGTGTATGATAGGAGAAGATTTTCAGTGGTGTTATAGGAGATTATAGTTTCATTATAAACTATATAGTTTAGACGTGTCATTAAATTTCAATTCTGCTATGGTCCTATTGATATTTTGTAGTAGACGGTATAAGGGGAAAACATGTATATGATAGGGGAAGATTTTCAGTTGTGTTATAGGAGATTTAATGAAGGTACTTCTTGTTTGGACGGGTCATTAACTGTTCAATTCTGCTTTAACACACGGTAAGAGAAAATCATGCATATGATAGGGGATTCTTTTTCTATTGCGTTACAGGGGATTTAATGTTTCATTGTTGGTAGTTCTTTTTTGGACGTGTCATTAAATTTCAATTTTGCTATGGTCCTGTTGACATTTTTGTAGTAGACGGTAAGAGGAAATCATGTCTATGATAGTGGAAGATTTTCAGTTGTGTTACCGGCGATTTAAAATTTCATTGTAGGTACTCCTAGGTTAAACGGCTCATTAATGTTTAAATTCCTTTGTGGTCCTATTGATTTTTCGTAGTCGTTTGTAAAACGAAAGCATGTATATGATGGGGGAAGATTTTCAATTACGTTATTAGAGATTTAAAGTTTTCTTGTAGGTTCTTCTTGTTTAGACGTGTCATTAAATGTATAATTCCGCTATGGTCCTATTGTTTTTTGTAGTAGACGCTAAGAGGAAAGCATGTATATGATAGAGGAAGATTTTCAGTTGTGTTATTGAAGATTTAAACTTTCATTGTAGGTACTTTTGCTTGGACAGGTCATTAAGAGTTCTATTCGGCTATGGTCCTATTAATTTTTTTCTATTATTTTTTTCTAGGAAAAGCATCTATATGATAGGGGCAGATTTGCAATTGTGTTACAGAAGATTTAATATTTCATTGTCGGAACTTTTTGTTTGGCCGTGTCATTAAGATTTCAATTCCACTTTGGTCTTGTTTTTTTTTTGTTTTTTTGTTTTTTTGTGGTAGACGACAGCATGTATATTATAGGGGATACTTTCTGTTGTGTAACTGGGGATTAATGGTTTATTATAGGTACTTTTTGTTTGAACGGGTCATTTGGAGTTCAATTCCGCTATGGTCTTATTGATTTTTTTCGTAGTAGACCGTAAGAAGAAAGCATGTAAATGATAGGTGAGGACTTTCAATTTTGTTACAGGAGAATTAATGTTTCATTGTAGATACTTCTTGATTAGACATGCCATTAAATATCAAAATACGCTATGGTCCTATTGATGTTTTTGTAGTAGACAGTAAGTGGAAAGCATGTGTATCATAGGGAAAGATTTTTAGTGTTATAGGGGATGTAAAGAGTCATTGTAGGTGTTTTAACGGGTCACTAAGATTTTAATTCCTCTATGGTCCTATTATTATTTTTTCTTTGTAGTAGACGATAATAGGAAAGCATGTGCATGATAGAGGAAGATATTCAAGGGTTACAAGGGATTTAAAGTTACATTGTTTGAACGGATCATTAAGTGTTCAATTCTTCTATGGTCCTATTCATTTTTTTTGTAGTAGACGGTTAGTAGAAAGCATGTATATGATAGGGAAACTTTTTCAGTTGTGTTACCGGAGATTTAAAGTTTCATTGTAGGTATTTCTTGTTTCAACTGTTCGTTAAGAATTCAGTTCCGCTATGGTGCTATTTTTGTAGTAGACAGGAAGAGGAAAGCATGTATATGATAGGGGAAGATGTTCCGTTGTATTACAGGGGATTTAATGTTTCATTGTAAGTACTTTTTGTTTGATTCCGTCATTTAGAGTTGAATTCCGCTATGGTCCTATCGATTTATTAAGTAGACGGTTAGAGGAAAACATATATTTTATAGGGGAATTTTATCTGTTGTGTTACAGGGGATTTTATGTTTCATTGTATGTACTTAAATGTTTAATTCCACTATGGTCCTATTGATTTTTTGTGGTAAACGGTAAGGAGAAAGCATGCATATTATAGGGGAGGATTTTCAATTGTGTTACCGGATATTTAAAGTTTCACATTCTCACCGGTGGCATGAGACTTCCTTCTGTCTCTTCTACAAATATTTTCACGGATTCTGCTCTGATGAGCTCATCCATCCTGGTGTCTCGTCTACACAAATTTACTCGTGCTACTAGACCAGCTACTAGATCCCACACTTTTTCTTTCAAAACTATCAAATGTAACCTCCTCTTCTACCCTTCAGTTTCTTTTCTCGCTTTTTCCAGCTGTGGAACTTTATTTTCGTATATGTTGTGGGGTTCTCCATTTTCATAAAGATGGACTCGTCCAAAGTATATTTATACAACTGCTATAGAAGCGAGACTGAAAAATACCGAGTTTTACAGAGAGTTAACGGGAGAATACGAGAGTCCAAGGGAGAGACTAGCAGTCAATACACAGTAGTTCATAGTAGCTCTGTGCTCCACTCATCGAGAAGATTATTACACAGTACCCGTCAGCTTCCGAGGCGTACATACTCAATATACTACGGCTTCACTTCCAGACACTTGTACATATACTTTTACTAACCCGCATACCTGGACTACTAATCTTCATTCAAGTCTGTATCCTTACGTTAATACACTTATTTTCTATCTCAAATTACTGGTTGTTGTTCATTTATTTGTGTGGACCCCATTCCCGGATCCACAACAGTATACTTGCTTCCCTGATAACTACAATCTCCAAAAGTTTAAATCTTACGTCAATTGCCAGCTTTTATCTCTTTGATTCTTACCTTTCTCCGACAACCTCTCTACCTTGTTCTCTTTTTCTCCTCTCTCCTCTCATTGTAACTCCCTTACGTTAATACACTTATTTTCTATCTCAAATTACTGGTCGTTGTTCATTTATTTGTGCGGACACCATTGCCGGATCCACAACAACTTGGCGACGAGAATTCGAGAGTCATGTCGACCACAATAATACAATAATTTGGCGATGAGACGCGAAAGAACCCACACAGCAAATAACAAAAAACCCATATTGCCACACGAGTCGACGCAAAAATTCGAAAGAACCCTTGCAGAAATTAAAAGGAAGATCTGGTTGCATAGCAACCTGGTAACGAAGATTCGCAAGGACCCAAGGTGCAAAAAGAAAGACCTCATCCCATAGAAATTGGCAAGCCACGTCTTACAACAATCAATCGACGACTCAGGGATTAATAAAGAACTACTTGTCACTACAATTAACGACGAACGTAAAAGAACGTACGAAAAAAAAGTAAAAAATAAAAAATTTTAAATAAGAGATAGAAAGAAAAATTCGTCACTCCCAACAAAAGGTATTTGAAAGTCAATATCTTTTCTCTTTGAGTAATCACTACAATTAATTGGCGACTAAATAAGAAAAAATATTTCACAACAATCAAAACAGGAATAGTTTTTACAAGATTTAATACAAAAATCAGCGTAAAAAAGTGAAACCCTTCAATGAAACGAAGCAAAAAATGGAAGACTTTCAAAAAGCAATACTTGAGATTATAAGAAGAAGTGAGGAGAGACAGCTAAAATTGGAGGAAAAGTTAATTGGGGCACAGTTAAAATTAGAGAAAAACAGACGGAAGCACAAAGAATAAATGAAGAGAGATAAATACAACTCTAGGAATTACTATTAAAAGTGATAGTTACTTCACTAGAAAAGAATATTGAAAAAGAGGCAACTTTTTCCCAAGACGCAATTTAGAACACAATAGAAACATTTAATTACTCTCTAGAAGACGATAAAAATTTTGGGGACTATTTCAGACGTCATTAAAACATTTTCAACATAGATTGCCAAAATTGGACAGAAGCGAAGAAGTTACGTTTATTACTCAGGAAATTGGGAACAGAGGAGTACACAACATTTATGGACTATATTTTACAAAAAACAAACAAGCGATTTGAAGTTTGACGATGCAGTTACATGCCTTACGAAGCTCTTCAGTCCAAAGACTTCACTCTTTTACAAAAGGTGGAAATTACTCAACCTCGTAAAAAGCAAAAATGAGGACTACTCGTCGTTCGCCGCAATAGTTAACAAGCATTGCGATGATTTTAGATTGGCAGAATTGACTCCGGACAATTTTAAGTGTCTTATTTTCGTACAGAGATTAGTTTCAGCCAAGGACAGCGAAATACGCAAAAGAATGCTCACGAAGCTTCAAAACGAGCATGGATTAACGCTACAAAAATTGTCAAAAGACTGTCAAAAATGCTTGAGCATAAAAAAAGACGCTAAGTATATCGAGGAATCGGGAGTAGCACGCATACATAAGTTGAACAAAAATTTACGATTTTCACCCTCCCCGAAAGAAAAACAAAAATTTAATGATAAAGAAAAAATTCCAAGATATAAGGCGATTAATGACAGAGATCAAATCAAACATAAGCTCTCCCCCATCTCCATGTTACAGATGTGGTGAATTCCACTGGAATAAAGACTGTCGATTTAAATACAAGAACTGTTTAGCTTGTGTAAAAATGGGGCATAAGGCATCTCAATGCAGAATAAAAAGATGCACTAGTAGGGTAAAAACTACTAAAATGGACTACGAAGACAAACTAAACACAAGAAAATACGTAGAACTCGAGATTTTAAATAAGAAAGTAAAATTACAATTAAATTCAGGATCGGATCCAACTATAATTAATTTACAAACATGGAAGAAGCTAAATAGACCGACCATGATGCATACACAGAAAATAGTTAAGTCTGTTACAGGGAAACGTATCAATTTTGAAGAAGAAGTAATTCTAAACGTAAAATTTCATGGAAAAAAGAAAAAATTGAAAATATTTGTCAAGAAAGACATAGAAAATTTATTGGGCACAGACTGGATGCAAAGATTTGACGTATGGGATTTACCCATTAGCTTATTTCGTAAGAAAGTAGAGTGCGACCCGTCAGAAGCTACAAAATTAAAAGAAGAAATACACAGTCAATTTCCCGAAGTATTTTCGAGCGGTTTGGGACGATTTAATAAGTTTGCGGCTAAAATTGAACTAAAGCAAAATGTTCAGCCAGTATTCAAGAAAAAGCGAAACGTGCGTTTCGCAACCATAGAAAAAAATTGACAAGGAGCTAGATAGATTGGTACAAACTGGAATCCTTTCATAAATCGAATTCAGTGAATGGGCGGTCTACGTAAAGAAAAATCCGGAGAAACTTGTGTTTGCGCAAATTTCTCGACCGGGTTAAACAATGCTATCAAGGATTATCACTACCCATTGTCAAGCCCAGAGGAAATATTTACCAAGCTTAACGGTGGTAAGGTATTTTCTAAGATTGATTTAAGTGAAGCTTATCTTTAGATTCCAGAAATGTGAACTTCTGGAAGACTCTCTAATAGCGGCTTTGCGAGCCGAAGACGAAATTAGTAAAGTTCTAAGCAATACAGTATGGGAATTACCAGTGACCTTGTAGAAATCAGAAGAAAAGCTGAAATGGATGAATTCATACGAAATACAAAGAGAAAAATAGAAGAAAATGTAAGAAATCTAGCAGACAGCTTTTCAATTTGTGATCACGTATTACTTTATAATGAAAGATCCAAAATACCAAAATCTTTACCAAGACGAATTCTGAAGGACTTTCATCTAGGACACCCAAGGAAAAGCCGTATGAAAGCGTTAATGAGAAATTTCGTTTACTGGCCTAATATGGATAACAATATTACTCAAATGGTAGAAAAATGTAGAGACTGCGCTGCGGCAGCAAAGGCACCACCAATTATACAAAAACCATGGCCTGAGGCGGACAGAACTTGGTCTAGAGTACACGCGAACTACGCATGACCCATAGATGGATATTACTATTTTATAATGGTAGCTAGCTTTAGGAAGTGGCCAGAAGTATTCAGATGCAAAGACCCTACGACGGAAAACACTATTAATTGTCTACACAAGTTATTCGCAAGATTTGGCGTACTAGATTGCCTTGTAACCGAAAATAGTACTCAGCTCACCTCGTCCAACTTTCAAGAATTCTGTGCGACTTATCAAGTCAAGCATATTAAAACAGCACCATAACATCCACGATCTAACGGTCAAACTGAAAGATCTGTGGACACTCTTAAGATAGCCTTGAAAAAAAGCAAAGGATATACCAACAGAAAGAACTATACAACAGTTCTTACAAGTCTACAGAATCGCCCCGAACGGAAACACACCATCTGGCTTCTCGCCAGTTGAATTGATGTTTGACCTTAAAATACGGTCTGTTTTTGACAAATTATTACCCAGCAAAAATAAAAACCGGCATACACCTATAGTGTCTAAAAGATCCTTTAAACTAGGCGAACGGGTCTACTTCAGAATGTTCAGTAACAATATGGCATTCTTGAAACCAGCAGACTGGGTAATGTTTTGTACACGATCTAAGGCGAAAACTTCACTCACAGGAGACATATCAATCTGGTACAAAAAGACGGGTAGAGGAACCAAGCTCGTCACCTTCGGAAAATGAAGACTCGGTGGAGGAGATATTTGAAGCATTTGAAATTCAAAGACCGCAATTAGTCATGGAGATTAGAAGAACAAGCAGGAAAAGAAATTTAACAGAACCGCTAATAATAGACCATAAGCGAAAAAAATATTGACTCCCACAAAAAAGAAACTAGGGAGGGGGTGTTGTGGGGTTCTCCATTTTCATAAAGATGGACTCGTCCAAAGTATATTTATACAACTGCTATAGAAGCGAGACTGAAAAATACCGAGTTTTTACAGAGAGTTAACGGGAGAATACGAGAGTCCAGGGAGAGACTAGCAGTCAGTACATAGTAGTTCATAGTAGCTCTGTGCTCCACTCATCGAGAAGATTATTACACAGTACCCGTCAGCTTCCGAGGCGTACATACTCAATATACTACGGCTTCACTTCCAGACACTTGTACATATACTTTTACTAACCCGCATACCTGGACTACTAATCTTCATTCAAGTCTGTATCCTTACGTTAATACACTTATTTTCTATCTCAAATTACTGGCTGTTGTTCATTTATTTGTGTGGACCCCATTCCCGGATCCACAACAGTATACTTGCTTCTCTGATAACTACAATCTCCAAAAGTTTAAATCTTACGACAATTGCCAGCTTTTATCTCTTTGATTCTTATCTTTCTTCTGTCCTTTCTCCAACACCCTCTCTACCTTGTTCTCTCTCTCTCTCTCTCTCTCTCCTCTCATTGTAACTCCCTGAGAGTGTACGTAATTTCAGAAAGAGAGGTTTTTGGCAGATTAAATATATTTTGTTACCATGAAGCTGTTTGATAAATCCCTAAAAATCGATTTTATGATTATTATAAGGGAAAAATTATTTTCGTTAGTGAATGAAATAAATGAACATATATTTATTACTGTCTGAAAGTAAGTAGATTTTCATTGAATATATTAAAAATGTTTGTACCAACTTTAAGGTATTATTAAGATATCATTGGAATTAAGGTTATAATGTTATTTTTTTTAAACGGTAATAGCTATAATTATATTGAAACCATAATGGTTGATAATTTTGGATTTTGTATAAATTTATAATAGCTGTGTCTAATGTATAAGAAAGTTTTTTTTTAATCATTTCACCCCAAGCAAAGCATTCCATTGCCACTATTGCGCATGGGGCTACATAGAGGAAGGTAAAGAGGAGGAGTGGTTAGGTGTAGGAAATGTCAGAAGGAAGGTGATAGATGGGTAAGGATACCGAGGATGAGGGTTGGTCAGATGGGAAGAGTGTTTGAAAGAATGGGAGCGAGTTAGTGTGTTAGGAGGTGTCTATTGACCTTACATTTAAACTCCTGCAGATTGAGGATTGATTTTGGCTTGCTATCTCGTTAATGAAAATGAACTCAAAATTTAGTAAGTCGATTTAATAAAACAGTGAGTTATTAAAAACTATTATAGCGATGGTCTTTAACTAAATTCTCAGAATCTAAGACATATAGGAAAATGGTTTGTTCGAATGAAAAGCAACAGTGGGCCCGCTTGTCTGTCTGATTGAGCTTTTACTCATTTCAGACTACGAGGAGAGTATGAATATAAAACATATAATCAATATTAAAACATTAAATGATTAATGTACAAGAAATGGCAGATGAATTACCAGAAAATTTGTCAAGTGGGGCATGAAAATACTGATTTTAAGTGATTTTGTGAATAATTGATAATAAAAGAATATTATCAAAATATATATAATGAATTCCACGTGGGATTCTTTGGAAAAATAAGGATAGTTTTGGTAATAAGCTTATTACCGGTGAATTATTTTTTTTTGGTTTTCAATGAGGAAATGGAACCAATGCGATGAGGAAAAGAGCTAATAATTAATTAAAATAATAGAGAGTCGAAGAAAAATTTACAGTGCAGCCAAGTTTAAAATAAGTAGAGCCCAATTGTCCAAAATTATGAGAAGGATCAAAGACCACTGACAAGTTGATGTGACCAAGATGTTAATAGGAAGTGATATTGGTGTAGTTTTTGAGCTGAAGAGAGATGTTCATTATTAGGTTCTCTGTCTCGTAGAGAAGGTAATAGAATTAATAGAAGAATACTGATTAGAAACTCTAATACAAAGAATCTTTTTGAAGAGAGATATTCATGAAGTTTATGTGATGATGATGTAGAGAGAGAAAAGTCGATATTTTGATATAAAACAAATGAATAAAATAATGATGTTGTAGTTTTATTTTTTTAACTTTAAAAGAACAATGTGTTGTAATTGTAATGTAAAAGAGCTCGGAGAATAAAAAAAAGAAAAATTTCCAAAATCACAATATACAATTTTTTATTATAATTGTATGAGATAAAATGAGAAAAATAACCTTACGAAGTAAAAAAAAAAAAGAAGAAAAAAAGAAAAACACAAGAGAAAAGCAATGGACTTTTGAGCCCATGAAAATAAAATTTTATTCGAAAGGACTAAAAGAAAAAAAAATTGCTTTTTAGTAGGCATCTCCACGAATTCGCTGAAAAAACAGCATAGTATGAAGAAAAAAGGTCCTAAATTTAATAAAAACAAAGTTCTATCGGCGAAATGTTTGTTATTATTAAGAGAAAAGAATAGAGTATTTTTTAATTATTAAAAATAATCTTTCTACTGCGTTCGGAATTTTGGTTAAAAATCTTGTTTTTCTTTTGTCTGTGAGTGTCGCAATTTTAACAAGGGTTTACTACAGCAAAAGTAACATTATGCAACTCACTTTTTTTGCCAATGAAAAGCATTACTTTGAAAAATTTTACAAAATTCAGATAATGGATAAAACTGTTAGGACTTTTTCGCAAATGATTTAAATCATTTTTTAAATCATTATTTTTAGAAAATCTTAGTAAAAATATTTTTGACAAGTATTATTCCCCATCCAATTAATTTCCTGAAATGTCTAGAAATTAACAAGCGGTCGAAATTTTCTATTTTTAATTAAATGCAGGGTTCATTGCGGAATGTTAGTCAACTTTTTTCTAAATTAGCCCTTTTTCAGAAAATCTGTTCCGAATTGTGAAAACAAAAATGCAATAAAACTATATCATTTTTTAATTAGATAAACTTTTAATTGCTTTTGTAAACAATATATATTAAAAACATCATAGTCTGAAGAGAAAAGAAATTCTATAAAGAATGAATTTTCACAAGAATTGTTTTTATTTTTAATATATTAATTTATATTATTTCAAAAATCTTTCAAGATTTCTTCCATTCGTTGTTTCCTTTAGGTTATGTTAATACGGGAATACTATATTTACTAATCGAAAACAGAAAAGCTCAATACAGATATTCTAGCCATAAAATTTTTAGAATAATTAAAACATTCTTTTTTTGTGTGCATGCCAATGACCTGTTTTTTTTTATGGGTAGACGAAAGTGCTATATCATTAAAAAGTTCCGTGTTTCAAATGTTGCGCTTCTCACAGGAAAAAAAAACTATATAAACATTTTCGGCAGGTAACAAATCTTTCTTCTCACTTCCGTGTTTCCTGTGCTCTATGTTTAAACATTTAACGGGCTTAGCAAATCATCTCTTCCAAATTTAAAGCAAGTTTTACATTTTTAATGCTTAGTTTCCTAATTTTGTTTAAAAAAAGTAATTATGAAATTCACAATATTTGGAGGTACCTAAAAAGAATATGAAAAATAGATATTAAAAATAAAAAATTACATAAAAATAGCATAATGTTTCATAAATTATTGAGTTACCTCTGTCATGTTATATAATTTCATTATCTGTGATTAAACTGTAAAATTATTTTAAAAGAAAGTGTTAGATTATTTCAATTATTATTTTTCATAAAACATCTTCAAAATAAAAGCTAACCTAACTAAAACTCTATAAAATATTAGGTAATTGCTGAAAATATGTTAAATTTAAGTTTTTAATATGTAGTTAAAAACTAAAAAAAGAAAATGAAGCGTACTATTAAGCTACATACATTTATGTTAATTCTAGCTACCATACTTAGCTTTTGTTTTGACGGCTTCTGTCAGTCAGCTGTCATTCGTCACTTAGATAAGAGATGATAACACAAATAGGACAATTACCGAGATTAAGAAACGTTTTTATAGTAAATCTCAGGCAGTAAGCCAGCAATACTTGTTTCAAATCAGACTAAGGTAAGTTTAAATTTGCTAATTTGAATAAAATAACGTGTCTTCAAGGTATATTATATTTTTGCAAGATTGCTTTTAACCGAGAATTGGCTTCTGTTTACAAAATGTGTCGATCTATCAAAAACGGCTGAAAATTTGATTTTTTAATCTGAAAAATTTCAGATTTCAATCAATATAATTTCAGTTTGAAATACATTAGAGTATTTTGCTTACTGGCATTAGTAAGTTTAATCTCTTGGCTTTTAATTAAAGTTAAATTGAAAGCTTTTATTTATTAAAATTTATTTATAACGTAGGTATCGAAAACAAGTGGAGATACCTACTCTTTAGCTGTATGTTAATTGATATTAATGTTTTTTTCTAGAACACTTGGAATTATTGATTTGATTTTTTGCTTCTGATTTATGTCTTTCAGTAAGCGATAAGATAGTTGATGTTGGTAAAATGAGTAACTTTCTCTAATCAGGATACAAATATATTAAAATGAGCTGAAATAATTTTATTTGAGCCTAAAGCATTGGCAGTTTATGATTCCGGAAACAGTAAGATCTAGAAGTGAAGAGTTCACAGTAATCACCTGATGACACCAAGTAGGGAAAGACGTAAATAAATTTAAAAATAAACTTTCAGTGTTAAGTGCCACTCAGCCATAAAATAAGGGATTCTGGTGGTAGTCATACATTCTCGAATCGTCGGTCAGATGTCGTTCATTAGAAGAGGTGACAAGATGCATTGTGATATAGACATGTGTTGAAGGGCAACAGAAAAATGGTCTATAGTCAGAAGCTAGTCACGATATGTCCGTCGAGATGAACTTCTTTACAAACTTTTTTCCCACTTTGAATTATTCTTCTTCTTCTTCTATGTGCCCTGTCCCTTCAGGACGTAGGCGATCATGGATCTCCACGTCTCCCTATCCCTTGTGGCTCTTAGTATGTTTGCTCCTGTTGCTCCTGGCAACCCCCGTTCCGTCATCCACCTGATCAGACTCTGCAGATATGTTATCCGCTGACTTCCTCTGTCTCTCCTTCCTTCTATCTGACCAGTCAGTATCAGGTTCTCCAGGCTCTCCTTCCTCATTGCATGTCCCAGGAACTTCAGTTGTCTCTTCCTGATGCTCAGCATCAATTTCCTTTTTGTTGCCATTCTTTCTAGCACTTCGTCGTTGCTTGTATGCTCAGTCCACGATATCCGTAGCATCCTTCTGTAGAACCACATTTCGGCCGCTTCCAGTTTTTTCCTCATTTTCGATGATATTGTCCAGCATTCACAGCCGTACTGAAGAACTGACATCACGTAGCAGTCTAGCACTCTTTTCTTCGTTTCTATTGAGATCTTCCTGTGTGTTAGTATTTTGCTCATCTTCTGGAGCGCGTCCTTTGCCATGCCAATTCGCCTTCGGATCTCCGTGTCGCACTTTCCATCTCCTGTTAGAACACTTCCTAGGTACTTAAATTCTTGGACTTGTTTGATTCTGTTATCCCCCACCTGTATTTGGCATTTTGGGTTGTATCTTTTGCTGATGACCATGCACTCAGTTTTCTTAAAGTTTATTTGTAGTCCCTTCTTGTCACTCTCCACTGCTACTTTCTGTATGAGATCTTGCAGTTTCCTTTCCGTGTCCGCAATCAGTACTGTATCGTCCGCGTATCTTATGTTGTTCAGGTTGTGGCCTCCAATAATAAATCCTGGTGTGTCATCTAGGGTCCTCAAAATATTCTCGCTGTATAAGTTGAACAAATCCGGTGAAAAGACACATCCTTGTGTTACGCCTTTTTCTATCTTTGTGTATCTACTGAGGTCGTTACCTGTCCGTATGCAGGCCGTTTGCTGCCAGTAGAGATTCTTGATTATTCTTATATCTTTGCCGAAAATGTCGAGGTTGCCTATCATATTACATGTCTAAAATGTGTTTAACTTCAAGTTGTAAGGCAACCTACAACTAGCATTAACTATTTGTATTTTAACCCAGAAACCCTGTGATACGAGTTAATTTTTCTTGCAAAAATTTTCGTGTTTTTTTTTCATTTTCAATTTGTTTCTTAATTTTAATCATTTTGATCTTAATCATTAATTGCCTAGAGTTTATTTTTGTTGGACTTCTTCTTGTGTTTTTTATTCATTTTTATATTTTTCTTAATTTTAATCAATTTGCTTTTAATGATTTATTTCCTAGAGTTATTTTTTCTTGTAATTCTTCTCGTGTTTTTTATTCATTTTTATTTTTTCTTAATTTTAATTATTTTGCTTTTAATGATTTTTTCCATAGAGTTAGTTTTTCTTGCAATTCTTCTCGTGTTTTTTTATTCATTTTAAATTTGTTTCTTATTTTTGATAATTAATATCTTAATGATTAATTGCCCTAAGGTAACTGTTTTTGCAAATTTTTGCGTGTTTATTTATTCATTTTTTTTTTCTTAATTCTAATCGTTTTGATCTTAATGATTAATTGCCTATTGTTAATTTTTGTGGGAATTCTTCTTGTGTTTTTTACTCATTTTCATATTTTTCGTAATTTTAATCATTTTGCTTTAAATGCTTTATTACTTTAAGTTAATTTCTTTTGCAATTCTTTTCGTGTTTTTTATTCATTTTTAATTTGTTTCTTAATTTTAATTTTTGCTCTTAATGATTTTTCCATAGAGTTAATTTTTCTTACAATTCTTCTTGTGTTTTTTATTCATTTTTATATTTTCTTAATTTTAATCATTTTGCTTTTAATGATTTATTTCCTAGAGTTAATAATTCTTTCAGTTCTTCTCATGTTTTTTATTTATTTTTTTCTTAATTTTAATAATTTTGCTTTTAATGATTTATTGTCTAAAGTTAGCAATTCTTGTAATTCTTCTAATGTTTTTTATTCATTTTAATTTTTCTTAATTTTAATCATTTTGCGCTTAATGTTTAATTGCCTAGAGTTAATTTTTCTTGTAATTCTTCTCGTGTCTTTTTATTCATTTTCATTTTTTCTTAATTTTAATCATTTTGCTCTTGAGTTTATTTTTCTTGAAATTCATTTCCTGTTTTATTATTAATTAAAATTTTTTTAAATTTTAATTATTTTGATCTTAATGATTTATTCCTCAGAGTTAATTGTTCTTGCAATTCGTCTAGCGTTTTTATAATCATTTTTATTTTTTTCTTAATTTTAATCCCTTTGCTCTTATTGATTTATTCCCTAGAGTTAATTTTTCTTGCAATTCTTCTCTTGTTTTTTATTCATTTTTAATTTGTTTCTTAATTTTGATAATTAATATCTTAATGATTAATTGCCTAGAATTAATTTTTCTTGCAATTTTCCTCGTGTTTTTTATTCAGTTTTCATTCTTAATTTTAATCATTTTGTTCTGATGATTTATTGCTTAGACTTTTTTTTGCAATTCTTCTCGTGTTTTTTATTCGTTTTGTTTTTTTAATTTTTTGTTTATGATTCTGGGAAAGCTATTTTTATTCTAATACTGATTACTCTTAATTTACAGGTGTGAATTGATTTGAAGAAACAGATGGTAGTGAAAGAGGCGTAGTTTTGTTGCCTGATTTTGTCACCTAGGACTATTGGTAATAGGAGCTGGTGTTAAAAGTTTGTAGCGGCTAATTATTTTTGTTTGCAGGAGTAGATTTCTTTATTCTTCATTCACTCAATACTCTATGTAGATAAACAATCAGTCTGTTCCCAGATCCAGTATGAAGGATTCTACTAGCCGCCACATATAGTGTTCAGCTCTGTATGTTCAAAAATTTGAAAACTGCGTGGAATTGTTGTGGTTTATAAAACCGCATTTGCATATATATATATATATATATATATATATATATATATGTATGTATGTATCATATACATACACATTATAGTATTTATAGAAAGTGATGAAAACGCTTGTTTGCACGCATGATTCAAAATCTCTATAAAGATTATCCGGATACTGGAGAAATTGACGCTACTTTGCGTTTTAACATTTCACAGGGTTAGAATGGGTCATATACATACTATAAATCTCATGAAATATTGCGAGTACCGTCATCAACAGGCTCAAACATATTTAAGTAATGTTCTCAGGAACAAAAAATATGATGGAAAAATACGATTTTTTTTCTTGAATTGCAAGAATATAGCATACTTTAGGATTTTTCAGACTGTGGGTCCTAACCTTTCAGTGATTTGGGCGATAAATAAAAAGGGTCGCAACAAAAAAAATGTACAAGTGATATATAGCCGGTTTTCATTAAGTTTATGTATTTTATTTTGAATTAAGAACGAGGAATTTAAACTACTGAATAAAAAGGCTATTTTATTACTGTAGCCTTTTACAACTACTTACTTGAGTGAACTAGGATTTTACACATTAACTCAATTTAAAACGAAGGAGCGAAACTGCACCTGATATGCGTGTAGCATTTTCTTCTTGTTTTCCCAATTAGCATCAGCTGCTTATGAACAATAATAAATATGCATATGAATCGACGATGCTAAACAAATAAACCTAGTGAAGAGAGTTTATCTTTGATTTATTACACGTAGGTATATTGAGTTGCATTGCAAAATGTTGTTCTTGCTGTGGGCAGCAGTAAAAAAAGAAGGTTGAAAAAACACCGCATATTCAGATTTTCCTAAAATTTTGTTTTTTTAACGAAGGAAAAACAGAATATTTAAAACAGAATAAAAATTAAATTAAATATAACAGACACTGAGTTATATCATTAATTGTATTTATTGGGACTTAAAAACAGGACAATTCTACATATATATATATATATATATATATATATATATATATATATATATATATATACTGATAGATAGATACCGAGGAATTTTCCAGTTGTTATGCATAAGGAAATGCTGTTAAATTTTTTAATTATAAAGCAGGATATTTTATTTTGCCAGCAATTCACAAACATACATCTGATAATTACTTTTGTTTCCATAATTTTAGAACCTTGCAAACCCCATTTAATACTTGATGCTCGGAAACGAGGCTAATAATAACAGAAAGCAGAGTTAAACTTTAAAAATGTTTTTTTTTATTTCCTCAATATTTGTTGTTGACGATATTTTATGCCTTCTGCCTCGATATTCAGTAAATTAGATCAAGTATATTTCTTTATAAAATATCGACAGCCGGAATTTGACTGAATTCATCATTATCCCAAAATGATTCCATATATTTTTCGTTAAACATACGGTTCATCAAATAGAATTACCTGATTTCCCATAGATATTTTTTAATTAAAAATTACTACGTCATTCCGTGTACATATTTTGTTATTCTGTAGCCAGTCTGTTTTCGTTTCCTGTAAAATTTAACTGAAATTAGAGTAAAAACAAAATATCAAGCCATACATTAATGTTAGAAAGAATTTGACAACATAAAGAGAGAGAATATAAATGAATAGATTTAGACCCACCGAGTTAAATTCTTCTAACGTTTAGCGATAGTAATATTTTTTAATACAGCATTCTTTACAACATTTCCTCCGTCCTGCAAAAATAGAAATAAAAATAAAAATGATAAATTTGTTAATTCATTCAGTTTCTAAGTTTATTCATAATAACTCAAATATTGTTTATTTTAAGATAATGCAATTTTAAATATTTGTTTATTGTCATTTTAAAAATTTGAGTATTTTAATAAATAATGTTTATTAATCATTTACCTGGACCACATCTTCTGTACTTGGGGTATTGAGTGCAGATTTTGCTTCCGTGGCATCCCACTAAAAGAAAAAAAATTGAAAATTTATCTGAAGGATGTGTGATTTTCACTCTCCTCTCGTAATATAATGTATGAACGATTCTTAAAAATTTAGATACCTACAAATTATACAGTACATTCTGGACAAAGTATATTATATCAATTTTAGCAGTTCTCACTGATACCATCTCAAGTAAAGATTTTTGTATTTATAATAAATATATTTAACTGTTGCTTGACGTATAACAGAAATGACTATTACTACTATTAATACAAAATATAAATTACCAATATGCACACAACTATTTTTAATGAATCATTGGCATAAGTACTGATAATAACATCATTGATGATTTTATACATATAGGTTTAAAAAAAAACATGGTTTAAATAAACTGTTTTGACGTAGAGTATTATTTTTAAACTAAAACTGAAGGTCAGTTACAATTTTTGCTTCTCATCACCAAATTATTTCAGAAATAAAGATCAATGAATCAGCTTTCATTAAGTTCAATTTTATAAGAATATAATTAATTCTCATTGCTATAAGCATTTCTCTCACGATACGGCTTTCTTTTCTTTTGTTTCCATTCCATCACAAGTAATGTTGTCATGGAAAGTTTCAAGTTTGAAATTCTTTAATACACTGAAGAAATTGACAGATTCTGAAATAAATAGAAATAAATAGCAACATCTAAATTAAAGAAAATGCTTCAAGGCCATATTCAAAACATTCTTGAATAAACTATAATAATATTGTCAAAATAATTTAAAATTTTAAATAGTTTAATACAAAAGGAACCGGCAAGCCGTTGTAATATTTTTCCTTGAATGTTAAGATGAACCACCATTACAACAGAAATTAATTCATTAAACTATTCAGTTAGCGCATTTTGTAGAGACGCAAAATGCGCTGAATAAATTAATTAATGAATTTAAAAGATTGTGAAATCAATATTTAATTCCACACACGTACTAATACACACACATAGATTCATACGTACATTATCTAATAAAAACGGATGTTACTTTTTGGTTTGTTTCTTATCTGGCTAAAGAAAAGGAAGATGAAATTAAGCTAGAACTGTCGTTATTGAAGATTTTCGATTAATAAATATAGTCTTTGCTTCATAACTTACCAACCTAACGTCTACAAGTCTTTGAAATATTTTAAAATTTAGATAGGTACCTCTACTCATTTTTGATTACTTACTTTTACATTGAATTTGTAAAAAATAAAAAGTTTTCTTGAAACTTTCATTTTAGTTTCAATTGAAAGCTAAATGTGTAGATTTCCTATTTCCAATAATCAAAATACTCTGGTGTATTTCAAACAGAAATTATATTGATTGGAATCTAAAATTTTGAGATTCTTTTTAAAACTGTAAACAGTTATTTTAAAATTTCATTATTAATCAAAATTGTTTTTCTTAATTTATATTATTTATTAAAGCAATTAAAAGCTCATCTAATTAAAAAATGCCATAGTTTTATTGCATTTTTTATTTTACTATTCGGAGCAGATTTTCTGTAAAAAGGGCTAAATGATTCAAAGAAAAATAACAGATGATTTACATTTTCTAATGAGTCCTGCGTTTAACTAATAAAACCAATTTTTCCTACAGAATTTAATTTCTTGAAATTTCACGAAGTAAATAGGTGTAAAAAAATATTTACGTGGATAACAGATTTGAAAAAAATATTTTTACTAAGATTTTTTAAAATAATAATTCAAAAAATAATTTCATTCATTTGTAAATAAGTTCTGAACGTTTCATTACAATTTGACAATTATTTGATTTTTGCAAGAATTTCTAAATTAATATGTATTTCACCGGAAAACTGAGTTTTTCCGTTGTAAACTCTTGTGACGATTTGGCTCCCCGCTTACAAAAATAAAAACATGATATTTACCAACATTTTAAACATGTTAGCAAAGATTTAAAAACATTTAAAAATAATTAAGAAATAACTTGAACTTTTCTTTTAATAATAACATAAATACTTTGATGGAAAAAGTTCATTTTTGTTAAGTTTGGGACTTTTTTTCTTCATACTATGCTGTTTTTCTGCGATTTAGTAGAGATACATGAATTTAGAGATATGT
Source organism: Ascarosepion bandense (assembly GCA_037127315.1). Lineage (NCBI taxonomy): Eukaryota > Metazoa > Mollusca > Cephalopoda > Sepiida > Sepiidae > Ascarosepion > Ascarosepion bandense. The sequence continues at coordinate 5,466,183 of JBBBDQ010000367.1, forward strand.
ACACTAATGATTAATAATTTAATAGATTAATACTTTTTAGATTCTTGCTGCTGGAATATGAAGTAAAATTATTGTTAAATAATAATTTTATTTATCTAGTTTAAATATTTGCAATTACTGGAAAAAACGTTTCATATATTGCTTTGGTATTTTGTACTTGATATTAATGCATTCAAAAGAACTAAACTCGCAAGCTGACATAAGAAGCCTTCACTAGTCACTAAACCATCTCTTGCAGTTGAAGGGCAAACGTATACTTATCGACTTCATAGAACTTAGAGGTTTAAGAAAACCTTCCCAAATATTTCCAAATTTGGTTCGCGAATCTAAACCATAACATTGATAATTAAACTAAAGTGTTAAAACATAATAATGCGTATCTCTTCTCTTTATTCAACTACTGGTGGTTTCGCCACTTATAGGGTTTCCGAGGTTTAGCCATGTTACGGGGAATGTCTGTATTTTAGATGTTTATGTTGGATGCGGCTCTAATACATGTAATGAGGCTTGGAGTATATATATTCTCGAGCCTGGATTAAAGTCACTGAAGTATGTGAAAGTCAACCGAGTGTTACTGTAATCAGACGGAGGATGCGTTGACATGAAGGGACAAACTGATCACCGGGAAGTATGGCGATTATAAATGGATGCAGATAGCCTGCAAGAAGATAGGTGTATGTTATACCTGTCAAGGCAGGCCCCGGTTTCATTAGTAGTTCTTATAAAATCAAACAGAACACACTGCACGCCAGTAAGAATGTTAAGTTAGATTCTTAGCTGTTTTACTTTCAACTAAAAATATTGATCCAAACTAGATGCAGTAACCAATATGGTGATCTCACTAATGCTAATCGACGGCTACTAAAACCCTCTGGAATGTAGTATACACTGACTAGTGTGTTGACTGGTAATTTCATTAGCACCAGCATTGAATTGAGATATGATTTTACTTTCCCCACTTATTCTGCGATCAAAGTTTTTGTCAATCACCTCCAGTTCTGTTTTTGCATTATCTGTGGACTCTTGAAGTTTTCACGTGTGATCAATGCCTTTCCATAATTCGCGCATTCTTTGTATATTCTTGCTACTTTTTACCACTAAAAACCTACAAACGTTTCTTATCTTTCTTGATTCTAAACAGATTCTGCAGTAAAATCGTATTAAATCTTGTATGTACTTCTATAGCAATACTATCTCTTATGTAACACATATGTAATCTGGCTGAGTCCAGTTTTACAAGTAGAGAAAATCGAAACCATGCAATAAACTTCTATCTATATTTGTTTCATCATAAACTTTTTCATCATTAATCTACGAACTTATTAACATATGTCCATAATAAATCGTACTATAGAATATCAAAATATTTTAAAAGCATTTGTAGCAAACATTTCTCAACCAAATATTAAGATTAATTTTAACTTCAATTGTATATTTAATACTCAAAGTTTGAAGACACGTTTTTAAATAAGTTATTGAAATTTACGATTATTTTTATTACAAAATTTCAAGAGATATTTAAAAATATAAATAGAATAAAATGGGCTTCATTTACATATATAATGAAAATATCTTACCTCACCGCGCACTATTCTGGGATATACACAACATCCTCGGCAACATTTCTGGCCTAAAAATTATACATAATATTTTCTTGAGACTGAATTAGGATATATTCAATTTTAATTTTTGTTCTTTCTTTATCATAGACATTTCTATTGCTAGAGATTGACTGAAGGCAAACTGTTTTATTTTTATTTTTAACAGATTATTTCATTATTATTTTTTATGTCAACTCATTTACCTATACCGAATAAGTAAGCAATAAGCAGTGGGCGATGTGTGATTAATCTTCCAATCCCTAATTACCAAAATTAGAAGGTGTTATAGGAAGTTTTAAAAATACCTGGTAGGATGTAGATACAGAGAAAAACTAAGTTCTTGTCATATACATCGAACATTGAGCAATGCAGAAAGAATGTTTTTAAAGAGAATAATTACGTAATATTTTTTTTATTTTTGTTGATAGAATGAAACATCGTATAGAATCTCGAAAGTTTTGTTCCATATATTACTGATAGCTTTGCGAGTGTCTGCTGAGCAACAGTAAACCCTCAATCCTTCCTCTATTCAATCAATTCGAAGTCCTCACATCCATAACAGACAAGGTTGAGTGCTTTGCTCGCAAATTCACGTCAAACTTTACACTTGACTTGTCTAGGGTACCCACACACAATTTATATATATATATATATATATATATATATATATATATATATATATATATATATATAATATTGATAAGAACGGCGAAATTTGAGCTGTTGCTCTTTATATCTCGAAAACATCTGACAGAGTTTTGCATGCTGGCCTTCTGTGCAAACTCCATAGCTACGGGATTTCTGGACGATTGTCTCATTTAATCCAATCGTTCCTCTCAAATAATGAAATACAGATTGTTTTGAATGGGTAAGCTTCCACATTCTTTCATACAAACGCGGGCGTCTCTCAAGGTCATACACTTTTTCTGATTTTCATCAATGATCTTCCTGATGTAAACAGTTCCCAAGTAGGCATCTATGCAGATGACACAACGATTTACGTCTGTTTTAACAAGAAATCTGCCAAAGCTGACAGAGAAAAACGAAAGAACCCGGTAGAATGTGGTAGAAAATGGCTTGTAAATTTTAATGACTCCAAAACGAAGCTGATCTTTTTAAACCATCATTGAGAAGCAGTCCTGCTTGCCATCAAAATGGACAACGCCAGTCTCCTCGAGAGCAACGCACTGTATCTTTTTAGCCATAGCTGCATCTACTGCTAGGAAGGTTGGTTAACTGTGTCGGGCCGAGAGAATCCATGTTGCACATTTATAAATCTACCATTCATTTATACATTGAATACTATTGCCATATCTGGTCGGGTGCTCCTGCAAAATCCAAAGAAGGATCTGCAATATAACCGATCCTGACTTAGCAGCTCACCTTCAGTCACTTTCCCATCGACGTGACGTGGCTTCTCTCTGTTGTTTATACAAGTATTTTCATGGCAACTTCTCTAATGATCTTTCTTTCCTGGTTCCCCGAACACATGTATTTACTCGTGCTACTAGATTGGCATTAAGGTCCCACCCTTTTACCATCGAAATAGTTAAATGTAACCATCTCTTCTACTCTAATATTTTATTTTCTCGCACTTCTCGTTTGTGCAGCTCACTTTCATTTGCATGCTTCCCTGATAGTTAAAATCTCCAAAAGCTTAAATGCAACGTCAGTTGCCATCTTTTATGTTGTATCCTGAAGGGAGGTTACAAACAGACAATGTGATACATGAGTGAAAGAACAGCAACACGTACGTAGATGAATGAAGAGAGGGTTTATTGTAAATAGAATACTCTACGGAAAGACAGGGAATCTGATAGCAGGTTAGTAATTGCCGAAAGAAAGAATATTTGCTACCTTCCCAGAAAGGCACTGTAACTCAAGGTCAGTTTGTACGGGAATTCTGAGCCCTTAAGCTCAGCCAAAAATATCTCATAGACCCAATTTAAGGCGTGGTCGGGCTCTTGTCTTTTTAACCAACATTTTAGTGGAGTCTCATTCGGGTCCCTCTCTCCTCAAACGCAAAGAGGTGAACAAGAGTGCTTGCTCAAGACTGATCGCTCAATCTGTGAGCAAGCTTCGTTGCTGACGTAATTTGCCGTCTTCCCACTAAGTCAGGTGTGACAAAAAGTCGATTTATGTGAAAATTCTGATCCTTTAAGCTCAGCCAAAAGTCCCGTAGACTCAGCTTAAGGCTGGATCGGGCTCTTGTTTTTTCAATCCAAGCGAGACTGTACTCTTTGGTGGAGCCTCATTTGGGTCCCTCTCTGCTCGGACGCAGAGAGGTGAACAAGAATGCTTGCTCAGGACTGATTACTCAGACCGTGAGCAAGCCTCATTGCTGAAGCAAGTTACAGGTACCTCCCATGCTCACTATATGTGGCTGCTAATATAGTCATTTCACCTCGGTGATAGGGAATGTGGGACATTCCATTACAGTATTTTATCTACATGATTCCCATCCATCCCTTGCCGTTTATTCGACATCCCCTGTACCTTCTTACAGCAACCCCTGCGCATCATTGGCATTTCGCCTTGCTGGGGATGAAATGATTATAAAAAGAAATTGGCCCACATCAATATCAAAGAAGATAGAACTGTTGAAAATACCTCATCATAAGTATTGATTAAATTTTGGTAAAAAAGTATTGATTTTGTACAGATAACATTAGTCTTGTAGATCATTAATCTTATGCGAATTTGAAACTTTAAAATCTCAAAAATCGATCCAGTTGTACGAATATTATTTTGACAGCCAATATTACTTACCACGACGGCGGCAGTGTTTATTTTTTCCACATGGATCACAGCGATGATATTTAACATCTGTGGAAGAGAATAAACTTAATTTTAAGAAAGTTCTTTGTAAAGTGTTTTTGGAAAATGTAATATTAAACGTCTAAATCATAAATACATGAACTATATTAATTAATAGTTACTAAATCCAGTCGTAATATGATTCAAAGGTTAATATAGTTATACTTTCAGTTAGAGCAATTTTAAATTACAATGGTCTTCTTTATTACCGACCTGTTACTGCTTTCTTTATGCTGTTTCAGAAGTTTATTTAAAGATAAACATTCTGTGCCCCGTCAAATAGTTACTCGATTGTGAATGTTTTTTAGAAGTAGCTCTAATAAATTTATTGTGCAAATGAGAACATCTTATTTTATATGTATGAGGGAAAATCAAAAACTATCCACACTCTCATTATGTTATATTTTATTGTTATATTTTATGGCGAAAGTGTTGATAATATTTGACTTACCATCTTACTTCAATATTACTCAGTTGTATTTTTAAGTTCTCCCTTGATTATTAAAAATCAAATAAATCGCTGACACCAATCGTTAACTAGCCCAGTTGATGGTGAGCAGTCAATATAATTATAGCTTTTTTGAATTTGACAAAAACCTTTTGAAAAAACATTTGATCTAAGTAAAGCAATCAATTATAATATATTCAGCGTTTAAATTATTAAGGTTAAAAATGGATTTAATAAACTTTAGTTAAGTATTCAGTAAAAATACATATGTAAGAAGCCACACATTTATATTCGCATACATACCTACCGTCACATCTTATGCTCGAATGTCTATAAGCATGCGTATTGGCACAGAAAAATATGCATATGTAATAAATACCATTTTTTAGAAATGTATATCAATTTGCTTATCAATAAACTTCAATGAAATGCTTCAGGCGGAATTACTGAAAAAAGAAAAGAAAAAGAATTAAATGTTATTTTACTCGTAATGTATTTGAAGATTTAAAACAGAAAATGAATGTCATAATTCATTTGAAGAATGGAAATACTGAAAATCTACTTGAAATACAAAACAATTAAATGTACCAGTATTAATATCGAAAGCAATTCAACTTTCATGAACTGAATTTTAAAAACAAGACAATTTGTCAACATATTATTTACCTTTGACAAAGAATAATTATATATAAGCTAAACTTTTCTTCAGCTATTTTGTAAGAAAAATATACAGATATAAATATTTTTTACCTTACATCTCTGTGATCGACAGCAGCCTTTCCAGCAAATTGGCCTTACTGAAAAATAATCAGATCATTTACAGAATTAGAATTTTATCAGATTATTTAACCATAAGTTTTCTACAAATGCAACTACATATAAACTATAAATATTTAAACTTTCCAAAATTATGTATTTCTACATAGCGTAGGTTAAAAAAAATGTTGATCATTTTCAAGATATCATTTTTAAAAATCACGTTATAATTATAAATATTCTGAGTTATTTACCCCACGGGCAATCTTTTGCTGTGCCACACGATTTTCCTGGACAACGTGGGCACTCTGTAATAAATAGAAAAAATTAAAAAACTATTGATAGTTATCGTTAAATAAGTAGTCAATCTGCTGTTTGAAATTTTAATTTTTTTTCCGACAAAGAGTTTTAAAGTATATTTGATTATGAACAATTTTAAATGTATTGATTGAATACATTTATAAAGTAATGTACAATATATTTAAGTGTTATATTATTTACTGATCAAATTTACATTTATGATTATTGATTTAATGTGAGCTTTGCAATAGAATAAAGATTTTACCATTTTGAGGTTTATAAGAAAGCATATAAACAGATACACACACAAACACACGTCCACGCAATCTGTCACTGCGGATAACTAAATAATAATAATTAATTATGACTGACAGAAATAATTATTATTTAAAATAAATATCACCACGAATGTTGCGTTCATTAGGACCTGAAGGAAACACTGAAAGAAAGTGAGAAATCATTATCATTAATAATTATTATTCTTATTAATAATAATTATAAGGTAAACAAATGCTTTTTTAAAAACATATACGCACACACATATGTAACTATGTCAGTTAATTACCATACGTGATACCCGCTTGGGCGATCATGTTTCGAAAGAGACATGACTGACTGGACAGAAGATTATCCCGCAGTAGGTTACCATTGCTTTCTGCGGTAGAATGGTTGCCGACCAAGGCTATAGAACCCAATCTGTCCTGCTATAACTGGAAGGAAGAGACGGATTAATACCTTTGCCAAGGGTATTTGCGCGTAAGTGAATGCAATAGATTCAACTGGAATTCGAACTCGGCTCCCGGGTTTCTCGTTCCGAGCCGATATCCACTGTACCACAACGCACATATTTTAAAATGAATTTTTATCCGATATAATTTATTATTACTATAAACGATAATTTCTATTGGGTTTCTGTATTTGAGTTGAAATCTAGGTCTGCTGTTATCAATAGGCCTAGTTTGAGAAGTTTTACTAATGACACATTTCATAATCAAGCTCAGTTGTTATTATTTTTACTGTTTAAAAAAGAAATTTTAAAAAATACATAAAATTTATATAATAAATATGCCAAGCGTTTAAAATTAGAAGGTACAAGAACAAAAACAAACAAAAAAAAACAACAAAAAAAAAAAAACGAGAAAATTGTGTTTAAAGTTTGTCGACTTTTAAAATACCATATCTATTTTTATCTATTTGTGATAAACCACACATTTTTTTATAAAGCTAAAAGCATCTACTTTAACATACAAACACAGCGGAAAAACTGTGTGGCATTTTGAAGTAAAAAAAAAATTTATACACGTATAACATAAACCGAGCACTACCGTAGCACAACGGTATTTACCAACCTTCCCACGCAAGGTTAGATGTTACACAAGGTCATTTTATAGTGGGTACTTTCCGGCCATATAGCCGGGCCAAAAATGTCTGTCTATTATTACCTAGTCGTGATTCTACCCTTTGGCGGAACCACGACTGGGTTAGTGCTCTCTGCTCGGAAGCAGAGAGCGCCCTCTACCCGAAGACAGAGAGCTGACAGCACAACTTTTGTTTAAGTAAGATAAAAAAGTTTAAAATATTCTTGTGGTAAACATAAGATGATAAGATGCATATAAACGTACGAATGAATTTTCATGAAAAAATACTTTGAAGGGGAAAAATGAATAATCTGATATATTATCATAAAGTTAACCATGATACACTGTTACCGGTTAAATAACGACCATAATGAGTAGACAAAAATATTAATAGTATAAAAAACATGAACAAACGCTACCGGGATGTGGCGGGAGATACCTTCTACACCAACACTCGCCATGAACCTGCACAATCAGGTAGGAGCGTATTCAATATCATTGTGAATTAAAGGAATTTCAACCTTGTAGCAAGTACCTGATTATATAGTCGAGTTGCTTTCCAGATAGAGAAGTGTTTGGGGAATACAGTGTTATGCTTAAATGATTTTCACATACATTGCAGAAGGTACCTTCTTGTACTGAGGGCCACACACACACACACACACACACACACACACATGTATATTTGATAGACCATATTAAAAGAAAATTTGCACTCTCTGGTAGATCATATAAATGAAGAACAGGAAATGAATGGAACAAGTTGCATCTAAATTTTTGAAGATTGTGGGCGGCGCAAAGCAAGAAATTCGAAGAGAGTCCCACAGTCAAGAAAAACTTAGAATAGAATTGACGGTTACATCTAGCTATTTCAACAGTAAAATGGTGAAACCTAGTTGCCAATCTAGTAGCACACTTAAATTCATGCAGTCGAATCACCAAGAAGAAAATCTCATCAGAACAAATGACATAAAATATTTATAGAAAAGCTTCGGTGAGAAATTGACTGGAGTGTAGACCAGGCTTAGATAAATTGTTGACTCTTCTTTGAATTTTGTCAATCTTCTCGAGATATATAACACGGATTTCAGACGATATATAGCAGTAATATTCAATGCACAAACGAATAATAGATTTATAAATGTACAATAAGATTTCTAACGAGTAGAATTGTCTGGTACAAAATAATGATGCAACTCTTATCGCAATAGACGTAGCAAGGGATTCAATATAACCATTCCAATCCATATCAAGGAAAAATATGAGCTCAAGAAAGCGCACAGTTTTGCTTTCCTGGAGTTTAGAACTAGCGACGTCGATGGCAGACAGAATATTGACGAAAACCAGAGGTGAATTGACAATAATTATACGCATGAGAGATTTACTTTCAGATTTTTATTACAACTTTTTAAAGTTTAATGAAAAACAAAGTAACAACCTAAAAAGTGAAGCAGGAATTAATAGAATTTGTTATCGATTGTTCGATGTTGCTTAGTAGCTATTAGGCAGTGTTTATATAATGATAATATTACAAGATATCTTAATTAGGAGTATGGGAAAAGTATTATGCTGGAGTTCTAGAAATGGAAAATTGGACAAAAATTTACTGAAAATTGCCAATTACAGCAGTAAAGGAGAGAATAAAAGAGTTTTTAAAGAAAGAGAATAATGACAGATTGGGTATGTCAGACAAAGGTAAATATGTTATCCATTCTATAAGAAAAAAATCAGATACCAAACTTAATTTAGTAAATAAGTATGTTTATACTTTTTTAAATTTTTTTAAAAAATCATATCACTCCGAGCAAGGCGGTAACGCCACTGATGTGCAGTAGGCTACGTAAGAGTGAAAAGATTGAAAAAGAGAAAGCCAGAAACCACATCCTAAACAGGGAACAAGGGATGAGCCTCTTCACCTGTTCAATAGACGTGGGTGGAGTGTGAACCGGGTGATAGTTTAGTCTATCTACTCCAATTGAAAAAAAGGTGAAAAGATTGGAAAAGAGAAAGCCGGAAACCACATCCTAAACAAGGAACAAGGGATGAGCCTCTACACCTGTTCAATAGACGTGGGTGGAGTGTGAACCGGGCGATAGTTTAGTCTATCTACTCCAATTGAAAAAAAAAGGTGAAAAGATTGGAAAAGAGAAAGCCGGAAACCACATCCTAAACAGGGAACAAGGAATGAGCCTCTTCACCTGTTCAATAGACGTGGGTGGAGTGTGAACCGGGTGATAGTTTAGTCTATCTACTCCAATTGAAAAAAAGGTGAAAAGATTGGAAAAGAGAAAGCCGGAAACCACATCCTAAACAAGGAACAAGGGATGAGCCTCTACACCTGTTCAATAGACGTGGGTGGAGTGTGAACCGGGCGATAGTTTAGTCTATCTACTCCAATTGAAAAAAAAGGTGAAAAGATTGGAAAAGAGAAAGCCGGAAACCATATCCTAAACAGGGAACAAGGGATGGGCCTCTACACCTGTTCAATAGACGTGGGTGGAGTGTGAACCCAGCGATAGTTTAGTATATCTACTCCAATTGAAAAAAAAAGTGAAAAGATTGGAAAAGAGAAAGCCGGAAGTCTATCTACTTCAATTAAATAATATTAAAACTTCAAACAAGACTGGCAAATTTTCCAAGCCATCTTTACTTACCTAACTTGCAAGAGTAACCTGGTCTATGCAACATCTTCCACAGCAAATCTGGCCTGTAAAAGAGTAATATATTAATGTATGTATGCCATGAATTGTGGTAATTTATATATATATATATATATATATATATCTTTTTTTATTGTTTAATTACTTAGTTTTTGGTCATAACAAAATTCGACCAGTGCACATTTGTATTAAAAAGTGTTCAATACAATTATATTGTAGAACTTTTGAATATTTTTCATTTGTAAACGAGTTCGGTAAGCAGTAAAATCAGTTATTGTAAATCGCCTGATGACACCACATGGTAGAAACCTAGGTCGCGCAATAACTCGTTTACACATGAAGAATATATATATATATATATATATATATATATATATATATATATAAAGCTAATACAAACAACATGCTTGTATTTCCCACTGGCATTTAATGACTGAACCAGGCAAATGCTAAGATTTATTATAAAAATAAATTAAACACGGAAAATCTTAGATGAAATTCACTGGGTTAAAGGATTTTTAAAGAAACGTATTTATGTTATTTTCATTCTGTGTTGAGTGTTTATTAAAACAAATTCTACATTTCTTTCGAAAAAATGAGTCTAAATATAAATTTCTTAATCGATAATCAAATATTTTATATATGTTTTGGATACTGATAGTATTATTTACCTCCGAGGCAATGATAGTCATGGGTACATCTGCTACATATCTTGATGGGTCCAATGTCTGTAAAACAAAATGCATAAATGAGTCAGAAACAGTACAATAAATAAAGTTAATTTGAAATCTACGCATAAAATTCGACGTATTCCATAATATAACTTTGACTTCTAAACTAAAGCGTTATTGATATTGGTGATTTGGTTTATTTGAATCACTACAAAGGCATGGGTATGAAACTCCTAATTTTTATTTATTTATAATTGTTATATTATTATTTTTTCGGTGATGGTGGAGGTATTTTTTTTATTGCAGACTCAACATACTGATTAAATATTGAACCGTAATGTTTTAAACGTTGAAATAACATATGGAACGAAATACAACAAATGTTGACGGCAATTCTGCATCGTGAAAACATTGACAAAACCCTGACACTTAAATTCTAATTTACATTCTATGTATTCAGCGTCCGATGTGTCTAGATGTATCTTTCTTTTTTTATTAATATTGTTTTTAAATATCTCCCATTGTCTTAACAAGGGCTTTATTGTGGAAGGTGTTGAAAAATTGCACTCTTAGTAGATAATGTTTAGCAGAAAAATATAAGGGAGTGATTATCACCCTTGAACGTTACATCTTAGTTCCTAGTAGAGGGCGCCTGGGCCTAAGTTTACTTCCTCTTTTTTTTACTTCAGTTCCTGTAAGCCAGCTATGCTGAAGAAACATTTTTGTTACCGGGTCTCGTAAACCTTGAAGATGCCACGTTTGTTTATGCTTATTGATTGAATGTTTTTTGCTTTGTCACCAGTCAACTGGTTAAGGTAGGACGTTTTCATTCTTTTATTTTACACGTCGAGGTCCCACTGAATATTTTTTTAACATTAGTTATAGGCCCAGTCTCTCGGCCACCATGTATTAGAAATCAGACATCTTGATATTTTTATGTTTTTCGGAAGTTGTTTTTCTGTTATTTCACACACACACACACAAAAAAAAAAAAATGAAAAGGATTCCGGAGCTGGGATTATGGAAACTAAAACACTGTACCGCTGAATGGGGCAAAGTATATCAACTGGAAAATACAATGTAAAATAGTACTAATCAAAGATAGTTTGTGGAGCATCGTGAATAAATCGAAAACTACCTATGGAGACGAATGCATACAGAAAATACTTGTCTCGAAAGGATCGTATTTTAGCTACGATCGTTTTGTTTCTTGATCCGTCGCTATTATATATAACTAGCAGTATATCCCGGCGTTGCTCGGGTGTAATGAAAGTTTTAAAACTAATCCATGGTCCTGGAGCTCAGAGTCTTTGGACGTTAGCACGAAAGACTAAAAAGCAATAGTTGTTTCCAGTTAAAGCGAAACTGTAGACAGAAAGAAAAATGAATGGATGTAAGTCAAATTTTGATTTCCTGGTATCGATATCAAATAAGTTTTTTTCGTCGAGAACTGCTACCTTGAAACTTCTGAATATCGTTTCTTATGTCTTTGTCTATGAGTGTATCAAATTTGATTAAAATCGGACCACTCCTTCTATAACCCGATTTTTTCGATTATCGATTTTAGATATTTATCGGGAGTACCTCGACACAAAACCTAGCTAAGATCACTCACAGACGCTTATAGTACAACTGTGTAAATTTTCAAGAAAATTGGTTCAGCCGTTTCAGAGTCTATAGGTAACGGATACACACACAGAGAGAGACAAAGTTCCAGTTATAAATAAGTTTAGATTTAGATAGATAAGAGATCCTGTTGACCCTACAATTGTATGGAAAAAATAGCGGGCTAATTTCAGAAAAAGTCTTGAGTAAACAAATTAACGTTGAGAAGGAGACTGTTTTCTCTTAAGTTGAGAGAAGGAAATCCCGTTCAAGACCATATCAAGACGATGATAGAAATGTTTGAAGAATTATCTGTTATTGTTGATGTTATAAAAGAAGAAAATCGTGTTATATTCCTCGCCAGCCGGATTTATTCAATGTGTTGATGACAGCGTTAGAAGCTATCACGGAGGTTCCATGTTGGGAAATTGTAACGGAACGTCTAATTTTCGAAGAGACAAAAATAATCAAAAGGGGTTTAACTGAAACGAAACGAAAGCTATGACCACACACCATATTAATTAACAACAACGAAGAGGACCGCCGAAGCGTTTTCAGTGCGAAAAATATGGTCATTTAAAACGTTACTGTCGGGATTTCCGTGGACAAGAAGGGAGACAAGAGACGCTGTTTAAAAGAAACTGTAACACAAAAAGGAACTCCTGTAACATAACGAATTCAAAGGGAAATTCGAGCGACAGCAACACAGAACAAATGCAGTATCGGGCTAGTGGCATCTCGTGCTCTACTTACAAATAAAAGGGAGACGAAGTGGATTGTTGGCTCAAGGACGACTTACCACATGTTTAATGATTTCGAAAAAATTATGGATTTAGAAAGTTTTGAGGTCGCACAAGAGATAACTCTTGGGGATGGCTACTCAGTGGAAGCCCTTGGAAGAGGAACTGTTGAAGTTTCATTGAAGTTGCCAAGCAGAAACCAGCGAAGATACTACCTATACGAGACTTTATATATACCTAAACTTTTCTTTAACCTAGTAAGTGTTTGTAAAGGCACAGAATCTGGCAAAGATTAGTTATTACTAACTTTAAAATACTCGATGAAAAAGGAAAAACTATTGCTACTCCTACCAATTTTAGGGACTTATATTATTTAAACCTTAAGGAAGAATAAGTGTCTGCACATGCAGAAGCAACATGTTCATATAGTGATACTAGAGAAAAGATTTGGCACAGAAGATATGGTCATCTTGGAGCAAAGAATTTGCAGAAATTAGTAAAAGAAAATATGATAAATGTTTTGGAGTTTTATGTTACAAAAAATCTGAGTTTCTGTGAACCATGTGCAGATAAAAAATACCATCGACATTCTTTTTCGAAATCTGCTGGGAGCTGTTTGCAGTACCACACAGTGATGTGATCTGGAGAAATTGAGGAGAAATCATTAAGTGGATGTGAATACTTTGTTACATTCATTGATGATAAATCCAGATATGTTTAGACATATATACTAAAACAGAAAGGAGAAGTGAAAACCATGAAAGTTAAAGGGCTCTGCACATTATATGGTGGAGAATATATTTCAGGAGAAAATAGAAAATTACTTGAAGAAAGAAGGTATTCGCAATGAATATACTGTTGTTAAGGCAAAATGGAATAACCGAAAGATTGAATTAGATATTGGTAGAAACAATACGAGCAATGTTGTCTGATTCTAAGTTACCGAAACGATTTTGGGATGAAGCTTTATTTACAGCAACATATATTCAAAATCAAAACCCAACAAATACAGTTCCCAAAGTGACACCATACGAAGTATGGACAGGCTAAAAATCAAAACGCATATTTAGATGCAAAGGACGAATGTTAAGGAAAGTATTTTTCTCGGGTATCGGTCTTGCATTCAAGGATATAGATTTTGCGATACTGAAAAATTGAGAGTCTTCTACAGTAGGGATGTAATCTTTAATGAGTCAAAATCAATAGTTGAACGAAAAGAATGGAAACATGACAAAAAACATTCTGTTGTATAAATTGAACGTCAGAAAACCAGTGAAAATGAAGAGGACAACAAATAAAATAAAAATACCGTGCATCAAAGCTCGAAAAGAATGAGAAAGCCTCATGATCTATATGGCCCGACATCGCATTGAATTAAGCGACCCATTAACAGTGAAAGAAGCTATTTTCAGTCCTGGAAAGAAAAGCGAAATCGAGGAAAGCAATGGAAAAGAAAATGTAGTCACTTCATACAAATTAAGTGTAAGATTTAGTTGAACTGTCTAGTGAAAGAAAAGCTACCGGATGCAAGTAAGTTTTGAAACGAAAACTTGATAATAATGGAAGTGTGGAACGACACAAAGCAAGGATGGTAGCATAAGGATTTGATCAAAAATATAAAATCGACTATGATCAGATATTTTGTCCTTTTGTCAGATTTGAATCTGTAAAAACACTTATTGCATTAGCAGCAAAACATGACCTTCTTCTTCTTCTTCTTCTTCTTCTTCTTCTTCTTCTTTCTCGTCTTCTATGTGCCCTGTCCTTTCAGGACGTAGGCGATCATGGCTTTCCATGTCTCTCTATCCCTAGTGGCTCTTAGCACGATTTCTCCTGTTACACCACGCAACCCCCGTTCTGTCATCCACCAGATCAGGCTCTTCAAATATGTTTTCCGCTGCTTTCCCCTGTCTCTTTTTGCCTCTATCTGGCCTTTTAGTATCAGGTTCTCCAAACCCCCATTCACCATTGCATGTCTCAGAAACTTTAGCTGTCTGTTCCTGATGCTCAATATTAATTTCCTTTTCATTGCTGTCCTTTCCAAAACCTCATCATTGCTCACATGCTCGATCCATGATATTTGCAGCATTCTTCTGTAGAACCACATTTCAATTGCTACAAGTTTTTCCTTCATCTTTGATGATATTGTCCTGCATTCACTACCATATTGAAGAACAGACATCACATAGCAATCCAGGACACTTTTCTTTGTTTCTAGCGAAATAAGCTACATCAGTCTGACATAACTACTGCATTCTTGAATGGAGAACTTAAGGAAGATATTTACATGAAGTAACCTGAAGGTTTTGGGATGAAAGAAAAAGAGCATCATGTATGCAAACTAAAGCAAAGCCTGTATAGCCTAAAACAGTCACCAAAATTCTGGAGCTAAAAACTTGACTGTCAGCTAAAAAAGATAAACCTGAAGCAATTAAATAACGACCCTTGTATAGATAATCTATCTTCAGGAAATATATTTATAATTGCTCTCTATGTTGATGTTTGTTGCAAGAAAACCCTCCACATACGTCCATAAATTTCTTTAAAAAATTGTCACAGAACTTCACTTTATCCGTAAACAAGTGGCAACAAGATCATTACTAGTAAAATACTATCCAGGCAATGATATGGTTGCAGATGTGCAAACAAAAGGACTCACTGGTGTGCGTTTTGTGTAGCTCAGTTAAAAATCTAACTTGATTTTATTATCTAATAGCGAGTGAGAAGGAGTGTTGAAAAACAAAATTGCATTGTTAGTAGATAATATTTACCAGAAATAAATAAGGGACTGATTATCTGCCTTGAACGTTATATCCTATTTCGTTGTAGAGGGCGCTTGGACCTTTAAGGTTCCTTCCCGTTTTACTTCAGTTCCTGTAAGTCAGCCATGCTGAATAAACTTTTTTGCTACTGTCTCTCTTTAACCTTGAAGATGTCTCGTTTGTTTATGCTTGTTGATTGAATGTTATTTGCTTTGTCCCCAGCCAAATGGTTAAGGTAGGGGGTTATAATTCTTTCATTCTACGCGTGGAGGTCCCACTGAATATTTTAACTTAAAAGAAGGGGCTATGTTATATGATCCTGAATATAATTCAATCTTTAAAATTAAGCATCTGATTTACACAACTTCCACAGAACTTTCAGTATATAACTTAACCCACATCCACAGATTTTTAAAAATTTCTGCTGTGTTTCAGATGTAAGTGAAAGCAAATATAAAATCAGCCGGATTTGTGTGTAAATCTGAATGTTTACATCCAGTGGCTATTGTGGAACTCTTTAAGTGGAGGGCACTTAGGAGCCAAGATTTTTTTGAGGAGGAGAGGGCAAACTCAATCAGCGTCTTCATTTTCATATTACACCCACTATCGTATACACAACTTAGGAATGAGTTTAAGTATAAGTAAGTTATTTCATTAAATTAAATGAATAACTATTCATTCATACTAGTAAAGTTCTAATCGATTCTTGCCTTCTTTACCACTCCGAAGCTGTTGGAACACGAGAGGTTAATTTCAAAACGAAATCAAAGGGTTGATACTAACGTCAATACTAACAGACCAGTGTGACTTGTCTGCTCTGATTTTTTTTCTCTACAAAACTCTGTATGTGTCCTTAAAAAGTTAAATAAAATAAACGCAGAGGGGGAAAGTGCTGGCTGAAAATCAAATCTTATCAAAATCAGAAACTTATCAGTTTCATAATTTTTTGAAACTAATAAAAGTAGGGGGCAAACAAAGAGCCAGTCAAAATTGGGGGTCTTGGCTCCTTCTGTCTTCACCCATAGAATCGCTACTCTACGCATGTAAAGTAAATTACAGATAAGTTTACAATTTAAATTACTATTTATATTATTTTTAGATTTATGCATTTTGCATATGCTGTTAATATCGCTATTAATATTCAATTATTTATTTTATCGTTGATACATACCTGTACATATGTAGTACAACAATCGCTTAAATGCGAATTTTAGTCCAATAAATGTCGTGAAAATCATGTGATGTTTTTTGGGTCGACTGGCAATAAAATAGATTTCTCGTTTGCGAATTGAAGGTCCGACACCAATAGAATATACATATACTCCCTTATTATGCAACGCTCTTGCAGCTAGCCTTGTTTTCCTAGGATATTTTGATTTACCGTCCGATAAAAAGATAACGTAATGTGGGTGATCACATCTGCCGCCATTCTCAGGTTTGAAGGCTTCATTTGCAAGATATCTTAAAGCTTTATGTGTCAGGGTAGGTCCTCCCATATAGGAAAATTTTAGAAGATTAGCAACGAAAAGCATATCCACTTTATCAAAATATGCATTTAGATGGAAATGTACGTATACATCATATGCAAAAGTGATGATACCAATGCGCACTTTGCCGTTTGCAATATCAACAGTCTTGATAAAATGAAGCACAAATTTTATTATCCTTATGAACTTTGCAAATGTCATGCTTCCTGATTCGTCTATCACAACATAGAAATCTCCCCTGATATCGCATTCTGTGAAGAAAGAAAATTGGATATTAATTTTTTTCTTAAATCATGAGAGTAACAATTGTTTGTAAATAATGATGTACAAATAGTAATCAGTATTAGTATCTGATATATCCCGAAAAGAAATACAGTATAAAAAGATCAGTTGAGGAATGGAACTCCACACCAGGAATAAGAAATACAGATTTATTGTACTAAGGTACGATTAACAATAATACACATATAGGCAAGCCACGGGTTGGAGCGGAATAGACTATCGAATAGTCAATGCCTTCGGTTAAGACCTTTTCTGTATTTACTAGCCTTCCCACGTAAGGCCAGATGTGCCACATGTGACAGTGGGTATTCCCGGCAATATAGCCGGGCCAAAAAATGTCTGTCTATTTTTCCCCAGTCGTGGTTCTACCCTTCGGCGGAAACACGACTGGGTTTGTGCTCTCTGCTCGGAAGCAGAGAGCGCCCTCTACTCGAAGGCAGAGAGCGCCCTCTACCCGAAGGCAGAGAGCTGACAGTGTCATAGAAAAGTCAGGTGAATGCCGAAGACCTTTTGTATTTACTAGCCTTCCCACGCAAGGCCGGATGTGACACATGGTCATTTTAATGTGGGTATTCCCGGCCATATAGCCGGGCCAAAAATATGTCTGTCTATTTTTACCGAGTCGTGGTTCTACCCTTCGGCGGAACCACGACTGGGTTTGTGCTCTCTGCTCGGAAGCAGAGAGCTGACAGTGTCATAGATCAGTCAGGCGAATGCCGAAGACCTTTTGTATTTACTAGCCTTCCCACGCAAGGCCGGATGTGACACATGGTCATTTTAATGTGGGTATTCCCGGCCATATAGCCGGGCCAAAAATATGTCTGTCTATTTTTACCGAGTCGTGGTTCTACCCTTCGGCGGAACCACGACTGGGTTTGTGCTCTCTGCTCGGAAGCAGAGAGCGGACAGTGTCATAGAAAAGTCAGGCGAATGCCGAAGACCTTTTCCTCTTCGTACCGCTAGTTACCGTCTTCTATAAAGTAGAGCATTCTATTCTCGATGGATGACAGGATGTTCCACGATAACAGTACTAGTGGTGTGTCAGTGTCAGAATTTTATAAACAAAGAAACAATATGAATAAAACTACTACATTCAAAAGTAAGATCTAAGCATTATAGTGTAAATTCAAGATATCATTGATGTTAAAAGACTAAAATAGTCACTAATTATACGGTAAAACTGGGAAAAACATTTTGCTACCTTATACATTTCTTGCAGTTACTAGAAAACATCACAGTTGAAGCTCTTTGAAACTTATTCACATACATTAAGAGCACTATAAATCACAGGTCACATTCAATGATATTACTGGAAGTGTCAGAACCAGACATAATTATTTATCAAATTATCGAAAAATATTGTCATTTGAATTATACTAATTAAATATTAGGTATTTCCTGTCTACCTTGACTATGTTTATTTAAGTACAGTACTAGACTGGCGGTTCGGTCTCATCATTTTATTGAAATGTCTAGATGTAAACATAACTATTGCCCTCGTCGGCTGTAGAACTCTCTTCTAGATTGTAGCTTCTCGGTCAACTTTGATCTTCAAAAACTTAAATGCAATGTCAATTGTTTTTCTTTCTTTTTGTTCGTTATTGTTCTCCAGCCTTAATAATTTTTTCTCATATTCTCTGACACTCAGTAGCCCCTTGCGTCTTTGTGGTTTTATTGCCTTGTTTGGAGAAAAATTATTTTAACAAAAATTCTAAGATGCATTTTTTCCTTAAATATCACAGTGTGACTTAGAACTAAAAAGTCAAATTGTAGAAAGGAGTTTGTCACGAACCCTCACGAACCTCAGTCAGCAGGTACAAGCAATCACAAATCGCAGGCAGATAATATAAGTCGAGTTAATTATGAGGTGTGTTTTACCACTTGTAGCAATTTAGTATACGGGAAGTATAGTAATTAAAAACGGATCGCTGCGATTCGACTGCGTGGGAAATAGGTGGACATACCTTTTGAAGATGGACATCACTGGCTGATGTCTAAACAGTGTTTCACATCGTCTCCAGACCACAACTCTACTAGCATCGAGTTAAATCTCATCAAGATCCAAAAGAAACAAAGTTAATTAAAACCATGTTCGCAATACAATGCTATTTCCGACTTGAAAGACATCTGTTTAACTTCCATTCTACGTCATTGATAATCCTCGCTTCGAGCGTGTTGTGTTTTGTTTAACGATCAAAAGCAAACGCTTTTAACACAACGTTGAAAATCTCACTTGCAATTGCAAAAAAAATCACAAAAACTGACACGTCTACGCAAAATACAATACTCTCTTCTGTGGCAAACGCTACTGGTAGCGCCAGGGTGGCAATATCGCCTGAGCCACCGAAATTATGTTCTACCTTCCATTTACACAAGCTTGTTCTTCTTCTTCTATGTGCCTTGTCCCTTCAGGACGTAGGCGATTATGGCCTTTCACTTTTCCCTTCTCCAGTTACACCATGCAATCCTCGTTCCGTCATCCACCTGATTAGGTCCTTCAAATATGTTATCCGTTGCTTACCCCTGTCGCTTTTTCCTTCTATCTGGCCTGTTAGCATCAGATTCTCCAAGCCGTCCTTCCTCATTGCGTGTCTCAGGAACTTCAGCTGTCTCTTCCTGATGCTCAGTATTAATTTCCTTTTTGTTTCCATCATTGCTCACATGCTCGATCCATGAGATTCGCAGCATCCTTCTGTAGAACCACATTTCAGTTGCTTCAAGTTTTTCCTTCATCTTTAATGGTATTGTCCAGCATTCACTGCCATATTGAAGGACAGACAGACAAATTTATCGACAGATATAATATGCTTATATTTCCGATTAGAACACATTTCAAATTATCTCCTGAGAAAAAAGTTTAAAAGGATTTAATCTGTGTCAATTTTTCATCACTATCAAAATGGAATATTATAAGGTGCATTTTAAACCTTCTCACTACAGATGATGACCATATATATATATATATATATATATATATATATATATATATATGTGTGTGTGTGTGTGTGTGTGTGTGTGTGTGTGATTAAATAAATTGCAAACATTATGTATGCTTATTTTTAGATCCGCTCATACTCACGGATAATCTTTCGCGTATTATAATTGAAATATTTCAGAAATGAGCTGTAACGTTGACGGCTGATATTATCATTCATTTCTCAATGATCCCAAGTACTTTCAATATCCTTCCGAGATCATCTTCAGGGGTGTGAGTTGTGGTAATAAAAAATAACCTCAAAACTGTGTTGCTAAAAATAACTGTAAATTTTCTTCTTCAAATATAACGGTTGACAATTGCTTAGCGTTCATTAGAACGTGAAAATTATCCAAAATGGAATTTTTTTAATGCTGTAATGTCATGGTCAATTTTTTTTTATACTGTAATGTCATGGATAATTTTTTATTAAGTTGGTTCTAAGAGAACCAACTTATTAAAAAATTATCCAAATGTTGGAGAATTTTTGTCTTTATTTTCAACTGAAATTAAAACCAAAATACGACGTTTAGAACGGCTCATGATTAAACATAATCGACATTCATTGTCTCTTATATTTAACGGTATATGTTTAGAAAATTATTTGCTGCCTCGATACACTATATATATAATCACCCTTTTTTTATTGTTACACACTAAACTTAAATTAATTTAACGAACAACTATTACTTTTTCTTCTCTATTCAATGAAATAAACGCTTAAATAACCTAACAATTCGTTCAGTATGGTTTAGAATTACCCGATTCAAAATGTCGTCATTATGAGTATAATGTTATCAATGATAAAGATACGCATTTGAAGGATAAATTCGATTGGCTTCTGAGTAAACATACTATAAAGTTAAATATTAATTAAACTGGAAAAGTGTCCTTAAAATAATTCTAATATTTATTGCAATGAGGTATCATAAAACAGCTTGCAATGTATTTCTTTTATATGGCAAAGTAGTTTAATTTTTATGGTGTTCTCAATAATGAAGAGACGTCTGTCATATTCATCAGAAGCCATCTTATTATTCAACGAAATTTCTTCTTCTTCTTCTTCTTCTTCTTCTTCTTCTTCTTCTATGTGCCCTGTTTCTTCAGGACGTAGGCGATCATGGCCCTCCACGTCTCCCTATCCCTTGTGGCTCTTAGCATGTTTGTTCCTGTTACTCCTGGCAACCCTCTTTCCGTCATCCACCCGACCAGGCTCTGCAAATATGTTATCCGCTGCCTTTCTCTGTCTCTCTTTGCCTCTACCTGGCCAGTTAGTATCAGGTTCTCTAAGCTCTCCTTCCACATTGCGTGTCCCAGGAACTTCAGTTGTCTCTTCCTGATGCTCGGTATTAATTTCCTTTTGGTTGCCATTCTTTCCAACACCTCATCGTTGCTTGCATGTTCAGTCCACGATATTCGCAGCATCCTTCTGTAGAACCACATTCCCGCTGCTTCCAGTTTTGTCCTCATTTTCGATGATATTGTCCAGCACTCACAGTCGTATTGAAGAACTGACATGACATAGCAATCCAGCACTCTTCTTTGTTTCTAGTGAAATGTTCCTGTGTGTTAGTACTTTGCTCAGCTTCTGGAACGCGTCTTTTGCCATGCCAATTCGCCTTCTGATCTCTGTGTCGCACTTTCCATCTCCTGTTAGAACACTTCCTAGATATTTAAATCTTTGCACCTGCTTTATTCTAGTATTCCCCCACCTGTATTTGGCATTTTGGGTTGCACCTTTTGCTGATGGCCATGCATTCAGTTTTCTTAAAGTTTATTTGTAGTCCTTTTTTGTCACTCTCCACCGCTACCTTCTGTAGGAGGTTCTGCAGTTTCCTTTCCGTGTCTGCAATCAGCACTGTATCATCTGCATACCTTATGTTGTTCAAGTTGTGGCCTCCAATAGCAAATCCTGGCGTGTTGTCTAGGGTCCTCAAAATATTCTCGCTGTACAAGTTGAACAAATCCGGTGAAAAGACACATCCTTGTCTTCCGCCTCTTTCTATCTTTGTAAATCTACTGAGATCGTTACCTGTCCGTATGCAGACCGTTTGCTGCCAGTAGAGATTCTTAATTACTCTGATGTCTTTCCCGAAAATGTCTAGGCTGCCGAGCATCTCCATCAATTCTTTGTGTCGTATCTTGTCGAATGCCTTCGCATCGTCAATGAAACATAGGTATAAGTCTTTCTTCATTTGTATTGCCCTTTCGGAGAACATCCTAATCATGAATATGGCGTTCCTTGTTCCAGCGTCTTTAACGAACCCGCACTGTTCCTGTCCTATCTCTGGCCTGATTCTGCTTCTCTCTCTATTCATCAGGATTCTGAAAATCCGTTTTGTGATGTGACTCATTAAGCTGATAGTTCTGTGTAGTTCACACCCGTTTGCACCTGGTTTCTTCGGCAGTGCTATAAATATCGACTTGCATAGGTCGTCTGGTATTATTCCACTGCTATAAATTTCGTTTATTATGTCGGTAATTTTTTCTATGCCATATTCTTCTAAGGCTATCAGCAGCTCTATGACTATGCCGTCTGGACCAGCTGCTTTGTTTCTGTTCATTTTGGCCATTGCAGCTTCCACTTCGGATTTTAGTATTTCCGGTCCATCCATCTCCTTGTGTATTCTCGGTTGTTCTCTCCTGTGGCAAAAAAAGATCCTTTATATACTCTTCCCATCGCTGGAGTATTTCCTCTTTCTCCAATATGATTGTTCCATCCTTGGATTTTATGCATCCTGTTGAGGAACAGGTTTTTTGTCCTGTCAGTTCTCTTATCTCTTTATGCATCTCTGCTTTATTGGTCCTGCTCATTCTCTCTACTTCTGCGCATTTGTTGTTGAGCCATTCCTCATTAGCTTGTCTGCATTTGTTCCTTATCGCCCTGTGAAGTTTCTTGTACTCTGTTCCATGTCTTGGCATTATTTTTTGTCTCCGTTGCATCATGTGGAGAATTTTTCGGTCATCCACTCATTTTTTCTTCTGCGTCTGATTTCCTTTGGGGCTATGTTGTTCGCTGAGGTCACCATCGCTTTCTTTAGTGAATTCCATTTTGAGTGCCCTTTTCCAATTTGTTCTTCATATTTCTTTCTCACGCTGTCATTGTAGTCTTTCTGCAGGGTGAGGTCATTCACGAGCGTGTCCTATTGCAGCCTTGGTGATGAGCTGGGCTTCTTTAGTCTTCGGAGTTTCACCCTTAGTTTGCAAATGACTGGGACGTGGTCGCTTCCGCAGTCGGCACCTGGATATGTTTTGCATTGGACCGCTGCATTCCTGAATCTCTTGTTTATAGTTATGTAGTCTATTTGGTTCTTCGTGTCTCTTCCTGGGCTTCTCCATGTCCATAGTCGTCGTGGGTGCTCTTGAAATCAAGTGTTAGTAATTACCTGGTCATTGGCTGAGCACCATTGGACCCATTTTTCTCCTCGTTCGTTGCGGTCCCCTAGTCCAAAGGGGCCGGTTGTGTTTCCTTCCCTATCTTTACCTACCTTGGCATTCAGTCCCCCATTATAATCCTAATTTCTTGGCTTTTGCATTGGGCCTTGGCACTGTCCAGTATTGAATAGAATGTTTCTATTTCGTCCTCCGAACTTTGAGTTGTCGGCGCGTACACTACTATAATAGCTATATTGAAGGGCCTTCCCCGCAGTTTAACCAAGAGGACTCTCTTTGAAAGCTGACAGTATCCAAGAACGCATTCCTTTACGTCTTTGTTTAGAATTAAACCGACCCCTTTTTCATTGCTTTTGCCTCCTGCATAAATTATCCTGTGGGTGTCGCTGCTGATATCTCCATTATTAGGCCATCTGGTTTCGCATATGCCTAGGATGTTGATCTTCAGTCTGTCCATCTCCTGCATAACATTCTCTAGTTGTCCACAATTGAGTGTCCTGACGTTCCATGTCCCGAAAGTAGTTTTGTCTTTGTTGCGCACAGTCGCAGGGTAACGGTCCAGAGACACCTGTTGCTCATAACGAAATTTACAACAATAAAAACAATATTGTTATTCAGCACACACAACCTCTTAACATTCGGTATTTTTTAAGTAGTACATATAAGTAGTAGTACATTTAAGTAGTACATATAAGTAGTAGTACATTTAAGTAGTACATATAAGTAGTACATATAAGTAGTAGTACATATAAGTAGTACATATAAGTAGTAGTACATTTAAGTAGTACATTTAAGTAGTACATATAAGTAGTAGTACATTTAAGTAGTACATATAAGTAGTAGTACATTTAAGTAGTACATATAAGTAGTAGTACATTTAAGTAGTACATATAAGTAGTACATATAAGTAGTAGTACATTTAAGTAGTACATATAAGTAGTAGTACATTTAAGTAGTACATTTAAGTAGTACATATAAGTAGTAGTACATTTAAGTAGTACATATAAGTAGTAGTACATTTAAGTAGTACATATAAGTAGTAGTACATTTAAGTAGTACATATAAGTAGTAGTACATTTAAGTAGTACATATAAGTAGTACATATAAGTAGTAGTACATTTAAGTAGTACATATAAGTAGTAGTACATTTAAGTAGTACATATAAGTAGTACATTTAAGTAGTACATTTAAGTAGTACATACAAGCCCAAATTCTCACTGCATTTTAAAATAGTAAGAAAAGAGTTACATTCTAAAAATATCGTTACAAATACTTGCAGATTATTTTAACGTCATGGTTTGGTATTGTTCATCATATAAAATGGAAACTACTCACTTATTTCACAATTTTTGCCAATATATCCACATGGGCAGTTACATATCCGACTATCCATATAACGTTCACAGTTTCCTTTATTTATACACGGATTAGGGCGGCATGGATTAGGCTTTGCTATATGAAAAGAAGTAAATGTTTTTATCAATATATGTTGAAAGCGGACAAAGTTTGAAACTGCACAGTTTTATTTACTAACACATTTTCTAAGTTGCCTGTGTACTTGAATTTTGTGTGGGGATCAGCTGATTGCGCCAGGTCATTAAGAACAAATTATAAATTAAAGAAATACAAATATATTCACTAAATTTCAATATATCTAAAAATAATTTTTCAATGTAGAAAATAGAAAAAGGACGGTTCAACTTAAAAACATAGAAGAAACTTATGTGAAAACACACATACACACACACTCACATATATATATATATATATATATATATATATATATATATATATATATCTGAGTGAGTACAGAACGAAGAAAGAAAATTTTTTCCCGTCCAAAACATTAATTTAAAACAGTGCTTGATATATGATGTATAGAGCTGTGAATATTTATTATAAATTATGTTTTAGAACATGTACATAATTTTTTCTATATATGTCCTCTTCTCTACAATCATATATATATTGTTATGAACCATCCACCCGAGTTTATTGAAAAAGAAAAGCACTATATTTTAGAAGTAGCCTAAATACAGTGTTAGTACATGCGAATAGAGTGAAATTGACAATTAATATTTTGATTTTGGCTTGTCTGCAGGCGGGGTAAAGATTGTGTAACTTATAGAAAGCATGCTTCCTTCTTTCTGGCCACGTGAAAGCCTGATAATCCAGCCAGATACTGCCCGGACAGTACACGACCTTGTACTCTGGAAGAACACCAGAGTGAGCAGTGACATCCTTTCACCCATATCTGCAAAAAGATCCACATTTGGGAATGATGAATCACGTGCCAAAACCTTGGCGCAAAAGTAAAGGCCGTTTTCAGTCAGTTCTCTATTCAGGTTTAACTTGAACGGACGATCGCGAAGGCCTGCGATAGTCTGCTATAAATTCAGTTGCGGAAAATCTGTAAGCAAGCAAATAAATTTTTGGAGCTTGCGGTTGATTCAAGGAAATCAAATCCCAGTACACTGAAGAAATAACAACGTAACAAGAAAGACGAAACTTCAACCAAAAGTCTCAGACAATAGGAAAAGGACAAAAACAGAACTAAAAAGATCAAAATCCAACATGTCTCGGCTCCTAGACAAGACGAGAGAGAAAGAAAACCCAGAAAACAAAAAGAGATCTACTTTGCCAACAAATTTTCTATCCATTGAGGAGAAGAACTTCTAAGAGACTAAGCGAAGAGAAAGAAAGGGGAGAAGAAAAGATAGAAAGAAAGTATCAAAGAAAACAGAACGTCTCAGAGACATTGAAAGAAAAGGAAAAGAAATACTCTTTTTAAACAACAGATAAGTCATTTGTTTGTGCTTTGATATGTTATTTATATCTGCTCTTTTAAACGCATACTTTAAACTGTTTAACGAAACAATATTTATCTTCGTAACGAAATAAACCCAACCCCGTGTCATTTCTTTCTGGAAACATTTTCTTTATTACTTTGGTTTCTTCCGGTTTCCATATTTTAAAACACCCAATCTGTTTTAAAGCCATCTGTACATTTTGTAAATAAAACCCGTTAATTGTTATTACTGTATATTCGCGTTCTATCGTCTGTCACCATTTGAGTTCGATCACTGAAACAATTGGGAGAGAGACCTCGTACGACATTGTCGTGCTGTTTCGTTTTTGTGCTGCGGTCCCGATTTCTACTGCTACTATAACGGTCGTGTGGGTCGGATTGTAACAATATAGCGTGTTTCAATAACTTGGAGTAATTTTAAATGTGAATTAATTTTAAGCGTCTTATAATTTTTTTTCAATTTTTTTCAGATTTATCAACTTCAGTATTTGGTAATTTTAACCATGCAAAGATTAACAATCAAATGACGTATTAAAGTTATCGAAACTTATTACGAAAATGGACGCTCAAACAATAGTTTTCAGCTCGCATCATCTCTCGAAACAGTGATGTGAATTTGTTACGACGATCGTGCGACTTGACACTTTTATAATTTTTCCTTTGGAGTCATCCCAAAAGTAAGGTCTATGCTAACAAGTCAACAACAGTTTAACTGCTGAAGAACGTGATAATATGTCATATTGGCGAGATTGAAGAGCAACTATGCAGAGAGAAAATCAAAAATTTTGACCATCAAGTAGAGGTGTGCCGACGAAACTTTGGCGGATATTTGGGCAATATTATTTTTCACGAATAATTGCCATAACTCAAATAACATGATCCAGTAGTGAAATCAATAAAATTTCGATAACAACTCTGTTTTATTTACTGCTAACTTCCATCCGTATTAATAGAACACTCTATATAATGTGGGCAACAATACATGATTTCACATCTGAAACAATATTCTTTTTCTGAATATTTCATAATGTGTCAAGCTAATACTTCTCATACAGTGTTGATTTTTACCAACATCTAAAACAAATTCCAGGTGTTTAAATGTAGGGTCAACAGACACCTCCTATCACACTAACTTCCAGTTATTCTCAGAACACTCTCATCTACCCAACCCTCATTCTCGGTATCCTTACCCGCCTATCACCCACCCTCTGACATTTCCTATATTTAACCATTCTCGGAATCCTTACCCGCCTATCACTCACCCTCTGACATTTACTATATTTAACCATCCTTCCTCCACTCTATGTAGCCCCTGCGCAGTAGTGGCAATGAAATGCCTTGCTCGGGGTGAAACGCTTATAAAAAAAACTGCGCCAGATTTAACATAATTTCAGTAATTGTACGTGTTTACGGTCAAAAATATCCCACATATGGCCCAAGCATTTGTGTTGGAACACAGTCTACGCTGGTATTTAACTAATAACTGTGAAGAGTTGAGAAGGAGCAATTCAATTTTCAAAGGCCAGAATTCTAACCAAGGTTGCCTATTTTTCAGTGTCGCTAACAGTTACACTGTTTGTACATACTTCCTATAACTGTATACGCTATATATATATATATATATATATATATATATATATATATATATATATATCCGGGTGAGTATAGAACGAAGAAATAATTTTTTTCACCGTCCAAAACATTAATTTAAAACAGTGCTCGATATATGATGTATAGAGCTGTGAATATTTATTATAAATTATGTTTTAGAACATGTACATAATTTTTCTATATATGTCCTCTACAATCATATGTTTGTTTCAACGTTGGGTGTACAACGTATCATCAGGAGGAATAGGCAAGAACTGAAATCATCCGCTGTCTATATTGATATATATATATTTTTTTTAATCATTTCACCCCAAGCAAGGCATTCCACTGCCACTATTGCGCTTGGGGCTACATGGGGGAAGGTAAATAGAAAGAGTGGTTAGATATAGGAAATGTCAGGTGGGGTGATAGATAGTTGGGTGGGTGGGTGTGTGGGTGGGAAGTGTGTTTGAAAGAATGGAAGCGAGTTAGTTTGTTAGGAGGTGTCTATTGATCTTACATTTAAACTCCTGGAGATTGTAGCCGTCGGGGAAGCAGTCTTGTAGAAGGGAATTCCACAGTCGGGAAGTGCGAGAAAAGAAACTGTTGGAGTAGAAGTTGCGGTTTCATTTTATCGGTTTCACTGTAAAAGGGTGGGATCTAGTTGCTAATATAGTATCTCGTGCACCAGGGGCACCAGTGATCTAAGTTCATCGGAGCAGAAGCCGTGAAAGTATTTATAGAAGAGACACAGGGAAGCCACGTCGCGCCGGTGAGAGAGAGACTGCAGGCGGTCTGCTAAGTCGGTATCGATCACATTACAGACCCTCCGCTGTACCTTGTCGAGAAGCCCAAGGAGAATAGCAGGGGCACCCGACCAGATATGGCAACAGTATTCAATGCATGGGCGGATGGTAGGTTTATATATGTGCAGGATAGATTCAGACGGAAAAAACCTCAGGGCCCTACACAGAGAACCGACTTTCATAGCAGCGGATTTAGCAATGGATTCGATATAGACATTCCACTTGAGGTCCGCTGAGAGTGTGAGACCAAGGAGGCGTAGTGTTTTACTCTCTGGGAGGCAAGCCTGGTCCATGCTAATAGGAGGTAGGTGCGATTGTCTATGATGATTAATTGATAGTAGCTTTGTTTTAGAAGCATTAAAATTTACGAGCCATTTCTTACCCCAGTTCACTACGGATTGGAGGTTCTTTCCAAGCTCGGCTGCAAGGTTAGCTTTGTCGCCCACACCAGATTTTTGATCGAGGCGAGAATAAACTGTGGTGTCATCGGCGTACATACCTACTTGGGATCTTATGGTATCAGGGAGATCATTAATGTAGATCAGAAAGAGCGTAGAACCTAGGATAGAGCCTTGAGGGACACCCGCGTTCGTATGGTAGTTCTGGGAGGCATGTCCGTTTAATACCACTTTCAATGTGCGGTTAGATAGGAATGACTGGATTAGTTCAAACAATTGTCCAGCTATACCATAGCTCCGCAGTTTGCATAGAAGGCCAGCATGCCAAACTCTGTCGAATGCTTTAGAGATATCCAAGGCAACGGTTCGGCCATCACCATTCCTGTCGAGTGCCTGATATATGTATTCGGTGATTGTCGTTAGCATATCAGCTGTAGACCTGGTGAAGCGGAAACCATACTGCTTTTCCGAGAGGAGCCTGTGTGCTGTGAGATGCTGAACCACCTCGGCGTTGATAATGGCTTCGAACACTTTGCCAAAGATCGGAAGAAGGCTGATAGGTTGGTAATTTGCGGGGTCTGAGGGTTCTCCAGTGTTTTTAAATATAGGAACTACAGAGGAAGATTTCCAACAGGCAGGAAAGCAGGAAGCAGATAGGCAGAAGTTGTAGAGCTTAGAAAGTACAGAGGAAAGTGCAGGGGCACATTTCTTTAAGACTATGATTGGGATTTCGTTCCCTTTGCTCGCTTTGTGAGGGTCAAGTTTCGAGATTATCTTAGAGACAAGCGAGGGTGTAATATGGACGTCATTCAGTTGAACATCAGTTCTAGGTGGGAAGTCGGGAGTAGAAACTCCAGACGAGTTCAGTCTCGAATTATTCGTGAATCTGCGGGAAAAGCATTCAGCCTTGTCCACTGGGGAGGTGAGGACCTCAAATTTGTTTATTAGTGGGGGTATTGTGGACTTGCTCTTGTTAAGTACTCTTTTACAGAACTGCCAGTAGTCTTTGATGCCGAACTTAGAGGATGCTATGCGTTGCTTCATTCTGGTAGCAAATAACATCTTAGCTTCGTTAAGTATCTTTTTACACTTATTACGGGCTGAAGCGAAAGGGCGTCTGTTTTGGTCCGACGCGTAGCTACGAAAGAGTCCGAAGAAATGATTCCGATGAGCAATGGCGGCCGAGCAAGCGGGCGAGAACCATGGAGACGAATGAGATTTAAGCTGAAATTTCCTGGCAGGGATGAAAGCATCGATGCCAGCCTTAACCTAGGAGGTGACCTCGGATGCACATTCTTCGATGGGAAGACTAAAAACGTTGTTCCATGGGATGTCACAGAGGAAGTCTCGGAACGAATCCCAGTCTGCTTTTTGGTAGCAGTAGGATATTCTACTTGTCTGGGTTTCTTGGGTTGGGTGTGAGTGGAATCAAATGTTGACGGAAACTACGGTGTGGTCAGAGTTTCCTAGTGGGCAGAGTTGTCTGGTAGTGCAAGAGTCTGGGATGGAAGTGAAGCAGAGGTCTAGCAGTGAGTCTTTTTCGTTAGGGTTGCCGGAGAAACGCGTGAGGAAGTTCACCACTTGCGTAAGGGATTGGGTGATTGAAAATTTCATGGTGTGGACACCAGCAGGGTCGGTGATAGAATTCTCCAGCCACTTGGTGTGGTGGGCGTTAAAGTCACCAAACACGAATATATGGGCAGAGGGATGGGAAGAAATGGCTTTGCCAATATATGTTTTTGACGGTACAGAAATGTATTATGGCGTTAAAAGAAATAATTTATTTTACTATAGGCCATGATAAATTTTAAAACAAAAAACACCAGTCGATCAGTTTCGTTCCCTCTTGTCAGAACTGTAAACGGGAAAATAAATTATAGTAAGAAAGTCTAGTTCACGTGAGTGTTATTATGCAGCTAACGTGCGTGTTGTTTTTTCAAACCAGGTCTGTCCTTCCATCAAAACGTTTTACCTTCCCACCATATTTATTTTGTCAGTCATTATTTTAAGCATAGTTGTGGACTCGACTACATAGGTAGAACGATGCAACGTTTAGCTGTTAGGATTAAACAGCATGTATCTGTTAAAATGCTTAACAAAAGTTTTTTATCTGGTGATAACATTCGAAATACATACAGGTCTTCTATAACGGATCACTTGATAAATAGTCTGACCTGTGCTATGGATTTCCATGTGAACTGGTTCTCTGTTTTGACCAGAGCACACTCGTTATTTCATCTGAAGGTGTTGAAGACGCTGTTTATTGGCTTCAGACGGCCCTCTCTTTGTAAACAAAAAGATTATTTACTTGGGCGTGTTTTGCTGTGTATCTAGCACCTTTAGATGTCATAACTTTTATTTTTTCTGTCCATTCATTCACGTCATCCTCGACAAACCTTCTTATCATAATTTGTTTCCTCGTTTACAGTTCTAACGAGCGGGAAAGAAACTGGTCGACTGGTGTTTTTTGTTTAAAAATTTATCATGGCCTTTAGTAAAAAACAATTCTTGCTTTTAACACCATAATATATATATATATATATATATATATATATATATATATATATATATATATATATATATATATATATATATATGCACCACGCTGCACATCCTCGTTGTGGGCAGTGGATATGGCTCGTATTCTTTCTTTTGTGATGCACTACATAACATCAAATTAGTCTTCTGATATTCGTTGTTTTATATTTCTAAGCTGTAACCCTTTTCGTATTTTCATTAGATTTAGAAATCGTGTTTGCTTTAATGATATGAAGCCACGAGTAAAATAAAATTCTTCTCATAACTTATACTTTGGTTTTTCTATAATTACACAGCCTAATAATAAAATGCTTTCAATTTATACAACTGTCTAAATTTTAATACAATCTCTTTTCTTTTCAATAGGCTTAACCCAACGTTTCAAAATAGGTCACATAGTTGGAATATTATATCGTAAAAATTCAAATAAAAATTCAGCTAATAAAACTCAAGTCTATGTCATTTTCAATATATCTTCGTATAACGATTTGGTTTCCCCAATCTCTTCTTTATTTAGAGTACGATTAATTTCCAATCTTCTTAAACATAAAAATACCGTTTATATTAAGACAACGGTTAAAATACAAGATAATATTAAATATTCAAATATGCAATGAGAATCATAGTAGTAAAGATAAATATTTATTTTACTTACGCTTGCATGTCCTAAGGAGCAAAGGTTCAATGAGTTCTATCAGTTTTTCGAAGTCTGTAATAATTACATCATCTGGCGTTGTAGCTATTGATTTGAGTTCATTTTTATTAGTTTCATTTCCAATACCAACAACAATAATATGAACATCTATATTGTTTTTTAATGCTTCTGCTTCTTCAAGCGTTTTGCCTGGTTTATTTGATTTACCATCTGTCAACAGGATTATAATGTTTTGTACATTACCTCGACCACCCGAGGTCTCGTTAAACATTAAAGTATATCCTTTTCGTAAAGCTCTATCAGTTCTCGTTCCACCTGAAGGCTCATCTTTTCCCAAATTTTCAAATGATTGTTTAAAATTGGCTGCTGACGTAGTGTCCGCTAACAGAATAGGATGTTCGGAAGTAAAATCATTAAATAAAAGTGCACCTAGCCGAACCTTATCGGGTCCAATTTCCAAATTATCGATAAATGTCTCCATTGTTGAAATCATCAACTTAAAATGATCAGGAGAAATGCTTCCAGAGCAATCAATCATAAACACAATATCAGCCCGTGTTAGACATGCTGAAAAAAAAATCAAAATTGTTACTTTCTGCATATTAAAAAGTGAAGTGCATTCCAGAAGTAAAGTTAATCGAATGGAAAAATAAAAATGTGACTCGTGTCCTTGCAAAACTGGTTAAGTATTTTATGTTTTTATTTATATTTCAATACCAGTAGTTTACATATATCTAATCTAAACTTATTTATAAATGGAACTTTGTGTGTGTGTGTGTGTGTGTGTGTGTCCGTTACCTATAGACTCCGAAATGGCTGAACCGATTTTCTTGAAAATTTACACAGTTGTACTATAAGCGCCTGCGAGTGTTCTTAGCTAGGTTTTGTGTCGAGGTAACCCCGATAAATATCGAAAATCGATAATTGAAAAAATCGGGTTATAAAAGGAGTGGTCCAATTTTAATCAAATTTGATACACTCATAGACAAAGCCATAAGAAACGATATTCAGAAGGTTCAAGGTTACAGTTCTTACAATAGTGTAGAAAATCGATAATATATATATATATATATATATATATATATATATATATATATATATATATAAGGCAAGATGTTTGTGTGTGTCTGTTTATCTGCCTGTATGTCTGTATTTTTTTCAGCCTTTTTATTTTAGTCTTTGCTTTGGGTTTGGCTCTAAGTAGGTATAATTGTAGTTCTTAGTCTCAGCCCTGATACCATTTACTCAGAGGACTTATTTAGCCTTCAAAATTCAGTTTACGACGAAAAACTTATTTGATATCGATACCAGGAAATCAAAATTTGACTTACATCCATTCATTTTTCTTTCAGTCTACGGTTTTCGCTTTAACTGGAAACAACTATTGTTTTTTAGTCTTTCGTGCCAACGTCCAAAGAGTCTGCGCTCCAGGACCATGGATTAGTTTTAAAGCTTTCATTACACCCGAGCAACGCTGGGCTATACTACAAGTATGTAATATTATTTGCTAGATACAAAATTTAACAGTCTCTCGATTTTTTTTCTAACGAATCAAAACATTAGATCTTATTTCGGCTATTTAAATTTAAATGTTCACTTTCAAAAATCTGAATTGCAAAAAGAGAAATAACGCACATAAATAATTTATCTGAAAACCCAACGCATTACAAAGCACTTGCTTCAAAAGCTAATGAAACCGTAAATTAGGATTGTTATGCCTTACAGTTATGCTTTCCATTATTTGAATAAATTATATAATTTTAAACTATTAAAATAACTTTAACATCTCTCAAACTATAATGACTTAATGATGAACAAAAATAAAGAGAGATGCTATTCTCCAGAGCCAAATGTGAATAATAATTACCTCCAATGATTCGGTGAAAAAAAAACAGAATAGCATGAAAAATAGATCTCAAAATTAATAAAATCAAAACTTTTTCCGTCAAAATATTTATGTCTTTATCAAAGGGAAAGATTCAATTAGTTTTTAATTATTTTTAAGATTTTTAATCCATTTTCATATGTTCGAAATTTTCGTAAAAATATTTCTTTTTTTTTTTCTTTTCAAGGGCGAGTAACCAAATTTTTACTAGTATTTACTATTGATAATGCAACATTACGCAACTCAGTTTTTTTCGATGAAAACATTAATTTTGAAATTCTTGCAAAAATCAAATAATTGTCAGATTTTAATGTAACTTTCAGGACATACTCAAATGAATTAAATTATTTTTGAAATCATTAATTTTCGAAAATCTTGTTAAGAATATATATTTTCTACATCTATACATGAATTCATGAAATATAAATCATTTCTCCCTATATTTTCTCTTCATTCAGTTGGTGTTTTTCTGAAAACTGCTCTGAACAGTAAAATAAAAAAAAGTAAAACAATAACGCAATTTAATTAGATATGCTTTTAATTGCTTTTAAAATATATAATGATATTATAGTTCTAAAACATTTTTTGATGAATAATGAATTTTTACAAGAATTGTTTTCGTTTTTTCTTTTTAATTATAATGATTTATAAATATTTAAAAATATTTTTAAAAAAATTTTAAAGCCTTGTTTCGGTTAGGTTATTAAGTGAAGACTATATTTACTAATCTAAAATTGAAAAGTTTTAAAACAATCTTCGAGCTAAAAGATTTTTAAAAATGTGCATAGATTTTTAAAGTATTGTATTTTCACGTATGGTAGCTTTACGTCAAACACTTGACCTTTTAATGTTACGCATTACATTAAGTGGTCACGTGTTTCACGGTTTTCTTCTTACAAAAAAAAATTGGATAACTATATCAATTTTAGGCAACCGTACTTATCTGTCATCAATCACTTAACACATCATCTGGCTGTCATCACTCACTTTAAAGGTCAGAAAAATCAAAGTTCCGTGATTAAGAAGTACATTTATTCTAAATTTCATGCTATAGACAAGTAATACTTGTGTAAATTAAATTAATTAAACTTTAATTTTGCTAATTTTTCAAAAATAACGTGTCACGGATATGTATTTTATTTTTACAAGATTTTTAAAACCGATAATTAGCTTTTGTTTACAAACTTGCAAAGCTGTCAAAATAAACGCAAAAAATGATGAATTTTGAAAACTCGAAAAAGTTGAGATTTTAATTAATAAGATTTCGACTTGATATTCACTAGAATATTTTGCTAATTGGAAATTAAAAAAAAAATTAATCGTTTAGCTTTCAAATGAAGCTAAAATAAAAGCTTCAAGAAAGCGTTTTTATTTTTATAAATTTACTTTAAAACTTAGGTATCGAAAATGTGTAGAGGTACGTAGCATAAAGATTAAGAAATATTTCAAACTTAAATCGGTAAAACGATTGAAAAGCACATAAATGTTGCATGAAACTTACGTAACGGTCTGCATTTGCCTTTATGATGCTTTACCACACATACTTCTCTCCTCCCGCACTTTCGGTAGCAGTGTCCAGCTAATAAAGAGAAATTTTACTGTAAAAATACTTGTGAAAAAATATCTTTCCTTTCTTCATTTCTTTCTTTCTTTCTTTTTTCTTTCTTTCTTTTGTTGAATTTGTACACACGCACGAAAACACAAATATTCGTTGCTTTATTTTTTCTTAATTACATATCTTAGTAATCAATTTCATATTCTTTTAAAGTTTGAAATGGAAACAATAGCGACCCCAAAAGCGTACAAAAACGATTACGTCTACACACATCTACACACACATATATATATATTTACGAAAAATGTAATTAAAAAAATATCATTTATTGGCATAGTGTATGTAATATTACATATATTGTAACAAACAATTTTAAGCAATTGAATTATATATGAAAAATATAAAGCATGCATTTACAAAAGTTCTCCTTGGTAGTATTGTATCTGCGCTTAGAAAATCACCTTTTATCGAAATGGGTAACTAAATTTGAATACACACTGAATATAGAAAAATCAAGCTTTTAATTATGTACTTACATCGTCATCGAAATTGGTTCCTCGGAAGAGTATGTAAAATGTTATCTCATTAAAACGTTAAAAGATAATTTCGATGATTAAGCGGCGGACTGTTTTTATATAATTGCTAATTAAATTAACACGTCATTCTTTGGTATGGTAATTTAATAATCAAAACAAAATATGTCTTGTTTTGAAAATCTCAAGTTGGTGCATTAATTCAGTTAGTCAATTGCCATACGCGGTACACGGTTGGGCGATCATGTCTCTTTCGAGACGTGATGACGAGTTTTCCTACAATAGGTTGCCATTACTTTCTGCGGTAGACCAGTTGCCAACCAAGGCTATAAAACTCAATCTGCCCTGCTATTCAACCCATAGCTGGAGGGAGAAGAGATGGATTAATACCTTTTCCAAGTGTATTTATGCGTAAGTGAATGAAACGAATTCGACTAGAATTACATGTGTTAATTACGCAACCTACATTGTTATTGGATGTGCGTTGTGGTGCAGTAGATATCGACTCGGAACGACAAATCAGGGTGCCGAGTTCAATTCCGGTTGAATTCCTTGCATTCACTTACACACAAATACCCTTGGGAAAGGTATTAATTCGTCTCTTCCCTCCAGTTATGGGTTAAATAAATAATAGGACAGATTTGGTTCTATAGCCTTAGCTGGCAACTAGTCTACCGCAGAAAGCAATGACAACCTACTGAGGGATAATCTTCAGCCCACTCAGTCATGTCGCTTTTGAGACATGATCGCCCAAAACGTGACTGACATTGTTATTGGAAGATAGTGATTATAACAGATTCATCATAATTTAGATATGTCACACTTACAGGCTGTACAGTTTGTTCCGTATGTTCCGTTTTCGCATTTACAGTGTCCTTTTACACAATGTCCATTTTTGGGGCACTCAGAGCTGCTTTTACAACTTCTTGCATCTGAAAATAAAATGCATGAATTTTATTTTATATTGACATTTGATAAAATGTTTATTATTCCGAAATATCCATTAAATTTGAAAGATATATATGGATATGTTTTATCTCATATTTAATAGAAAATCAAATTAAATTAATAAAAAAGTACGCAGATAACACACAGTGCATTAATAACACTCGGAATATGACTGCATTTATATTACAATAGATTGTATATCTGTAACCCTATTTTCAGATGGCTGATATTGATTTTAAGTGATTTTCAAGATTAAAAAAATCCTCTAAAATTGGAGAATACAATTATCTTTGTTGGGAAGAGTAGCCGAAATGTTAACGGGTGGAAAGTACAGATGCGAAGTTTGCTGAGTACAGAATTATTTTTAAGCGAAACTTATCAAAGTTAGTCAAAGTATCTGTCAGTGGGTTTTGACTATGTGTGACCCTAGGTCGAAATGTGACCTTGACAATTTCCTGTGTACTGGATTACCTGGGCAGTTCCTAAGAGTAGGCAGACAATAAGAGGGGGGTGAAGTTGAAATGGATAAATGTAATTGTTTTCATTTCGAAATGGTAAGGGTTATACAGTGAGGGGAATAAAAACCTTGCCCCTTTCTTTACTACCCCGGTCTGAGTGCTGTTTAAGAAAATGAGAATGCAAGGTGAGATTTGGTGAATCAGCTTCCGAAGCTTAGAAGCTTAGAAGGAGAGATTTGAAATACTGTCGACCTGAAAACTCATCGGCCGCTAGAAATATAGGAAGAAGATGGGAGAGAGAAATATTGCACATTTAACCAACTGAGCGTCTTTTAGAAAAAATACAACACATAAATTTCGTAAAATATTTTCGTAAATTAAATACCAGTCAACTGATATTTCTTTTCCCTCA
The DNA here is from genome assembly GCA_037127315.1 of Ascarosepion bandense. NCBI lineage: Eukaryota > Metazoa > Mollusca > Cephalopoda > Sepiida > Sepiidae > Ascarosepion > Ascarosepion bandense. The sequence goes on from JBBBDQ010000367.1 coordinate 5,504,624, forward strand.
CTTATTTTTACTTGCTTGTAACATATATTCGATATATATAAACTTATATAAATCTACACCGTGTCGTTGTGGTCTTGAATCTGGTTTTCATCACATACCAATCCCTCGCAAGTTTGGTCCATCCTCATCAAGTGGCAATAAGCAGTCCTGCTTTGGCTACTCTGAGATCAGCAAACCAGCGTGGGCAGAATCGGTCAAAGGTAAGGGAGGTTAACTGGACGCAGCCAGTGTTCCTGTTATATATCTTGATACATCATAAAATATAGCATAACATAATACATTCATGAAAATATTCGGGCATATTAAAAAATAAAAGCAATAATTATTTGCATACATCAATGAAAATATACTCTTTCACTATTTCGTAATACCCATGGATGCATTAATGATTAGAAGTTTCTTTCAGTTGCCATTCATCATTCTCATATTCGAATATTACCCTTGAAAAAGAAGTAACAGAATATATAAAAATCCATGGCTAGAACTACTGAGATTAGATATTGATAATGCAACTTTTGAACAAGATTGCAATGTATTTTTCACAAAAAGAAATCGGAGCTCTCTTTCTACATCAAAACATAGCAAAATTGACGAATTCAATTGAAAACATTAAGCAAAGATGAACAACAAGTAGAAGAGAAATATATTTATGAGTGAATATTATTTTTATTTATTTTTCTTTACATTTAGAAAATTTAAGAAAATTCATTTTTCTGAATATAATTATAAATATTAACCGATTAGATATGTGTGAACTATAAAGAAAATCTATGAACATATTATCATTAGGTAGTGCCGAGGTAGTAACACCTACAATTAAGATACCACATAGAACATTAGTTTTATTTTCACTACATCTTAATGCATAACGTTTCTAATACAGAAATATGCTCTTACCTACAATAATCTATCCACAGAAAAATTTATCAAAAAGCAAACATCTCTTTATGCAAAAAATCTTCACAAGATGTAGTAAAAAATTTATCAAGAATTTTTATAGAATTTCGAACACAAGTCACGGCTTGTAAAAAAATGTGAGTGATTCACTATTGACTCGTTCAGCTTGATTTTATTGTAGCTACTTTTCAAATACAAAATGTCTCTTAAGGTCTATCCATATTTAATCTCACAATAAGCTCATCTTTTTAAAGTTGATTTTGTCAAATAGCTTATATAATCTGACCGTTGATTCAAATGTATACACATGAAATAGCAAACTTTATAAGAAATGAATGAAACGCTTTTGAAATGTTAAATAACTAATTCATTTAGTTGAACTAGAAACCATGTTGATGAATGACTGTTCTTTAAAAAAACCTCTAAATTTGTGATCCCATCTTTAAAACATTTTTATTCTTTGACATAATAAACAGTTTAAATGCTTTGATTACCTCTTCCTTATTAGAGGATGTTTTATTGCATATGAAAAGCTCAAAATACTTAAATAGGGGATAATCAGTAGGAGAGATATCAAGTGAATATAGTGGATGAGGCAAAATTTCATAATCAATGCTATGCAGCTTTTAGACAGTTTATTGAGAAGTTTGTGGATGAACACTGTCATGCTGCAAAATTGGGAGGTCCCTATTTACAAGTCTAATTTGATTCTTTTTCAGTTTTTCGTGCACTCGCTCAATTTCTCGAGAATGCTATTCTATGTTATATACGAAGATGCCGTTATTTTCCCTTGAATCAAGAATGAATAATGATTAACTCCTTTGAAAGACCACCATAAAATAACCATTAACTGTTTAGGGTGCAGTGGAGGTTTTGGGTATTGTTCTGTTAATATTTAGAAAAATGTCGTAATGAAATGTAATCGTTAATATCATAAAACATAAAATTTAATAATTTGTTGATAAATAATAAGAAATAACGTTCATTTCGAGATATTATTTGCTATGTAAATTTAAATTTTAATTCAGAAAAGCTTATATAGTGTTGTTTGTCTAAAAGCAGAAATATCAAACCATATAAGCTCTATTTACTTTATTCACATATACACGGAAAGCTGGTTCTACCTTTTCCCCAATGTTCAAACATTAGTGTATCATAAATGCATATTGATCTTTAAAACATGATAAACTTGATATTTAGATAAGTACATCCACAAAACCTCTGAAAAAAGAAGATAAAGGTACCCAATACTTGTTAAAAATTAGGTTTTATTGTTAAGAGGAAAGACCAAAGAATTTTTATTATCGTTTAATTGGAGTCTTTTAGCCTTGTTTAGAACACTCGAAATTTTAGTGAAAATGTTGTTCTCCTTGGGCCATTGGGTAGACTATAAATTATAATAAGATTGGTCAGTGGTTAGACTGTAAATTTATATAATAAATGTTATCGTCTTTTTGCGATAAAAGACACATTTATTTGGAAATTCTTGTAAAAATCAAATAATTATTGGATTTTAATGAAATTATCAGGACTTATTCATCTATGATTTCAACTATTTTAATAATGTTGTTTTTTAGAGTAGAGGAGAGTATTTTATATGTCTTAGATCTCATTTAATTAATTTTATGAAAACTCGAAAAATTCCAGATGTTTTAGTGAGTATATTAGTTAAAAGTAGAACTGCTTGGAGAATTTAAATCATCAATTTATTTTTGTAAAATCGAATGCCGTCTTACAGAAAATCTGTTCTGAATCTTAAAGTAAAAATGCAATAAAACTAACACACTATTTAATTAGAAATCTTTTAATTGCTTTTACGAATAAGATATATTAAGGACACTATTGTCTTAAGATGTTTTTTCGATGTATACTGAATTTCTTTAAGATTTATTTTCATTTTATTTAAATAGAATAATTGTTTAAATTTGACAACTTATTAATTATGCATAAAAGGTGCTCACGTTATTCTTAAATTACTTTTATGGATAAACCCTTCGTAGAATAACATTAGATAAAGATCAATCTTCATCAAACTGTCAACACATTAACAGAATAAATTAGCAGCTACCGACGTATTAAAAATGCACTTCTGCAATATTTTAAACGTAAAGTAAATAATACTTGTTTGAAATGAGATTAATTATACTTTAAATCAGCTAATATTACTCAAATAAAGTTTAAAAAGACTATATTTTATTTTTGTAAGTTTTTTAAAGAGAATTACCTTCTGATGGGCTAGCTAAAATTGGTGCTAAGATAAAAAAAAATTCAGCAGTTTCAAAACGAAAACTCCTTCCAACCGATTTAAATTAGTCTTGGAATAGAGCAAAATATTTTGCTTATTGGAAATATTAAATTTCATCTAAATTAAATTAAAACTAAAATAAAAGCTTCAGAAAAGATCTTTCGTTTTTCAAAATTCTTTTTAAACCTTTGTGGAGATACCTAGATTAAGATATGCATGAAGCCAACATTTTCTCATGACTGGTGTTTTCGAATTGGTGCGTTAGAAATATTAAAGCCGTGAGAATAAATCAGTTATATAATATGTTGTTCTTATCAGTGTAGTTTAAATAAAACCAAAGTTAATGGATGAGACATCTCAATTATGAATGTTTTTATAAAATTTAACCACATACATTTAGAAATGAAATTGATACATTTGCATCATCCTATGTCATGTATAAAATTAAAAATATGTATATTTACCGTTGGCTTTTTTTAATTTGCTAGAGCTGAAAACGTACAAAATTATTTTGTAATTGAGCACAAAATTGAAAACTTATAGAAACTGTTTAAATCGCCAGACCAGAGAACAAGCTGAAAGCTATTAAAGAAGCAAGTAAATAATTTTGCATGAAAATTTCATATCAAATATTATTAATATTTTTATCAGAAATTTCAGGTTTTTTTTCAGAATCTTTAACGAATTATTATTAACAAAATATGAAAATTTATAAAATGACATTATTGTCTTTTGATGTTTTTATCTATAAAAAGACTATCTCATAGATTAAAACAAAAAAGGAGAAAGAAACCTATTTTAATCTTGGCCCTATCCTGCAAAACTTCATTTTGATAAGATCAAGTGAAACAAGCTATGCATTTTGATTTCTAAAGATCACCTGATCACATGAGCTAAATTCATTAACATGGCTATCACTTACCCATTTTTCATCTCTTTTTAAAGCGTGCACTGGATTTATGAAGCAAAACATCGTTATTGATGCACCTCTTGAAATAAATAACTTCATGAGTTAGTCAAGGAAAAATATAAAATCAAAGGCGAAAAAGCAAACCATTACTTACAATGCCCTTGGCAAAGGACGACCAAAGTGCTGAGGAACAGCAGCGAAAATATAAAAATCTTCATCATTACTGATGTAAGATTCTTGCAAGAACTGAATTCACGCGTTATTTATATAGTTTTCATTACTTTAGGAGTGTGATGACGTGCCACTTCAGTTACGAATGACTTTTTGGCTGAAAGATTTTGATACATTGAGTGATTAATGACTTTTGGAAAACTCATGTATTTTCTATTATTTTCTCTCTGATTAGACCATCTGGCTCAAATGTTATAGGCTGCAATTGTTTTTTTCTATTTAACAAATTTGAATTCTTCATAAATTTTGGAATCCATTCTATTCTTTTTAAATGTTATCCAAGAAATAAACTTACTTTCGATTGTTCAGTAAATAACATGATGATCGATTTTTGTTTAGAGTTTTCAATTCATGACCCACCCTAAAATGTGTAGTCATTTCTCTTAAATTTTCCAAAAAAGTGACTTTAACATCTGCTGCTTCTGTTATTGAACATCAATATACAGAATCCAGCCAACTCATAGTGTATTACATCGACTAAAACCCGAAAATATACTAATATTTAATAAAAGAAAATTACAATTAACTATGATACGTAATTTTATTGCCTAATTCTACAGTACTAATGTGAATTCTATTGCTCTTTTAATTAGATTAAATATTTTAATTTGTAATTGCTCGGAAAAATAACTATTTCTGTTGCAAAATTTCATTTTCATTCAAAAAATATTTTAAATATCACAAATTTACAGAAAAACTGAACGTCATATTGTCTATGACAATATTTGTATTAATTAAGATCAATGCTGATTCTGAATTCAGATGCAATTAATAGATAGACTGAACTATCGCCCGGTTCACACTCCACCCACGTCTATTGAACAGGTGTAGAGGCTCATCCCTTGTTCCCTGTTTAGGATGTGGTTTCCGGCTTTCTCTTTTCCAATCCTTTCACTTTTCTTTTTTGCTTATTTTTTTCTCTTTCAATTGGAGTAGATAGACTAAACTATCGCCCGGTTCACACTCCACCCACGTCTATTGAACAGGTGTAGAAGCTCATCCCTTGTTCCCTGTTTAGGACGTAGTTTCTGGCTTTCTCTTTTCCAATCTATTCATTCTTACGTAGCCTACTGCACACCAGTGGCCTTGCCGCCTTGTTCGGGGTGATATGATTAAAAGAAAAAAAATGTTGTTGTTATATAATATTCTTAATTCAGTATTAGTCAGTAGAGTAGTATATGTAAAATCTTTGATTCAGTCAGTCAGTTAAGTGCCATACGTGATACACGCTTGGGCGATTATGTATCGAAAGAGACATAACTGACTGGGCAGAAAGTTATCCCGCAGTAGGTTGCCATTGCTTTCTGCGGAAGACTGGTTGCCGACCAAGGCTACAGAACCCAATCTGTCCTATTATTTAACCCATAACTGGAAGGAAGAGACGGATTAATACCTTTCTCAAGGGTATTTGCGCGTAAGTGAATGCAATGAATTCAGCTAGAATTCGAACTCGGCTCCCCGATTTCTCGTTCCGAACCGATATCCAGTGCACCACAACGCAAATCTTTGACTATAAAGCCATAAAATAAACTTTTTAACTTCATACATCATCTCAATTATATTCAATAACACATTTTCAATCCAATGGTTTATTAATCATGATCTGAAATTTTAGATGTTTAAATTTTACTTTATTCTTATATTTCAGATCCACATTTTTTCACGATTGAAAATGATTTAAATTCATCACTTAGCTAAAGTCAATCTATATTTGAATAAAATCTGGTTTGAATTGAAAATGTCTTGCAATAGTATTTTGACGTCGTTTTTATTTGAAAAGCTCTGATTATTTAGATTATTTTGCCAATAAAACATTTTTCACTCATTTTATGAAGCATGCTTTGCAGCAACATGTAATTTTCGTCGGGTTTGATAGCTTTATTTTGCTCGAAAGATTCTTAATAAAACATCCCATTAATCGCAACGCATAACAATTTAATTGATAGTTGTACCCATTTCCAAAATCACAGTCGTACGGACGTATACACTACAGCTGGAACTACTTAAATTTTATTTTTAAATTTTTTTTCTGAGAATTAAATAAAACTTGAAAACTAATGAGAAATTTTTCTGATATTATATATTTTTTATTTCACAAGAGAATTCATCATTATTTTATCTACCTTTATTCGATGTAACAAGTGATATCCAATCTCCTGATAGTAGAGGACGCGTGGTAATAAGCAAATCGATAACTTCTGCAGAGATTAAATTCTTAAGGAAGAAGTTTCCAAAGTGTCATGAGATGCATATGCAGAGATATTAGATAGGAGTATATTCAGAAACAAATATTCAACTTTAAAAATTAAGAAACTCCAAAGGTACTTAGAAAGTAAAATATCGTTTTGTACAACTAGAAAAAAAAAGATGACAGAGAATAATCCTCCATTTCCAAAACAGGAGCCAGAAAACGATATCTCATAATCAATGGTGTTTATGCTTAATTATGATGAATGACATGATTCAGCAAAATTGTAGTAGCTTAAGAGAAAATTTAGTAAAGATCCAGTCATTTTATTCCCTTTACTAATTGATCATACCAAACTTAAACATTATTTTATTTTTAAACATGTAGGACAACCGGGATGCTTATCATGTTATGGCATTTACACCGCAAAACACTTTCTTATTGAATGTAGTGATTTTTCTCTGATGAAACAGCATTTTTATAATATACAGGCGTTCTAGTGATCGCAATAAACTGTATCCGACAGCATATCATCTGGTCGGGTGGTTTTGAGGAGTGTGGAACCACCTCTTAATTTCTGTTGTTCTAATGTCCACCCCGGACTCGAGGAGTAGCATTTGTTAGGGACCCAGGTATTGACAAATGGATAAACTCTAAACTGGGGTTAAAATACAATGAAAGTATAAAATAGATTTTTATTGTGAAAATACCAGCATTACATTTTAGATAAAAAAAAATGTTACCATCAATATAAAAACCTAAACAAAAAGCCTCTCTACAAAAATACGTCAACAAAATTTGATCTACAGACTGATTTCTTACAACGAATACATATTTTAATTCATGCGCAATTATCCTAAAAATCTTGTCGGTATTAAATCGCCCGTTTACATTTATATGCTGTAAAACAAAATAAACCAAACTTCAAAGCTCATAAGAAAATTAATTCAATGACCCATGACAAGTATATATGCCGTTAAAAACAAATCAGTCATACAATATAAATAGTTTGAAAGCGTTTTTTAATGGCCAATATATGTATAACATCCTATCTTTCCGAAGAAAGCAAATTTATGCACAGAATTATAAATCTCAAAATAAAGCAGCTTACCTCAGCAGCTACTATGTTTTACCTTTAAAAATTTGAGTACATAAATTTTACAGTATTAAATAAATCGAGACAGGTCGATATGCTGTCAACCCCATCAATTCAAATTAAGAATCTTAGAATATTAGAGTGCAGCCAGTAATATATATAATTTGTCTTCGATATCAGAGCTATTAGGAGAAAACTTGTTCCCTCACATGATAAGATTATTTCTATTCGAAGCATTTTTATAAGATATTTCCATAACGAATATTTCCATTTTCACTAACTTGAAAACGGCTGTACAGTCTTAAGTGAATTTGGTACATGATCAGAAGAAACGTTTTTGTACATGAGTGAACAGATATTCTTTAATGCATTTATGAGTGACCGAATATTCTTCAGTGGATTCATAGCAATGAGCCGCTACTAAGTAAGCTTATATAGTGTATGACCTTTGATTTCACAGTAACTGAACAGTTAGATTTTTGCCACCTCGTGCATAGCTTAGATATGGCGCAAGGCTGAATAGATGTAGTACACAGTGAGGATCAACCGCCCTAGTCAGTTGTAACTGATCTACCGAGACAAGTTTGCTAAATATAACACATCCTCAAAGTACTTCTAGTTTATCGTATAAAAGTTTCTGGTAAAACATCGCATCACTCGGATATATCATCTTCAGATTATCCAGATTGTGCTTCCGGAGCCTGGTGACTTTTCCCAACGCTAAAATCGCCGTTGAGTGGTCGTCGGTGAGATTAAGAAGAACAAAGTGAAAGGGATAAGTATGAAATTTCCCAAGAAGAATATTTTGAAAAAGATTTTGTGAATCTAAGTTCATTTAATTAACAAAGGTTTGATATATTAATAAAAATTAATAAAAAAATTACAAATTATGAATGTTAACGTATTTTCTTTGTAATCCACGAGTTCATTATCATACCCCCGATTTATAATCGATGAAGAAAGTTATGAGTAATTTATAATTATGAGTAATTTATAATTTATGAGTAATTTATGAGTAATTTATGAGTAATTTATAATTATGAGTAATTTATAATTTATGAGTAATTTATGAGTAATTTATAGTTATGAGTAATTTATAATTTATGAGTAATTTATGAGTAATTTATGAGTAATTTATAATTATGAGTAATTTATAATTTATGAGTAATTTATGAGTAATTTATAATTTATGAGTAATTTATAATTTATGAGTAATTTATGAGTAATTTATGAGTAATTTATAATTATGAGTAATTTATAATTTATGAGTAATTTATGAGTAATTTATAATTATGAGTAATTTATAATTTATGAGTAATTTATGAGTAATTTATGAGTAATTTATAATTATGAGTAATTTATAATTTATGAGTAATTTATGAGTAATTTATAATTATGAGTAATTTATAATTTATGAGTAATTTATGAGTAATTTATAATTATGAGTAATTTATAATTTATGAGTAATTTATGAGTAAGTTATGAGTAATTTATACTAAGGGATTATGAATGGAGGTTTTAAAAATCTAAAGCCATTATCGAAGGAAGATTATAGATATTTCTATATATTGTCTTTTTACATTATTTGTTTAAACCTCTGATTTTCTTACTTGCTGAAAAATAACATTATTTTTAGGATCATTTGATAATAAATTAGCAAAATTAATAAATTTATTAAGAAATTAATAAGTTACTTTGTTGGCAGAGGGACATGACATTAAGCACATGTACTACCAAGAAATAAAATCAACGCTTCAACTTAATACTGTGACAGTTTTAACACTTGACATGAATCAAAGCACAGATGGTGTTGTACCAGCTGTCATTAATGGTTACAATATTAACAGAGAACGTTTATGATGAGGAATGGAATAGTTTTTTTTATTTAGAAAATAGTTTTGTTTTCATAAAATGTTAATAAATCGTAGAGCCATTCATTAGATATAGAATCATCTATGGGCAAATAGTTAACCCCTAAGCTTTCAAATTTGTTCTTCGTGTTTCTGGCTATGACGAAAAACTGCATCTGGCAGCATGGATTCTGATGGGAGAGGTTGTAAGGAGCATGAAATCAACTCTTAATGTTGTACCTAGGTTCACCCTGACGAAGGGTGGCAACACTTGTTAGGGTCCAAACTATGATAAAATAGTTATCTCCCAAACTGGTAGCCAAAACACTTTGAAAGTATAAATACAGATTTTTATAGTTAAAATTCTAGCAATCCTTTTTGGCGAAGAAAATATTACCAGCAATACATTTTTGAAGATAATCGAAAAAAAAATATCACCAGCAATACACCTACCTCTTGACGAAACCTCTTTACAAAAATGCGTCAATGAAACCTGATTTACAAACTGATTTCTTACAAAGAATACACATTCTATTCATACGAATCTATTCTAAAAATTTTGTCGGCATTAAATAACCCATTGAAGTTGATATACCGTAAAACAAACCAATCCAAAAATCATCATTTTCTACCAAGTGTTTCAAGAAGTAAGATTGACGATAAACCTTTCCATAACAGAAACTATGAAAGTTATGATGGCACATACTTTGGAATTAATAGATTTTAAACAATTCAAATACTTTCCAAAATAGTAAAAATAAGTTTTTTCATCAAAATCTGACAAAGTCAACCTTCTCACTATAATCGAACATTAAAAAAAACCCTTAAAACCCTACCTTTTTGGCATTAAATAACCCACAGAGGTTGATATGCCGTTAAACAAAACTCAAACTGAAACTCAAACTCAAACTATTTTTAAAATTTTGTCGGCATTAAATAACCTATTGAGGTTAATATGCCGTAAAACAAACCAATCTAAACATAAACATTTTCTACCAGGTGTTTCAAGAAGTAGAATTTATGATAAACCTTTCCAAAACAGAAACTATGAAAGTTATGCTGGCACATTCTTTGGAATTAATAAATTTTAAGCAATTCAAATACTTTGGCAAATTTATTACAGGAGATAAGGAAACTGAACATAGGCTGATAAGAGTAATTTTGCTAAATTTGTAAGATGCTACACAACCAAAACATTAACTCAAAAACTTGAGAAATGTTCTTAGATATCACTTTCAGGATCTAGAATCTCACCTGAATGGCATACGTGGCGCCCAACTCGTTCAGAAATGGCAAAACTGCCAGCTGTTTACGATCATGTTCACAAACCAATGATCAAAAATAGTTTCAGGTGAATGTATAAGAATCTTTTTTATCGAATCTCTTGAACTGGCATTTTAGAATCATAAACAAATGGCTCTAGCAAATAAAAGGAATCATATCACTTGTAGACTTTTAAAAGAAAGCAGCAGCAAAAACGGATAGCGCATGAAACTCAAAGAGACAATATTGACATAATGAAGTTGCCGACTCTTCCACACTAATTCGAGCAAAAGGGTGGAAAGGAAGATCACATTAGTGCTAAAAACACTTAGCGGGCCGAAGAAACCTATTTTACTGGTAAACTTAAAAAGAAAGATTTAATAAATTTTATTCAAGGGTTAAATGTTTGGCCAATCATGTACAAAATTTCCCGTATGGAAACGGTTAATTTCACCATTACCATTACCCCATCATCAGATTTCGTGATAATAATATCTCATTTCTGCCATTGCACGACAGTTAACAGGGTATCTAATGCAACAGCTGGGACCAATATGTTTGCATAGTCGTAACAGCAAAATGATGTCAGAACCATCTTGATAAAAGCCCAAAATGTGCTGACGTTTTGAAACAACTAAATCTGGCTAACCAATCTCTTATTCTGCGTTCTCAAAAAATTATAGACTGCAAAATCTTCAGAAAGCAAAGTGATTTCTAATGGTACTATTCTGATGTTGTGTAATTTTATATGGAAATTAAACGAATGGAATACAACTATTGTCTCGGTTATATTGTTGTATCCAAGCTTAACTCAATTAAAACTATGATGCTTCTAAACTGAATATTTGCTTTTCCCTACTTGTTTTATCATATTTACATTGTAACGTCATTAGATTATGAATAAAATATACTCTGTACAATATTAACAAATCCACAGGACGACATAGTTATTAACTGAATTTTTATCTGAAATGTTTACTCTGTAACGTTCGATCAATTTGTGGTCAATGAAGAAACATTATGTTCCGACCATTGACAAGAAAGGAGATTACGCTGAAAAATAAATATTTCGTGTGCATAATAAATACTTCAATTCATCTTTGATTTACTTACAAATAATTTTAAATCTCAGGTGAAATGCAAACAATTTTACTTTAAATTTACACTAATCAATGAATCAAGAATTGTGTATGTCAAAGCGAGAAAAGAAACATCTTATCAATCATTTCTTTGTACTTAGCTCCATTTTTGTTGCACCATCGATTCTCATCAAGAAGATTCAAGAAATTTAACTTTGTTATTAATGTTTACTTTTGTTTATAATCGAATCGCCCCAAACAAGGCAGTCGGCGTAGGAATAATTATAAAGATCAAATAAAATAGAAACAGGTTTTCCTGACATTTTCCTTTCTTTTTGCATTTTAAGAATGAAAAAGTGCCTTTCAAAGCGAAGCAAAGATATCTTGCTCTAGTTTGTTACATGGTCGATTTTCATGAATTCGAGAAACCAAAAATGATTAATTAATGATTATTTTTTTTTAATTTTCAGAAATGGTCATTTTAGAAAACATTAATAACGTCTCATTTCATCTTTGAATACTGTTTTCTCGAAAATAGTATTGAAGATGAAAGATAATTACAGCATGTACTGTTGTAAAACACTGATATTATTTTATCATATTATCACTGATATTATTTTTTTCATCTGGGAAGATATATTACTCATGCTTTTCGCATTTGAAACTTGTCTTTGAAGGCGAAGTTTTTATTTAAAGTAAGGTTCCCCTTTTGCAAGGCCCGCAAGCAACTCGAGATTGAGAAGTACGTTAGGAGGTTATTTGTGCGTATAGGAGCGGAAGATAACCTTTAATCCTAGCCTTGAACAGGCAGGTTAAGGTTGTAGTGATCGGGAAAACAACCACTTGGCAGGAGCTTTGACGGTGCAGTGATTCGCGGGAAACGCTCATCGAGTGGAAGTTATTTCTCAACGATGGAATTCGGAGGGAATGTAAGTTATTTGCTACTGTTAGTGGCATGGATGTGCGTTGTGGAGCATTGGATATCGGCTCGGAACGAGAAATCGAGGGGGGAGCCGAGTTCGAATTCCAGCCGAATTCATTGCATTCACTTACGCGCAAATACCCTTGGGAAAGGTATTAATCCGTTTCTTCCTTCCAGTTATGGGTTAAATAACAGGACAGATTGGGTTCTATAGCCTTGAACTAGTCTTCCGCAGAAAGCAATGGCAACCTACTGCTGGATAATCTTCTGCCTAGTCAGTCATGTTTGTTTCGAGACATGATCGCCCAAGCGTGTATCACGTATGGCACTTAACTGACTGAATGAGTGACATGGATACTGTTAGTGGTATGGCGTGTCTATTACCGTGAAGATTTGAATTGGCAGAACCAGAGAATGTCGAATGTAGCTTGTCAGAGCACTTTCCGAGAGTTTGGAGAGTGGAGAATAATTCGTTACCCACGTCGCATTTAGGCTCTATCAAGCCTGGAGAGTAAGGTCTGGACAACGCCGGCCCAGATAGGACAACATATTTTGTCCACATCTGGTACTTGTAAAGTAGGAGGATAGCAGGAGTCAGGTACTTACTGGAGCGGTAAAGGGACCCGACCATTTTGCTTGCATCCTTAGCAATGGAGCGTATGTATGAATTCTACTTGAGATCGGGTCTGAGTTTAATGTATAATAATACAAAAACATTCAAGCTTTCTTTAGCGTTTAGGAACCTCGACGTTGTGTAATGGTTAGCAAGCGTGTCTCGTTAAAACCTATTCCAATTGAGTAGTGAGTTCGATCCTCATTGGGTGCCCCATACTTTCAACCTTATGCCACATCTAACCTGCGATTAGAAAATCAATCCTGTGGCCGGTTAGCTCAGTTGGTTAGAGCCTCGTGCTAATAATGCTAATGTTATGGGTTCGATTCTCATACAGGCCAATGAATATATAAAGCGTCAATTTGTAAGGTGATGTAATGATTAGCAAGTTTGTCTCGGTAGAAACATTACAATTGAGTAGTGAGTTCGATCCTTACTAGGTGTCCCATACTTTCGGCCTTGTGCCACATCTAAGATACGCTTAGAAAATCACCATTCAAGTTTTTTTTTTTTTAGCGTTTATATGTATTTTAATTTTTATTTTATTTATAAGAAAGGAAGTTAAACGAAAATGCTGTTGAAAATCACAGCAACTATAAACTTTAGAGAAATTATTCCGGATATTTGAGCAATAAATAATGTAAATAATTAATTAATTACTTTCATTCATTCTACGTTTCTTAGATATGTAACTATTGGTTCTCTGACAGCCAGTAAATATTTGTTAGTTTCGTTCCTTACAAAATTTCCAAGTACACAGAATGTTACTTTGCAGGAATGTTTTTGCGGCATAATAAAAAAAACTGAAGGTTAAGATATTTTTTCTTAAGCATGACTGTTAGTAATGCAAACAAAGGAACTAGATTTAAATGCTCAATTTAAAAATTACTCATTGTCTCTATTTTAGTCTGTTGCTGAAGTCAGGAATAATAAAGGTTGAAGATTATGCGAAATGAATTCGTTTTCATATACCTTGTTATTTTGCAAAATCCTAGCAGAATTTTAAAATTATTTTGTTTTCATTTCTCAGAAAAATTATTTTGGAGAGAACCAATTGTTTGTTGTTCACAAAAATAATTCGTTTCAGGCAGTGGCAATTGTGGAACTCTGAAAGTGGAGGGGGAACTTGGGGGGGGGGGCAAGATTTTTCTGAGGAGTTGGGGGAAACTCAAGCAGCGTAAATACTGACGAATTCTTTCACTCGGGGACATTATTTCTAATTAACGTCTTCCTTCAGATATGAAAATGTGACTATTAAGTCTCTTTCCCTCCCTAAAAACGTGTCTGTTTCTATCACTCTGGTTCTTTTATTTTTGCTTGTTTTTCTTTCAAATTGGTTTCTGTATGTGTTCTTAAAAAGCTAAATGAAAAAGAAAACACAAAGGGAAAATTACTGAAGATAAAATCTTATCAAAATCAGAGACTGATCATTTTCATAAATTTTTGAAGCATATAACATTAGCATCAGCATGGAACAGGCTTGCCTCCCAGAGAGTTAAACACTACGCCTGCTTGGCCTGACACTCTTAGCGGACCTCAAGTGGAATGACTAAGTCGAATCCATTGTTAAATCTGCTGCTATGAAAGTCGGCTCTCTGTGCAGGGCCCGGAAATTCTTTCCGTCTAAATCTATCCTGCACTTATCTACCATCCGCCCGTGTTTTGAATACTGTTGCCACATCTGGTCGGGTGCCCCTGCTATTCTCCTCGGACTTCTTGACAAAATACAGCGAAGAATCTGTAATGTGATTGATACCAACTTAGCTGACCGCCTGCAGTCACTCTCTCACCGGCGTGACGTGGCTTCCCTGTGCCTCTTCTATAAATACTTTCATGGCTTCTGCTCTGATGAACTTAAATCACTGGTGCCCCCTAGGTGTGAGTTTGCACGAGATACTAGATTGGCAACTGGGTCCCACCCTTTTACAGTGAAACCGATGAAATGTAACCGCAATTTCTACTCCAACAGCTTCTTTTCTCGCACTTCCCGCCTGTGGAATTCCCTTCTGCATGCTTGCTTCCCCGACGGCTATAACCTCCAGGAGTTTAAATGTAAGGTCAATAGACACCTCCTAACACACTAACTCATACCCATTCTCTCCAACTCCCTATGTACATCCTAACTCGTCTATCGCCCTATGTAACCCTCTGCGCTATAGTGGCAGTGGAATGCCTTGCTTGGGATGACATGATTTAAAAAAATATATAAAAGTTTGGGGACAACCGAAGAGCAAGCCAAAATACGGTGTGTGGTGGGGCTAGCCCGTTCTGCCTTCCGGTCCCCATCCCCCGCCCGTAGAATCGCCACCGGTTTTAGGCTTTTATAAAGTCTTATTTAGGGATAATTTCCTTTTTTATGTGTGAGTGTGTGTGTCTGATAGATTGTCTTAGATATGGCACAAGGCCGGAAGTATGTGGCACCCAGTGAAGATCGAACTCCCTATTCAGTTGTAACTGATATAGCGAGACAAGCTTGTTAACCATTACACCACGCCGAAAATCCCGAAGAGACAGCGAGTGAGAAAGAGAGAGAGAGAGAGAGAGAGAGAGAGAAAGAGAGAAAGATATATATATATATATATATATATATAGAGAGAGAGAGAGAGAGCGAGGCTACGTCATCTGATATGCGGATTCTTTCAGATTTAAAGTTCCTCTTTCTTCTCATATTGAATCAATAGAAAATATGTAAGAAAATATAAATTTATTTTATATTTGTCAGTTGATGATCTAATAAATAATAAATTCAACATTAATTATTAATTTTAATTTTTAAATATACTTTTATTTTTGTGAAATACTGGTGAATGTTACTTTTATTCTCACATATTATCACTTAAAATTTAAAAACATAATTCAACATTTACTAGACTAGTGATAGGATCTTTTAATGACTATGCTGACATTTAGAAAACCTGATACTAAGATTTATCGACATTTATCCTGTCGTTTAAAAGCAACAGATTTTTCCTAAGAACAAAAACGTGAGGAGCTTGAAAATTATTTTGGAAGGCATAAACAATGTTATTTTCTATATTTGCTCTTAATTTAGATTTAATCAAAGTTTAGAGCTTAAGTTTAATCGATACAGTTGAACTTTAATTTTTTATGAAACTGTGACATACACTTTTTCTTCTTTTTAAGTCGATTGTCATACACAAGCCCTTTGAAAAAATATTTACTATTAATTTTTATATATATTTATTTATATATTACGATTAGATAGGTGCTTCCAATAATTCGCTAAATATACAGCATGGCATGAAGAAAAAAGGCACCAAACTTAATAAAATAAAGTTTTTTTTGTTTTTTTTCATCAAAATTTTTCTCATATTATTAAGAGAAAAAATCGAAGTATTTTTTCCTGATTGTTTTAATTTTTTTAATCCTTTCTAACGTGTTCGAAACTTTGGTAAATTTTTTTTTTTTCGTCGGCGGGTAACCAACTTGTTATCACAATTAACTCTTGATAATATAATATTAAGCAACTCATTTTTCCCGGTGAAAAACATTAATTTGGAAATTCTTGCAAAAATGAAATAAATGTAGGATTTTAATGAAAATTTCAAAACTTATACACAAATGAATGAAATTGTTTTTAAAATCATTATTTTTAGAAAATCTTGGTAAAAATATTTCTTTCTTTTCTGTTGCACCTCTCCACGTAAATTCAAGAAATTGCTACTTTTCCAAAAAAAAAACGTGTCACATATATATTTTTATTTTTGCAAGATTTTAAAAACCGACAAATAACTTGTTTATAAACTTGTCAAGCTGTCATAATGAACGCACAAAATGATGCATTTTGAAAACTCTAAAAAATCTGAGATTCCAATCAATATAATTTCTATTTGAAATACACCAGAGTATTTTCTCTATATCAAATGGTAAATTTAATCATGTAGCTTTCAATTAAAGCTAAAATGAAAGCGTCAAGAAAACTTTTTTATTGTTAAAAATTCACTTTAAAACTTTGTTATCGAAAATAAATAGAGGTGCCTACTATTATATTTACTATTAATCTACGTTTCATATTTAGGAAATATTAGGTAGTAGCGACGGGCGGTGTGTACAAACGGCAGGGACGTGATTGACGCGGGCTGTTGACCCGCGCCTACCGGGAATTCCTCGTTCACGAGGTTGGTTACAGGTTTCGATCTCTATCACGGGAAGTGATTAAGAGGTTTCCCAACCATCTCGCTCCGGGGTAAATCCCCACTGATACCTCTAGTTTAGCGCACGTGCGGCACCGGACATCTAAGGGCATCACAGACCTGTTATCGCTCCGTCTCGTGTGGCTTTCTGCCGCCCGTCCCTCTAAGTAGTGCGTGAGAAAACCGACCCGGACCCGGGCTCGATGAACGCCAAGGCCGCCGTTGCCTAAACACACACATCGGCGCACTAGTTAGCAGGCCGGAGTCTCGTTCGTTATCGGAATCAACCAGACGGATCGCTCCACCAGCTAAGAACGGTCATGCACCGCCACCCACCGAATCGAGAGAGAGTTACCGACCTGTCATTCCTACCGGTGTCTGGACCGGGTGAGTTTTCCCGGGTTGAATTAAATTAAGTCACAGGCTCCACTCCTGGTGGTGCCCTTCCGTCAATTTCTTTAAGTTTCAGCTTTGCAACCATACTCCCCCGACTTTCGCTCTTGATCGAGGAAAACCTGCTTGCCACACGCCATCGTTGCAGTTCGTCTTGCGACGGTCCAAGAATTTCACCTCTAACGTCATAATACGAGTGGCCCTGACCGCTTCCTTCGATCATTGCCTCGCTGTAGACGGACACCGACAGACGTAGACGAGGCTCTCTTCTATCATTCCTTGCTTATCGTATGCGAGCTTGAACAGCTCGCTCTGAGAACTGTAATTTTTTCAAAGTGAACGTACCGGCCGTCGCGGACACTCGGTCAAGAGCACCCTTGGAAGTGATAGGCGGAGGTAGGTATAGTGGGACCGAGTGACAACGAGAAAGACGTTTCGGGGGACGAGAAACCGGGAGGCGACCGCACGACGAATGCTAAGACGACAAACGGCGAGAC
The DNA here is from genome assembly GCA_037127315.1 of Ascarosepion bandense. Taxonomy (NCBI): domain Eukaryota; kingdom Metazoa; phylum Mollusca; class Cephalopoda; order Sepiida; family Sepiidae; genus Ascarosepion; species Ascarosepion bandense. The sequence continues at coordinate 5,522,962 of JBBBDQ010000367.1, forward strand.
AGAATCGACGGCGATGCGAATCTCTTTTCAGGCGACAATGTCGACGAAGACGACGAATAACTTAGACGACGACAGCGATAGCAGGCTCCAGCGGAATGAAAAGAGAAGCCTTTCGTAATACCGTAACGGCACGGGTTGCGGTTCTGGCTCAGATGCTTTCAGCCGTTATCGTGCAGAGGAAGCGTGGCACTGCCGCTCGTTCCGTTGCTTCAATCCCGCGGTGCATCTCGTGCTGGACGGGATAGCTGTGGCCACGGTCGACGTAACACGTGTAAATCGGTAGGATAAAACTAACCTGTCTCACGACGATCTAAACCCAGCTCACGTTCCCTGTCAGTGGGTGAACAATCAAACGCTTGAAGAATTTTGCTTTGCAATGTTAGGAAGAGATTAATCGAAGGATTAAAAACCGAGCGACTCATCCACTTTTTCCCGGGTGAGCGAGGAAGCGACGGAAGTGGCGGTATTTCAGGTTCGACGTCACTGAACGAAGCCGGTCGCGACGAAGGCCGGACGAAACGGACAGTAAAGCGCGCCAGACACCGAAGAGATCGAAACCGCCAGCGAATAGCAAACGGAACGATTGATGCTGCCAGCGACTGCAGCAGCAGCGGAACACGAGCAATTTACCCTCTGGCAGCCACCAAAAACCGACCTCCCCGACGACAGACAGCTACCCCGGCCACGATCGACGAGCTCCCGACGCCGACAAGGGCGTGTCTCTCGCCTATGCTACACCTCTCGTATCTCCTCAACAGGGTCTTTCCTTTCCTACCGATCGTTCCCTTGGCTGTGGTTTCGTTAGATAGTAGGGATGGACAGTGGGAATCTCGTTGATCTGTTTATGCGCGCCACTAATTAGATGACGAGGTATTTGGCTAACTCACCACCATTAACCCGCCTGGCCTACTGCACTTTGACCGGAGCGCTTTCTAGCCGTCGATTCGGGGTCGGACGTTTCCAAATGCCGCTACGTGGAGGCGGGCGCTTCGTGCGTCATCCATGGACAGTGGTGGGAAAATTCCATTTGACCTATACAAGTTTAGGTGAGTTAATCCCGTGTCAATCACGAGCTACACCTCACACCACCGAGTCGACCCATTATAGGGGCGATGGAGTAGCTTCCCCTGGGGCATTCTAGTATGCACGCAGCATTCGTGCAGCGTCGCGGAGGATCATTCAGGATATGGGCCCGAAATGACCCCACCTGAGTAGTCTTAGTCGGAGAAAATCCTGATAGGATTGCGAGGCAACTGCCCCTCGCCAGTTATAAGCCAGAGCGATAATTTTAATATTTTTATCGGCACCTTCCCACTTACGGACTGCGTCCAAGACATATGGCTGATTGTACTTAGCTATTTTTCCCTGTTGCAGGCATCGAGGCTGCCCACCGCTGAGTCATACTGAATTTGTACGTCCAGCCACACTATTCCTTATTCGATCAAGATCGTGAGGTCGGGCTTTCTCATGTCGTACATAGTATCAAATTTCTGCTCATTGATCACTTTGAATCCGCATTTTACGAGAATTTATTCCATGTGCCTCAGGACATTATCATGGCGCTTTATTCGTAGACCGCTCTCGATCGGACAGGCTTGGGCAATGTGAGGCAGGTTCATGGAAGCAAAGTCACCACTTTTGCATAGCGAGGAGACTTCCAGACCACTCCTCCGGATAATAGGTCGGGTGTGCCCGTTCAGCCCAACCGAACTCTCACGGACTCCTGAAAATTGAAACCAGCTAGATTAGTCGGCGCATGCTCTAGCCTGCAGACCCTTGGTGCCCAACCTCTTGTGAAGGTCTTCAACCAAGGCCTTCCAGGAGCAAAAGGAAGACCCAGCTTAACGGTATGTCATCGACACGGCAGGGAAGGCTGCTAGAGTAGTGCCCTTCTCATCGAGACCAGACAGTAGGCGAAGGCCCTTTAGGTTTGAGATAAGGAACAAGATCAGATTGTCGACATAGGTCATCTGATTGAACTCCAGTCCGCCGATAAAGACGGTGAACTCTTCCTGTCTTTCCATAACCGCGGTCAGGGCAAGATTAAGCATCAAGGGGAATAGCGGGTTCCTCTGTTTCACTCTCCTATGCCTACGACGGATTGAGTGCTTTCCAACTAAGAGCCTGCTGTCTTTGAAACATGTTTGAAGATACCCCAAAAGAATCGGGGGAACCCCTTTCCATTCGAGAGCTACGAAGACCGCCACGTGAGAGATCGAATCGAATACCTTGCGACAACAAGATTCTCGTACTTGGATCGGGCAAGCGAGAGAGCTGCATGGAGTTTGAAAACGTTAGAGACAATCCCTTCAAGACTTTTGAAGCCGAACTGGTCTTGATGGTTAAGCAGGGATGCTTCCAGCAGTCGGGTAAGGATTCGGTGGAATACTCTCACAAAGTAGTTCCAAATAACAATGGGCGGAATTCCATGGGATCACCGGGTACCTCAACCTTCTTGATAAACGTGACCCGAGAGGTGAAGATATTACCGGCTTTACCCCAGGAACACGGCAGGCCACCGAAAGCGCACCTGACGCCGCCCCAGCCGCGACACTCTACAGGTACCGTTTCCGTATTTCCGTACGAGCTGATCCAACGGACACGGTCCTTTACAAAGAAGAAAGAACTCTTTCCGGGGCTCTCGGCGAGGTCTTCAGGCTCGATTGTGTCACCGCGGGAAGCGACGATACGCCGCCGACATTGCTGCCTGTGGCACCGCTACCCCCGGGAACTCTCCGAGTCTGGGTTCAGGAATATTAACCCGATTCCCTTTCGCTCGTCTTTCAATGCGTTCAAAGAAAAATTACGAGACGGCAGGATTGGAAGTGTAGAAGACCAGGTAGTTAGGGTTTGCCGGGACCCGGTAATGAGGACAGACCAGACAGCACGACGACTACTACTACTAACCACCACGCCAATGCCGCTCGTATCCCCTCGCACGTAAAACGCGAAGAGGCGAGGGACAGCTCCGTATTCGAGATAGTCAACCCGTTCCGAGTTCGAGAGTAGGTTGATGCCGTGAACGACCTCGGGGCCTCTAATGGGGCCTCTAATGGTTGGTTTTATGGATGGAATTGCGACGATCGAACGCTAGCTATCTTGAGAGAAACTTCGGAGGGAACCAGCTACTAGACGATTTAACTGGTCTTTCGCCTCTATACCCGGTTCGATTTGCACGACAGTGGCGCTTCGGACTTCGACCAGAGTTTTCTTTGGTTTCATCCCGATCGCGAGTGTCAGGAGATGGGTCACAGCCAGATCACATGTGATGCCGGCTTTTTTCATCTTCTTAATAAAAAGGCATACCATAGAAGGAGTTGGCAGTGGGTTGCCGAGGAGGCACTTGGGTCCGAGATTGAGTTGATAGTGGTCTGCCAGAAGAGGAGTTGGGGTTTTGACTATCTTTGAATGCAGTCGAACTGTGTTGAGTGACGTCAGATATTGAAAGAAAACGTCCGCTGTGTGTGTTGCTGATACGAAGACTGAAGAAGCAAATTACTTCTGCTAAAATCTAAATACCGCTACTGCTACTACTATTATTTAAACAGTGATTTAGGTTTACACATTTAACATATGATTAATTTCACTATTTTTTGTTAACTTAATGCTTATTTTTTTCACTTAGAATTCTATTACAACTGCAGCCACTACTACTGATATGGATGATAATGATGATGATGATGATGATAATGATGATAACCAATGTTTGAATTTATCATTTTTTAATACTTTTTATTTGAAATGTGTTTACAATATTTCCATTATCAACCAACGTCTCTTGTACCGTCACAGATGATTTGCGCATCACAAATGGGAAATACTTATAAAGTTCCGTACATCTCACATTTTTGGTCCATTTGCTCGATCGTTCGTACTTCTGTGAAAAACCGTTCGTTTTACAATTACTTATATTGTACATCTGGTTTAATAAAGAATCAATTCTACGCGGACTTTCCAAAAGTGCTCCTTCAAACGGTCTCTTTTGAAGTGGAAAAACCAGTTCTTTTTCAAAGATTGGACTTTGATTTTTCCGTAAGTAACATCATAAATGTGTGTCCCATTCGTATCGTAGAAGAAAATGTCAATATATGGCCACTGAATGTTACTTCGGCGATAAACGCTTAGAACATTATGGTAAAACTTCCACTGGAAAGCAGCATTGGTACTGGCAGTGAACTTCGGGTGTTTTTTGAAAACTGTCTCTTGAAAAAGTTGCAAGAATTGACAAAAGCATCCACATTGTCATCCCAGGGAATAAAACCATGATGACGATAAGAACCTACAAGAGTACCTCCGTAGATAAAATAGGTGATATTGTGTTGACGGCACAGATCGATAAATACCTGGAAAACATACAAGAAAACTATTTTTTCTTTCATTGATATTGTTGGTCGGAAAATTTCTTTTAACGGTACTGGTTTAGATTTGGGAACATCGTCGTAAACTAGGTACCTCCACTCATTCGCTGAAAAACTACCACTGAGAACGGGAACGTCGACGGTTGGAGTAGTTTCGCTAAGAACAATTCAAAAATGGTTAAACGGAAGCCACATTTCTCCTTTGCAGAAATTATTTGAAGTATTTTCTTTGGGTTTGGTTATAGTTCATCTGCAAGAGACATTCAACTTTTTGTAACAAGGGTTTGTTTTTTTTTTTTGTATTTATATATAAATACTTTTGTCTTTCCAAAATTGAATCGACTTTGTTATATTAATTTTTCTGTTAACCCAATTCTCACTCGATGAACTTGCAGGTAGGCCAACTGGGAGCTTCGGACTTCTACGATCTGATAACTGCTCTCCAGGAAAAAAAATCACAATGTCAGTGGAGGGTGGCATCAAATCAACATTTGGAACCGCAGGATCAGGCCTTACCTGTAATACTGGACTATACAGTACAACGGTCAGTCTTGTGGAGTACATCGGTCCAGACCAAGAGATATTTTCATTATTAAATTGAACTTTTAAATCCTTTTTAGAACATTGGAAATTTTGGTTGAAAATTTTGTTTTTCTTGCGTCAGCTATAGGAAGTCGGAGCGCCTTTTTGCGGTGAAAAACATTGATTCGGAATTTTTTTCAAAAATCAAATAATTGCCGAATTTTGATGAAACTTTCGGAACTTAATCCTAAATTGATGTAATTATTTTCTAAAACATTTCGTTTTTGTTTTAAATATTGGTTAAAATATTTTTACAACTGTTACCCACCCCCTTATCTAATTTATGAAATGTCGAGAAAGTATTGCTTGTAGCGCTTAAAGTTTATGTAAGGACAAGTACTTGAAGAATTAAATTTTTTTTTTCGTCAAATAGGACCACCATTTGCATGGAAATGTAAAATAATCAATAAAACTAAGATATTATTTAATTAGAAAAGCTTTTAATTGCTATTATGAATAAGATATATTATGGCCACTCAGTCAGTTAAGTGTCATACGTGAAACACGCATGGGCGATCATGTCTCGAAAGAGACATGACTGACTGGGCAGAAGATTATCCCGCAGTAGGTTGCCATTGCTTTCTGCGGTAGACTGGTTGCCGACCAATGCTATAGAACCCAATCTGTCCTGTTATTTAACTCATAACTGGAAGGAAGAGACGGATTAATACCTTTCCCAAGGGTATTTGCGCGTAAGTGAATACAATGGATTCAAATGGAATTCGAATCCGAGCCGATATCGCTTATGGCCACTATTGTCTTAAAAAATAATAAATTTTACAAGTATTGTTTTCATTTTTTTCTTTGTAATCATAATAATTCAAAAAGTATTAAATCTTTTAGGATTCTGTATTAATTTTGGTAGTCGTAAAAATAATAATAATGATAATAGTAAAATTTCTTACTAATTGATAGGCTTGTCCAGCGGATTGTAACATTAGCAACCAATGAATTTGAAAAACTATCAAAATATAAAAACCTGGAAATTGAAATAGAAAAAAATGTGGAAAATGAAACAAGAACAGCACCAGTGGTAGTAGGAGCATTTGAAATGATAAAAAAGAAACAAAAACAAAAGAACACATTGAAAGAATCCGTAAAAATCCCAGGTCAAGAGATATACAAAAAATTGTCTTGATAAGTACTGCCTACACACTAAGAAGAACTTTGTTCATGTAACGCTAGAGATGTTATGGGAGATAGAAAAACAAACGAAATGTAGCCATGACAACACACAACTACCTGTCTTATGTCTTCCCGCAGACTTGGTACGTAGTGCGACCATAGCAGAAATCAAATATGATGATGATGATGATGATGATGATGATGATGATGATGATGATGATGATGGAACTACAACGGGAATGACGTGTTTTTTAATGCTCCTGAAAATGTAACGTTTTTTCTTCTTCTTTAAGAACGTAAGCATGTCATTTGGTTATTTTTACTATTATTTTAACGTGAATATGAATTTTTCATCTTCTTATTATTTAATTTATCTATTTCTCCTTTAATGATCCTGACTTATTAATCAACTAGTTTTCTTATTTGTTATTATTCATACGTCCCTTAGTTGTCGATATTTCCAAATAATTTTCTTTTTTATTAAATACGATATTTTTTCTTAGAAAAAACAATGCAATATCATAGGAAAAAAATTATACGATAGAAAAAAAATAATGCAAGACAATTTTTGCGATATTTTTTCTTAGAAAGATTGCGTGTTTCAATTGTTGATAACACTATTTTAGACCAGTTTAATGAATGAATAAATAAATGAATATACAGATGGGCGAATAAATGTTTGAACGATTGAATACCGTTTATAAATATATATATATATATATATATATATATATATATATATATATATATATATCATGCTTCTAATTTTTATTTAGATACATTGATTATTTTTTATTTTTCTATATTGCATATTATTCATTACGTAATCTTCCTTGATCCATAGTCAAAAAAAAAAAAAAAAAGAAAAAAAGACGTGTACTTTCTACAATAAACGTCTGTTAATTAAACTTCTAAGATAATACTTCAGAATTTTTTGTTAAAATTTTAGCTTATATTAAATTATTACCGAGAGGAATATTGCATATTTTTTATTAAAGAAAATGCTGCATATTTTATTACTGGCTGAATCGTGTGACGGATTGACACGGCTATCATTATAGTATAGATATGAAATTGTGAAGGACGGTAAGACGGATTTTTTAATTTTCTTTCATTTACTGTTGTAAACAAATATTATTGACTTTAATATGAAGGAGTCATGATGGGCTATTTGTTAGCAAGTTTTCTAATAGAACAGGATGTGAAGAGTTCAAATTTTAGCTTGTGGCAGCTGGTTTGTTTTGCTTTTACCTTTAAGAAAGCATGATAAACACTTTTCTCTTTAAGAACTGTAAATGGGATAAACACTTTATTATTATTATTGTTATTATTGGGTATTTTTAAAAATTATTTCATTAAGTGATTTAAATGAATATTTATTCATGTTAATATGAGGACGTTAATGGGAGCTACGAAAAATTAAAACAATGTTTATTGAAGAATTCGAGAGCTAAATCCATGAAGACATGGAAATCTACGTAAGCAAAAGAAAGCTAGAATTCAGCAATGCCATGGTTGCCTTATCAGATGAATATACCATAACTTACAAGAAGGGTAAAAGTTTAAAAAGTATAGGATCTTTCCAACCCAAACACAAACCGACCAACCCTAGTAATGAAAACCGTGATAACGTATAAACGCCCAACAACACCCCTCCCAAATTAACCGACCATTATTCAGGCAGGGAAACTGTAAAACTATATGTTTCAGTTGTAATAAACAAGGGTACACGAGGCCTTTTATCATCATACTTTATTTTATTTGAAAAATTGGGGGGGGGGGCACCTAAATGTATATAGATTAATATATTAGTCTCTTGTGGAGATTACCCTTTAATCGACTGAAGACCGAACTGAGGCAGTGATATTACTTCGATAGTAAGCTTAGCAGCAATGACGTGGAATTTAACTGCAATCAGCGAGAGGCCGGAATGAAACTAAAAGACGTTGGCTGTCTAGTTTTATCCAGCCGTTTCCATCATCGATGAGCCACTGACTCCTTATCGGAGACAATCATCTACCTAATAACTCAGCCCAGACCAGGCTGAAATGTAAGTCATCACGCTATGATTTCAGCAACTAATGAACTGTAGAGTCAGGCGTGATACCGACATGAATCAAACAGTGACAGACAAGCTGGCGTGACCTGCCGTCGGATACGAGAACCATGACCAGTAAATCTGTAACGGTTAAATGAATCGGCGGGCGATCTATAAAAATTGAATTGAGCCGGATTAAATTAAAGTTTAAACTGAAGAATTGCAAAGAGATAGTAGGACTTATAGGCCCACTGCTAATAAAATATGTATCGATACTGTTGGGAAAATATATAGGGGACAGTGAAATGAATCCCAAAACACGCACAGAGATTAAAACTCTGGCATAAAATACTGGAGGGTAACATCGAAAAGTCTCACGGTACGACGACGGCAGTAATCACAAGACAAAACGCGAAGAAAAAGTGTTGAGATAGCGGGGAATAAAACCAACATGAATAAAAAAAAATGCGATTTATGAGCGATAAGAAGGATTTTAAAGCTTCAATTGCACTCTACCGTAAGCCAAATGTACCGCTGTACAAGCTGATTGAAAGGAGGTATATTGGGAATTTTAAAAAACAGACGAAGAAGGGAAGAAAATAAAGTTGTGTCCTTGCATCTCTCTTATTTGCTTTTTATTTTTCTGTCGTGCTGGACACATTATTTGAGAATGTTAAAGAATGTGTGAGATTAGAGTTTAGGAGAAGAGGTTGGTTGTTCAATCAGCAACGCATCAAAACAAGAACTAAGACAATTGTGCAAACTATTTGTGACCTGTTCTTTGCAGCCGATTGCACACGTTTATCCCACACCCTTAAGGATATGCAATGCATCGTTAACAAATTCTCTCGTGTATTAAAAGCTTTGAGTTTGACCATCACCATTAAAAACGGAACTTGTCCATCAGCCTATCTGTATTCACCAATTGTTTCACCCACTGTATATGTTGAGAGTAAAGTTTTGAAAACCTTTCTTTTTGTGTCCGTTGTATCCACTGGTGCTACAATGCTGAAGAAATTAAATTCAGGATAAAAAAAGGCTAGTTATGCCTTCGGTAATCTTTACCACAGGCTTTGGAATACTCGTGATGCTTTGTTAAAGGTAAAAGTCAGCGGTATTGCATCTCTACTCTATGTAAAATCTTGATCTCTGTAACGATGATAGATTAATCAAGTCGATGCTTTCCACAAGCGTTGACTGTGTACCATGTGCAACAGAAAACTAAGTGATCCCATTAGAAACAGTAAAGTTCTGACTAAATTCAACATGGCAAGTATTGAAACCATACTCATAAAAATCCGATTTAGGTGAATATTGCATCGTTCTTGTAGGAGCGATAGCAGAAAACAGCTCCTCTTGGCCAGCTTCTAACAAGCAAGTCAGTTGAAAGGCAACTCTTGCGTTCCGATGACAAACTCAAAGGGAATTTGAAATGATGAGGTATCCCTTTTTTGCCTGTGATCAGTGGCGATTGTGGAACTCTGAAAGTGTCGGGACCACTTAGAGGAAGAAATTTTTCTGAGGAGGAAGGGAGTAAACCCAAGCAGCGTGTTCATTTTCATGCTAAACCACTATCGTATACACAGGTTAAGAATGAGTTTGAGTATAAATATGTTGAACATCGGAATGAACTGCGTGCAAATATTCAAGCAAGTTATCAGCATCCCGTTCTTCTAACTGATAACCTTACCAGACACTGTAGCTTTGTCGCATGCAGTAAAACAGGCCTTGCAGTCCGATTTCAAAAACATGTGACAATTGCAATTGATCATCAATCACTTGAGTGACATGAATCTAACACCTGTTACATACAGCGGCTGGACAAAATAATGGAAACAGCTAGTACCATGATAGCATAATTTTAAAAATTTGATTAAACTGTTAAAATCTTATCTATTTTTGTTTTTGCTTTAATATTAGTAATACTTCCCTTTTTTTTATTTCCACAGATATTATCTAAATAAGTTTATTAAAATCAACAGTCAGAACTATTTAAGAATTTTAAATGATCAACTTAATCCTATAGTTCAGGAACTATTTCCAGAGGGAAATGCCATCTTTCAAGATGTTAATTCACCCATTCATACTGCTAAAGTTGTAGCTGAATGACACAAGGAACATTCTAGTGAAGTAGAACATCTTATCTGGCCACCACAGCCCCCAGATTTCAGTATCATTGAACATGGTTCATTTTTAGTAAAACAAGTGAGTAGTTGATATCATCCACCATAATCATTGAAAGAATTGGGACTGAAGCTGAAGAATGGATAAAAATTCCTCTGGAAAAAATTCAAAGTTTGTATGAGTCAATCTTATGCAGAATTCAAGCTGTAATTACTGCCAAAACTGGTCCTACTTCTTATTGAAATAAATTTGCTTGACATTTCAAGGTGTTTCTATTATTTTGTTTATCTCTGTATCTCTAAATCTCTACATTATCTCTGTATGTCTAAAAGCTTGCAAAACACTTGTAAGCCTAAGGAGACACATGCGTTGTTGTCAGCGACGGGAGAGTCCACTATATACTCTAAAGTTTTCGTACCAGGGTGCGCGCGCACACACACACACACACACACACACACACGCACACACAGAGAGGATTTCTACATGTGTTTCAAATGATTTATCCATCCATTTGTTTTATTGGTAGGCTATGTTTTTTGGAAAAATTATACATATGAATTTGGAACTATTAGTTGCTGAAAAGATAACAGATTAGTTAAAATGACATTAAAGATTTAAGAATTTTTCTGAAAAAAAAGTTATTAATTGTTTGTTAGTACCCGTGCAACCAGACTGGCAACTGGGTCCCACCCATTCACAGTCAGGTTAGCCAAACGCAGACGACAATTCTACTCCTGCAGCTTCCTCTCTCGCACTTCCCGCCTGTGGAACTCACTCCCGTATTCTTGCTTTCCTGACGGCTACGACCTCCAGAAATTTAAAAGCAAAGTTAATACTCACCTACTAACCACTGGACTCTAGTTCTCTCCCCTCCCCTGTATAATCTTCACTTTCTCTCCGCCTATGTATCTGTCATTGCACCTGCTTTCTCAGCTTTCTATTGTTCCTTTCTAACTAGCTTGTACTCCTCACTCTTTTCTAATTAATCTTTCTACATTTATGTAACCCCCTGCACATCAGTGGCGTTTCTGCCTTGCTCGGGGTGAAATGATTAAAAAAAAAAAAATTTAGTATTGAAGGTCCATGAATCAATTACACATATTGTAGTTTCTTTCAACTGAAATAAGAAGTCATTTAGATCATGTTTTATTATTGGACTATAACAGGGTTAAAAATATAAATTTTTTTTTACTTTTACTGCAAGAAGATAATTATAGAAGTGTGGTTGGCTCGAGTATACAACTCACAATCCAAATACAAATCCAGGGCATTCTCACTCCTGCTGAAGGGACCCCTTCCTGGTTAACCTTCACCACTTCCTATCTCAGATAATACTGGGTAATGTGGGGCCGAGGTATAGGGTTAAAGTTCTAAAAGTTTCATTAACACCCGACGAACATTTGATGTTTGCAAAAATTTCGAAAATAATGTGTTTTTCACCGAAAAAATAAACTGAGTTACGCAATATTAGATTCTTATGTTGTACTAGCAGTATAGTCCGGCGTTGCTCGGGTGTAATGAAAGCTTTAAAACTAATCCATGGTCCTGGAGCTCAGACTCTTTGGACGTTGGCACGAAAGACTAAAAAGCAATAGTTGTTTCCAGTTAAAAAGAAAACCGTAGATTGAAAGAAAAACGAATGGATGTAAATCAAATTTTGATTTCCTGGTATCGATATCAAATAAGTTTTTTCGTCGTAAACTGAATTTTGAAGGCTAAATAAGTCCTCTGAGTAAATGGTATCATGACTGAGACTAAGAACTACAATTATACCTACTTAGAGCCAAATTCGAAGCAAAAACTAAAATAAAGGGGCTGAAAAAATACAGACATACAAGCAGATAAACAGACACACACACAAACATTTTGCCTTTTATATATATGTATATATATATATATATATATATATATATATAGAGAGAGAGAGAGAGAGAGAGATATTATCGATTTTCTGCACTATTGTAAGAACTGCAACCTTGAAATATCTGAATATCGTTTCTTATGTCTTTGAGTGTATCAAATTTTATTAAAATTGAACCACTCCTTCTATAACCCGATTTTTCGATTATCGATTTTCGGTATTTATCGGGGGTACCTCGACACAAAACCTTGCTAAGAACACTCGCAGACGCTTATAGTACAACTGTGTAAATTTTCCAGAAAATCAGTTCAGCCGTTTCGGAGTCTATAGGTAACGGACACACACACACACATACACACACAGACAAAGTTTCATTTATTATATAAGTTTAGATATTCTCGTATCGATTTGGGTACCCGCGAACGAAAATTAAAACAAGATTTTTATCAAAATTTACACAGCTAGAATTGTTTTGAAAAATCTCCACAAATGTATGTTATTTCATTGCTAGCGTGATGACTTACATTTCAGCCTGGTCTGGGCTGAGTTATTAGGTAGATGATTGTCTCCGACAAGGAGTCAGTGGCTCATCGATGATGGAAACGGCTGGATAAAACTAGACAGCCAATGTCCTTTAGTTTCATTCCGGCCTCTCGCTGATTGCAGTTAAATTCCACGTCATTGCTGCTAAGCTTACTATCGAATTAATATCACTGCCTCAGTTCGGTCTTCAGTCGATTAAAGGGTAATATCCACAAGAGACTAATATACTCATCTATATAGATTCAGGTTCCCCAAAATGTTTCAAATAAAATAAAGCATGATGATAAAAGGCCTCAAACTTGAGTAAAACAAAGTTTTATAGTAAAAAAAAATATTCATTATTATTAAGAGGAAAGATCAAACTATTATTTTTTTATTTTTTATTTTTTTGCTTATTTCAATACTTTTTAAATCTTTTTTAGCACGTTCGGAATTTTGGTTAAAAATCTTGTTTTTCTTGCGTTAGTGTGTAACCCTAAGATTAGTATTTGAGCTACACTTCAAGCCTTAATATTCAAAATGCCCGCAAACATTGCACATATACTAATATATATCTAATTATTACAAACTTAGTAACTAGACATAAACAATAATAGACTTACTGGAGAAAAAATTAAGAAAGCTATTGCTACATCAATGATTCAAGATGGCTTTGAGCGAGCGAGAGAAACCAGTAGATCTTGACGAAAGTCATCCTTCGTCGAACCTTGTGAACTGGCACTATAAAATCATAAACAAAGAACTGTACCAATAAACTGAAACTATATCACATACTTTCAGCAGTATCAACAATTAAAATGCATAGTACACGTAACAGAAACAGAAAATAATGACATAAGATGTTGACATTCCATACAATTTCAAACAAAAGTTTAGGAAGGCCACTGAGAATCGTTTACTTGTAGCAGGTCTACAGGCACACAGGTTAATAGATAAACTTCTATTTAAGCCACAGCACAATCATGCACTACCCCCCCCAGTGGTATCTCGAGAAGGTCAAGTAGGAGATCGTAAATCGCTATGCAGTGTTCAGTGTTCCCAACGGTAACAAGGAAACTAGTACTGAACAATTATGTAATATCAGTATTTCTATATGAATGCTGGACCGTCTCCATATAAATGAAGAAGAGATTTGAGGAAACAGAAATGTCGCTCTACAGAAGAATGCTAAAAAATCTGTGGACTGAACACGTAAGTAAAGAAGAAATTTTAGAGAAAATAGGGGGAAAAAAAGACCTACACAAAAATGACGCATCAGAAAGTGACTGTTAAAATTTCTACAGTACATAACGAGAAAGAATGTTTGGAAAATTTGCAACTCACTTTGAAAGCAGAGGCAGAAAAGTAACGCATAACCTTCCTAACGATTTCGTGTAAATGCGAGGCATATCAAGGATTAGGAGATTTAGCAAAACAAAAAGGGGGGATACTAATAGTTGAAATTGGCAGCAATTTGCGGAGAGACATGAACGCCCACACCCTAAAAGAACACGGAACAAATAAAACATGTTCCGTGACAATGTTGTGTTTTGATGCAAGTATGAAAAATGTGACACGGAGATCCAAAGACGCATTGGCATGGCCAAAGACGCATTTCAGAAGCTAACCAGAGTACTGAAAGACAGGAAAATCTCAGAAACAAAGAAAAGAGTACTGGATTGCTATCTGTCCTTCTTTATGGAAGTGAAGGTTGGACGATCTCATCAAAGATGAGGGAGAGGCTTGGCGTAACAGAAATGTGGTTTTACAGAAGGATGCTGAGGATACCATGGACAGAGCACGTGTGCAACGATGAGGTGTTTGAAAGGATGCAAACGAGAAGAAAACTGATAATAAATATCAGGAAGAGAATGAGGTTCCTGGAACATGTAATGAGGAAGTAAGGCCTGGAGAAATTGATACACACAGGTCGGATAAATGGAAAGAGAGACAGGGGAAAGCAGCGCGAGACGTACTTGTTAGGTCTGAGCAAATGGCTGACGAAGCGGGGCTTGGAAGAGATACCAAGAGAAAAATTATTGAGAGCGACAAGATACAGAGCCAAGTGAAAGTCCATGATGGCCTACGTTCTGAAGGGACACGGCACATGAAGAAGAAGTGGTCATTTTCATCATGTGCAATGTAGACCTGGGGGTGGCTTCATCTTTAAAATGTATTCTCTGACGAGACACAGGCCTAACTTTTGGTTTTCATAGGATGCCATGCAGTTTGTGTTTGTAGAAGAGACATTAAACGGCGTCATCTACGTAAAAGTCCTTGTTCTACCCATTCTAATTCCATTCTTATTATTGTTCTAGTAGATAATACCTACTAATAGGTTTCTCTCATAATGTTCTGCAGAATGCGCAACAACTTCCATGGCAGAAATGATCACAAGCCATATCTTCCATTGAACGTCTATGACACAAGATCATTTGACCCCTCACTCGTTCAGGTAATCTATCTAGAAATGTTACTCTATTGCGTCAACAATTGTAAAAGACATGAACTAACTCATCGCAAGACAGTATTCTTCATCTGTGCGTTCGTATGCATATGAGATTACAAGCTTTCGTTAATACTTCTTCCTCATGTGCCGTGTCCCTTCAGAACGTTGGCGATCATGAAATTCCACTTGGCTCTGTGTCTTGTCGCTCTCAATATTTTTCTTACTGGTATATCCAAACCTCGCACCGCCATCCATTTGCTCAGACCTATAAAGTATGTCTCACGCAGCTTTTTCCTGTCTCTCTTTCCTTCTATCCGTCCTGTGTGCATTAAATTCCCCAGGCCCTGCTTCCTCATTACGTGTCCCAGGAACCACATCTGTCTTTTTTTGATGTTAAGTATGAGTTTTCTTCTCGTTTGCATCCTCTCCAACACATCTTCGTTGCTCACGTTTTCAGTTCACATGGACTGAGAACGTAAGCAACTCAGCATCCTTCTGTAGACCCACATTTCTGCTGCCTCAAGCCTCTCCTTTATCTTTGATGAGATCGTCCAACCTTCACTTCCATGCAGAAGGACAGATATCACATAGCAAAACAGGACACTTTTCTTTGCTTCCAATGAGATTTTCCTGTCTACTCTGGTTAGTTTTTGAAATGCGTCCTTGGCTCTGCCAATGTGTCTTCGAATCTTAACGTCGCGCTTTCCATCCTCTGTCAGAACACCTCCCAGATATTTAATTTTTTTTACTTGTTTTATTTTAGTTTCTATCTGTAGATGGCATTTTAGGGTCCACTTTTTGCTGATGAACATACATTCAGTTTTCTTAAAGTTTATGCTTCGTCCTTCCTTCTTGCTTTCTCTTGTTAAATTCTGTAGGAGGTTCTGTTTTATCCTTTCCGTGTCTGCTTTCAGCGCCGTGTCATCCACGTACCTTACATTGCTGAGATTGTGACCGGCAAGGCTTTTATTTTTCTCAGAACTCTTTTACTGTAAAAGTTAAATAGGTCCGGTGAGAAAAGACGTCCTTGTCTTATCTCCCTTTCTATTTTTGTGGTACAGTGGATATCGGCTCGGAACGAGAAACCGGGGAGCCGAGTTCGAATTCCAGTTGAATCCATTGTATTCACTTACGCGCAAATACCCTTGGGAAAGGTATTAATCCGTCTCTTCCTTCCAGTTATGGGTTAAATAACAGGACAGATTGGGTTCTATAGCATTGGTCGGCAACCAGTCTACCGCAGAAAGCAATGGCAACCTACTGCGGGATAATCTTCTGCCCAGTCAGTCATGTCTCTTTCGAGACATGATCGCCCAAGCGTGTATCACGTATGGCACTTAACTGACTGACTGATACCTGCCGAATTATCTTTCTATCCGTACGCCAGTGGTTTGCCGCCAAAATAGATTCTTGATTATTCTATCATCTTTTCTGAAAATATCGAAGTTGTCGATCATCTCCATCAAGTATTTATAGCCTATTTTCTCAAACGACTTTGCGAAGTCTATAAAGCACAGATAGAGGTCTTTCTGCATTAATGAGTATATATAGAGCGTGAATATAATTGATACATTTCTTATTTTGGAATCAGTGCACAACGCATACATCCGTATCTGGGATCAGTTACTGTCATAGCGCTATTATCTGCATATTTAATCTTGACTAAATTGAAACTCATATTCTGGATATTGCAATGTATTTTCTGACATTTTATATGAATAACTAATCTAATGAAAAGTATCTATTTGTACTATAAAATATTACTTTCCGTTTTCAAAAGTAAAAAAAAATGATTTTACCTTGTTACTACTTTTACTGTAGTTTATGCAAATATATAAGCATAAAAATTAATCATTTTAGTATGATTTTAAAATAATCTAATCCGCATTGTTTTGTTTTTTTCTGTGTATAGTTTCATCAATGATGTCCTAACATTTTCAAAGGACAGAATCACTTGAACTTCAATTGAACACACAATAAGGCTGATGCATACATATGACAGCATTTATTTCCTGGTTTTATGACAGCAATTATTTCTTGGTTTTTGTAAAGATGTTTCAATTATATCAAATATCCTACGGTGTAGCTTATATGAAGAATTACTTTTGTGGCATTCATAAATAGAAACCTTTGCATATCTTCTTCATAATGCATTACTTTAATTGTCAGTGAAAGATATCGTATTATTTTTAACGATATTTGCAATTACAAAAACGGGTTTGTTATTCAAGGCACGTAACGTTTTGTCTACATTGATTTTTACAGAGCATATTGTAAATGCAATTGTTGACCTATTCAGTAATAAGTGAATATTTTATTGATTACGTGCTACATATCTAATAAAATACAAACTTTGAATGTCAACATATGAAGTAAAATTCAATTCAATTAAAAAGCGAAATATAGTCACATTTTTTCCTATTGATGACTGCATATCATCAGACATTTAAGTGTTATACGCGATACACACTTGGGCGATCATGTCTCAAATGACATGAGAAAAAAATAAAGTACCTGAGCGTGACAGGTGCCTCGACCACACTGCCTCGCTATTGTCTCACAATGAGCGTGATAGGGGGAAATATATATATATATATATATATATATATATATATATATATATATATAACGTCACCCGCAGACAGACTGTTTCGCTGCATCACAGCTCATCCTATAGCATCCATCCAGGATTGAAACCTGACCGAATTGTCATCAGTCGATGATTCTACCTCTGAGCTATGGACGCTCGGTAGATGAAGACGGACTATATGTAACGTAAAGATATACCAGTAGCCGAGATAGTTCAAATTAATTTCTGAATGAACGATGCGTAGATGCGTGAGTAGCTACTATTTATATATTTTCTTTTTTTTTTTTTAATCATTTCACCCCGAGCAAGGAGGAAACGCCACTGATGTGCAGGGGGTTACATAAATGTAAAAAGATTAATTAGAAAAGAGTGAGGAGTACAAACTAGTTAGAAAGGAACAATAGAAAGCAGGTGCGATGACAGATACATAGGTGGAGAGAAAGGGAAGGTTATACAGGGGTGGGGAGAGAGCTAGAGTCCAGTGGTTAGTAGATGAGTATTGACTTTGCATTTAAATTTCCGGAGGTTGTAGCCCTCAAGAAAGCAAGAACACGGGAGCGAGTTCCACAGGCGGGAAGTGCGAGAGAAGAAGCTGCAGGAGTAGAATTGTCATCTGCATTTGGCTAACCTGACTGTGAATGGGTGGGACCCAGTTGCCAGTCTGGTTGCACGTTTAAACACCTGTTGAGGAGGCATCAGTGACTTAAGCTCGTTCGAGCAGAAGCCATGAAAGTATTTATAGAACAGACAAAGGGAGGCCACATTTCGACGATGGGGAAGTGGCTGCAGTCGAGTCGCCAGATCAGTACCTATCACATTACAGACTCTCCTTTGGAGCTTGTCAAGAACACTGAGGAGAACAGCAGGGGCACCTGACCATAAATGGCAGCAGTACTCCATGCACGGACGGATGGTTGACTTGTATATATGCAGGATGGATTCAGGTGGAAAAAACATCCTGGATCGACAGAGTGACCCAACCTTCTTAGCAGTAGATTTTGCTATGGATTCAATATCGTGGTTCCATTTGAGGTCTGAAGAGAGGGTAAGTCCGAGGAGGCGTAGTGTATTACTCTCAGGGAGAATCACTTGGTCCATGCTTATGGGAGGCAGGAGAGGTTACCTGTAATGGTTGACAGACAACAGCTTGGTCTTAGATGAATTGAAGTTGACAAGCCACTTCTTGCCCCAGTTCACCACAGAGTGTAGATCCCGCTCAAGGTCAGCAGCGAGATTATGTCTGTCCGCCACGACAGGTTTCTTACTGGAGCGGGAGTATATTGTAGTGTCATCTGCGTAGATGCCTACTTGGGACTTGATCTCATCTGGGAGATCGTTGATGAAAATAAGGAAGAGCGTCGGGCCGAGGATAGAGCCCTGTGGGACACCAGCATTCGTGCTGTAGGACGAAGAGGCACGCCCATTCAGAACGACCTTCATTTTGCGGTTATTTAAGAAAGATTGGATTAGGTCAAGCAGGCTACCGGTAATACCATAACCGCGTAGTCTGCATAGGAGGCCAGAGTGCCAAACCCTGTCGAAAGCCTTGGAGATGTCCAGAGCAACCGCGCGAGCCTCGTCAGACTCATCAGGGGCCTGTAGCATGTCCTCCGTTACGGTTGTTAGCAGGTCGGCCGTGGACCTGGCAAAGCGGAATCCATATTGCCTGTCGGAGAACAGTTTGTGGGCGGTGAGATGATGAACTATTTCAGCATTGATTATAGCCTCGGATACTTTCCCGAATATCGGTAGAAGACTGATATGGCGATAGTTGGATGGGCCCGAGGGTTCACCACAATTCTTAAATACAGGAACGACTGAAGAGAATTTCCAGCATGCAGGAAAGCAGGAAGCAGAAAGGCAGTAGTTAAATAGTTTAGAGAGGACAGTGTGTGTGTGTGTGTGTGTGTGTGTGTGTGTGTATTCTTCAATACTCAACCACGCTGGTGTAATAGTTAGCAAGCTTGTCTCGCTAAAATCATTACGTACCAAGGCAAAGTACCGCCCGGTGCCCGTATTCATAATGGCACCCACCTTTTCGGAGGAAAAATACAAATGAAATACCTTTAATGGCATTGATTACTACTTGCAAAACAACAAATTCAAAAAATTAGCTGAACATATTTTAACATTTCGAGCTTTTGCAGAAGCAGAATTTCTAATAACTTGTCAAAGTCTATCTTCCCGACAGTTTTAAGTTCAATTGAAATGAGTGACAAATTGGATAAGCCATCTTGTGACATACTCGGTCTCAAGTGACTTTTGATGTGCTTCAGTTTCGAGAAGCTTCTCTCTGCAATAGCAACAGAAACCGTGAGCGTCAAAAACAGCCGGAGAGAAATCACAATATTTGGCGCTGTTTCTTGAAGTTGCCATCGATAAATCCATCTCAGCTATTTGATTTGGACATCATGGTCATGTCATGTTCCACTTTGAAGCTGCCGCTAAAAAAATCCCCAAGTCGGAGAACTTCCAAAGTTAACACCGTATTCGCTGCCGATAATTTTAAATGTTCGATCCAAGTCGCCTTCTTCCATGATTGCTTGCGTTGATAATCCAGCGAAGACAATTTGCAGATGAGACATAAAGTCAAATCGTATTTCCACTTCATTTACAAACCGATTATGACATTCGTAAAGATTTCTCTTACATTTTCTTCCTTTTCCCCAGTCAGGTTTCTCTTTCTTCTAATTCGCTTTTCAATTGGAATTTCCATTTCCTTGCACTTTGTTTTACTTTGGTTAACCGATTCAGACGCCAGCCTGTCCCTGTTTCGGTTAAAGAAAATTTTGGACGCATTCACATCCAAATCAAGGTTCTTGAAGTTTCTTTTGGATGAGATTTATTTGTCCAAGAATTTCTTCCCAGTAAAACAAATGTGACATGAAGGAGAAGTTTCCAGTTGAAAGCAAAATGATTTCTGCATCCCCTCTTGTTTGAAGATTTTCTGAAGCTGAGATTAATGAATCGAATGCCTGAATCACTCCTTGAAATCCGGTTTTCACTGAACGAATAGCTTCGTAACGGGTAGTTACCAAACGCCTCATCATGACCTTCACATGCGGAGATAAAACTTCCCACCGGTGATTGGAAGATGAATAAAATGTATCGAGTCTCTCAATCATTCCAAAAAATGTAATGGCACTTGGATTCTCAACTGAGGCGTGAATACCGCATAAATTCCGACTATGATTAGAACATGGCACAAATTTAGTTTTCCCATTTCTTTCGTAAAAGACGTTGAACACCACCACGAACTACAATCATACGAGCCGCATTGTCAAATCCTATTCCTTTACATTATTTTAAATCAAGTTTCTCTTTCTCCAGTCGATCCAAAATTATCTTCTCGATATTATAAGCTGTCTTCCAATGATCAGTTACAAAACCAAGAAATGATTCCCGCATCTTCACTTCTTTGTCTTCAATTATACTGAACACGAAATTAAAAGTAATCCTCTTCTTTTCTTCACTTTTACAAAAATTTACAATTACGTGTGAAATCCTAATTTTGACAAATAGGAAAAGGATTGGCCCCGTACTGAAAGAAAAAGACGAAGCCGGATTTCGCGATCAGATGTTAAAATAGTTTTCTAACCAATGGAAGGAAGTAACTTGAAAAACTGAGAGAAAAGTTAGCAATCCAGTGCGAAAAACTAAATGGCCATAAAAAGGAAAGTCAGAATCAGTCAGTGAAATGGAAGCAGCGATATTATACACCAGCAACATGTGTCAAAAACTTCAAACACTGCCCAGAACATATAAGGTCCCGACACACATTCATTTTCCTTCTTCTCTCGTGCTATTTTCCTTTACCTCTTCTTCTCCATTTTCAAAATTCTCGCAGTCAACAAAGAAGATGACGACTACAACAACAATAAGATGCTTAACTGACTCCTAAAAACTAACGTCCATTAAGTACAATTTCATTTATTGCTTTACATTCCTTTACACTTTCTCGTCGGCCATAAAAAAGGGAAGGGAACAGAGACTTTATTAAACACATTCTGCTACTTACAACTACAAGCTCTGGATACACTTAACTACATACGACAAATTGATGTTATTCTGTTCTGTTAATAAAATTCTATTTTAACATACAAACGAAATACTTTCATTCTTCCACATTCCACATTCCAACCTTCTGATAATTCTAATAATTCTGAAAACTCTGATGATGATTCTAATAAACTATAAGTTGTGAGAATTGTCGGCTATGTTTGTGAATTAGCCTTGTACCAGACATGATTGACCATCTCTACCACACAACAACGGCATATCAACATATGAAACACATCTGATCAGTATGAGAAATGTCTAGCGTGCTGTCTAGTATGACCGCAAAATAACTGGCTTTTCGAATTCGATACAGTATATTTTCCTTTACATGTTTTCCCAAGGTGTTAATAAATTAATTTTGGATTTTCAGTGACAAGTACCACCAGTTATCATTTACATATTTCAAGTAATGATTGCCAAGAACAGGATCATACTTGCTCATAACTTTAACATGATAAACTTATCTTTATTGGAACTATTTACATTTTATCGATGGCCTATAAAAAACAGATTCTGTTTCGTCAGAAATTTCACATCAAGTAACTATGTTAAAACCTGTCTTTCTTTCATAGTTTGTTTTTGTCAAGGGTTTTACTTTATAAAGAGTCACTTCCAACAGCTTCCATTCCTTGAAAGTTCCTTGGTAATCAGACAAATTTTCATGTTCAGATATTTTTTAATTAAGCTTCCAGAACATTTGAAATCCTGGATTTCTTGCTAGACTTGATTTGCGTTGCTCTGTCTTCAGGAACAGGCGACAGCAGAAACAATAAAGAAATTTGTTCGCCTTTGAATACAGCAACCCTGTGTAACACGGTTAGTCAGGGTTTATCCTGGTCAACACGGCACCAGACGTGACGACGCTCTCGGGTCGCTAGTTGTGATGGCTTCGACACAGTAGCTGGTCTTCAAGTCGTCTATTACAACAGTGTTCTTCCTCACCCACGCTGTGAACTTTTGATCCTGAGGAAGGCACGTTGAAATCTTGCTAGCTGTCTCTTTACCACGTTAACCAGACCGGACGCGCGTGCACCATTGGGTTAATAAGAACGACCAAAAGTAAATCGAAGGATGCCTGAATTAGTTGCGAACAAAAGTCTTTATATACAAAAAAAAAAAAAGAAAGAAATAGAATATAATAGTCGTCAATTTCTTATCCTTACAACGGAGCGAAAGTTTTCATTTAAAAGTAATGTTTGTCTTCTCAATATTAATTCTAATTTTCAGTTGGTGACGTCTATCACATCAATCGGAGTTTTCAGTTGTGACGATTCAAAATGTCTTATTCAAGCTTTCTACCAAAGCTTTACGAAAACTGCCGAAGAGGGGTCTTTGTGTGTGTGAATGACGGCGGCGGTGAATTCCTCTTGTCTGCCTTAGCTCGGCGCAGCAACAACAACTTATTTGACTAACTCTTTCTCGACTCTTTCTGTTTCTTTATATCTTCAGCCAGAACTCTATCGGAGGCGCGTTATTTGACTTTAACTCTTTTCGGTCGGTCGGCGGCAGGCTTCTCTACGATTCTTTACATCTTTAGTCAGGAACTCTATCGGAGGCGACCGTCTCTGTTCTCTACGGTCGTGGCCCCCTAGTTGGGAACCGTCTCTCCCTTTGTCGTTACATCTCGACTGGTCCCAAGTCTCGAGCAAGTGCGTGAGTGTCTTCTGAAGCCATATTTTTATGAATGTCCCCAATTGTCTTGGATGTGTGGTGCATGACGGACACGGGGTGTCCATGCCTTTAGTCAATTAAATTACTTCCGCTTCCACACTTTGAAGTAGGGCTATATCATTGCCTTAGTTTAACCAATGAAGTAACAATATTTCTTAATGACATCATTTCTTTACGTCTTCTTCCCTTTTTGATTACATCATTTATTTTCCCGACTTTAAATCTGTTCTCTGGAATAATTTTGAGGATTTAACCTTACCTGACCTCATGAAATGTTTGTGACAAGCCTGAAACAATATTCTGGCTAAAGTTTATTTTTTTCGGTTTCACCAGCTGCAAAAGCTTCCGCTTTATATCACACAATGGCCGGCACTATGATGACCCCATTGACCTGTCGCTTACACCTGTTAAAATGTTTGATTCATTCACTTTCCAGTCAGTTTCCAAGATTTAAAAAAGTTTCAATATATTTCTTTCCACAATTTCTTAGCCGCATTCATATTGCGATCAACGATAAACACTTTTACTTTATCTTATTTTTCTCTCCACTCATATTGTAATCTGCAGAATGAACAATACCACTAGTAATAATTTCCCTCGCTCCGTCGTACTAAACTTAGAATTACATTTTTTCTCAGTGGTGTTTTTTTTTATAGAGGTAAGTGATAAATTCTTTGGTTTTAGTTCTATTTTAACACGCGTAGTCAGGGTTTATCTTGTTCAACAAGGCACCAGACGTAACGACATTCTTGAGTCGCTAGTCGTGATGGCTTCGACACAGTATCTGGTCTTCAAGTCGTCTATAACAACGGTGTTCTTCTTCACCCACGCTGTGAACTTTGATAACTTTGAGCCATTTAAATTATTTCTGCCTCCACACTTTAAAGTAGGGCTATATCATTTCCTTGGTTTAACCAATGAAGTAACAATATTTCTTAATGGCATTATTTCTTTACGTCTTCTTCCCTTTTGATTACATCATTTATTTTTCTGACTTTAAAATTTGTTCTCAGGATTCAATGATTTTGAGGATTTAACCTTATTGACCTCATCAAAAGCTTGTGACAGTCCCGACACAGTATTTTGGCTAAAGTTTATTTTTTCGGTTTCACCAGCTGCAAAAGCTTTCTGCTTTATCGCATAATGGCTGACAATATGATGACCCCATTTAACCTGTCGCTCACACCCGCAAAATTCACTTTCCAGCCAGTTTCCATGATTTTAAAATTTTGCAATATTTTTTTTTCAATTTCTTAGCCGCATTCATATTGCGATCGACAATAAACAATTTTATCATCTATTAGGCTTATTTTCCTCTCCACTCATATTGTATCTGCAGAATTAATAATATCACTAGTAATAATTTCTTTCGCTCCGTCGTACTAAATTTAGGATTACATTTTTTTTTCACATACTAAAATACTAGGGTTACATTTTTTCCACATACTAAAATAGTGTTATAGCTGATCTCAAAAGAGTCTCTCCATTCTCCATAGTTTTCAAAATCTGTCTTGTAGCATTACCCTCGGACTATTTTTCCCCGGTCTTACAGTCGGTTCAAACGGTTCATCTTTGTTTTGAAAGTTTGATGAGCCGGATTCTGATGAACAAAGAGCGCAGCAGAATCGACTCAGAGATAGGACAAGAACAATGTGGCTTCGTTAAATATACCGAAACAAGGAATGCGATATTCATGTTCAGAATGTGATCTGAAAGAGCAATACAAATGCAGAAGGACCTCTATCTGTGCTTTATAAAGGCGTTTGATAAAGTACGCTGCAGACACTTTATAGAGATGCTCGACAACCTCGACTTTTCGGAAAATACGTTTAGAAAATCAAGAATCATTATTGGCAGAAAACTGCATGCTAACGAATAGGAAGTAAATTCAGCAAGTATACAAAAATAGAAATGGGTGTAAAACAAGGATGTGTTTTCTCACCGTATCTATTCAGCTTATACAGCGAAACAATTCTGAGAGAAATATAATCGTTGCCAGGATACGGCATTGGTGGCCACAATCTCAGCAGTTTAAGATAAGCGGATGACACAGTGCTGATAGCAGACACTGAAAGGAGAATACAGAAGGTAGCAAGAGAAAGCAAGAGGAAAGGACGAAGCATAAACTTCAAGAAAACAGAATGTATGGTCATCAGCAAAAAATAAAAAAGAGCCCCAAAATGCCAACTGTAGGTTGGAGAAATTAAAATAAAACAGGTAAAGCAATTTAAATACCTGGGAAGTATTCTGACAGAGGATGGTAAATGCGACGTTGGGATCCAAAGATGCATTGGCATGGCCAAGGATGCATTTCCAAAGCTAACCAGAATTCCGAGAGAAAATCTCATTGGAAGCAAATAAAAGAGTGCTGGATTGCTATGTGATATCTGCCCTTCTGTATGGAAGCGAATGATGGATGATCTCCTCAAGGATGAAGGAGAGACTCGAGGCAGCAGAAAAGTGGTTTTACAGAAGGATACTGAGGATACCATGGATTGAGCACTTGAGCAACGATGAGGTTTTGAAGTGTATGCAAACGAGAAGAAAACTCATACTTAACATCAAGAAGAGACAGATGTGGTTCCTGGGACACGTAATGAGGAAGGAGGGCCTGGAGAATCTAATACTCACAGGATGGATAGAAAAAAAGAGAGTCAGGGAAAAGCAGCGCGAGACCTACTTGTTAGGCCTGAGCAAACGGATGGTGGATCGGGATTTGGGAGAAATACCAAGAGGAAAAATATTGAGAGCGACAAGAGACCGAGTCAAGTAGAAATCCATGATCGCCTACGTCCTGAAGGGACACGGCACATGAAAAAGAAGCTCTCGAGGAAACAAGTAAGCAGAAGAGATTTTCACAGACAGGACGTGCGCGAAAATAAACTGTTCGAGTAGAAGTAGCGGTTACACTTAACTATTTTAAAGTTAAAAGGTGGGACCTAGATGCCAATCTAGTATCACGCTTAGATTCACGTGAACGAGGTACAAGGAAGAAAAGTTCGTCAGAGAGGTTACCATGAAAATATTTGTAGAGATGCCAAGTCAGAACTGATTATATTGCAGATGAATAGAAGTAGCACCCAACCAGATATAGCAACAGTATTCAATAAACGAACGAATGGTAGATTTATAATAAGATTTTTGCCTGTTTCGATATAATATTATGGACCGTGTGAAATAAAAAGTAATGTGTTTAGATATTAATACCTGAACCATACAAAGTAATCATTAACAAAAACAGATATCTCGTTTTATATTATAACCACTGTTTTGTTCCTTCTCGGAAATACCAAATGAAACCACGATCTTCTCCTTGGATCGCACTAGCCTGTTCAGCCCACAGGAATCACATCTTCCACGACTTTAAGTGTGATGGTTCCGATCATAACAGACGCCTATTTGTGTCTGTTTGTAATAATTGTAAACGTGACAACAAAGCGATTAAGTCTTTGTTTGATGGCAGAATGGTGCACCGTATAGCTTTGGCGTTCGTGAATAAGTGTAGGACTACTATCCTTGTTCTATTCACTCAGTTTGAGTTGTTAACATCTTTTAATGATGAAATAGAAGGATTTGATCATAATTTCTCTACAAATTCCACTCTTGTCTCATCTGGAGTATGTTTGCCTGACTTAAAACTGAATATCTATTAAGTAGGTACGCTACTCATTTTCGATACATAACTTTTAAAAGGAATTTTCAAGAATAAAAAAATAATAATTTAAAAAATACTTTCATTCATTTGTGAATAACTTCTATAAGTTTAATTAAAATCCGACTTTTTTATTTTTGCAAGAATTTCCAAATTAATGTGTTTTTCGCCGGATAAAAGCTGAATTATGTAATGTGACAACTCTGGTAAGGATTTGCTTACCAGCAAACGAAAATCAAAATTTTTACCAAAATTTCCAACGCGTTAGAAAGAATTTAAAGTAGGTACCTCCACTTAAATTTTCGATACCTCAATTTAAATTGAATTTTTAAAAGTAAAAAAAGTTTTCTTGAAGCTATAAATTTAGCTTTAATTGAAAGCCAAGAGATTAAATTTACTAATTACAGTAAGCAAAATACCCTTGCGTATTTTAAATCGAAATTATATTGATCGGAATAAAAAAAAATTAGGTTTAAAATTTTTTTTTTCATTTCAAATGTTCCGCCATTTTTCATCGAAAATAGTAAGCTTTTAGATTTTTCAATTAGTAAATATATTCGCCACACATTAATTAAAAAAAATCGGAGAAACCTATGAGGAGGAGATATTTTTAAAATTTTGAAATCTTTTAGAAATTACTTAATAAAAAATAATAAAAATGAAAACAATTCTTGTAACAATTCATTATTAACGGAAAAAAATGTTTTTCAATTCAGACTATGATATCATAATTTATGTTTATAAAAGCAATTAAAAGTGTATCCCCCAGCAAAAAATGGCATAGTTTTATTGCATTTTTGTTTTCGCAATTCGGAACAGTATTTTTATAAAAATGAGCAGGATTTGAAGAAAAAAAGACAGTTGATTAGAATTCCCCAATGACTCCAGAATTTAATTAAAATTTCTATATGTTAAGACCTAGTAGCATTTTTCGACATTTTTGGAAATTAATTGGTGGAAGGTAACATATGTAAAAAAATTATTTACTAATATTATCTGAAAATAATGATATCAAAACTGATTTCAGTCAATTATAAGTCCTGAAGTTTTCATCAAAATCCGACCGTTATTTGATTTTTGCAAGAATTCCCAAATTTAATGTCAAAAAATGACGTTGCGTAATATTATATTTTGACGTAATAAATTCTGGCGTCAATTTATCCCTCGCACTGACGACAGAAAAATAGATTTTTTACCACTAAATGAACCTGTTAGAAACAATTTTAAGAAATTTTTAAAATAATTAAAAAATACTTTGATCTACCCTCTTAATGATAACATAAACATTTTACCGAGAAAACTTTGTTTTTATTTTATTTTTTTCTTCAGACTATACTGTTTTTTCAGCGATTTTTGGCTATACCTAATTAAAAGATTTTTAAAATAATTAAAAAATACTTTGATCTTTCCTGTAACATAACATAAACATTTTGATGAAAGAACTTCGTTATTATTATTAAATGTATCCTGAATTGGCTCCTTTTCTTCAAAAACTGTACAATGTATGCCATTCCGCTTCTTGCTTTCCTACCTGTTGGAAATCCTCTTCTGTAATTCCAGTCCCCAAGAACTCAGGTGAATAGTCTGGTCCTTCCAATTATCGGCCTTCTACGTCAGAGGTCTCCAATTAGCAGGGCAGAAGAAGGTAATGACAACAATTATTTGGAGATGTATATCATCAAATGGCTAAAGGGAGATAACTTATTGCCTTGGAAAAAACGTCTGTAAAAATGAATTAGTGAAACGTTTAGACAAAATAGAACGGGGAACTTCATCTGACGCTGGAGGATATATCAACGGAGACCCCGTGAAAATATTTCTTTAAAAAGACGCTTTATCCTACTAAGTAACGACAGCTAAGAGAGACCCATTCCTGATTTTACAAAAGGTGAAATAAGAATTGAATAAACTAAAAAGCGAGGGAATTATTGAAACGGTTAAACAACCAAAGGATTGCTGTACACCTATAGTACCCGTAATAAAATTAAACAAAAACGTCAGAATATATGTCGAGTTGATGAATCTGAATCTAACAGTGAAAAGGGAACATTACAGATGACCTAATTTAGATGATATTTCGCCTAAATTAAATGAAGCTTTTTTTTTTCTAAATTGGATTCTACCAGTAGATTTTAATAAATTTCATTAAGTAAAGAAAGCTAACTACTCGTAACATTCATTACTCCTTTTGAAATATAATGCTTCAAAAGTTTTCTCTTCTTGTATAACATCAGCCCCGGTAATATTTCAAAGAATGATGTCAGAATTGAAAAATATACTTCCGATCAAAAATTTAAGACCACTTAAAAATCTTTAAAAAGAATTTTTTTTTTTACGGATAGATTTTAAACTCCTCCCACTTAAGGTTACCAGTACTACAATCTAAAAGGTTATGGAAACAAAAAGCTATATTCCAAACATTTTATTTAGAAATTTACATTTTTATAAAATGAAGCGGTTTACACATGATCAAAATTATAAGACCAGAGACAAAAATCCTACGAAATTGTACAAAAAGTGTATGAAAGCATTCAACAACCAAATTTAATCATGAGTTCTATCTCCACTGCTTTTGATGACTTCAAACATTTAAGTTTAGTGTCGTTTTTAATAATACGATGCTGTTTTTTCAGCAAGTTAGTGGAGGTTCGCCCCCCAAAGTATATGCACCCGAACCAAAGGCCAGGTAAAAACTGGTAACAACCCACAACAGATTCTTTAACTCACTGCAAGTAGATAAGTACAGAATATTTCCCATACTTAGACGTGCATACACACTTCAGTCCGACATAGGTGTGAAGTTTTGCTCTCAACTACGTTTTCAACCTACGTCATAAATAGTCCATCAAAAATGGTCAGGCGGTAGATCTCATCCTGCCATCGGAAAAGAACGGACGCCCGATACGTCAGAATGCGCACACACGCCAACGTGCAGGCCAGAAACTGGGAACAAGCCACTTCATTAACACCAGATCCTCTGGCTCACAACAAATAGCTAAGTACAAACTTTTTCCCATAGGCAGACACATACACGCGTCACATAGATACTTATCAATATTACGCACACATGTGACACCAGCATCCGAGCCAATACGCACGTGCTTCGTACATACACACATCTCAGTCTGACGCAAACACGCCAAGTTTCGCGTATCAGTAAAAGCATTTTGGATTTAGTGAACAGAATTTTTTTTCTTATTTCAAATTGTTGCTTTGTCTAAATGATAACTCATAACTATGTTCAACATGTTTGAATCGACGGTAAAACTATAGAAAAAATACAACTAAAACTGATCTTAAAGCATTACAAAAAGCCGGACAATCTTAATAAAGAAAAGTATGAATTCAAATTGACACGATTAGTATATTTTGGCCACATAATTTCTGGAGACGGAATTCAACCCAAAATGGAAAGACTAAGAGCTTTTCAGGTATTGCTTGCACCTGTAGAGAGCGTCAGCTATGCTATGCGATGCGAAATGGCTTTGTGTCAAACGTAACTGAGTCGTCCACCATTTTTTAAAGAATCAGAAGGTTTGTATTAATAAGTGTACATTTATTTGACGAAAACAATGACTTCAATTTTGTTTTTTTGAAATTAAATTTATGTTTGAAAGTTCTGCTCAAAGTTTTTCGTTTGTATGTGTGTTTAAGAGTTCAGTTTTCTTAGGGTCAGACAAAATGAATTTGTAAAGAAAAGACAAATATGATGTCTCTGAGTGTGTAGTAGTCCAACGAAAATTATGTCTTTGTATGATGTGGTCTCCGGCTGTGTCTAACCCCGGTCACAGAAACCAATTATGATGAGGTCCGGAACCTGAGTCAGGGTTTATGCTGTCGATACGGCACTAATTATGATGACGCTCCCGGGTCGCTAGTCGTGATGGCCTCGTCACAGTAGCTGATCTTCGAGTCGTCTATTACAACGATGTTCCTCGTTGTCCACGCTGTGAATTTTGATCTCAAGGAAGACACGTTGAAAACCCGGTAGCAGTTTCTCTACCACTTCAAACCAGACCGGACACACGTGCACACTTGTGTTGATAAAAAAAAAAAGGTGGGGCGGGGGACGGCACAAAAAAAGAATCTATGACGCCTGGATAAGTTGCGGAAAAGTAATTATATGCAAACCCCCACCAAAAAAAAGACCAGCAAACAGAATAAACAGTCGTCGAATTCCTATTCTTACAATTAAACGAAAGTTTTAGTCTGACATTAACGGTTGTTCACTTCAATCGGAGATTTCAATTGTTTTTTTTTTCAAGTTTCGACGGTTTCGACACTAAGTCTTATCAGGGCTTTTCGCCGAAGCCTTACGGAAACAGCCGAAGTTGGATCTTTGTGACGACGGTGGTAAATTCGTCTTGTCTTCCTCTTTGTTTTTTGTTTTTTTGTTTTTTTTTGCTGACAAGTGAATCAGGAAAAGAAAGAATTAGTGCGGTGTGGAAGACATAGTGGGAGAGTGTGAAAATGTAGGTAGTCAGGGCTTGGCGTCAGTCAGACGACTGGTAGCTCTTAGTAATGCTCTTTCTTTCTTTGATGACAGTACATGAAGAAGAAGGAGAATCAATGAATGCAGCGCGTAAGAGAAGGTTAGAGAGTAAGAAAATGCAGGTATCTAGACTTGGCGTCCGGTAGACGACCTGTGAATCTCTGAAATGAAAGGCAAATTCACATGGAACTGGATTAAATTTTAAGAGTTTCTTCTTGCTCCTGATTGACCAATAAATAAGAAGTTGCATTTTTTTTTCGCCAACGTTAACACATGGTAAAATTTAGTGAGCGAAACCTCTTGCTTTTCTATTAGGGAATGTATAAATGTATCTGCTTTTTTTTATTGGCTAATAAAAATTATAAGTGTTTGTAAATTTTGATTTTTTGTGCAATCAAATTTACGAAAATCCAACACTTCTTCTTCTTCTTCTTCTATGTGCATTGTTCCTTCAGGACGTAGGCGATCATGGCCTTCCACGTCTCCCTATTCCTGGTGGCTCTGAGCACACTTTCTCCTGTGACACCACGCAACCTCCGTTCTGTCATCCACCTGCTCAGGCCCTTCAAATGTTATCCGCTGCTTTCCTCTGTCTCTTTTTATTTGTATCAGGTTCTCCAAGCCCTCCTTCTTTATTGCATGTTCCAGACACTTTAGTTGTCTCTTCCTGATCAATATTAATTTCCCTTTTGGTTTCCATCCTTTCTAAAACCTCATCATTGCTCACATGCTCGGTCCACGATATCCGCAACTCTCTTCTGTAGAACTATCTTTCAGCTGCTTCAAGTTTTTCCTTCAACTTGATGATATTGTCCAGCATTCACTGCCATATTGAAGAACTGACATCACATAGTAATATAGTACTCTCTTCTTTGTTTCTAGTCTCTTAATACTCTACTCAGCTTCTAGAATACATCTTTCGCCATACCAATTCGCCTTCGGATCTTCTTGTCGCACTTTCCGTCTTCTGTTATAACACTTCCCAGGTATTTAAATTTTTGTACCTGCTTAATTTTAGTATCTCCCAACTGTATTTGGCATTTTGGGCTGCTCTTTTTGTTGATGACCATCACTGAATTATGTCGTATAATTGGCATGGTCAGATACTTGTCTAAAATAATATAACCAATGATGGAATTATTGAAAAAAGACACTGTATTTGTGCGGGATTACCCGCAAGAGAATTCTTAAAAAAGTAAAAAATTTAATGATCTAACTAGAGACGCTAGTTAGCGCTAAGGGAGCAGCTTTATTTCGAGAAATAGATGGCAATTTAAAAATAATACCATTTACCTCACGCACACTTAGAACTGAGCAGAAATACACACGAATCAAGGAGTGAGATAAATTTATATCAAAAACAAAGAATGTGAAGATTGCAATGTGAGTGAGTTATCGCCCTTGGACTTTGAACAAAAACTTTGATTTGCTAATTATTTAATTTGTAATTTAGAAAAGTTAGACTTAAATTAATAAAGAAAATAAATTAGTTTAAGAAGGGGTATTTTATAACAACATCAGTAATGACTGTAAGCACTTCCATTTCCACGAGGGAATGCTGAGAGCAAGACGGATCCAGCGGGTAGTTTGAATAGTTTATCATGTTCTTTCCATTTTTCAGCGGCCAGTCTCATATAAGTTATCTTTCCAAACTAAACCCAGTGGAAAAAGTAGTAGTAGTAGTAGTAGTACTTTTGACGACGAACTATTTACTCTGGTGTCCAGTTGAGTAAAGTGTGTTTTTGTGTTTCTGCATGTAGGTTTCTATATTTTTAGTGTCGTGGTCCGTATTTCTTCTTAAAGCAAAAGGCCAAAGCAAAAATGACCTTGGTTGCTTCTGAGTCACCAACCCTCGAGAGAAGGTTCACTCAAAATAGTTACCTCCACTAATTCGCAGAAAAACAAACAGCATAATATGAAAAAAAAAAAAGCCCCAAAGTTAATAAAAAAGAAGTTTTTCCATCAAAATGTTTATGTTAAGAGGAAAGATCAATTTTTTTAAAAGTATTTTTGAATTCTTTTAATCTTTTCTAACGCGTTCAAAATTTTGATAAAATATCTTTTGATTTTCATTCACCGGGTAACTAAATTGTTACCATAATTTTTACAATAGATAATAGAATATTGAGTAACTCAGTTTTGGGGGTTTTTTTTACGGTAAAATCACATTAAAAATTAAATATTTATCTGATTTTAATGAAACTTTCAGGAATTATTCACAAATGAATGAAATGACTTTTTAAATTATTATTTTTAGAAAATCTTGGTAAAATATTTTTTACATGTTGCTCTTCCCTCCACGTAAATTCATGAAATTTTAAGAAATTTAATTTTGTAGCGAAAATTTTTTTATTAGTTAAATGCATGACTCATTGAGGAATGTAAATCGTCTATTTTGTTTTTCAAATAGTCAGCCTTTTTAAGAAGTATGCTCCCAATACTAAAAAAGAAAAAAAATAATGCGATGAAACTATAACATTATTTAATTAGATAAGCTTTTAATTGCTTTCATAAATATTTTAAGAACATTATAGCCTGAAGAAAAAAACAAAACAATTAATAATAAAATTTTAAAAGAATTGTTTTTTTTTGTTTTTTTTTAACTAAAATAATTTATGAAATTTCAAATTAAAAAAAAATTCCACAAAACCTTGTGGCAGTTAGGTTATTAAGGTATTAAGTGAAGACTATATTTACTCATCGAAAATTGAAAAGTTTAATACAAATTATTATGACTTCGTAGTTTTAAAAATATTTTTTATTTTTTGTGTATTTGAAGTCTTTTTTTATTTCTATTTGTATATAAAGAGAGCATGTGTTTTACGGTTTCTTCCTCCTACAAGAAAAACATTTGGATAATTTTGTCAGTTCCAATCGACATACACATCTGTCTGGGTGTCATCGCATGTCAAATATACGGGAAATGTCAGAAAGACCAACAAACTGTGTTTAAGAAATAGTTTTATTCTAAATATCATGCTATAAATAAGTAATACTTGTGTAAATCAAATTATTTTAACTTTAAATTTGTTAATTTTCAAAAATAACGTGTCACGGATGTATATTTTATTTTTGCAAAATTTTGAAAACCAAGAATTCATTTTTGTCGATCTCTCAAAAATGGCCGAAAACTTGAAATTTAAAAAAAAATCTCACAATTTTAGATTCAAATCAATATAATTTCTATTTGAAATGCACTAGATTACTTTGCTTATTGGAAATAGTAAATTTAATCATTTAGCTTTCAATTAAAACAAAAAAAAAAATCAAGAATTTTTTTTTATTCTTGAAAATTCATTTTAAAAGTCATGTATCGAAAATGAGTAGCGGTACCTACTCAATAGATATTCAGTTTTAAGTCAGGCAAACATACTTCAGATGAGACAAGAGTGGAATTTGTAGAGAAATTATGAGCAAATCCTTCTAGTTCATCATTAAAAGATGTTAACAACTCAAACTGAGTGAATAGAACAAGGATAGTAGTCCTACACTTATTCACGAACGCCAAAGCTATACGGTGCACCATTCTGCCATCAAACAAAGACTTAATCGCTTTGTTGTCACGTTTACAATTATTACAAACAGACACAAATAGGCGTCTGTTATGATCGGAACCATCACACTTAAAGTCGTGGAAGACCTGATTCCTGTTGGATATAGTGGCTAAACAGGCTAGTGTCACGACCTTCTTAAAGTCGTGCTAGTCCGATCCAAGGAGAAGATTGTGGTTTTTTATTTGTTATTTCTGAACAAAACAGTGGTAATAATATATTCATTGTCAGTTGGCGTATTAGAAAGAGATATCTGTTTATATTAAAACTCGTAATTCATCGACGTTGAGATGAGAGAAATATTTGTTTTAATTTTTTCTTTTTTAATTAAAATAATATATACGAAATTTCAAAAATTTAAAAAAATCTACAAAGCCTTGTGGCAGTTAGGTTATTAATTTATTAAGTGAAGACTATATTTACTAAACGAAAATTGAAAAGTTTAATACAAATTGTCAAGCCATTGTACTTTTAAAATAATTTAAAAATGTTTGTTTTGTGTAAAAAATATGTTTAGTTTTAGTAAATAAAATGTTCCGTAGGGGACATATTGATTTAAAAAGTTAACCTGCTTCAAGGATTGTTCCCCTTACAGGAAAATTTTTAAAAAATTCTGTTGTTTCCAATTCTTTCATTTCACTTCAGTGTTTTATTAGTACTTTTCTAAATTCAACAGCCTTTGCAAATCATACCTTTAAAATTTAAAGTAAGTTTTATTTTTTCAGTTCTTAGTTTCCTCAATTTTTAAATTAATTCTAAATGTATGTACCATAACTAATTCATGATAAGATTTAAAAAAAGATGAATATTAAAAAAAAAATTGAAAAAGCTTTCATAATTAAACTTAAAAGATTTTCACGATAAAACTTTTTGCTTAAATTAAATTTGGAAAATCATGTATGTTCATTTTTTATCTACTGTCTGGGAATTACCTAAATGACCATTAAAAAGTTCTACTTAATAGTTATTATTATTTTTAACAGACAAGATTGAGCAAATATTAAAGAATTAAAACAAAAAAAAGTCTCTTAAACATCATAACAATTTTTCTTAATACAGAGTAATATGAAAAATAGATATTAAAAATGTAAATTCATAAATATCATAGCATTTTATAAATTATTGAGTTACCTCTGTCTTGTTATATAATTTCATTCTCTGTTATTAAATTTTAAAATAAATTTAAAAGAAAGTTTTATATTATTTTAATTATTACTTTTAGAAACGCATCTTTGAACGGAGGGGGGGGGCTATAAAGCCAAAGTAGCTAAAATTACTAGGTTCTTAAAATTACTAGGTTCTTAAAACCCGAAAACGAAACGTTTACTTAGATATCATAAATTTATGTCAATTCTGACACCATACTTAGTCAGATATGTGAAATGAATGATGACAAACTAACATCAATCAGAAAGATAAGCTCTTCGTGATTAAGTAACATTTTTATTCTAAATACAAATTGTAAATTATAAACAATATTTGTTTCAAATCAGATTACCTTAACTTTAAATTTGTTCATTTTCCACGATGTGTCGCAGATTTATATTTTATTTTTGCAAAATTGTTAAAACCGATAATTAACTTTTGTTTACAAACCCGTCAAATTTTGAAAAATGGCCACTAAAATGAATATTCTTAAAAATTGTAGATTCCAATCAATATTATAACATCTATTTTAAATATATTAGAGTATTTTGCTTACTGGGAATAGGAAATTTAATTATTTGGCTTTTAATTAAGCTAAAATGAAAGCTTCAAGAACGCTTTTTAATTTATTAAAGTTCACTTTAAAACATAGGTATCGAAAATGAGGGGTGGTTACAATAATAGCATATACAACTTTTTTCATTTCTAATCATAAGAATTTTTAAGGAAAGCATTTTGAGTTTTAACATTTGTTTATTATTATTTTTAATAATGTTTTTATAGGAGATTTTTCCTCTTTTTTTATCATTCAATGAGTTTTAACAATAATAATAATAATAATATTAATAATAATAATAAAAATAATAATAATAATAATAAATACCTAGGTGTAAATGAGAGCGAAAACATTCACCATAAAAAATGAAAGAAATAGTGCGTAAAGAGTACTATAGAAGGCTACGAATGATATTAAAAACTGAATTAAATTCACAGAACAGAGTTATGGCCATTAATAGCCTTGCAATCCCAGTTGTCCAATATAGCTTCAACATCTTAAACTGGACTCTAAACGACATCAGACGAATGGATGCTAAAACAAGAAAGCTTCTTTCTAAGCATAAGATGCATCATCCAAAGGCTGATGTAGACCGTCTATACATACCCCGTAAAGAAGGTGGAAGGGGTCTTATTCAGCTGGAATTGTCATACAAGACAACAACTATTGGCTTACTAACATACATAGAAACAACAAAGGATTGGATGATACAATTAGTAAGGCAACATGAAGAAAGAAAGAAAAAAATATTCAATAATAAAAGAAGGCAGTAAATACAAACAAGATTTACAGTTAGTAGATTCTGTAGAAAAGCAAAACAGAAGCCAAGAACCAACTATTGTGGCAAAAAATATTCAGAACGTGCCAATAAATCCAATGTTGACAAAGTTAATACTCATCGATGGTTACGTGCATCTGGATTAAAGTCTGAAACTGAAGGATTTATACTTGCAGCACAAGACCAAAGTCTTTTCACGAGAAACTTTCAGGCAAATATTATGCATAATAATATGGATCCAAAATGCAGGTTTTGTGATAAACACCAAGAAACAATAGACCACCTAATCTCAGGCTGTTCTGTGCTTGCCCCAAACGAATATAAAAATCGCCACGATAGAGTTGGGCAATATTTACATTGGACAATGTGCAAACATTATGGAAAAGCTGTAAACAAACACTGGTATGAACATCATCCAGCACCGGTTACAGAAATAGAAGATGTAACCATTCTATGGGATTACACCATCTACACAGACAGAAAAATTGAAGCAAACAGGCCAGACATTATTGTTAAAAACCAGAAGGAGAAAACTTGTCTATTAATTGATATGGCTTGTCCAGCGGATTGTAACATAGCAATCAAGGAATTTGAAAAACTGTCAAAATATAAAGACCTGGAAATTGAAATAGAAAAAATGTGGAAATTGAAAACAAGAGTTGTGCCAGTGATAGTAGGTGCACTTGGAATGATAAAAAATGGAACAAAACAACACATTGAAAGAATCCCTGGAAACCCCAGCTTAAGAGACATACAAAAATTGTCTTATTAAGTACAGCCCACACACTAAGGAAAACTTTATCTATGTAATGCTGAGGATGATAGGGAAGATAGAAAAACATGAAATGGAGCCATAACAACACGCCACTACCTGCCTTAGGTCTCCCCGCAGACTTGGTTGGTAGTGAGACCAAAGCAGAAATCATAATATGATGAAAAATGACATAATAATAATAATAGTCGTATGTTTATTTGTCATTAATATACTCAGTGGAGATTGCAAAACTTTGAAAGTGGTAAGGGCACGTAGGGGCCGAGATTTTTCTGGGAAGGCGGGGTCAAACTCAAGCAGCGTCTTCAATTTCATACTACACTCCCCTATCATATACACAACTTAGGAATGAATTTGAGTATAAGTATGTTCAGTCAGCCAAGTGCCATACGTGATACACGCTTTGGGCGATCATGTCTCGAAAGAGACGTGACTGACTGGGCAGAAGATTATCCCGCAGTAGATTGCCATTGCTTTCTACGGTAGACTGGTGGCTAACCAAGGCTATAGAACCCAATCGGTCCTATTATTTAACTCATAACTGGAGGGAAGAGACGGATTAATACCTTTCCCAAAGGTATTTGTGCGTTAGTGAATGCAAGGAATTCAACTAAAATTCGAACTCAGCACTCTGATTTATCGTCTCTAGTCGATATTCATTCGTACTAGTAGAGTTCTAACCTATTCTTGCCCTCTTTTCCACTTTCAAACTGTTGAACCACGGAGAGGTTAATTTCAAAAGAAAATTAAAGGGTTAATACCAACGTCAATACTAGCAGAACATTGGGATTTGTCAGCTCTGATTTTTTTTTTCCTCTGTAAAACTTAATATGTGTCCTTAAAAAGCTAAATGAAAAAGAAAACAGAGAAAAAAATGCTGAAGATCAAATCTTATCAAAATCAGAGACTGATCAGTTTCATAAATTTTTGAAGCGTATAAAAGAGGAACGGTGCAACCGAAGGGCCAGCCAAAATTCTGGAGGTGGAGTGGG
Source organism: Ascarosepion bandense (assembly GCA_037127315.1). Lineage (NCBI taxonomy): Eukaryota > Metazoa > Mollusca > Cephalopoda > Sepiida > Sepiidae > Ascarosepion > Ascarosepion bandense. The sequence goes on from JBBBDQ010000367.1 coordinate 5,562,280, forward strand.
ATTGGATTAGCGTGGGTTGGTCCCTTCTAGCCCCCTGTAGAATCACCACTGAATATACTATTTATCAGTTATATGCATATTTTTGTATTCTATCTCACTTCCTGGCAAGTTGAGGTCCACTTTAAACAAATTCACGCTATCGGCACTTTTTTCTACTCTGATTTTATTTCTTACACCTCCAACGAACATTTTGTCCATCTCACAGTGAGTCACATCTTGAATTTTATTGATTCACAAACTGGTGCCCACACGCAACACATCGAATGAATGCGGAGGGCCGCCAAGTTCAGGAATAAGCGACAGAACGGCACTCACCGAACAATGTTGGACTCCTACCTCTGTGAGTTTATGTGGCGGCAGAGGCTGCAAGGTGCTGATCCTTTTCTTCTAATTCTTTCCGACATCGCTCAGTTTTGGCCTCCCAACTGATGATAAATAGACACTTGTTTGTACAAAATTGATGAGGAGATAATCCGGAAGTAACGAAAACAATAAATAGGAAAAAAATATTGCGTCGTCGTCGTCGTCGGCGGCGGCGGCGGCGACGACTTTGTCTTGTATCCAATAATCAAATTCTTCTTTTATGATGATGATGATGATGTTGATGAGTACCTTCACCGCAAACGTTCAGGTTCAGGTCTAGAAGATTCCGGTTTCACCAAAACCTGGTCCCGTTGTTCATTCTCTGTCGCCGTTTGATTTTGCCATGAACATCATATACTAAATGATGAATAATAGAAAACAAGCTACTTCTGGGTTATGCCCTTGCAAATTTTGTACAAAAAATTTGAAGTAACAAAAACTTAAATCATTTTGTGAAGATTAAATATAAAACAATAAAACATGAACACCCCACTGTTTTGTTCGGAAATACCAAATAAAAAGCCACAATCTTCTCCTTGGATCGCACTAGTGTAGTCTGTTTAGCCACTATAGCCAACAGGAATCACGTCTTCCACGACTTTAAGTGTGATGTCGGAAAGAATTAGAAGAAAGGGATCAGCACCTTGCAGCCTCTGCCGCCACATAAACTCACAGAGGTAGGAGTCCAGCATTGGGTTCACTGTGAGATGGGCAAAATCATTCATCACTTGATTGTATCCCCTCCACTCGTGTGATTACTGTGGCTATGGAGCCAGGCCGAACCGACTGCTTGATTATAGGCGTCAGTGTTGCTGCACTCCGGTCTCACGACACATTCCACCAAAAACCCAAATTGTGTGGTGTTCATGTTTTATTGTTTTATGTTTAATTTTCACAAAATTATTTAAGTGTTTGTTACTTCAAATTTTTTGTACAATTTGCAGGGGGATAACCCAGAAGTTTTCTATTATTTATCATTTAGTATATGGACGAGAACGAGAAATCGGAGAACCGAGTTCGAATTCCAGTTGGATTCGTTACATTCACTTAAAGCAAATATCCTTGGGAAAGGTATTAATCTGTCTCTTCTCCATCCATCTATAGGTTAAATAGCAGGACAGATAGAGTTCTATAGCCTTGGTTGGCAACCAGTCTACCGTAGAAAGTAATGGCAACCTACTGCGGGAAAATCATACCCAGTCAGTCATGTCTCTTTATATCCAATGTAAAATATACGTATATGCGTGCGTGTGTAGGTATGTGTTTAAACTTGGAATTTTATTAATTTTAACTGGATTAAATGATCTAATTTTATGTTAGTATTACTTTCATTTAAACTCTGGTGATATACTTACAAGAGGTTTTAATATTTTAGTAAATTCCCTTCCGCCTAGAAGGAGTCAAGAGGCTTATTCAGTAACCTTCCGATATATGGTGCTTATCAAGGCACCATATCTCGGAAAGTTACTGAAGCGGTTAACCTACTGTGCTGCTTAGAGACTACCAGGAGGATATAGATTTACCTATCGTCCGGCCAGTACTTCTCATATGTACTAGACAGGCGGGAAGGTTTCATCATTTTACAGCTGAAATGGCTAGGTGCTACTGTAAGTTCTATGTTAATAGTTCCTTCTATCGCATTTCTCGATTGGGGAAATCTCTTGCAGCTTCTTGCTACTCAGTCAACTTTTATCTTCAAAAATTAAAATGTAATATCAGTTGTTATATTCTGTTTACATAATTCCTGTTCTTTTATTGTTCCTTCTCCTTAATAGTGTTTTTTTTTGTTTTGTTTTGTTTTTTTTCACATAACTTTTAAACACTCAGTAACCACCTGCGTCTTAGTGGCTTTATTGCAGTGTTTGGGTTGAAATGATTGAAAACAAAAGCAAATAAATAAAAAATGGTCTAACTTATGAGCACTCATCATATATATATATATATATATATATATATTAGTCATCCACATACAAACCTGTTTCGCTGTATCACAGCTCATCAGTGTGGCTAGACGCATCCACTTGCTTCTGGCCGGGATATATATATATATATATATAGTAACTAAGTTGTAGAACTCGTGGGTTTTTTAACCTGTTGTTCATGCATTTACTTTTATAAAGAGTGCTCGAATACAAACGTACAGCGTTATATTGTAATAGTTGTTATACATAGTGATACTATAAATTTATAAACCATTGTAACAACTATTACAATATATATATATATATATATATATATATATATATATATATATATATATATATAAACAAAATCACTTCACACCTCGCTACGTCATAAAACTCTTTGCTCACCGACGAAACACTTACTGGTCCTACGAAACTCGCTACTTATCAATGCTTACTCTGATAATGGCTTCAAAAGTAAAAAATTTGGAGCATATTTCTACTTTTCTTCCGAAATAAACTTTGGACAATTTCTTACGGCATTTCTTTCTTCTCTGAGAACTATTATTTGTAATGTGTAAAATAAATTATATATATATATATATATATATATACATATGATTATATTTTTATTATACGTGTATAATAAAAACATAGTTTACTGCAACACACTCAAATTATATAAGAATTGGTCAAAGGTTTTGTACTTTGGACAATTCCTATATAACTTGAGTTCTGAAAAGAAAAATATCTTAAAAACACATCAAAATTATGTATAAACTTTTCTATGAAACCTGCATAAAAGAGAAATTGCTGCTTATATATATATATATATATATATATATATATATATATATATATATATATATATGCTAACGGCAAATGTAAGTGACTCGATGGAATATTCTAATGGTCTGTAGTTTATAAGAATTATGGTTTCAAATGTTAAAATTTCAGACAGAAAGAAATTACTTCCCTTGAACCGTTAAATGTTCATGCGAGAATTAATTCCCTTGCACAATGCGTTAAAAGATAATATTAAAAATGAAAAGAAATTCACAGAAATGCTTAAAGATGTATTAGTTATTATTTATTACGAAGTATTTTCAGAAGATTAAATCAAATTATAGTAATTACATAACTTTATCAATTGCATTTATTGGGATTTAAGCAAGGATTATATATATATATATTTCTGAGTGAATAGGGAACGAAGAAAACAAATTTTTTACAACGTCCAAAACATTAATTTAAAACAGTGCTCGATATATATATATAGAGAGAGAGCTGTGAATATTTATTATCCACTAAAAATTGTACATTTGTTTCGACATTGAAACTACAATGTCTCATCAGGTGGTGTGGACAGGAATGGAAAACCTCTTTTCTCATATTTGGTGAGTTGTGTGTGGGATGTTGGTGGGGGCCAGTGATAAGGGAACAAGTCTTGTGAATTGTCCGTTTGAATTTTGAAGAAAGTGGTGTGGGTAGTGAACACAGCTGATTAATGAGTGTCTTGGAATCCTGTAGATAGATTTAACGTTAGCAGATAGGATTGTAAGTTTTATGATCTTACGACTAGACTTCATCTTTTAAGATTTTAGAGGAGCAGAGTAGGGAGGTGTAAGAGGTAGGGGATGGAATTGGACTTACCCCTTATTTGTACAACTATAGAATATTTTTGTATGTAAGCACAGTTTTTATAATTAATCTAGTTTTGTATATTTAACCTTATTTTTGGATTTAGGAAATCGAAATCGATTTTCCCTATTAAATTTTAAATTTTAAATTAGGTCCCAGTTTGTGGTGAGTGATAGGTAAGATTTAATGTAAAAGGTAACATTTAATGTTAGTATTTAAGGTAATAGGTAAGTAGGTAATGGGTGCGTAATAAGTAGAATTTAATGTAGGAGGTAAGATTTAATGTTGTATTTAAGGTAATAGGTAAATAGGTAATAGGTGTGTTTGTATTTCAGGTAATAAGTAAAATTTAATGTGTGTATTTAAGCACAGTTTTTATAATTAATCTAATTTTGTATATTTAACCTTAATTTTGAATTTAGGAAATCGATTTTTTCTATAAAAAAATTGTTTTGTTTAAGGATTTTCCATTTAACTTTAGGTGTTTATTTTCGTCTTTTAATTTCCAAAAGTATTTGGCGAGAGACGTCATGTTTTGTTTTTCTTTGTTATTGAAGGATGAGAGGTGATTGTAAAATCGCTTTTTAAATACGTTCATGTTGTTTCCGATATATATTTTTTCATCTTTAGGATTCTCCATGAATGAAATCGAACACATATATACCAGCTTCATTTTAAAGGAGATATTACGCGACCTAGGTTTCTACTATGACGTGTCTTCAGGCTATTTGCAATAACTGATTTTACCGTGTTTTTTTTATTTTTTTAAGAACGCTCACGTAAAGGGGATTTTTTTTAACGCTCCCGTAACGAGGAATTTTTAAAATTAGGAGAAATTATAACATTTCCATCCATGATTGTATGAACCTAATAGGTATTTTATGGTATGGTTACACTTAGTCATAATTTCTGTTCTATCATTCAGTAATTCATTTTTGTTTGGGCATAACATAATAGTTAACTTTTCTTCGTGACACAGTCTACATATTTTGGCACCGTTGTAAGGCTTGGCTGTTTTCACTATACTCCACCAATTAGGTTCATACAACCATGGATGAAAACTTTGTAATTTATATATATATATATATATATATATATATATATATATATATATATATGAGAAATAATAACTATACTCGTGTCGAAAAACCTTCCATGGATCTACGAAGAAGAGAAAAATGGTTTTAAAAAAGAAAGAGCTAAGTACATGAACATCAGTCAAAAGAGCTCAGACCGAGTCAGCACGTAGCCCAAAGAAAAAACCCCGACACGAGCAATCAACTAACAAAAAAGCGCTCAATACTTAGGTAGAGCGGAATAAATAAAGAATACCTAGCGAACCAGACAACCTACCTAGGTTTCACCTAAACGGATCATCAGGGAAAGCTGGCTTTATATATATATATATATATATATATATATATATATATATATATATATATATATATATATATATATATATATATATATATATATATATATATATATATATATATATATATATATATATATATTGAAATATATAATATAAAATTACAATCCATATATATATTACAAAATTACAATCCATACATACACACACATATATATATACCAAGTGTATCAGAAATACTTTTGCAAACGTAGAAGGACGATTTCCTCACGCCAAACAAGTAAAATAATTTACAAAAGTTCATAGTACCTCGATAAATATAAGGTACCAGGGATAGAAACTCATTAGAAGAGATCCAGATGCGTCTCACTCGTTGAAGAGACCTTTTCCTTATTAATTATGCTTTTATGAGTGTATCCGTACTCACCACGCTTGGTCAATTGCGGGTTGGTAAGACTATTTAACCCATATTTGGAGGTTTTACATTCAGAGTTGTCTTCTTCAACAGGTTGCCGACTAAAGATTTAGGAACCAGTTTGTCCTGGAATGAACTTGACTGGAATTCGAACTTGATTCTTCGTTTCTTCAATCCGAGCAAAATTTTAAAATTCAATACTCAACCCTAGCATTACAAACACAAACCCGTTATTAAATTAAACAAATCCAGATATTTATTATTTTTCATAAACAAAGTGTAGAAAGGAAAAATTTTAGTTTGTTATTTTCAAAATATAAGGTTAAAAATACCATTTTCTCTTTATCCATTTCTTGTTTTTATTCTTAAGCTGTGATCTATTTGTTATGGTGGTTACCACTTTCATAGCATAAAATGGTTGCATTGGCTAACTAATATAATTTTAAAAATTATCAATAAAACAATCGCTTAGGAGGTCGGGAAATTAAATGCTCTTGGTTCAGCACTTCTAAAAATTCTGATTTTCATTTAGTGAGGTTTAGGGAGAGGCGGACCAATGAATTTCAGAACCCACTCATGAGCATGAAACTTACTAAAGATTTGGTCACTCATGAGTATGAAACTTACTAAAGATTTGGTCACTCATGAGTATGAAACTTACTAATGATTTGGTCGCTCATGAGTATAAAACTTACTAAAGACTTGGTCACTCATGAGTATAAAACTTACTAAAGACTTAACGGGGAACAAATAGTCGTCTTTCATTTTTAATGCTGAATACGCGAGTTTTGCCCATTAAGTAATAACTACTAAGTTAAGACATTTTCAGATGGATCAGTTAAGTGCCATACGTGATACACGCTTTGGGCGATCATGTCTCGAAAGAGACATGACTGACTGGGCAGAAGATTATTCCGCAGTAGGTTACCATTGCTTTCTGCGGTTGACTGGTTGCCGACCAAAGCTACAGAACCCAATCTGTCGTATTATTTATACCCATAACTGGAGGGAAGAGACGGATTAATACCTTTTCCAAGAGTATTTGCGCGTAAGTGAATGCAAATAAATCTTTAAAAATCTTGGTGGATATGATAAAACGGTATTCACTTGATATCTTTTTTATGCAATATTTAATTTCCAGAGATTCGTACGGGGACACAATTTTTTTTTTTGTTTAATCTGTATCCCAACTGTAAGACAATAAAGCCCCAATGGTTTACTGGGTGTGAAAGAATTACGAACAGAAACATTAATAATGAGTAGTAAGATGAATGAGTAATCAGCACAGTAGATAGAAATTGATATTGCATTTAAATCTTTACAGATTAATGTTGGCTGGAAAACATAGAGCCAGAAGGAGTTCCACGGGCAATAAGTGCTGGAAAAGAAACTGTTAGCATAGAACATACAGTTACATTTGCTGATTTTCCTTTAAATTTTATCAAGAAGCCCAAGGTAAATAGCAGCGGCACTATTCGGCATTAGATGAACGAACGAATATTTACTTAGATATGGGCTTTGTATAATAGCCACGATAACATTTCCAACATAGACATTATGCATAATATTTTAACAAAAGGAATCATAAAAAGCCTCTACCTTTAATATGTGTTCCTGTTTCATCATAGAGATTGAATAACTACCAATTATTTTACATTATGTTCTTTTTATTGAACCGATTAATTAAAAACATCTTCTCATATTTAATTTTCTATTATTTTCCTTTACTAACTTCTTAGATTCATTTAGTAAAAATGTCATCTATTATTTAGATTCATCTATTTTTCCTTCAAATGTCACCCAAAAAATAAAATTCACAATTATCTTCCATTCAGCTTCCAAGAAACATACGACCTTCATTGACTGAACAGTCAGCATTACAGTCGTTGGAAAAAATTTTAAATCGTTCTCTTGGAATAGTTTTTCAATAAATTAAACTGTTATCGCTCTTTTTAGTATTGATAAGAGTTTTCTTCATAACATTGTGTTTAAGGTAGTGTGGAAGATCATCATCTTGATTACATTGTTTATTTTCCCTTATATGTGCTTATAGTTGTTGCTAATTGACGGCTTCAAATTAGATATTTTTTGCTATTTGGTAATGCTCTTAGTAATTCTGTAGCACCAATCTATGAAGGCTGACAAAGAATTGTCTTCTTTAAGTGCAAAAGGCTTCATTCGCTTGGAGCCATTTTAAAGCCTTCATCTGAGAAAATGTTCGTATATAGTTGATAGTTTCTGAAGTTCTGAACTAGTTGGGCGCCATACATGACATCCATATGAGAGTTTATATTTGATGAGGGTATTTCAGAATGAGGGTCGAGATCTCAGACTGGATTTGTAGCACCTCCAACCATTCTCCTACATGCAGAATACGGCAAGCCTCTCGATAGTCTATCACTACTTCAACGGAAAGTTCTCGAACGAACTATATTCCCTGTTTCTGTAAATTCAAACCTCAACGACAAGGACACCCCATGCAACTTATATAGCAGCAAACCCCCACATGATATTTTCTACCCTACTTATGACCGATAAAAACAGAGTAGATTGACGCTGACCTATTTCTAAGATGACTACTACTACCGATTTCTGACCTCTAAACCACCCACTACCGAACCAAAACGGACTTTCTCCCGACTACTACCAGTAGCGGACATTTGTTACTCCGAATATCAAAGAACTTACAGCAATCTAAATTAAATAGATATGCATTAGTTAGTTTAATTTATTTAAAAGTTTCCGATAAATAAATACTAAGAACCTTCTGGTACAACTCCACAAAATCGTCAAAATGAACTCGATAACTGTGATTTTAATAATCCCTGTAAATTGATCCTAAATCATTGACTCTAACAAAGAAAATATTATTTTCTGAGAGAATATATTAAAATCTATAGCCATTCCCTCCGCCATTAAATAAAGATTATTATTTTAACTTTAAAGGTGCATTGGCATGGCTAAGCAAAGTACTGAGCGACAAGGAAATTTCGTTGGAAACAAAAAAAAGAGGACTGGATTGTTATGTGATGTCTGTCCTTCAATATGGCAGAGAATGCTGGACAAAATCATGAAGATGAAGGAAAGACTTGAAGCAACAGAAATGTGGTTCTACAGAGAGAGGCTGAGGATACCATGGACCGAACATGTGAGCAGCGAGAAGGTTTTGGAGAGAATGAAACGAAAAGGAATTTTATACTTAACATCAGGAAAAGACAGCTGAAGTTACTGGGACATGTAATGAGGAAAGAGAGTTTAGAGAATCTGAAACTCACAGAACAGATGGCGGGAAAGAAATACATGGGAAAGCAACGCATAACATGCTTGATGGGCTTGAGTATATGAATGGAAGAGCAGGGTTTAAGGGGATAACAAGAGAAAACGTGTTAAGAGCTACTGTCGGATTTCGTAAGATTTGATAGCATATAAAATCCAACCTTACACACATTTACACCTGTTCATGAGCCAATAAAAAAAGCATATACGTTGTACATTCATCAATAGAAAAGCTCTTTTCATAAAGAAAATTTTACCATGTACTAACGTCTGCAAAAAGAAAATAAATACAACCTCATATTTATTGGTCAATCAGGAGCAAAGAAAAAAATATTAAAAATTGAGTCGATCCTATTTTCTACAAATGTATGAATACGCATGATTTTTTTTCTTTCTGGAAAGAGAGCCACGGATCGTCTAACTGGACGACATATCCAGGTGAACTGTATTTTCTCACTTTCTCCTTCTTCCTCATGTACTGACAAAAAAAAAAAAAAAAATAGAAAAGAAAAGGAAGAGGAACAAAGGAAATCATTTCAGTTTTCATTTCACACTCAGGACGAACTTTTTTATCAGTTACATCAGATTATTTTTTCTTCACAAAAGAAAGACGACAAAGATATCATGCACAACGACTACAAAACCACTTTGCCTTCTTTTTCAAAGAGGAAGAATTTCATCTGATTTTTAAAAATACTGAACTCTTAAAACGCACATTCACAAGAAAAACTTTATACAGAACTTTCCAACATGAGTAACATTTCGAAAAATCAAAAATGGATGTCATTCTTCTCGTTAAATAAATTTTCATTTATTAATACAAACGGGACCTTTTTATCTTTTGTTCAACCTTCCGATGCTTTGAAATGTAGTTGACTCGGCTACGTCTGACACAAGGCCATTTCGCAAAAATAGCCATCGCTCTCTACACTGCAAGGGATAAGGGAATGCGGAAGACTATGATCGCATACGTCCTGAAGAAACACGGCACATAGAAGAAGAATAATTTCAAAAACACAATCAAACGTCTATTGAACAGGTGTAGAGAGGCTCATCCCTTGTTTCCTTGTTTAGGATGTGGTTTCCGGGTTTCTCTTTTCCAATCTTTTCACTCTTACGTAGCCCCCTGCACATCAGTGGCGTTACCGCCTTGCTCGGGGTGATATGATTAAAAAAAAAAACACAATCAAATCATCTTTAAAATGTTGATGCAGTACAAAAGTTATTAGCCTGTTCTGTTTTATTCTGTTTCATTTTCATAATTATGAATTATGATATCTTTTTGGAAAAGATCGTTAAGATCTTTCCTATTGCCTTTTCTACGGATTCGAGATGTTCTTCTCCTGGACTGGTTATCTTACTATTTATCCATGAGTAGACGGGACAGAGATTGATCCATACTTTTTCTAATGATATTATCGAAGTTAAAGCAACGGCTTCGATCGAAATTTGAACATGGCCTGACAATTTCATTTTCCACGGCGATACCCATTTTTACACTTGTGAGCAATAAAAAAAAGTGTCTAATACCTGTTGAAGCAAATGACCATAAACGCACCAACGTTTACTTTTGATTGTCAGTTATTTGGTTTTTGTGGGTTTAATTAGAATGTTGCTGTGTGAATTGAAATAAGAAGACAAAATAAAAAATAAAACAAGACAAAAAGAATAATAATTTCCTAGGAGGCCACAAACAGGAAAGATCATCCGTGCATGTGCAAGAAAAACGGGGCTTCCAGGCATTATATAGAAACCAAGGAATTGTTTTGTTGTTTAGCTGGAAATCTCAAACAGACGTATCTTTCTGCTCAGGGACTCGGGGAGACTTTTCTCTCTCAAAAGATCGTCACCGTCTTGTGAATTAAAACCAGTCCCAAAATATTCCGAGTGTCTCCGTCTCCTTAATTTTTCCTTTGCCTATTTAATTTCAGTGACGAAAGCAATTCAGCAAGTACTTGATGTTTATGTGAAAGAACCAAAAACGAACCCAACAATAATAACCATAACATCCCATATTGTTTTAATTTGTATAATTTCTTTTGTACAAAATAAAGAATTTCCTTTTTCGCGTTTAACTTTGTAATATAAAACCAACATTTGTATTTTACAAGATTTCAGAATAATATACGAAAAAAGAATAAATATATTAAATAAATCGTAAATAATTCAAAACCATTAACATGGAATAAATATTGGAGATATTTTTAAAGATAAATTAGGAAATTCTTGGCACCAAAAATGAATGTTTTTTTTTAATGAAAGCAAAAATTGCTAGCCACTATTTTTAAAACGTTTACTAAAAACCAGTGAATTATCCGACCTATTCGAGATTTTCAATACGTATTCATTTGTGGTAAATAGAAAATTAAGAATTAAAATCAACTTTCTTATTCACTTTTACAAAAATTCAATGACATGTGAAATCATGATTTTTCCCAAATAGAAAAGGTTTGAATATGTGCTTAAAGAAAAAGTCGAAACTGGATTTTGGAAGTAGATGCTAAATTGAATTTTTTGACCAATCGGAGCGACTTGCAAGACCCAGAAGACTTAGCGATCCAGTGCGAAAATCTAAATTATTATAAAAGGCTCCGGTCAGTGTCAGCCAGACAGTCAGTGATGGAAGCAGCAGAGACGACAAGCTAAAATGTAACGGGAGAAGCTTCAAGTGACCCGGACATTTGCCTTCTTTCTCCTTCTTTCTCGTGTGCTGATTCCTTTTACTTCTTCTCTATCCAAAGACATTCCTACCAAACAAAGGTTTATACATACGTACGCATGAACTCCTTTCAACAAATCACTACTACGAAGCATTTCTTGATACCCTTAACTTTCTAACTGAACATTAATTTCTACGAATTCTTGTTATTCATTTCTTTTAAGAAATTCCTATATTAACATGATAAATGTATACCTTATCATTCCACACTATTCCATACAAATTCCAATCTACAACCAACTTTCTGATGAAAACTTTCTGATAATTCTGATGATGGTAATTCCGAATAAATCTGTAAGCACTAGGGAGTTTGGTTATGTATCTCACAAGGCCGAATTAATAAACATTAACCACCCCACTACGGCTACAGATTAACGAATTAATTTTTTATTGAATAAGTTTTTTATTAAAACAACTTTGAGGAAAATTTGTTTTTGCGGTGTTTCATCCGCCTTTCGATATCTCGTGTGTAGAAAAATCTATGAAGAATGTTATTTCAGTAAAAATTATGCAATGCCAATTGTTAACATACGATAAATTCGGCATGCATATTACGACAAATAATTTTTAAAATTCAGAAAGTATTTTTTGAGAATTTATGTTTGCATAATTTAATAAAACGCGTTATTTTCTTTCAGATTGGACAGAAAGATTCTACACTTAATATTTATTTTTAAAAAATGCGATTTTAAAATTCATTTCCTTTGTGTTGTTTAAGCACCTCCACGAATTCGTTTAAAAAACAGCATAGTATGAAAAAAAAGGCCCCGAACTTAATAAAAATAAAGTATTATCCGCAAAATGCTTGTTATTATTAAGAGGATAGATCAAAGTATTTTTTTTTAAATTAATTCTTTCTAACACGTTCAAAATTTTGGTAGAAAGTTTTGTTTTTCTTTTGTCCGTGAGTGACGCAATTTTTACAAGGGCAAACTTAATATTACGCAACTCACTTTTTTGCCGGTGAAAAACACATTAATTTGGAAATTCTTGCAAAATTCAAATAATAGTCAGATTTTGATGGAACTTTTAAGACTTCTTCACACATGACTAAAGTCAATTTTGAAATAATTATTTTTAGAAAATCTTGGTAAAAATACTTTTTTTTACATATGTTATTTCCCTCTAACTTTCTGAAATTCTGAGTTCGCCAAATTTCTATTATTAATTAAATGCTGGATTCATTGAAGAATGTTAGTCAACTGCTTTTTTCCCCCTAAAATAGCCTATTTTCAGAAATTCTGCTCTGAATTGTGAAAACAAAAATGCAATAAATCTATACCATTTTTTAGATAAACTTTTAATTGGTTTCATAAACAATATATATTAAGGATATCATAACCTGAAAAGAAGAAATTTTCAATAAATAATTAATTTTTACAAGAATTGATTTCATTTTTATTATTTTTTTATCATAATAATTTATAAATTTTCAAAAATCTTTTAAAATTTCCTTCCTCATCGTTCACGTTTGGTTCAAAAACAGCTTCATACAAATAAAAGAGCCATTCGATTTTTAAAATAATTAAAACATTTTTATGTGCATGCTGATTACTCGTATTTTCTTTTTACGGGTGGCCCTAAGTGATATATATCATTAAAATATCACGTGTTTCAAAAGTTGCGCTCCTTACAGAACACAAATGTTCGGCAGGGTACAATTATTTCATCCAGCTTCCACCTTTTCTATGCCCTACGTTCCAACATTCAACGGGCTTTGCAAATCATTCTTTAAAAATTTAAAGCAAGTTTTATTTTTTAATTCCTAGTTTGCTAATTTTGTTAAAAAAAAGTAATTATGAAATTCACAATTTGTGGAGGTATCTAATAAAGAATATGAAAATAGATATTAAAAATAAAATTTAATAGATGCCATAATATTTCATAAATTATTGAATTACCTCTGTCATGTTATTAAGAAATTTTATATTATTTTAATTTTTATTTTTCATTAAACATCTTCAAACATAACTAAAATTCTATCAAATATTAGATAATTGCTAAAAATATTATGTTAATTTTTTAATTTTACTATACAGTTGAAAACCACAAAACGAAGCGTACCATTAAGCTACATAAAATTATGTAAAATTCGGCTACCGTGTGTCATGTCAATTATTTCCTCTGATAACACTGAAACAAGGCTACCGTAATTAAGAAATGCTTTTATAGTACATTCCAGTCAGTAAGCAAGTAAAACTTGTTTCAAATCAGTTTAAGGTAAGTTTAAATTCCTTAATTTGAATAAAATAACGCGTCAACGAGATATATTTTATTTTTCTAAGATTTTTTAAAACCGAGAAATGACTTCTATTTACAGAATGTGTCGATCGATGAAAAATGACCGAAAAATTGAATTTTTTTTTTAAATAAAAAAATTTTTAAATTGTAATCAATATAATTTCGGTTTGAAATATACCAGAGTATTTTGCTTAATGAAAGCTAAAATTAAAGCTTCAAGTAAACTTTTATTTTTAAAAATTCAATTTAAATTTAGTTATCAAAAATGAGTCAAGGTACCGATCTGAAATGATTGACTATGGAAATACACAAACAATGAGTGGTTAGAGGAATCTTATTATCTTTGTAGCAATGGCTGTGTCTCTTCTACAAATACTTTCACGGCTTCTGCTCCGATGAACTTAGCTCTCTGGTGCCCCCTATATATGAATTTCCTCGAGCCACAAGATTAACAACTAGGTTTTTACTGTGAAACCGATAAATTGTAAACACAATTTCTACTCCAACAGCTTCTTTTCTCGCACTTCCCGCCTGTGGAATTCCCTTCCGCATACTTGCTTTTCTGACAGCTACAATCTTCAAAATTTCAAATGTAAATTCAATAGTCACCTCCTGTCTCACAAACTTACCTTCTATCTCTCATGCTTTTTTCTCCGTCCACCCCACTCATCAGTATTCTTTCCTGACACTCTCTATAACCTGTCACTCTTTCTCATAACATTCTTCCTATGTAACCCCTTACACAACAGGGGCAGGAAAATGCTTTGCTTGGGGCCACAAGATTATAAAAATTATTATTACATTTTCAAGAAAACAAGCGAAGTAACAATGACCAAATCAAAATGGCTAGTCACCTTCGTAATAAACTTAAACCCCTACGAGACTATAAGACTAAATGGAGGATCAATTGGCTAAGCTGGGCGTGGCAAGGAACCGAGTAACCCAGAAATATATCAGGAGAGGGGCATATCTTAGATTATTGTACTCTATAGAGCTGAAAACAGCCGTATTGGAGGCCCAATGGAGAGAAATGAAAATTTATCTGAAACAATCGAACTAATACAAACAAAAAGAAAGAGAGCAATGGTCCCTATTGTTGAACATCGCTGAGTATTTTGTTTGAAACAGTGACTGAAAATGATGTCAAGGCTATAACACGAAAACTGGGAGAAGCGGAAAGGAATCAAAGAGGCCTAGCTCAGGTGGTAATAGAAAATGTATCAATACTGAATGCGACAGACTAGAACTGATAAGGAATCGGGCGAGTGTCAATGGGTTAATAATTTTTTTTTAATCATTTCTCCCCAAGCAAGGCAGTTTTACTGCTTCTGTTGCGCAGGGGATTACATAGGAAAAAGTGATGAGAAAGAGGGGTAGGTTATAGGGGGTGTCAGGAGGAGGGTAATAGAATGATGAGAATACCAGTGTGATGGGGGTGGAGTGGATGGAGAAAAGAGCTTGAGAAAAAGGATGTGAGTAAGTGAGATAGGAGATGACTATTGACTTTAGATTTAAGTTCTTGGAGATTGTAGTTGTCGGGGAAGCAAGTATACGGAAGGGAATTCCACAGGCGGAAAGTGCGAGAAAAGATGTTAGAGTAGAAATTGCGGTTACATTTTATCGGTTTCACTGTAAAAGGGTGGGACCTAGTTGCTAGTCTAGTAGCTCGTGTAAATTCATACATTGGGGGCACCAGTAAGCTAAGTTCATCTGAACAGAAGCCGTGAAAATATTTGTAGAAGACGCACAGGGAAGCTACATCACGCCGGTGAGAGAGCGACTGCAGTCGAGCTGCCAGGTCGGTATCAATCTAATTATAGATTCCACATTGGATTTTGTCAAGAACCCCGAGGTAAATAGCAGGGGCACCCAACCAAAGTGTGGAAGCAGTATTCAATACACGGGCGGATTTATATATGTGCAGGATGGATTCAGACGGGAAAAACTTCCTGGCCCTGCACAGTGAACCGACCTTCTTAGCAGCGGATTTAGCTATGGATTCGATATAGTCATTCCACTTGAAGTCTGCTGAGAGTGTTAGGCCAAGGAGGCGTAGTGTTTTGCTCTCAAAGAGGCTAGCCTGATCCATGCTAATGGGGGTGGGTAGGAGCGATTGTCGGTGATGGTTAATAGCAGCTTTGTTTTGGAAGCATTAACATTTACGAGCCATTTCTTAACCATTTCTTACCACAGATTGAAGCTCCTTCTCAAGCTCGGCAGCGAGGTTCGCTTATCAACCTCAGCAGATTTTTGATCAAAGCGAAAGTAAACGGTAGTGTCGTCAGTATATATGCCTACTTGGGATCTTATTACATCGGGGAGATCGTTAATGTAGGTCAGGAAAATCGTAGGATCTAGATAGAGCCTTGTGAGACACCCGCGTTCGTATGATAGTATTGGAGGGCATGTCCGTTGAATACTACCTTCATTGTGCGATTTGAGAGGAATGACTGGATTAGGTTAAACAATTGTCCAGTTATACCATAGCTCCGCAGTTTGCGTAAAAGGCCGGCATGCCAGACACTGTCAAACGCTTTGGAAATATTGGGAAGTCGGATGTAGATACTCCAGACGAATCCAGAGTCGAATTAGTGGAGAATCCGCACACTGCCTTGTCCGCTGAAGAGGCGAGGGCATCAAATTCATTGATTAGAGGGGGTATTGAGGGTTTACTGTTGTTTAGCACACTTTTACAGAGCCGCCAGTAGTCTTTGCAGCCGAACTTACGGGATACTATGCGCTGCTTTATTCTGGCAGCAAACAGCAGCTTAGCTTCATTGAGTATCTTTTTGTACTCATTATGAGCAGAGGAAAAAGGCACCTGTTATGGTCCGACACGTGGCTCCTATAAAACCGGAAAAAGTGATTCCGGTGGGCAATGGCAGCCGAGCAAGCAGGCGGGAACCAGGTGGACGAATGGGATTTAAGACGCAACTACCTGGCTGGTATGAAAGCTTCGATGCCAGCCTAAGCCCCAGAGGAGACCTCGAGTGCACAGTATTCAACGGGAAGACTAAAAACCTTGTTCCAATGGACGTTACACAGGAAATCACGGAACGAGTCCCAGTCTGCTCTTTGGTAGCAATAAAATATTCTGCTGGTCTGAGTTTCTTGGGTGGAGTGGGAGTAGAAGGAGATGTTAACGGAAACCACTGCATGGTCAGAGTTTCCGAGAGAGCAGAGCAAGAATTAGGGATGGAAGTGAAACAGAGGTCTAACAGTGAGTCACTTTCATTAGGGTTATTCGTGAAATCCACCACTTGCGTAATCCACATGATTGAAGAATTCATGGTGTGGACACCAGCAAGATTGGTGGCAGATTTTTCCATCCACTTGGCGTGGTGGGCGTTAAAGTCACCAAACACAAATATATGGGCAGATGGATGAGAAGAAATGGCCTTATCAATATTATTGTAGATGCTATCAAGTACTGAACAGTCGGGAGATGAGGGGGAGCGGTACAGAAAGAAAAGATAACTAACCGACCTTAGATGTGAGAAACGGAAACACATGTAAGAATGATATAGGGATTCAAGAGAGATTACCCTAACTAGGGGAATATGTTCACTGACATAAACACCAAGCCCATGCATATGGACATCGAAGTCCTTCCTGAAGAAGGGAAGGTAACCAAGAACGTAAAAATCAGAAGAGGGGATAGAAGGATCAAGATTAATTTTGTAGGGGGCTAAGATGTCAGATGAGTTTATTTGAAGGAATGATTGTACGCTGTAAAAGTTAGTACGTATATCTCGAATGTTTGCGAAGGAGATGCAGGAGTTAGCTAATAGTTCGGAGGCTGTGACAACTGAGTTACAAGAATTAAGTGGGTTTATGCAACAGTATTTCCAGTTAATGGCTATTTCTAATAAGGTGCGACAGACTAATAAATCTCTGACGATTCTGTTATGGTATGTAAGAGCCCAATTCTATAAAAGAATATATTACTGTATAGTAATTTTTAAAAATTTACTTTCAGAATAATGTTTTCTTTTTACATTTAACCTAACACGAATTACATTTAAGCTTTATTTTATTTAGGTAGCGCCTTAATATCTTCCAATTTCTTCTTCTTCTTCTTCTTCTTCTTCTTCTTCTTCTTCTTCTTCTTCTTCTTCTTCTTCTATGTGCCTTGTTCTTTCAGCACGTAGGGGATCATGGCTTTCCACGTCTCCCTATCCCTGGTGACTCTTAGCACGTTTTCTCCTGTAACACCACGCAAACCCCGTTCTGTCTTCCTCCCTGCTTAGGCCCTTCAAATATGTTATCCGCTGCTTTCCTCTGTCTTTTTTCCCGCTAGCTGGCCTGTTAGTATCAGGTTCTCCAAGCCCTCCTTCCTCACTGCATGTTCCAGAAACTTTAGTTGTCTCTTCTTAGTTCTCAATATTAATTTCCTTTTTGTTTCCATCCTTTCCAAAATCTCATCATTACTCACATGCTCGATCCATGATATCCGCAGCATCCTTCTGTAGAACCACATTTCAGTTGCTTCAAGTTTTTCCTTCATTTTTGATGATATTGTCCAGCATTCACTGTCATATTGAAGGACTGACATGACATAGTAATTCAGTTCGCTCTTATATTTTTAAACTAATGGTTAAAGAGAATTTATTTTTAAATATAAATAAATTCTTGGTTTTTCGTTTTTCTTTAGGTTTTATTTTTATTTTTTAGCGCTTTTCACAGGCAAGTGTAGAATTACAACATTTTTATTTGGTCTTTTGACTTCACAGTTCACAGTGTGTAAATAAAAACATTATTTTCATTTTGATTCAAGTAAAAGGTAAGAATTACATTTAAAAAATATCCAGTTAAATAAGTTTTCAATTTACTAATAGACTTCGAAACACATCTCTGGAACAAATATTTAATTTTAAAGAGAATTTCAAATTTGTTTACATTTTTCATATACAATGGTGGCTGGATGAGTCGATAAGCGATGATAAAACATGCTAATCTTTTAAGAATACCAAAAAAGTTTACTTAAATATGGAAATTTTATTTTAATTAGTTATAAGCGAAGCCATTATCTTTCAAATAAAATCAAAATTCAAGTTCAAAGAAAGAAGCATTTAAAAATCATTTATTATTTTGATCCTGGGTCCAAATTCTGGTCAGCTGTAACCAGATAATGTAAATTTTGTTACACGCCGCCGACATCAAGTGATGTAATCATGCTTGTTGTTAGAGCAGTGAAAGATCAATGGTTGCTAGTAATCGAAGCACTGGATCAAGCCATAACGGAATCTATACCAAGGAGAGATTTATCTTCACAACACATGAAAAGAAGAAGAAGAAGAAGAAGAAGAAGAAGGAGGAGGAGGAGGAGAAGAAGAAGAAGAAGAAGAAGAAGAAGAAGAAGAAGAAGAAGAAGAAGAAGAAGGAGAAGAAGATTTTTTTGTCATCACTGCTAAATCAGTGGCAAGTGCAACGTATAAAAAGTTACTAACGAATTAAAGCCTCAGACTGGAACAATTCATTAGTTTCAAATATTGCGTGAAAAAATAGTGTTGGACATACATTATAAGACAAAATATTGTAAATTTGCATTGTTTATTGAAAATCACGCTAAAACTATAGAGGGTTATCCGTTATAGTGAAGAGTGTGTGTGTTGAAACAGATTAGTTTGATTTGGCCTTGTTAGTTAGATAGCCCCCTATAAGAGGGGTACAAAACAAGAAGATCAAATTGTAAATAGAAACAACAATATACATACATATCAATCATTTAATGTTTTCACAAATAAAAGTAATGTCTTTTGATTGATACAAGGTCATTAAAAATGTTCGTAGTAGTCTTTGCAAGAATGAGTTTATGTGTACGTAGGCAGGAACATATGTATGTATGTATGTATGTATGTATGTATGTATGTATGTATGTATGTATGTGTGAGCTATATTGTTGGTAGGAGTATCATTGAAGTATTCGCTCAGTCTTGAAGGGTTCCGTCCGATTATCAAGTATAATAAAAGACAGACGGGTAAAACGTGAGGATAAAAAAGTGAGGGAGAAAGAAAGAGATAATAATAACAATCGCTTGACGTTTGTCGAGGGACGTGTTAATTACGCTCGTATTATTATTCTCTCTGGCGACCATCTTCTTGTTCTTTCTTTTTAATTCGTTTTCTGAGGCACCGAATAGGTCATTTGGGAATTCACTCCCGGGTGTGATTCTGGCCTTTCTATTTTGTTTTTAGATGTTTGCTAGTTTTCTATTGAATGAAAAACATTTCGCATCGAGGTTTGATATTTCGCAAGTTTTGTGTGTTAAACAAAGTTTGTAAATTCAAAAGAATTCGTTTATTTCTAAGAAAATCAATAAGTCAGTGCTTAGCATTTGAATTTTTAAATCTAAAACTTGTTTTATTCATTACAAAACTACTGCACAGCACAACAGTGCATTACATCCTAATTTCGCTAAGTTTTTCCGTTTATTTTCTAAATGAAGTTCTTATTTGCTGGTATAATGATTTAGTAATAATGTGCTTGGCACAATGATTTAGTTATAATGTGCTTGTGTCATCACTAATGATCACTAGTGATCACTCCAAACACCATGATGTTGATTGGATATATCATTCAACTATTTCCGAATCCTCTGCACTGTCCTCAGGTTGACCACCAAACACTTCGAAATGGGCGTATTGAAGCTTCCAGTTCCAATTTCAGTCAGTACAGCACGCCGTTTCCAAATTTCTGGCACGGTGAATTGCATCATGTTACACTTTTTCTTACAGTCGGGGACTAAACGACCCTACTATACTGTGCAGTCGACAAATTAAAAACAAACAACGTGCATGCATAAAATTAAATATATAAAATGGTGATAATTTACTCATCGCATCCTGTATAGTTTATAGTCGATTAATTAACATGTGAAAGAGCGTCGTTATGCAGTTTCTGTATTAACATTCATGTGCAGTGTTACAAACCTCAATGATGATGAACATAACACTCTGTAGTAATAGTATTTTATAATCCATAATTGAGTTCACCTTTTATATCCTATCAAACAAAAAGTGATCATTTCATCCCCTCCCTGTGAAATGCACGCCTTTCGAACGGTCCTTGGTGCGAAGTTGAAGGCTGGGCTAGAACTTGAACTGGGAGAATCAATTTCACCTTCTGAGCTGAAAATTCTCACCTTATCCGCACATTCGCTGAACGAACAGATGACTCTCACCTTATACGCACATTCACTGAACAAACATTGTCGTTTATTTATTTTATATAAGATCAAAATGGTGCAAATTCAAGAAAGGGCAGCAACAATTTTGAAATTTTGATACCTTTCCCACACCCAGATCAGCGACCGGCTAATACTACCCGTGGAAGCACGTTAAGCCAACGTGCGATATGACCACATTCCTCCCACTGCCTCTTAAAATCCAAGTTGCCACAACACTCTCAAATAAAACAAATAAGAAAAATAAATCGTCCTTTTCGTGAATGCCATTTTATGTAGTAGCGTAGGAACACAGAGACGACACAGAAAGCAACACTTTTTTTTTTACCAGAGAAAAAGATTATCAAATATGGGAACAAATTTGCTACAGAAACTGGCTGACATCTAGTCTATAAATTACAAAAAATTAAATAAAGATACGGGTTATACAAGAGAGTGGTTAAAAGTTTTCAACTCGACCACGATGGCATTAAACAATTTGATATTTGGTCAGATTTGAGAAAGTGGATTGAAACGATAAATTTTTAGTACCCTTCAGGTAAAACAGTAAGAAACAGAATGAAATCTTCTGTAAGGTAAACACCAGAGGAAATTTGATTACATTTCCAGTATAGCCATAGTTAATTGGCTAGATTCTCAAGCGATTACTTCTTGTATACGCTGTGTTGCTTCAGAATATGGGCAATCATGGCTCTCCTCAACTTCCTGAATTTTACTTTGTTCTGCCATCCATTCGCATAAACTCGTTTAATGGACTACTTGTTTGCACTGCTTTTTTTGCCCTCACAATGTCAAGTGAGTTAAATATTTTAGACCTTATTTATTATGTGTCCCAGAAATTTCAACACTTTTTTTCTTATTGTAAGTAAAATAATTTTTTGATTGGTTGTTTCTTTGAAACTTCCTCGTTGCTTACATGTTCAATGCATCATATTCCCGAAACCATTACCAGTGAGGTTCATGCTTAATACATACAAAACTACTGTAGTCTTTTTATATTTATAAGATCAGGTATTGTAGCTATTTACACGATTTGAATCGTTTGGACTTTATTGCCATATTCACGACGTTATGACCGTTCCGGCCTTCTTCAGGTGATATATGTTGGAATTTCGAAACGAATCCTTTATTTAGTTCACTTGAGTAGATTGTTTTAATTCCACATTGCCTATTGAATAAAAGCGTTGGTTGAAGTAATTCAAAAAGTGATTTGACCCAAAGAATTGTGTGTTCAATACTTATCCACTGCAGAGGAAATAAAATCTCGGAAAATTATGTTACTAAAGGAAATTAACTGAAACTGAGTTATCCAATAAGGCATGGCGCGTGGAATTAGAACAATCTACCTCCGTAGACTAAATAAAGTGTTTGGTTCGAAATTCCAACATATGTAAAACGGTCGAAACATCGAGAACATGGCAATAAATATGAATAAAATAAATATGAGAACAACAGTTCGAACGGTGCAAATAGAGCATAAAATTTAGTCTTGTTCTAACCTAGTTCAAGTTTAAAATATTCGTTTGATTTATTAATTAGAAATGAAAGACGCTTTCTTATTTTTCGGTATTATCTTTTTAACAACATGTCATGTATTAATGGCGTTTGATCCATTAAGTTCTATAATCTTTCTAATTCTATATTTAAAGATATTTTGAAATCTCTTCATCCTCGACTAACTTAGAAATATCTTCTACACTATAATGAAATTTAAGGCAATATATATTTTATACTATCCTTGTTTGCATATTGAATAATTTGTATTATTTACACACTTCATACGGATATGTGTTGCTTTCCTGACGGCTGCAACCACCAGAAATTTAAATGCAATGTCAATATTCATTTCTTAACCATTTGACTCTAGTCTTTCTTCGCCACTCTGTATATCTTTTCCTTTCTCTCCACCTTTGCAACTGTCATTACACCTGTATTCCCATCCTTCTCTTGCTCCTTTCTAACTGATTTGTTTTTCTCTTCACTCTCTTCTACTTAATCTTTTTACTCTTATGTAGCCCCATGCACATCAGTGACGTTACCGCCTTTCTCGGGATGATACGATTAAAAAAAATAATATGTGGGTAGCCTAATGAATATCGATGCCAAAATTTGGACTGGCGTTCTGATTTAAAATCCAAGCTATGTCTGTTATGTTAACTTTGTACTTAGAGAAAGAAAAAATAGGTTGTGCTCACACATGTCACGAAACGCGCGAAGGGAATTTCTGGTGTCGATGCCTGCTTTGACCATCAATTGTTGAATCCTGGTGGGATGTTGAGAGTATGACTCTGGAACTGTGAAACTCCTTAGTTACTGTTGTGGATCCCGGGAATAGGACCCGCACAAATAAATAAACAACGACCAGTGATTAAGATAAAAAATAAGTGCATTAACGTAAAGATACAAACTTGAATGAAGATTAGTAATCCAGGAATGCGGGTTAGTAAAAAGTACATGTACAAGTCTCTGGAAGTGAAGCCGTAGTATATTGAGTATGTCCGTGTGGAAAGCTGATAGATACTGCGTAATAATCTTCTCGGTGAGTGGAGCACAAAGCTACTATAAACTACTGTGTACTGACTGCTAGTCTCTTTCTGGACTCTCATATTCTTCGGTTATAGCAGTAGTATAAGTATATGGAATACTGCTGCCATATATGGTGAGGCGCCCCTGCCGTTCATCTGTGTTCTCGACAGGCTCCAAAGGAGAATCAGTAATGTGATAGGTACTGACTTGGCGGCTCGATTACAGCCACTTCCCCACCGACGAAATATGGCCTCCCTTCGTCTGTTCTATAAATACTTTCATGGCTTCTGCTCGAACGAACTTAAGTCACTGGTGCCTCCTCAACAGTTGTTAACTCGTGCAATCAGATTGGCAACTGGGTCCCACCCATTCACAGTTAGGTTAGCCAAATGCAGACGACAATTCTACTCCTGCAGCTTCTTCGCTCGCACTTCCCGCCTGTGGAATTCGCTCCCACATTCTTGCTTTCCCGATGGTTACAACCTCCAGGAATTTAAATGCAATACACATCTATTAACCACTTGACTCTAGTTCTTTCCCCACCCCGTATATCCTTTCCTTTCTCTCCACCTTTGATCTGTCATCAAACCAGCATTCTCATCCTTCTATTGCTCCTTTCTAACTGGTTCGTCTTCCTCTTCACTCTCGTCTAATTAATCTTTTTACACTTATGTAGCCCCCTAAATATAGTCTTCACTAAATAACTAAATAACTTAATAACCTAACCGCAACAAGGCTTTGTAGAATTTTTTTTTAATTTAAAATTTTATAAATTATTAAAATTAAAAAAGAAAAACATTGAAACAATTCTTGTAAAAACTGATTATTCATCGAAAATTATTTCTTCAGTCTATAATGGCCTTAATATATATATATATTAAAAGCAATTAAAAGATTATTTGATTAAATAATGCCATAGTTTTATTGCATTTTTTATTTTACTATTCGGAGATTTTCGGAAAAACAGCCAATTGTTTTAAAAAATAATAGATGATTTACATTTCCCAAAGAGTCCATCATTTAACTAATAAAACCAATTTTTCCAACAAAATTTAATTTCTTGAAATTTCATGGAGGTGTGGGGTAACAGATGCAAAAAAATATTTTAACCAATATTTTTTTTTAAATAATCATTTTTACAATCAATTTCATTCATTTATGAATAAGTCCTGACAATTTCATTAAGATCCGACAATTATTTGATTTTTGCAAGTATTTCCAAATTAATGTTTTTCATTGGAAAACTGAGTTACGTAATATTACATCATTCGTTGTAAACTCTGGTAACGATTTGGTCACACGCTGACAGAAATCAAAGCAAAAACTTTTTACCAAAATTTCAAACGTGTTAGAAATTATTAATACATTTTAAAAAATAATTTGATCTTTCCTCTTATCAATAACAAATATTTTGATGGAAACCTTCGGTTTTATTAAGTTTGGGGCCTTTTTTCTTCATGCTACGCTGTTTTTTCAGCGAATTAGTGAAGGTACCTGCTCTAGGCTGTCATCAGTTTAATTATATAGACTTTAAGCAAGCGAAAAGCATAATCGGCTAACGACAAAAGTTGTTTATGGATATTTGTAGTAGCAGATGTAACTTTGCTTGCGGTAGGTTCTTTTACATAATTTTTTATACTGATCGATTTAAAAAAAGGCAGACAGGTAACTGATGCTGAAATAAATATTGAATCAAAAGCATGATTTCAATCAAGAAATCATGCACAGTTACCGCAAAATTTACATCCATTAAATTGCTAAAAAAAAAAAGCAGAGTATGAATGAAAAAGGTCCCAAACTTAATAAAACAAACCTTTTTCGTCAAAATGTTTATATTATTATTAAGAGGAAAGATTCATAGTAATTTTTAATTATTTTTGAAAATTTTTGAATCCCTTCTAACATTTTCGAAATTTTGTCAGAAAATTTTGTTTTGATTTGACTTAGCGGTTAAACAAACGTTACGACGGTTTACAATAGAAAACGCAATGATTACATCATCCACTTTTTTTTCGGTGAAAAACACATTAATTTGGAAATTCCCGCAAAAATCAAATAATTGTCGGATTCCAATGATACTTTCAGTACTTATTCACAAATGGATGAAATTATTTTTTAAATTATTATTTTTTCAAAATCTTGGAAAAATATATTTTTTACCTCTGTTACCTTCCCCCAGTAAATCCAAGAAATTTTAATAAACTATTTCTATTAGTTAAACGCAGGACTCACTGGGGAATATCAATAATCTATTTTTTATTTTAAATTTGCAAACAGTATTCGAAAATCTGCTCCGAAGAGTAAAATAAAAAAATGCAATAAAACTCTGATATAATTTAATTTGATAAGCTTTTAATTGCTGAAATAAATAATAATTATTAAGGACATTATAGTCTGGAGAAAAAAATTTCGATTACTGATAAAATTTTAAAAGAATTGTTTGCATTTTTTATTAATAATTCATACAGTTTTAAAAATATTTTAAAGAACTGTTTGCGGTTAGATTTTTTAGTTAAGAATTGATGATTATATTGCCTATCGAAAATTGAAAAGTTTAATAAAAATCGTTTTGCACCCATAATTTTAAAATAATTAAAACTTTTTTTGTGCATTTGATGCTTTGTTTTTTTTTTTTTTGTTGTTGTTTTTTTTTTTTTGTATAGTAATTTCTATGTGCAAATTAAAAGTTAAGAGTTTCCTCCCGTTCCCGAAAGACAATGAGTCCATTTTTGTCTCTTATGAATGCCATACATTTTTATCTCTAATCAAGAAGCTTGATTTATCACAATCACAATCTTGATTTACGACGTGTATAGGTCAAAAAGTTCCAATTTGTGATTAAGAAATAATTTTATTCTAAATTTCACGCTATAAATAAATAATATTTGTGTAAATCAGATTAATTTAACTTAAATTTTGATAATTTTCAAAATAAAATGGCAAAGATATATATTTTATTTTTGCAAGATCTTTAAAACCAAGAATTGTTTACAAAAATGTGTCGATCGCTAAAAAATCGCGGCAAATTTAAAAATTGAAACAAAATCTCAAACTTTTATGTTCCAATCAATATAATATCTGTTTGAAATAAACCAGAGTATTTTGCTTACTGGAAATAGTAAATTTAATCATTTAGCTTTCAATTAAAACTAAAATAAAAGTTTCAAGAAAACTTTTTCCTTTTTAAAAATTCAGTTTAAAAGTAACTATGCAGGTTTTTCACGATTTAGTGGAGGTACTTACACTTCTTGACCGAGATTGATACAATCACAAAAGAAATTTTAAAAAATACAAAGTATGTGGAAGTAAAAACAGAGAACTGTAAAAAGTTTCTTTGGTCAATAAACAAGATATCCAGAACAAGATAAATAAACAAGATATTTCGTTGCTAGTTAAACATTGTTAAACACAGGCGTCTAGCGAGAATTAATAATACTGGACGTGTTTATTAGTCGAAGAAACATTTTACAGTTCTTTGTTATTATTTTCATAAATTTTTCATAGTTTTTATTTATTTTGAAAATATATCAATCGCTTTCAGGAATAGGTACTTGCAGTGACTTTATATGGTTTTCCTTGTGTTTTGAGCAGCTCAGCTCATACAGTAAATGTTTTTTTCTATAAAACAACTGAGCAGCTCAGCTCATATAGTAAATGTTTTTTTCTATAAAATAACTGAGTAGATTTAATTAGCTCGTTTGAGCGCAGTAAACAGACAACATTTCGGTGCTAGACGGGTCAGTCAGTTAAGTGCCATACTTGATACACGCTTGGGCGATCATGACGGGGCAGAAGATTAAATTTTGCAAATATGGGATTTGCTCATTTGGATTTCTCTTTGTTGATTGTATCGTATTTACGTGTGTAAGAGGCTAAATTACGATGATTTGTATTTATCTGACCTTAATTCTCCATTTAAAGTAATTTGTTCCTTGTTAAGGTTTGGATAGAAATTCTTTGTGCCTAACACAAAATACTTTTGTGATCATATCTAGTTCTTTGCAGAGGAAACGCTTTGTGCCAAATACAAAATACCTTTTTGTGAGACTGTCAGATTTTTTTGTAGAATTGATTTTTTGTTATTTCAAATATATGAAACGATCTGTGAAAAAATTCTTTTAATGATGAAATTTAAAAACAGAAGAAAAACAGAAAATACAAATTTTTAAAAATGTCAAAGAAAAACAAAAAAAATGAGTTTATATCTTAATTTGCATTTATTGGGATTAAATCCAGGACAATTCTAAAAAATACATATAAATATATAAAAAAAAATTCCACCTCTTATGTATGAAGAATTCCTGTTGGATTTTAAAAGCATAAACAGGATATTGCAAGTATTTCAGATAAGCAAAACCTGATAATTTTTTTACATACTGTAAAACCTTGCAAAACCTCATTGAACACTTAATACAACGAGGATGTAATTATTGAAACAAGACTAATAATGATGCACAAACTTTAAATGTTTTCTTTTATACATTTTCTTGTGAATGACATCAACTACTTGTGTAAGTCGTCGATTTTCTTTGAATAAATTCTTCATAATCCCAAAATAGTTCCATTTGTTTTTTCTTTGAATAAAGTTTAAAGAATTGCCGATTTCCCAAAGACATAATACGAATTATATATTTCGACGTCATTCCATGTACGTAAGTCTGTTCTCGTTTCCTTTGAAACATTGCTGGAATAAGTGTAAAAAGAAAAATATTAAAAAATATACTGATATATGAAACAAAATTTGACAATTTGAATACAAAATTGCAAAATAATAAATAAATACCAACCCACAGATTTACATATTTTTCTAATGTTTACTATAGCCATGTAGGTAGTTTCTATAACCGCCATAACATTTTTTACAACATTTTTTTCCTGAAAAAAAGAAAAAAATATATAGATTCACAATTTCTAATAGTACACTTCAGAGGTCAAATATCGTTTTCTATAAAATAACGCATTGGTATGTGTATCACACGTCCTGCCTATAACAATAAAGTACATCAGATAGCAGGGGTCTCTGATCGGAAGATTAGAGGTTTTGAAGAGCGTGAAACCAACGTTTAATTACTATTTTTCCCAGGTCTACCTTGACCCGGAGTAACACCTGTTAGGGACCTAGCTATGGGCAAATAATGAAACTCAAACCCAAACAAAATCAACAGTAAACTTTTATGAAAGAATGATCAAAATGACAATTAATATATAGCTAAAAATATAAAAATACATTTTCTTATAAAATTACCGACAATACATTTTATGATTTACAGACTATATATCTAAAAATATATTTTGCACTGAAAATATCGAATTGTGTATAAAATATCTGTAAATGAAAGCATAAAATTACGTACAAAATGTTTAGATTTTGGTATTAAATAACCGATATAGGTTGATATGCCGCTAAACAAAATCAATCAGCCAACGATATCTATTTTTAATAAAATTACCAACGGTACATATTTACAGCAAAATGACCAAAAATACATTTTATCTGTAGTAGAAGGCATACAATTGCGTTCAAAAGATATTTAATTAAAGCCATATAATTGTGTTCAAAATATTTAGATTTCGACATTAAATAATCCATAGAGGTTGATATGCCGCTAAATAAAATCACCTAACCAACCTATTTGTATCGCATTAAAAAAAATTGATATCAAACAATTTCCCATATTTTGTTCATCTGGTTGCTGAATGAAACAATGCAAAACACTGCACTGATTTTGTTAGGAGGAACATGAGAGTTCCTTTTAAAATTTTCCATAATTATTTTCGTAGATACTTACTGGATTATATATCAAGTAACTAATTTGAAATATCTGTTCAGATGTTAAACATTATTTCCAGCAGGTAATATTTCTCTAAAAATAGGATTTAAAATTACATGCAAGTGCTTTCAATAAAAAAATGGAGTAACTTGAATTGGAAATGTTTAGTTATTACAATAAAAGTATGTTTAATTTTTTCATACAGTATAGAATTTAGTTGTTGTGTTGCTTCGTTTTGGTATAATTAGAAAATAACACAAACTTGAATTAATGATATTTAGTGGATATCGGCTCGGAACGAGAAACCCGGGAGCCGAGTTCGAATTCCAGTTGAATCTATTGTATTCACTTACGCGCAAATACCCTTGGGAAAGGTATTAATCCGTCTCTTCCTTCCAGTTATGGGTTAAATAGCAGGACAGATTGGGTTCTATAGCCTTGGTCGGCAACCAGTCTACCGTAGAAAGCAATGGCAACCTACTGCGGGATAATCTTCTGCCCAGTCAGTCATGTCTCTTTCAAGACATGATCGCCCAAGCGTGTATCACGTATGGCAATTAACTGACTGATTTTTGGTATAAAACTTTAGGTTTTTACATCAAGTTACAACCTTTAAATTTTGTGTGGATACAGGAGCAGACGAGCTATATTCTCTTCACTGTGGGATGCTAATAGTAAACGAGCCTATCCCTTCTGGACTCTAGTGCTCAACTGACTAGCATCTTCCTCTTTTCAAATCTCCTACACAAAACTACTGTCCTTAACTCCTACTTCTTACTCCTACTCTTACTCCTACTCCTACCAAA